>JAGPOW010002067.1:10330829-10360557 GCA_030014935.1 Caiman crocodilus
CCCTTCCACTAGGTCAACCCTCACCCTCGGCCCAACAGCGATTCCCGAGTGGGAATACAGTCCTCCAACGGGAGGGATGTCCCAGTCCCCTCTCAGGAATGTCAGGTGGTGCAGGTACTCTTGGGGTGCCACCTGACAGGCACAGCAAGGAAACCTATCATTGCATAACTCTTACTTTTTCCCTAATGTGGCCCTGATAAGGCTGACCATGCACTGGAGACAGAAGTTGTTCAGCCCTGCAAGGGGCAGCCCATCCCTTTACATCCTCCTTGTAGGAGGATATGGTTGTTCCAGCTGATTTGCAGTCATGGAAGGGGTGAGCATGCTATCTCAGGTCCATGGAGAGGAGAGTCATCCCACCAAATATGTGGTCCAGACTCACAAGTTACTTAAAAGTGTGCTACTAGTTTTTGTGCAGAATGACTGGCTCATGATGAAAATAACCATCCGCCTGGCTCTTGCTTAATGCCTGGTTTGGGCATCCCCCTTCATCCTGAGGACAACCCCTTCTGTGACATATCAGGGGAATGCAGTTTGAAGCACACTGCTTGAAAACAGTATGAGCAACCATAATGGTGCATTCTTCTGCTCTCTGCCACTGTGACCAACACCTTAAGTGCAACACTCCAGATGAAGTCAGTGCTATGAACTGACATTCTATTTACCCCTAGCCATTAAAAAAAAATTTCAAATATCTACTACAACTTTCTAACTCAACCCCCCTGGGTACTTGCATCATCTCAACAGAACTGGAGTGGGACTTGCTATGACTCCTGCACCCCTCCTATTCCATAAGAGCAAAGGGAACTACACTGGGGTTGGATTAAGAAATACTTATGGATGATGCAACAGCTTGTAATGTGCTGCTTCAGACAGTGCTGCTCCTCTTGTCATGGACTATGTATCTACTAGTGCCAGGAGAGATAACCTGCAGGATGGTGGGGGTAGGTATGCCTTTTCTGCACTGAAAGAAAAATTTTAAAAGAAACAACCAACCTTTTCAGCTATTTCTACTCCCTCATTCCCCACTGCCTTCTCTCCCCTCTTCCCACCCCTCCTAATGAGCCAAAACAAAAGACTATTTTTGCTACTGGCTTATTTACATTTAACTCAAGACCATGAGGGTACTCTTCCTGGGACATGAACATTTTAATAAGGGGTGACTAGAATCCAGGAGGGAACTGGTCCCTGACTCACAGACAGGTTCAGAATGTTTTCTTTTGGATTGTATAGAAAGGAGTCAGTTTGGTTTTAGGAGCTGGCTATGGATTACCATCTCCTGCCACACCCCCTTTGCTTGTGTTTTTATCTAGAACCTTAATGGTTTTCTAAGCAACTGGCCAACTCTTCAACAGGGAGGGGCTTGCTAATATTCTGCATTCCATTAATCCATTAAAGCACTGCAAGAATGAGTCATGAAGTGGCCCTTAAGAGTGCAGACAGAACTGATAATTTTCACCCGATCTGGCCACAGAAAGTAGTTTATAGCTGTGACTGAACAAGTGCATGGCTGCAAACAGCTTAAAAAATAGCTGATCAGGTGAAAACCTGACCCCACATTGCATAAGAGATCAGATAGCGACATTTAAAAATCTAACATCTGCTGTAACTTATGCCTGCCCAGCTCCCAGACAGTCACTGTTTTTAGAATGGGAGGGGAAAGGGAGTGGAGGGAGTTCAGCCCCCTTGGGAGGGTGGGGTCAGGTAGGTGGGCTCCAATTCACCCACCCCATCCTTCAGCACCAGCTGGGGAACCCCAAGAACGAACTTCCTCCACTGCCTTTCTGCCCCTCCCCTTCTGAAAACAGCAAGTGCTGGCACAGAGCCATGGTCATTGCTATAGGAACCTGGCTGCAGGCTCCCAGTGGGCAGTTAGATTCCTCTCCCCCCTGGAACCAACGCTGAACTTTGGTTTGATCTAGGGTAAGATTGTACCTCAGAATGGTTTGCAAAAAACATTCTGAGTATGCTTCTGTCTGACTAGGTGCTTGCCAGCTGCTGGGGATATCACATACAGCAGGCATCTGATCACTGCGAAGGACATGCACCCCTTAAGAGTACTGGTGCACCTCCTGACAAGCAAGCGTTTCTGGGTGGAGGGGCAGGCAAGAGTGCTGGTGCCCCCCTGAAAGCACCAGCTGGGGAGCAGGGGCACCAGGAGAAGCGATCCCTGCATTCTCCCCCATGGCCAATTGCACCCACCCAAAAGGGCCAGCAGTGCGCCGCTGCCCCTAGTCACACTATGCTTTAAACCATGTATATAACATGGAACCCTGAAAAATGAAACAAGATAAAAAAGTACCTCCTTTCTCCCGGGTTACACTTAAGCCATTTTTAGCACATTTTATCAGGTGCGCACATCTGTATAGTCACCTTTTCAAACATTTCAAAAGTGTTTCAAACTTACAAATGTTATTTCTATCCAAAGGCTAGGTCCTCTCCCTGTCAGAGATGGAAGTGGAAGAGGTGTTGTACTGTCCTACTGGCAAACTTAGCTTTCACGTACATCTATTTCCATTTATGGACTCCATATGAAGACCACCTCATCAAGACTGGCAGCTCAGGTAGTTTAATGCGACTCTTTATACAAGTAAAAAAAAACAAGGAAATTTTTTTTTTTACCTCCCTGCCTTCCATCTGACACCACCAGGGAAGGAATTCTACTTGATCAACACATCAAAGAGCTACCCAACACAGCTTACGAAGACACTCTCATGGACCTAGAGCAGGGGTAGACAACATTTTTTGGTCAAAGTGCCAAAAAACACCGTAATGCCTACCTCAGAAGGTGCCGGAGTGCCAACATGGCAGAAAAACAAAATGAGGGCAAGAGATACATGGCAGGATGCTCTGTTTGTGCCCCTTGCCCCCCACTCAAAGCCCCTGCCCTACAGCCCTAGTGCCCCTGCCCTACAGCCCTGCTGCCCTTTGCCCCCCACCCAAAGCCTGTGGCCCTCAGCCCTGCTGGCCCTTGCCCCCCACCCTGGCTCTGGGTAGCTGCTGGAGCCCAGGCTGCTCTGAGCAGGGCTTGCAGTATCCCAGCTGCCTGCTGGGCACAGCCCAGGATCCCTGCTGGCAGCAGCTCCCCACCAGCACATGCAGGCGTGCCGCAGAGTGGGAGGTAGGGGCAGGGCTTGAAGCAGCACAGCCCTCATCTCTCTCCTGCTCCTAGCATGGAGGTGATGAGCCTGGCACAGCTGTTTGTAGCCAGCCTGCTGCCAGAGCCCGGACTGGCTACAAACAGCTGTGCCGGACTCATCACCTCGGTGCTGGGAGCGGGAGAGACACCAAGGCTGTGCTGCCTTGGGCCCTGCCCCCACAGCTTGCTCCGAGGTGCGCCTACACATTCTGGTGCGGTGCTGGTGCAGGAGCCCGGCACAGCTGTTTGGAGCCTTCCGGCTGCAGCCACCCTGGCTCTGGGAAGCTGCTGCCAGGCAGGATCCCAGGCTGCTCCCAGGTGGCAGCTGCAAGGCCTGCTCGGAGCAGCCCGGGCTCCATCACTGGCAGCAGCTTCCTGGAGCTGGGGCTAGCTGTGGTGTGCCAAGCAAAATGGCCTCACATGCCACGCTCAACACACGTGCCAGGGGTTGCCAACCCCTGACCTAGAGGGACGGCCTTCCATCTTCAGCTCCCTCTGTGCAAAAATGAAGTTTATTTCCTACCTATAAGGGCTTTTACCCATTTTATACCATCTACACTTTTCCCAGAGCCTGACGAAGGGACTTTGATCCTGAAAGCTTGCAGAAAATGACAGTTTTCTTGCCATTTTCCAGTTGGTCTAATAAAAGGTATCATTTTGGAACCAAGAGTTCTAGTTTTTTGTAACTCTCTATATTATGCTTTTAAATTCCACATTTACAGGGCTGAATGTATGATCAAAGAGAATGGAGAGCCAGAATCTGCAAGTGACTCCGGGACACGTGAGAGAAGAAAAGAGAAGGAGGAGGAACTAAATGGAACAAAAAGCACACATATCTAAAGTTCTGCATCATACTGAAATCACTGCATATATGCTTACCCTGCTTAATTTAGTAATGAGATACTAACTGGTTCTTTAAAACAGCTAGCATTAAAGTGCTATCTAGACCTACTGCCGTAACATCTTTAACAATTTTTTCATCTTGGGTTTGATTAAGAGAAAATGTCTATTCTTTTAGTTAAAAGGATAGTTCACAAGATTAGTTCACAAAGTTGCTATATTTCAGGCCAGACTGTGATGTATCTGGGCATGAATCAAGTGGTCTTATCTGTCCGGACATCACTCAGTACATTTTACACAAAACCCACAATATAAACAAACTACTGGAGAGGGGAAATCAGTATTTTCTAGTTTTCCTGGACCAATTCCTTTCCTTTTTTTGGTAAGTAGCATTCTACTGTGTAAGCATGTCTAAAAGGATAGTCTTTGTCTACATTGCTTCCCTAGAGCCTGGGAGTGCCACCAAGAACTCCTTACTACTGAAGAGCAGCAAATCCTGGAAAAGAGGCAATGTAGCCATCAAAATGGCCCTAAGCAAGACCTAGTACTCTGCTTCCCTCTCAGGCATGCTTATTGAGACATGCTTACAGATACTATAAGGGATCTGTATTGCCTCAGTTCCGGTGTTTAGCATAAGTGAACAGCAGACTATGCTTTTCAAGTTCAGCAAGAAGTGGGAAATATGACTGAGGAGATCAAAATCCCCAACAAAAGCAGTCAGACCTTTCACACCATAACAGACATTTCATAAAAGACTATAGAAACTACTATGAAATCAAATAACTTTTCAAGGTATAACTGAATAACCAGGCAGGGAGATAACATACTATGCTTAATAAACCTGCTTATATTAGAGGTATCATTTCAGTGGAAGTTTGGGAACCAAATTACTTAAGGGCTAAGTAAAAGCACAAGTCTTGCAAGTCACCTCTGACTGTCATTGAAAGATTGGCATGTAGACTTGCAACATAACTTCAAAGTACCATGTCATTCTTGCAACCTCATTCTATTTCTCCTGTCCTTCACCACACAGGAGCCATCTCCCTGCTTTAAACCAATCCTTGAAACATGAAGTAGGCACTTTAAAAGATAAGGCCAACTGAGGCACCAATCCTGGAGTTCGGCCTGTTCATCTGGATAGGGCCTCTATGACCTTCCTTGCTTCCTTCCTTCTTTCCCAGTGTGCCTCCCTCTGTATTGGAGAAGGAAGAGAGGTTCCACATGGAATAACTTGAGGCAGGGTTCCTTCCTATCACTTGCAATGACTCATCTATTTGAAGCTCACTCATTTCCTCTGAACCATGAGAGAATGTCTTCATTGTCACATCTGCTTTAAAAACATTCCTGGTCAGTTGGTTTCACTGTTTAGGCCAACAAAGACTAGAAGAGCTGCATAGTCAATTGCATGCTTTGTCCCCAGAAGACTGCCTTCCAGTGCTCTCTCATCAGCTGATGCTGTAAGAAGGCATGATCAGCCTTTCTGACTGAAAGAGTGATCTTGGAAAGCAGGAAGAAATATTTGTCTTTGGTTTAGTCTACTACTCCTTTCCTTAGTATTTTCCTTGATATTCTCCTTGAGACAGCTACAAGAAAAGCGCTGTGAAGAAAAGAAATCTCTGTATGTAGCATTTGTTGATCTGACCAAAGCTTTTGATCTGTCAGCAGAGATGGTTTACTCCAAATGCCGAAGAAGACTGTCTGCCTCCTAAGCTCCTGATCATCATCAAGTCCTTCCACATCGCTCTGCATCGTATGGTGCAGTTTGATGCATCACATTCAGAAGAATTTGAATTCAAGAGCGGTATCAAACAGGGACATGCCATAGCTCTGATGTTTTTTGAGATGTTGTTTGCTGTCCTGTTCAAATATATATTCAGTGGCTGTTCAGAAGGAGCATACCTTCAGACCAGATCTGATGGGAAACTCTTTACCTTCTTCATCTTAAAGTAAAAATGAAAACCTGAAAAGTTCTTGTCCGTGAAACGCTCTTTGCCAGTGACACAGCAATTGTTAGTCATTGAGTATGTCTTCACAAGATGGTAACAGCAGTAGTCTAATTTTACTGTGCAAGGCAAAAATTGTGTTAATTCAGCCACTGTGCAGTTAGCATCACTAAAAACCCATGCGCTGGCACCAGTTACTGCACATTGATTTAGTATTTGGTTATATACAAGTACTAAACTTAAAGTGCAGTAACTACAGCACATTAATGAACAAGTACACACACTCTTTCAGAAGCAGGATTGAAAAGTCTTGTGGATCACCTTTCTCCTGCTTGTGACAGTTTTGGTCTGACAATTAGTTTAAAGAAGCCAGTGCTCATGGCTCAACAAGTTGGCTGCCCTCCTGAAGTTAGAATAAATGATGAAAGCCTGGAAGTGATTTAAAAATTCACTTGGGCTTCATCATTTTGCAAAATCTTGGCTTGGAAGCCAACATTAACACACACTGGAAAGGCAAGCAATGCCATTGCTAAACTTCAAAAGAGAGTTTGAAAAAACAGAGCACTAACTCTGTTGACAAAGGTAGTTTCATAGTTGGTAGGGTCAGAAGGGACCTAAGCAGGTCATCAAGTCCAACCCCTGCCATGGGCAGGAAAGAATGCTAGGGGTCAAACAACCCTGGCTAGGTGATTGTCTAGCCTCCTTTTGAAAATCCCCAGGGATGTCTGTCTACAGACGTGTCCCCAGGGATGTTTGTCCCCAGATGTCTGTCTACAGCACAAGACCACTTAGCTCTCTATTGTATGGCAGCAAAACATGGACTCCCTATGCTAACAAATAAAGAAAACCGAAGAGTTTCTATCTTCAATGTCTCCTCCGCAACCTGGGCTTAACATGGCATGACACATTCTCTAACTTTCCTGTTCTGTGCCAAAATACCCAGTATGTTCATGCTCCTGAGAAAGAGATACCTCTGTTGGTTAAGACATGTGAATCATATGAGTGATGGCTGAAACCTCAAGGACATACTCTACGGTGAACTGGCCACTGGCAAATGTCAACTTGGACTGCCCAAACTTGGTTTTGCTGATGTCTACAAGAAAAACTTTTGTGCACTGCACATCAGTGGCCAACACTGGGAGTCAATCGCTTCAAACAGCTGCAAGTGGAAAGCCGCTGTGAAGCAGAGCCTATGTCATTTCAAAATGGAGAGGGTCAATGATGAGCTAGAGCAGAGGTGTCAGGGGCAAGCAAGACAAAAATAGTACTCAGCATGCCAGTGCAAACTCAACTGAGTTTGTAGGTGCAACTTGCCAGAGGGTCTGCTTGCCACTCGTCAGACTCCTCAGCCACTCAAGAAGCTGTGGTGGTACCCAATAACCCAAAAAAGGCTCAATCTCTCTGGTCTCCTGAGACTGATAGCTGCCGATGATGATGACTTTCCTCTGGATTGTGGTGTATGCATAAAGAGGTCTAGTCAGGTATCTAATGAATTTGCTTGTGGCTGATAAGCCCAATCCAAGAGTGATACAGCTTGTTGCAAGTTTCAAAGATCCATGCGTCTGAGTTGGAGTCTAAGTTTATAGCACACTACTTCTTTCTCACTTTGCTTCTATCCTCTAAATCAAAACTGCTTCATGGTAAGCTGTACCACGTGCCAGATGTTCCCTCCAGATTGGACAGGATTCTGTACTTTCTACACTGATGCCGAACAACTTTCTCCACTAAAGGTGATACAGAGACTACTGAATGAGAAGCATCAGCTCCATAAGGCCTATCCAGAAGGCAGCACTTTAACATCTAAGAAGGCAGAGTTCAACATCAAGAGGATTATCCAACACAAACTCGAAGAGATGCAAAACTCATGGCAGAGCAACAAGGCAGCTGAGATTCAGTCCTATACAGACAGGAATGATATGAAGAACTTCTACAATGCTCTGAGGACAATCTACAGGCTATGGTCATCAGCAACATCTCCAATACTGAGTGCTGATGGCACCACACTGCTCACTGACAAAGGGAAGATACTGCAAAGATGGGCAGAACAATCTCAATCAACAATCAGATGTTAGTGAAGATGCAATAGATCAACTGCGCCAGACAGACATTAACATATCTCTTGCTGATCCTCCATTGCTGACTGAGACTGTGAAAGCAATTAACCTGCAGTAAAATGGCAAAGCACCTGGAACAGATGCTGTATCTGCAGAGGTCTACAAGGCTGGAGGCTAGCACATGGCTCTGAAACTAACTGTACTCTTCCAGTCAATGTTGACTCAAGGAACTATACCTCAGGAGTACAAGGATGCTCCATCATTCACTTGTACAAGCAGAAAGGCAACAGACAGTCTTGCAACAACCATCGGGGCATCTCCTTGCTGTCAACAGCCAGCAAAATTCTTGCCAGAATCCTGCTGAATTGCCTTGTGCAACACATTGAACAAGGGCTCCTGCCTGAGAGTCACTGTGGCTTCAGGAAAGGAGGCATGGCACTGTGCCCATACTTCATCAACTTCAGAAGACAGAAGTCCAACCTGTATATGACTTTCATTGATCTGACAAAAGCATTTGATACTGTCAGTCAGGGAGGCCTTTGGAAGATCATGGCAAAATTCGGTTGTCTAGAGAAATTCATTACAATGGTTCGGAAACTCCATAACAGCATGCTGGCTCATGCTGTGGATGACAGCAAGTCATCAGAACAATCCCCAATCACCAGCAGAATCAAGCAGGGCTGTGTGCTGGCCTCAACCTTCTTCGGTATGATGTTCTCTGCCATGCATGCAGATGCCTTTCGTGACTGTAACACTAGGATTGACATCAGATACCAGACTGATGACAAGCTCTTCAATTTGAGGAGACTACAGGTGAAGATGAAGTTACAGGAAATGACTGATTGTGATCTTCTGTCTGCTGATGACTGTTCCCTGAATGCCAAATCTGAGTCTGACATGCAGCAAATTCTCCCCCCGCTGGCAACATGGCTGCAACACAGCCAAGTGGAACAGGACTGGATGTGGGCTGCCTGCTGCAAGCTTGGGGCTCCCTGCCCTGCTGCCTCTCCCTGGCAAGCCCTGAACTAGTCACATGCCCCCTGGCCACCCAGCAGCAGTGGGGGGAACAACACTGTTGTCACCACCCTTTCTGCTGCTGGGCAGGCGAGGGGCACACAACTGCCATAGGGCTCCCAAGAGACAGGCAGCAGGGCAGGGAGCCCCAAGGCTGCAGCCCACACCTGCTCCTGCCCTGTGCACAAACCTGGGGAGGGCACATGCCCCTCACCCCCTGGACAAGCCACCCATGGCCCTGTCCTGCTCCATGACCTGAGCCCATGCACTGCCCTAGTTGGGCAGCTCCCCCCGCTCCTGCCCTACTCCCTCCCTCACCATGGGAGCCTCAGTCTGTCCCCTCTCCCATTGCCCCCTATGCCCCTTCCCCACCACAGATGTATCTGCAGGAAGATGCTCTCCATGCTTTCCCAACCAACTGCACGTGTGCAGGCACACACATGTACATGGTACCTCATGAGTTTCATTCCCAGCAGCCCATTGTAGGCTGGAATGCTGCCAGCCTCCAAAGGGAAATTCACCAGTTCCCATGGATCCCTGCACAACACTGTGAATCTGTGACAAATGCTGTCTGGAAGTCATACAGCCAGGACCTGAGGTTCCCATATCAGGACTGTTCTGTCCTCTTTGGGACAGGTGATCACCCTACGCATGGCATCTGTCCACCATCCAGGTTTTGCATGTATACATCAAGACTAGCAACACAATGGAATTATAGACCTTCAGTTGTGTTTGTTGACTGATGCCTCTCAGCTCCCACACATTTGCACACAGTCTGCTGAAGGCTGCACTTGCCTTGGCAATTCTGGCATTGGTTTCATCAGCCTCCCTACTGCTGCAGGAGAGGCTGCAGATCCAGCTGTCCAGCACATGTGAGACACTGCAAGAAAGAGGCTGGAACAATATACTGATTTGTATTTATTAACAAATAGCACAGAACAGATGTTTTCACTTTCCTTTGGAGAAAAACTTGGACAATCAGAGACCAGATCTCAGCCCTTGTGTTCTACAACAGCCAGATGAAACCATTCAATATTCTCTTCTTTCTTGGAAACACGGGCATTTGTAAAGTCCTTTAACACACTGTGTTTCAAAAGTTATGTTCCTTTGATTAGAGCCCCTAGGGCTGCTGTTTTTCTCATGGAAAATGTAAAGAAAAATGTTAAGACAACAAAGGCAGGGAATATGCAGTCCAACCTTGGTGTGAGCATGCATGCTCTTTTGTTTTCTTAACATCATACCTACAAGAATACACTGAATAGACTAGACTAATCACCGAATGAATAGACTAATCATTCTAAACTGGATTAGTCTAAGCCAACATCTGACACGATGTGACAGACTTTTGCTGTAATATTTCTATGCAAACTGTGTTTATATTACAATATATTTGCGTCCCTCAGTTTCCACCCTGGCTATCTACACATGAGGGAAAGAATGGGAAACCGAATGCTAGTTCCTTGAGTCAGGGCCAAGGAAAACCAGAGTGAGTACAAGAGACCAAAGGGTCAGGATTTCATATACTTTCCACAATTGTATTTAAAACAGAACATCTATTAGGAAAGCCTTGGTACAATAATAGGGAAGGAAAGGAAGTGGTATATTTATAATGACAACAATAAATATCTGTATGCCAGATTGTATTAGGCTGTTTGATTGTTCACCATTATCAAAAACATCGTTTCCTTAATTGAGACGTACCAGAGACTTCAGAGTTTGATTTTTCAAGTCACATCCATTATTTTGTAATGTACCACCTTTCAACATCAGATGACAGACAGCTTTGGACTCTCAGATGCGACAAAATCACTTACCTATTGTTTCCCTTTAAGGTCTTGCAAGCCATATTGTTGACCTCCAATACACAGCAAATTCACTTGTTTGCTTCTGGACAGAAAGAAGATATCTGAGTGTACCTGAGCAAGTTTCTAGTGTAAACTGATTGCACTCCATTTCACATAGCTGAGCACGATGCCAGGACCAGGCTACTGCCACCTGCCACTTTGGACTGGGCTGGGCAAATCCCCACTTCCCTCTGGGCCCAGAGCCATTTCACCCTGTCCCCTTCAAGCTGGGGCCGGTACCCACCCCGCCCCCCACCTCACCTTGGGCTGGACCATGCCGCACCTGCTCTCTCCCTCCCCCTCCTCATAGACTCATAGATTGTTAGGGGCTGGAAGGGGCCTTGTAGATCATCAGATCCAGTGCTCCCACTCTAGGCAGGAAGACAACTGGGGTTAGGTGACCCCAGAGAGATGACTGTCTAGTCTCCTCTTGAAAATCTCAAGGGTAGGTGACTGCACACCTCTGGAGGGAGTTTATTCCACAGTCTGGACACCTTGACTGTGAAGGAGTTTTTCCTTGTATTCAGCTTGAAGTGGCCTTCCAGGTGTTTATATCCCTTGGTTTTGGTCTTCCCCAGGGGTGCCCTAGTAAACAGTTCTTCACCAAGCTCCTGATGCACTCCTCTGATATAGCAGTAAGCTGCTATCAAGTCCCCTCTCAACCTTCTCTTCTTTAGGCTAAAGAAGTCCAGGTCCCTCAGCCTATCCTCATATGGCTTGCCTTGCAAGTCCCTGATCATATGGGTGGCTCTTTTCTGGATGCTCTCAAGTTTTTCCACGTCCTTATTGAAGTGCAGTGCCCAGAACTGGACGCAGTACTCCAACTGTGGTCTCACCAATGCTGAGTACAGTAGGAGTATCACTTCCTTAGTTTTACACAAGATGCATTGGTCGATACATGCTAGCATGTTGTTTGCCCTCCTGACCACTGCCTCTCACTGACAGCTCAGATTCATACGCTGGTTGATCATTACCCCAGGTCCTTTTTGTCCATGGCGTCAGCCAAGCTGTCACCACCGAGTCTATATGTATGCTAAGGGTTGTTTGCCCCCAGATGGAGTACCTTACACTTGGAAGTGTTAAACTTCATCTGAAGACTGAAGTCCTCTGAAGACTGGAAGAAGGCCAATGTGGTGCCTATCTTCAAGAAAGAGAGGAAAGTGGATCCGGCTAACTATAGGCCCATCAGCCTGACTTCGATCCTGGGGAAGATCTTAGAAAAGTTTATTAAAGAGGCCATCCTTAATAGACTGGCCAACGCCAACATCTTAAGGGATAGCCAGCACGGGTTTGTTGCGGGTAGGTCTTGCTTGGATCTTGCTAGGATCTCATTTCCTTCTACGACCAGGTGACCTATCACCTGGACAAGGGAGAAGAGATTGATATCATATATCTTGACTTCAAAACAGCCTTCGATCTGGTTTCGCATGATCACCTCTTGGAGAAACTGGCCAATTGTCGCCTTGAGTCCTCCACAATCCACTGGCTGGAAAAATGGCTCCGGGGTCAGACCCAAAGAGTAGTAATTGATGGAAGTCACTCATCATGGTGTCCGGTGACCAGTGGGGTCCCCCAAGGCGCTGTCCTTGGACCCATACTGTTCAACATCTTTGTTAATGATGTGGACACGGGTCAGAAGCGGACTGGCCAAGTTCGCCGATGACACCAAACTTTGGGGCAAAGCATCCACACCAGAAGACAGGCGGGTGATCCAGGTTGACCTGGACAGGCTCAGCAAGTGGGCAGACAAGAATCTGATGGTGTTCAACACCGATAAATGCAAGATTTTCCACCTTGGGAAGAAAAACCCTTATAGGCTCGGCAGTGCTATGTTGGCTAGCACTATGGAAGAAAGTGACTTGGGAGTCATCATTGACCACAAGATGAACATGAGACTGCAGTGCGATGCTGCGGCTAGTAAAGCGACCAAAATGCTGGCTTGCATCCATAGATGCTTCTCAAGCAAATCCTGGGACGCCATTCTCCCCTTGTACTCGGCCTTAGTGAGGCCGCAGCTGGAGTACTACATCCAGTTTTGGGCTCCACAATTTAAAAAGGATGTGGAGAAGCTTGAGAGAGTCCAGAGAAGAGCCATGTGCATGATCAGAGGTCAGGCAAGCAGACCCTACGATGACAGTCTGAGAGCTATGGGGCTCTTTAGGCTGGAAAAGCGCAGGCTCAGGGGTGATCTGATGGCCACCTATAAGTTTATCAGGGGTGACCACCAGTATCTGGGGGAACGTTTGTTCACCAGAACGCCCCAAGGGATGACAACTAGGTCAAATGGTCATAAACTACTACAAGACTGTTTCAGGCTGGACATAAGGAAGAATTTCTTTACTGTCTGAGCTCCCAAGATCTGGAACAGCCTGCCACTGGAGGTGGTTCAAGCGCCTACATTGAACACCTTCAAGAGCACATTGGATGCTTATCTTGCTGGGGTCCTATGACCCCAACTGACTTCCTTGCCCTTTGGGCAGGGGGCTGGACTTGATGATCTTCCAAGGTCCCTTCCAACCCTAATGTCTATGAAATCTGTGAAATCTGGTTCTGGTCTACCCAACTCTTAAGCCTGTCCAGGTCCTCCTGTATCTGCAACCTATCATCTGGCATGACCACACTGCCCCACAATTTAGTGTCCACAAACTTGACCAGTGAGCTTTTTAGTCCCCTGTCAAAATCATTGATAAAGATATTGAAAAGCACTGGTTCAACAACTGGCCACTTCGCACCAGGACAACAAAGATCTGTCCATGAGAACTCTCTGGTTCCTACTGTGTAGCCAGTTTCCCACCCATTAAATTGTTGAGTAGCTGAGCCTGCAATCTTTCAGTTTCCCCACAAGGACATTGTGCGATACTTGATCAAAAGCCTTTTGGAAGTCTAAGTCTATAACGTCTACCATGTCTCCTATGTCCAGGTGGTGACAGACCTGATCATAGGAGATGAGATTGGTAAGACAAGACAAGAGCCATGCTGGCTGTCATTCAGAATCTTACCCTCTGTGAGCATATCACACATAGATACTTTAATGATCTTTTCCAGGATTTTCCCTAGGATGGAGGTGAGGCTGACTGGCCTATAGTTGCTCCGGTCCTCCCTCTTCCCCTTCTTGAAGAAGGGCACAATGTTGGTCTTCTTCCAATCCTCAGGGATCTCCCATGTGCCATGAACTCTGAAAGAGCTATGCCAGGGGTTCCGTGATGACCTCAGTCAGCTCCTTCAGCACTCTCGGATGAAGTCCATCCAGTTCTAGTGACTTATAAATGTCTAGCTTTTCTAATTGGTATTGCATCCACTCAGCATCCACAGTGGGGAGGCTGTCAGTCTTGGCACGTCCCCTACGAGATTTACCTCGCTTGACATTCCCCATGGTCCGGTGAAATACCAAATTTTCACCCAATAGCGGCGATGGAGTTTAGGTTAGCTACAGGAGTCAAGGGTAACAGAAGTGCTTCTTTAGTTATGTAGGCAGTAGAAGGAAAACAAATGGAAGTGTGGGACCCCTGATTAACACCTTGAGACAGCTGGTAACCAACATTCAGGAAAACACTGAACTCCTGAATATCCACTTTGCTTTGGTGTTTCACCGGACCATGGGGAATGTCAAGTGAGGTAAGTCTCGTAGGGGACATGCCAAGACTGACAGCTTCCCCACTGTGGATGCTGAGCGGATGTAATACCCAACCTGAAAAAACAAGCCTTGTCTCATGAAAGTGAAACCTATCTTATTTCTCAGTAGTCACTGTGTGTTAAAAATATCCTAACCTTAATGTATGTCTTTCACATACCTTCTAATCCTTTGCACATAATACACCACCAGTCTTCATCCTCTATTACAGTGAAGGCCAACCTTTTTTGGCAGGCGTGCCACAAAATAAGCATTCACCCTCTATAAGTGCCACTCCAATCCCCTTCCCAACTGATCTGTTGTTCTGCTTTTTGTTCCCTACTCCCTCCCCAGTCTGCCACATAGAGACTGCCTGTGCCACTTGTTACACATATGCCACAGGTTGACTACCCCAGCTTTGCCATGTGCTGAAGAAATCATAAAACAGTTTAACAGAATGACTTTTAGAGCATCATCTGAGGTCCTGAGTCAGCACCTACTGAAACAAAAGGGGCAGTTCATAATACCACTCCAGTCACAATTTCAAGGTTGCCCTTGTTCCCAAAATAGCTAGACTTTTATTTAATTAAAGCCAGGATTCTGTAGAGCAAAAACTAGTTTGTTCCTCATGCCAATCTTGTTTTTCAGGATGCCTACAGAAATGTGCTCTACATTTTGCAAAACTGATAGGACTGAGACATGCAAACAAAAAGTAACGCTAAGAATAACAATCACTTCTAAAGTTACAGTAGCAAGGATAAAACTGAAAAAGCTAATCACTTTTTAGGATGCAGACTGGTCAACAACTATAAGGGGTAAGAAATGTCAACAGTAAGTTTACAATTCCTTTTTACCTCTTTCTCAAGCATGTGGGTTTTTCCATTAATTCAGACAAGAGAACTGACTAGACTTAGCAAAATTCTTGTGCTAGTACACCTTGAGCACCACCTCACATAAACTTATAATTATAACAAACTCTCCTTTTGTAATATGACAATACTACAAAAAGGAGGAGTAGCTACACTACTGGATTATTCTTTAAAAATATGGACAGTGACCAAAAGTCATACATACAGCATGTTCATGGAGATGGGAGGATTAATGGACATCCAAAAAACATTTAGTGATGTTTTTGTACATGTACAATTTATAGCAATAACAACTACCTAGCCTTGAATACTGCCGTAGATTTTGCTGTCTGGGTGCTCCCAGCCTTTTAATAATTCTCAGGATATTGCTCAAACCTCAATTGTTATTGCTTATGCAAGCAGTAAAACAAAATCTGAAATTTTGGGGCATGAAAACATTATATTATACTCAGCATGGAGTCAGAACAAATGTAAGTTTAACATTTCCTACATTAGGAAATCCTACTTCAGGATTATATAGAAGCCTAAGCAAACAGTCTGCTTTTAAATCCAGACTGCAAGTCTAAATCAGCTGGAATACGTAATAACAGAGCTCAGTCTTTTTGTTCTTCAGAAAGCTAAATTCCATGTATGCATCATAGATAAGTAGAGATGAAGACAACTTCTATATGGGGAACAGATTTTTTTTTGTACAGTAGCTATACAACAATTCTGAAGTTCCTGACTGGATATTCTAAAAGTAACCTCTACTGCTTCTCCCTGTAGCTGGACAAGCATGAGGTGTCCCAACACATGCCCTCCTCTAACTTACCTCCTGAATAGGTGGAGCCAGTGGATTCTTGAATTCTGATAATGAAACAGGAAGTGAGAACTTGGAAAGCACAGATGGCAAGTCATGGCCAGGAAACTGACAGGAAAATCTATCTGCTAAAGGAGAATATCTGGAAAAGATACATGAGAAAAAATAGTTTATGTGCTGTTGATAAATAAAATTGGCATAAATTTGCAAGAACTGATTCATTCTAGAAAAAGTGTTAATTTCAACATTAAAAATATTTATGTTCCTTGTAAACAGTAAAGCACTCCATTATAGTTTATAACAGGGGTTGTCAACCTTTTTTAACAAGTGTACCCTCAGCAGCCAGATGTGGGGGGAGTGGGGTGGGGTGGAGGGGCAACACAAGGCTGGATGTGAAGCGACAGCAGCATGGGGTGGTACGTGTACCCCTGGTTGACAAGCCCTGGTTTACGGCACCTAGTATCCTGATTAAATAATAGGAAAAATAAACACATTAATGTTGGTATTTGGTTCTGCCACAGAAAACTTCTTTTTACTTTAATCAAAGCGGTTTTGACTATCATTTTATTTTCCTATGATCTATACTTACAGATTTAAACAAAAACCAAAACAAAGCAATATTTCATTTCACAATCTCTACATACAGAAGGGCAAAACATCTCATACGTGGGCAGCTCTAGGATTTAGAAAAGGAGTGGCACATCTTCACATATAACACAACACATGAAAGTTATTGTGTCACTAGTCATGCACATCTAGTCTTAAGTGCTTTGACAAGGCCTCCAATACTTCAGTGTCAATCATTGCTACACCTGAGTTAATACTACCACATCTGAGTTAAGGTTTTTAGTTTGGGCTCTGAAATGAGAGATGTGGTACAGAAGGGGGTGCTAGTACGCAGGGTCACCCAAATCATTGCACCGGGACCAAAACCTCACTTCAGGAGTCTCCCTCAGGAAGCCTATCAAAAGCAGGTAGCCACTACCATACAGGACTTAGCAACGTGTCTGCTTGCTTTTTCACTGTTCCAATACTGTTTTGATTTCATGCAGTTCTTTCTTGGACAGACACTCATTAACTAACCAAGTACACTAAATGTTCAAAAAACGTGCCTCCCTATAAAGCAATTTAATGATACTACACTGTTCTGAGTTCTTAAAACTGGTTATCCAAACTGGGATTTTATAGGTATGCAAATGTAAACCAAGAATACGCTGATCAACTCCTCTACTCTTTCTCTATATTCCGAGTAGCTCTTCAGAGCCTCTGGCATTTAGGCAACAGGTGCAATCTGCATACTGTACAATCTCAACAAATTCACAAATGGAGACCATATTTCCATTTTATAAAGCAAACTCAGCATAGGAAGTTGTAGTCTCTACTTACAGACAAACACTGGCATTGGGGGACAGCATATAGACATTGTTCTCACACAGTGGATAGATGATAATTGCTTTTCCCCAATAAACAAGATGTGCAGCAAGCTGGAAAACCTGCAAGTAAAGTCCAGAAGTAGAAGAGCAAGCAAAAATTATCTGTCAGCAAGAGTCTGGCTGAACAAAAGAAAGCCAGTATTGCACCATCACTTCTCGTAACTGATTCATTTCCATAAATTGGTGCCATATTTCTAAGGCCCCCTGTACACACGCAGGTAAAGGCATAATAGGATCTAATGCACGATCCACACCATCGCACCTCCTGCCATGCCACGTGCTGATTTGGGATTGTGTATTAGGTCCTACCATGTCTTACTGCCAGTGCAACAGAAGCCTGATTCTGGGCTGCCCCTGCCCTGTCAAGAAGCAGGGTTCCATAACTGGGAGCCTTCTCTGCTGGTAAGGCTCCAAGTCATGGGAGTGCCCCATGCATCCCTGCAGCTGGGAAGCTATGGGGCACTGCCAGGACCCAGGATCCACAATTGCCCTCATCCAGCTAGGGCCAGAAGTCCCCGCAGCTGTAGGACTCCCAGTTCTCACTGCACCCCACATGCAACCAGGGCTGAAAGTCCCATAAGCTGCAGGACCCTCAGCTCTGGCAGCTACAAGGGACTGCTGTGATCACTCAGCCACTGTGATCTCCCAGCCCTGGGGAGCATATTGTGCATCACAGTGGCTAGGAGGCATTAGCAGCTGTTATCTACCTGCCTACACAGGTAGAGGGACTGTCTACACATACAAATGAAAGCTAGATAAAAAACAAGTTAACACACATTTTTGAGCAATAACTTTATAGCTGGGTTGACCTTTTTAAGGCATCATAGTTTATTTGCACAAGTAGTCAATCTAAATATATTGTGCAATTAACCAGATAATTGCGTAATAGAGATAACATGTAGAGGAGGCCTCTGTAAATGTTGTTTCCTCAAAGAAATTTCTTTAGAATGCATACCTAGAGGATGCAACCACCACCAGTTTTCATGTCAGTGTACAAACCACACAAATTTAATTATTTAAATACTTCATTCACAAATACTTAAACAAGAAAGAAAGAAAAGATCTAAATAAAGAATCACATTATATGAATGTTTCAATAAAACAGCATTTAAAAATGTCACAGGAGTACTAATAAAATCAACAATTTTGCATTTGTTGTGGAATGGACTGTATTTCTGACCTTTAACTTATTCTTTGGTTAAACTACATCTCTAAAGAGAATATGCCAGTCATCAAAAGGACCAACATCTAGCAATTATTGACACATTTTAAACCAACAGTGAACAGGATTTTAAGAAACTTAGCTTAATATCTGACAATGAAACCAATAACCAACTCATCCACAGCCTACAGTAACAATTTGAAGATCTTAAGGCTGCTAAAAACACATTTTTTCCACTGTATGCCTAAAAATGACAGATGCAAAAACAAAGTATTAAATGAAACGATGAACCAGGACAATCTTTAGGAAGGTAAGAGACATTACGTTTCTTCAAATTTGAATCTGTATCCAATAAACCGCACTGCTGAACCAGAGCAAGCACTGACAAAAAGCTGCAGAGGTAGGGCTACATTTGCCAACAGACCGCCTAGCAGCATTTTCTACTTCAGTCACAGCTACTAGGTACTAGGTATATTTGAAAACACATGGCCCTAGGCAGCCTGCACAGCAGCTCCAGCAGGTATGTGGAGGGAAGAAAGGGACTGAGGGCCCTGTAGGGAGGGAGCTGGGCAAGGCTGGGGCTGCTGCCCAGCTGGGTGGTGCTTAGGCTTGGGGCTACAATGTGCGGCTGCAAGGCCTAAGAGGGGAACAGGACGGGTCTGCAGATGGCTTGTCTAGGAGAGAGGGAGGGCTGGCTCCCTGCTGCCACGCATACTCTTGGGGGGCAGGAGGGACCCATGCCCCCCAGATCTGTATGCGGAGCAGATGCAGGCTGTGGACTTGGGCTCCTGCCCTACTTCTCTCCCCGAGGCCTCCGCAGCCCAGTGGGCATGACCTGGCACGGCAGGGAGCAGCAGGGCCACATGGAGATCTCCTTGCCGCTGCTTCAAGCTCTTCACTGCCCTGGTAATGTGCCTTCCACGCACAGGGCTGCAGTAAGAGCAGCAGCATGCGGTTGCACCCCTCAAAGCGGCAGCACACTCAGGAGAGCAGTGCAGAGCCCTCCCCCAGACGAGCCATCTGTGGCCCTGCCCTGCTCCCCACTGGGGCCCCTTCTGCTTCTTCCAGGACCCTGCTTCTCCACTTACCTCAGGGCTTTGTTTTCCATCCCCTAGCAAACAGTTTTTAAAGCCCTCCTGACTAGGTTAGCAAGTCTATCTGCAAAGAAGCTTTTCCCTCTCTTCATCGGGTGGATCCCATCTCTACCTAGCAAGCTTTCTTCTTGGAATAACATCCCATGGTTGAAGAAGCCAAATCTCTGTTGGCAACGCCACCTGTGCAGCCATGCACTGAACTGCAGGATGTGTCCGCTCCTGCCAGGGCCCTTCCCCTTGACCAGAGGGATTGAGAACACCACCTGTGCCCCCATCTCCTTCACTTTTCACCCAGAGCCCTGTAATCACTCCTGATCTGCTCAGGATCACCCATGGATTGGTGTGCACTGGTGTACACATGGATGTAGTAGGGGTAGTAGTCAGAGGTTCAGATGAGTTTCAGTAATCCACCCATGACATCTCAGATCCAGGCTCCAAGCAAGCAGCAGACCTCCCAGAACAACAAGTCAGGCCGACAGATGGATCCCTCCATCCCCTGCAGATCTTCCAGGTCCCAGACAGTATACCAGTAGGAATTTATACTCACTGTCATTTTTCAGTAGCTAGAAGTTTAAGTTCTTGTACGTAAGAATTAAAACTTTAAATGTTACTCCTGAATCATGTAATCAGCATAATCTTCAATGGCTCAATGTGTAGTTAGGTGGAGGTATTAAGAGGAGTTCCCCCAGGATTGTCCTAGGTCTGGTATATATATCTTCATTAATAGATGATGGGATTGAGTGCAAATTTAGCAAGTTTGTGGATGACATGAAGTTGGGTGGAGCTGCAGACATTGCGTGGAAGGCACAGCTAACATCCAGGATGACCATGATAAACTAAAGATATGGTCCAAAATTAACCAGACAACATTTAGTAAAAACAAGTATACAAAGTCCTGCATTTCGGAAAGAATAACTACATTTACAAAATCAGACCGGGGAATGATTAGCTAGGCTACAGTACTGCAGAGAAGGACCTGGAAGTTACATTAGGCCAGAAGATGAATGGTTACAGTGGCCTACAGTGTGCTCATCACAAAAAAGACCAACAACCTACTATGTTGTATTAACAGAAGCATCCCTTGCAAATCAATGTTGGGGGGCGGTATTCTTCTGCTCTATTTGGCACCAGTGAGGCCTCACTTGGAGAACTATGATCAGGTTTGGTCCTCACACTTCAAGAAGGATGTGGATAGATTGGGAAGAGTCCAGCAGAGCAGCAGGGACCATCCCCCAGTCCTCCTTCACATCCCCACACAGGTACTTCCTTGGCTCCTGTGGCAGGGGCAAGAAATAAAAGCCAGAAAAGAGGAGGGGAACCTGGAGACCCCAAATGCAGCAGCAACCGGAAAAATGAAGAGAACAGTGGTCAGGCAGAGTCTGGGGCCAGTTACACCCTCATGGGCCACTGGCTGTACAAACCTGATAAAGAAGATGATGTAAAAGGGACCCCTAACCCCTGTTACTTAAGAGAGAGAAGCACCAGAGTTAAAGGTGCTGAGGAAAGTTTAGTGAGCAGTCTGCAGGGAGGCAGACTGAAGGGCAGTAACCCTACCAATAAGGCCAGTGAAAAAACCCTTTGTCTGACTAAGAACCAGAGGTCATGTCTGACTGGAAGAGGTAGAGCCCAGGGCTATGTAAATGTAGCTCCTGAGCTAAAAAAAGCATTTGAGCCCAGATCCTTGGAGGAGGAGCTCTGTAGAGAGTCTCACACTGAGATGAGTTATGTTTTTGTTTGAGATGCAAGGCAGGTAAGTGGCTGAAGGGGAACAGGAAGGCCACTATGTATGCCTGGGAAAGGCCCCCAGAGTCACACACCATCTGATCACCCTCCTTCACTACACACCCAGCAGCCTCAAAATGTATTAAAGTCCTGCAACCACCTGCTGTACCACATGGCATGCCTCACCCTAGGCTCCCCGTCGGCATCATGCCTTTCAGACACCCTGGGCTGCAGGCTCCCCTAGTACCTTAGGCTATGCCAAGCTGCACTTCATCACTCTGTCTCACCCCTGGGGTATGGAAGGGGAAGTCGGAGGGATAGGGAACCTGCAACCAGAGCAACAGGAGGAAGCCACAGCCACATGGGAGCAGCCACAGCCATGTTCACACAGCTACAGGGGAAATCTGCAGCTCTCCAGCCTGTACCTCCATACTACCTCAGGCAATCAGGGCACCTCCCCTACCACTACACCAGGCAGCACAGAGTATACTGCCACCTCGTTTCTGAGGCACCCCACATCGAAACATGTACGCATGCTGTTACAGGTTGTGAAAAAATTGCAGCAGCCTCTGGCAGGGCTGTTTTTCCACCCAAGAGACAGCGGAAAAGGGGATCTCTTGGTGGTGCTGGGGGTAGTTACATTCTTCTCATAGGGTATGAGCACCAAGGGGGTGTGGAGCTCCAAACACTGCCAATGTGGCCTTTATGCTTCCCCTCTTCAGCCTGGGGAAAGTCATGTCCCCAGCCAACACTCTCTTGCTTGGCTATGGGGACCCCAGACTGCCAGGTGTAATCCTTCTGCTGTCAAATCACCATCTGCCTGGGTGGGAGGCACAAGGGCAGAAGGGATGAATCCTTTATGGTCTCCTTCCAAGGAACCCTGTAGAAAATGCATTACTCAATGAGAAAAACAGTTGCTTCCAATGCCAGGCACTGGGGCATCTCCACCAGGAGTGTCCTACGGGCCAGCAGGAGCAACAGTGAACCACCTCTGCAGGAAGGGGTGCCATCAATATTAGCACTTTTACAACCCCAATATCAGCCCACGGCTCCTCCTCCTTACCTCCCTCCCCCACTGTTTCCCCCCTCCCCATGAACTTGAAGGACCTTGCAACTCCAGAGGGGCTTCTTGGAGATGGAGAGGCACCTTGCCACTAACCCAGAGAAGCCATCCATTTCCAGGGAGTGTCAAAAGAAGTGGAAAGGAGAGCTCTGAGCTCTAGACAATCACTGTGCCTGTGGTTTGTCTGGTTGCAGATGCAGCTCCTCTACGACCCAGATTGACTCATTTATTTTATGTCTTAGAGAAGAGAGGTGCCAAGTACATCACTTGCTTCCTGGCAGAGGATGACACCCACCTCACTGATCCCAGCAACATATGAGAAAAGGTCCCTTCTATGAAGGGAACGTCTATGAAGTTCTCTTCTCACCTGATCTGATCAATGCCAAAACCCATAAGGTCCTGCCACAAGTCAGCATGGGCAACCAGAACCAGCTGAAGGATCATCTTATTCTTGCCAAGCTGCAGAAGCCCATCCACCAACAAAGCTCCAGACATCGACAGGATGACAGCAAAGTTTTACTGTGTTTTCTAGAATGTCCTCAGCTCAGACTTCACCACAGTCCAGGTTGAGTACAAAGGGAAAGGGGAGTTCCCCCTGTAGGGCAGAAAGGTCATGCTGACCCTGCTGCCCAAAAAAAGGGACCCCAGGAACCTGATGAACTGGTGCACAGTCTTGCTCCTCTGCACAGACTACAAGGTCATAGCTAAAGCCACCTTGTTGATGCTGAAGTCTGTGCTGAAAGACATGATCCACTGACCAAACATACACAGTTCTAGAGCACACCATTTTCAATAAATTATATTTTGTCTGGGAGTGCCACAAATTCACCTGCAGGGAAGGTATGTCATTCTCCCTCCTAAGCTTCAATCAGGAGAAAACATTTGACAGGGTGGACCACAGGTCCTGCACAAGCCCTTCTGCACAAGTGTGCAGTTTATAAAGGGCCCGTCAATGGCAAAAGCCACGCTTGGCCTCCAGCTCTGGTGAGAGACGCATGGAAGAAAACCCATTGTTCCCTCGTGAACTCAGGGTCCCCAGGATTCCTCATCATGACCCTCAGGACTTCTGACGAGCCCCGGCCTACCCATAAGTAAGCAGGAGTCCATGGTGGGTGGGACTTAGCCCAGCTGCAGGAAGGCAGCTGAGAGGAGCCAAGGAGGGTCGTGCCCCCGCTTCCCCCCCCACCTTGGCCCAGCCCCCCCAGGGAGCCACACAACCAGAGCCACCTGGCACGTGAGTCAGGGAAAGGGGGAGAGAAAACTCACCTTCCTCTTCTTTGGTGGGGGAGGAGCCCCCCAGCCCCCCCAAGAGCAACACAGCGCCGGCAGGCCCTTCTGCACATATGCAGAATTTTCAAAGGGCCCACTAATGGCAAAAGCCGCACTTGGCCCCTGGCTCCAGTGAGACATGAGCGAAGCCCATTGCACCCCTGTGAGCCCTGGGACCCCCCCAATAGGACCCCTGGACTACCTGGAGGTAAGCAGGGTCCCGTGGTGGGTGGGACTTAGCCTAGCTGCATGGAGGCAGCTGAGAAGAGCCAAGGGGGGTGGGGGAGTCACGCTTCCCTCCCCCGCCAGCTCCTGCTTCACCCAGCCTCCCAAGGGAGCCATGTGACCAAAGCTTCACAAACAGGACACACAAACAGGCACACTTGTAGGTCCGATGCACGAGTTAGTGCAGGAGTCCACGCACGAGGGCACAATGCTCTGCCAGCGAGCCCCAAAGGAAGCTTGTCACAGCAGCAGCTGGACTATCACCAGTGCAATGCAGATGGGCACACACCACACCACAAGAATCCCCTCGGAGTCTGAGACCTTCTCTCCTGGTACTTCTGAGGTCTTCACCAAGGCAGAACCTATGGTTCCAGGCTCCACACAGACAGAGCCTCTGGCTCTTGGCTGTGGGGGCTGCCTGGCACGCACAATTCCAGGGACATGAGACTGGGAGCATGGCCACCTCCCTTTGTGAGGTTTGCTCAGCTTTGGAGTCTCTGAGGTGCCAGATAGTGTTACCAGATTTGATTGATTAAGGATACATTTCTAGGGTTTTTATAATTCTATCAATGTGCTGCTTGTGTTACTTGTGTTTCTATATGGAGCTGTATCTCTCCCTTCTGCAAGTCCTCGCCCCCAATGGAGCTATCTTGCAGGACTCAGTCTCAATGAGGCTGGGTTCCTCCAGTCACCGAATCAGTCATACACACACAAACACACACTGATTAATGTGACACACCTGACCCGGCCGGGTTGATCATTATGGACAGGCTGACACCCTCATATGCCAAGAATCAGTTCATCAGAGCAACAATAAACTGCAGTCAGACACAAGCATACAGTTAAACAGAATACCTCTGAATCTAGCTGGGTGTCCAGCTGACACCCTCATGGGCCCGCATTCAGTTCTTTAGGGTATGTCTGAGCCAAACTGTGTCAATCAGCCTGTACAAGCTGAGTCCCTTGTTTCAAACTCAGCACATTCCAATCTTTAGCTCCCTGATGAGCAGACCCCACAGTATTTTTGGGCTTCACAGGGATCTTTACCTTAGGTAAAAGAAGCATTGCTGCAGAGCAAGTGGGGAAGGAGAAGTAGAGAAGGACAAATATACCCAGTTACTACCAGTTTAACTATAAAAGTTATTTTTTGCTAAGTATATGAAATATATCATGGTACTAGTAGTCATAGACAAGCAAAGGAAAAACAAATGCAAACAATTACAGTATTACCCTGGTTTCACTAAGTATTTGGGGAAACTTAGCTCAAGCTTAACTAATACAGTTCAGGTTCAGAAATTTATTTCAAGAGACAGCCAGAGAGAGAGAGCGAGCCAGAGTGAGAGCGAGAGCGCAAGACCAAGCAAGAGCGCATGCGCCCTGGGATCTCACCAGTCCAAGGCACTCGGGTTTCATTGTTGACAGGTAATGGTCTTAGCACAATCCTTGAAGGGAGACTATCTGTTTCTTCCAGACTCTCAAGAAGAACAGAGGGTGGTATGAGAGAGACAGTTCTCCTCTTAAAGCACACACACACACTTTGCTGGGTTGTTTTTTTGTTTTTTGTTTGTTTTTTATACCCTCAGTTCAACTTCTTTAAAGCAGTCTCAATAGCGCAAATCATTGTCTTTTCTCTTGACAAGGGATTATCTGGTTTGGAACATCTCAAGAAACTGATTGATAATCAGAAAAAAAATAAAGTTAGGGAGTAACCAGATACTCAGGAGTCAGCTTGCAATTCCTATGGACAGCAGATATACTAATGGGATATCTCATGGTTTCTTCTGAAACAATAGATAGCTTGCAGCATCAGGGTTTTGGATTTTTACTTGTTGTGAACAAGCCTCAGCTTAGCATGACTTTTCCAGATCTTACTATATTCTTTTAACAGACTTAAGGCAATTATTGGAGTGTTCATAACCTTTCGGGGGGGGGGGGGGGATTCAACCAGTCGTCCCGGGAAACGTATGACAACACTTGTGGTCAGGGCTCCAAAAGGCTCAACGCTGTGATGAACCCCTTTATCATTGTTCAAATGTTGCCCATACCCCCTCTGACTTGGTCTCTTTGCCTCAGCATTCCCTAATCCAGCAAGCAAGTTTTAGTCAATCAAGTTTAAATAGGCATCCCATTGTGGGGCCAGGGAATGTATGGCCCGAGATGCCTATTAAACTTTACTTCTGCTAGTTCTGGTGTGTGTGTGTGTGTGGGTGTGTGTGTGGGTGGGTGTGTGGGGGAGTCCTTTTTAAATCCAGATTAGAACTGGTCTGATAAATGCTGAACTGAGTGTGTTTAAGTGTGGGTTGATTATTATTTGGAGCACAGATTCCCCAACATGCAGTGCTTCCCTGCTTCTCTGATCCCAGAATTCACTGTGGTCTTTGCTTCAGGCATTCTGTTCTCCATTTCCCATGTAAATGAATGGTCATCTGGGTCCATCTCAGATGCAAATGAGACCCAGGGCAGTTGTTTCACTCTTGTCACCCTTATCTGGAAGGTTTAGGTGCATCTCCCACTGCATCTTATCAGTTTTGTTGGCGGGAGGGGGAGGGGGGGATTCTTTGTGAGTCATACAGGCTGCATCCTATGCCAGGGTTCTCCAAGAACACGGAGCTGAGAGGTAACAATAGCAGAGCTCCAGACTGCAGTTCCGGGACTGCGTAACATCAGGGATTGACTCCTGCTGCCAGGACCTTCACCCCATCAAGGCTGAAGGTAGACCAGGGTCACTGTGCCCAAGGTCACTGCGCCTGCCTGGTCTCAAGGAGGTGCTCTCATGCCACCTCGGAGCATACTCCCAAGCTTAGCTACTGCATTTGTTCCAGTGGTATCAGAGAGGGCCCATAATCTCCCTGAGGGAAGCTCAGAAACTCGCCTGTCACAACTTTCATCTTTCAGTGGTGGTCCCTCTTGGATCAGTCGCACTTCCTGGTGGGTACTTGTGAGGCCCCACCTCCCCTACACCCCATCTGTGAGCCAGCCTCTACAATGGCTACTTGATGGTCGAATGGCTTGCCCTCTGATGTCAACTCCCATTCTCTTCTTGTCAGCTGGACTACCGATGACCTCTCCCAGTCCTATGCGCCTTGGGGACGTTAAGCCACCCTTGATCTACTGCAGGATCTTTCGCTATGGCTCGGCTGCCTGCTATGCTATCCTGGCCGCTCCTAACCCCAGAGCGCTACCCATAGCTCTGACCTTTGTCTCGGGGTCCCTCTAGGCGATCCTCGAAAGTAAAAGAAAAGGAAAAAATTAACAGAAAGGACAAGGGAGTAGGACCTTGGCCTGTCCCCACTCACTGACCCAGCGTCTGTGGCTCCTGCAGTGCCTCAACACCATCCTCACTCCTTCCCCTAGCTGCAGACCCCTCCAACGGGTCCATCCCAGGTCCCTTGATGGTTGCCGGCAACGCCTGTGCCCAGCGTGGAATGCACTTTTGCCACCTGCTCCCTGCATTGCTTCTGCCAGTCTTCTTGTCACCAGCTTTTATTTTGGCCAGGCAGCATCCTGAGATGATGTCATCTGCTTGTGCCGCTTTTAACTGAAAATAAATGTGGCTCACAGACTGCACAGGTGCTCTGTGCCGGCGCAGCTCGCCCGTATCTTCCCGGCCTAAAATAGGTAAGTTCAACCTGGGTTCAGGGCTTTTATTGCAGGAACAGGCTGTCTCCATCCCAGGTCCTGCCGTGGGAGGGGTATCTCATGCCTGTTACCTTTCAGGACACGGGAGGAGTTGAGGATCTCCCACCCTGTCCAGCTAGCGGGTTGGACCAATGTGGTCAATGGCCCCAAGGCCTGCTGCACCAGGGTCCCCTTCCCTCTGGAGCTCTGCAACAGGTATGAACCTCTTGCAGCCCTGGTAGAGCCTGCAGAGCTGCCACCTCCTGCAGGCAAGGGAGGAACACTAACTACCATCCCTGCTCTCCCTAAGATGAAACGCAGAGTGCTTGTTGTGGGAGACTCCCTCCTGAAGGGAACTGAGGGAGCAATCTGCCACTGCAACCCCTTAGCCCAGAAGCCTGTATCCAGGACATAGCGGAGAGGATCCTAGAACTTATCCAGCCCTCTGACCATTACCCTATGCTCCTTTATCCATGTGGGCACGAATGACACTGCTCAGACCAATCCTGGCCAAGTCACAAGTGACTACAGGGCTTTGGGAGTGAGGCTTAGGGGCTTGAGGGTGCAGGTGGTCTTGTCCTCGATCCTCCTAGTTATGGATCATGGGCTGAGGAAGGAGAGATGAATTGAGGTAGTCAACCAAAGACTCTGGTGTCATCATGAAGGCTTTGGCAAGAGAGGCAGTAGTCTGCTGGGAAGAGACGGCCTCCACCTCACTTCACTGGGGAGGAAGCTCTTTTCACCCAGAATGGCTGAGCTGCTCAACTGGGCTTTAAACTAAGCCTGCTGGGGGAAGGGTGGACAACCACGAAAGCAAACCCACTAGGCAACTACTGTAAAACTTGCAGGTTAAGGCATTCTACCCCAGCCCTGAAACAGTGTCCTGGGAGTGCAAAGAAGCCTAAGCTTCTAATGGGACACTTAAGTATCTGTACATCAATGCCAGAAACTTGGGGAACAAACAGAAGGTCCTCCTGCTGAACAGGAATGACTGTGATCTCATAGGAATAATGGAGAGCTGGTGGGACTCCACCTATGACTAGGCAACAGGTATAGACAGCTATACCCTGTATAGGAAAAAGGGTGAGAGTTTAGCTCTCTGTCAAAGCTGACACTGGCACCCATGGAGGATGACTGGAGACCTTCCAAGTTAAAATACATGAGGAATATGGCACAGTGGACACAATGGTCTAACTACAGACTTTCTAATTAGGAACGAGAGCTTGACCAGGAATTCTCCAGGGAACTGGCTGAGGCTTCATACTCTCAGTGCATGATTGTTGTGGGAGCCTTCAACAACCTGGACATCTCATGTGAAGAACACTAGGCCAAATCTGAAAGGTCACAAAACTTTCTCATGTGTATGGACAAGCTTTACCGGACTCAAGAAGTCTATACACTGACAAGAGGTAAAGCACTGCTGGACCTGGTACTGGCCAAAGGGGATAATCTAGTCAGCAATCTAAAGATCAAATAAAAGCTGGGAGACAGTGACCATGAGCTGATCACTTTTACTGTCCATTGCAAAGCTGGCAAGTCAGTCAGCAATGCAGAAGTCCTTGACTTTAGGAAAGCTTTCTTTGATAAGCTCAGGAAGTTTATTGTTAAGGCTCTAAGGGGCCGTGATTTGCCAGGGAGGGGAGTTCAAGATGAGTGACTGCTCCTTAAGGGAGCGATTCTGAAAGCACAACGGATGTCCATCCCATCTCAGAGGAAAGGTAGCAAAAGGGTACAGCAACCCCCTTGGCTCAGCAAGGAAATTATGGACCTCCTACATCTAAAAAGAGAGGCTTATAAAGGATGGAAGACAGGAATTACCACTAAGGAGGAATATTCTACACTGGTCCATACCTGTAGGGAGCAAACCTGGAAAGCTAAGGCTGCAACTGAACTCCAAATGGCTACACGTATCAAGGACAAGAAAAAGTCCTTTTTCAGATATGTGGGGAATTGGAAGAAAAGCAGGGGTATCATTGGATTCCTGCTAAACCAAATGGGACAACTGACAACAGACACCCAGGAAAAAGCCA
>JAGPOW010002067.1:10368517-10382717 GCA_030014935.1 Caiman crocodilus
AAAAGAATTATCCTGGCACATGTCCAGGAAGGGCCAGCAGGGGAGGTTATGCTCAGGGGCAACCAGCATGGGTTCATTAGGGGCAGGTCTTGTCAAACCTACCTGGTGGCCTTCTATGACCAGGTCACCAAGCCCTTGGATGCAGGTGTCGCAGTGGATATAGTCTTTCTGGACTTCAGGAAGGCCTTTGACACATGCTCTCACCCCATTCTCAGTAAGAAACCAGGAGACAGTGGTGTTGATGCCTACACAGTCAGATGGGTCACTAACTGGCTGGTGGGACGCACCCAGAGGGTGGTGGTGGTGGACAGGTCTTATTCGATCTGGAGGGATGTGGGCAGTGGGGTTCCCCAGGGCTCGGTCCTCGGGCCTGCACTATTCAACATCTTCATCAATGACTTGGGTGAGGGGGTAGAAATCTGTTCAAATTCACAGATGACACTAAGATGTAGGGTAAAGTAGGTACGCTAGTAGGAAGGAACAAGCTGCAAGTGGATCTATACAGGTTACGGAGGTGGGACAATGAGAACAGGATGGTGTTCAACACTGACAAGTGCAGGGTGCTGCACCTGGGGAGGAAGAACCAGAGGCACACATGCAGGCGGGGGAACTCCCTTCTCGCCAGTGTCGAGACAGAAAAGGATCTTGGAGTCATCATTAATGCCAAAATGAACATGGGCCGACAAAGTGGGGACGTGGTCAGGAAGGCCAAGCTGAAGCTCTTTGCGGTGAGTTGTGGAGGATGGTGGAGTGTAGGCAATGGTACAACCCAACCAATGGTAAGGGCCAGTGAGACCCAACACCCAGTTGTCTGAACCAGACATCCAAGCCCAACCCCAGCTCCCGCCCTGCGCCTCTGAGCTGTGTGGGGCACGTACAGCGCCTAACACAGCACAGTCCTGGCTCTATGGGGGCAGGGGTTTCAGCACAGCCCACCCCCAGTCTTGTGCATCCACAGATGCATCTCAAGCAGGTTCAAGGAGGTGATCCTCCCACTCTATGCAAAACTGGTCAGGCCGCAGAGGGAGTACTGCGTCCAGTTCTGGGCACCACACTTCAGGAGGGATGTGGCCAATATGGAGAGGGTCCAAAGGAGGGCCACCCCCATGATCGGGCTCAGCAGGGCAGGCCCTACGAGGAGAGGCTGAGGGACCCGAACCTGTTCAGCCTCCAAAAACAGAAGGCTAAGAGGGCATCTAGTGGCAGTCTACAAACTAGTCAAGGGGGACCAGCAGGCATTGGGAGAGTCCCTGTTCCCCTGAGCACTCCCGTGAGTTACAAGAAACAACGGACACAAGCTAGCAGAGGGCAGTTTCAGGCTAGACATAAGGAGGTGCTATTTCACTGTCAGGGTGGCTAGGACCTGGAACCAACTTTCAAAAGAAGTGGTGCTGGCTTCTACCCTGGGGGTCTTAAAAAAATGGCTGGATGAACATCTGGCTGGGGTCGTTTGACCCAAGTACTCTTTCCTGCCACGACAGGGATTTGGACTAGATGATCTTCTGAGGTCCCTTCCGACCCTACCAACTATGAAACTATATTGACTAGTCACTGAACACCACAAGTCTGATACAGCATGGAGTAATGAAGTACTAAGTAATTCCATGACAGGGTGGGTAAGCAGAAGCGCATCATATGCATTAGCAAATCAGTTTTGGATACAGGCAACCATTTTATAGTTTGTCTAAGAAACTGTTATGCTTGCAATGACCTACTTTCAAAGGCAAGAAACTTTTCTACTAGGAATATAATGCATTAAAATGATTTTTTTACCCTCAAAAAGATGAAGAACTCAAACCATTTTTTACTAATGTTTCAGTTATTAAGATGATCCTTTTAAACAGCGCCTCCTTACTCTGCTCAAGCCTCAGCCCATCTGTTTGTCTCAATCACCCACTATGTTTCGTCTTTTAGAACATAAGCTTTTTGGTTCATAGACTGATCTCATATACTGTCTTTTTGTGTACTGTTACATTTTTTGGTCTGTTATTTAGTGTTTATATCCTACTTAAGGGGAGGTAACGTTTTTTGGCCAGAGCGCTGAAAAAACCCCCAATGCCTGCCTTGGAAGGTGCCAGAGTGCTGACATGCCAGAAGAACAAAATGAGGGAAGGGGGTACATAGCAGAAAGCCTTGCTTGTGCCCCTTGTCCCCACCCAAAGCCCCTGTCCCCCAGCCCTGCTGCCCCTTGCCCTCACCCAAAGCCCTTCCCCCCCAGCCCTACTGCCCCTTGTCCCCCAGCCCAGGCTCTATGGCTATCAATAGCTACCCAGAACCTGGACCAGCTGCAGCTGGGAGGCTGCAAATGACTGCTGCCTCCCTGCTTCAGCCCCAGCCCTAGCTGCTTTCCAGCCCGCCCCGGGTTCTGGGGAGACAGCAAATACCAGCAACGCTCCTCACTGTGCTGCCCTCACACACACTGTGCTCCCAGCCCTGCTGCCCTCCCCTGGGCCCTCCCGAGCATGTGTGTGACCCAAAGTGGCAGTGCACAGAGGGGCTGCACAGGGAAGCCACCTGCTACTGAAAGCTTCATGCTGCCTGAGTCACACTCCCCCTGTGTGTACAGGATCAGCATGGGCAGCATGAAGAGCTGTGCCCCTCACTGCTGCCCCAACCTGCAGGGGAAATGTGGCCAGGGCGGTGGGGAGCTTGGAGCAGCAAGCAGCTTTCTGCGTCCCCTGCTGTGCCTGGCTGCGCTGGGTTTCACATGCTGCTCTGCAGAAGTGGCAGCAAAGGCAGCACAGCGGCGAGTATCACCACTATCTGCTGCCTCCCGGGAGCTCAGGGCTGGATCTGGGGCTGGGGGCGTGGGGCCGGGGCCAGGAGGCAGCAGCTGTTTGTAGCCTCCTGACTGCAGCCAACCCAGGTTCTGGGAAGCTGCCGATAGCCATGGGGCCTGGGCTTCTTGCAGCAGGGTTTCCATCCTCCCAGCTGGCTGGTGGGAGCTGCCCAGGCTCTGTGGCTACCAGCAGCTACCTCGAGCCTGGGCCAGCTGCAACTGGGAGGCTGCAAACAGCTGCTCCCTCCCCGCCCCAGCCCTGGCTGTCTCCCGGCCCCGGGCACCAGGAAGATAGCAGGTGCTGGCACTGTGCTCACTGGGGCAGTGGCCGGGGCCATGGACAGCGTGGGGCTGGGGCCCACTGGCAACAGGGGGCAGGGGCTGGAGCCCAGCCATGGGCAGCACAGCGCTGGGGCTGCAGCCAGGATGGAACCAGCAGCGGCACCAGGCTAGGGCTGAGTCCAGGGCCACGCAGGGCTGGGGCCCACGGCAGTGGTGGTGCCGGCTGGGGCTGGGCCCGCACAAGGCCAGGGCCCGCCAGTAGCACGTGGCCGGGGCTTTTGGCAGCACCAGGATGGGGCCAGGTCCCACACAGGTCCAGGGCAGCCATGTGCTGCTCTATTTGGGCATGGCTCTTCCTGCCCCTCAGGGTGGGAAACAGTCTGCATGCCAATCAAAACCATGCCACATGCCACCTTCGGCAAGCGTGCCATAGATTGCCAACCCCTGTCCTACTTATACAATGGTCCCCTGCCTGATTGCAACCTTTAGGTGTCACAGTAATAGTATCATTTAATGCATACTAATATATTAATGTAGCTAAATACATTGTGCTGACACAGACAATAGCACCACTGTTCTCTCATGACAAAGTCCATACATGGCACTGTAGACTAGAAAATCCAGTTGCAGTGAACAGATGGAGACATCTATGAAGTTACACTGATATTAACAGGTATACTCTTTTAAAGTAAACAACAATGTAAGATAAAGTAGGAAACTGAATGACTACTTCAGGATACAATTCTTTTGGAATCAGCTAAAGCACTAAGGCTGACCAACATTATCTACCAAATCAGGGCTTACTTACCACATTTTTCCAACCTTCTTTAATCTTACATGGTATTATCTGTCTGTTTTATGCAGAGCACTGCACCCCTCTTCCTGCCTCCCCCATCTCCCTAAGCTACACCAGAAGCATGCAGCTCTTTCCCCCACCCCCTAGCAGTGGGCTGTGTATTAACTTCAGGCTGTCCATCAGTTAGGCCACCCTGATTTAAAAGGAACATCCTTACATATAAAAGTAACTTAGAAGAAAACTCTCAGTAATTAGAGGTACCTGTAGTAATGCCAAATCAGCATCCTGAGCCAGCTGCTGCAGATTCTTCACAGCGGAGGTAGTTTTAATTACTCTCACTAAGGCAGGGGAACAGTCCAATGGGAGCTCACTAAGCAACAATTTCTCATCATTCAGAAGCAATAAGGCATGGTAAGGCCTGAAGACAAACAGATATGTGTCACTATTAACTGCTGCTGTCTTGAAGACATAGCTGTGGTAAGTGGACAAAATATTAACAAAACAGAATATCTAACAATGTTACAGTTTCAGCAAAGCAGCATTCACAAATATCTTATTTTTGTTTAAAATCACAAGATGGTGTTTTCTGTAAAAAGGAGGTGGAAGGTTGTATTATAATGGGCCAGCTCAATAGCAAGAAACAGAAATAGAGCTGGCATACTGGACAAGATGGACAGACTACAGTACCAATGAAGCAGAGATTAAACTACTTAGCTCATTTGTGCTACCAATTAGAACTGGGCACTAAAAATGAAAGCAACAGAACAGGTGACTTTTGTGACTAAATATCCACAGCACTGCAGGAGACAAAAACAGGGCAAAATTGCAGGAAATAACAATTCCACAGAATTTAGACATGCCTGGAAATTTGACATAGATCAGAAATCATTTTAAGATTACTAGGATTAAAAAGTGTTTTCTGAATGAAGAATATCTTAGAACTTCTAAAGACAAGATCTTCTGATTTTAGACAATGCAGACATTGGTTACTGAACTATTTTACAGTTTATACAGTTACTTCACAGTATCAAATCACTGTCAATGCACAAAAAATTTTTAAAAATATCTAAGCACAGAGAAGCCAGGGAGGAAAGCAGAGCTTAGTTTCAACTCATTATCATAATTTAGGAAATGCAGATAGGATCTATCACCACTTAACATATAAATATACAATCCAAACTCAACTTTCTGAATTTGGGCATGAGAAAAAGCAAATCTTCATTATTTCGGTAATATTTTTCAGTAATACAGCAAAATCAGTCCTAAAACCAAATGAAGCGCAACATAAATTCTGGTAAATCTCCAAGACAAGGGAGGGGGAAGACATAGGTCCTGCAGGAAAGCATGTATTTACCGAATAGATTTCAGGCTTCTTTCAATTGCTTCAGGGGGTATAAAATTTGTTGCAACATAATGGATTTTATGAGGCAGACAAAAGCTCACTTCTAGCCAGTTGTTGATATGCAAACGCACCACTCCTGTTGTACAGAGACTAAAATAAGATAAAAAACAAAATGTTAATGAAGGCTCATATCATCTCCCTAATGAAAACAGTGGACCAGCTCTACTCTTCTGCTGGTATCACAACAAGAACATAAGAAGAGAAAATAGCATCCACTCCCCACAGAGACTGGCAAGAACCACGGGAATGCCTAGCAGTGAAAATTCCCATAATTAGTACCCCTGAAACATTACCTTCTCTTAGTGACTGCAAAAGCTCTAGCCCCTCCTCCCTTCCTCCAGCTAGCCATCACTAATGTCCCAGGAGAAGAGAAGGGTCTCCCATGGATGGCATGGGGCTCCTGTACACTGGGATAGAGATACTGAGAGAGAGAAAGAAAGAGAGAGAAAAACCTCCCTTCCCTCTGCATGTTGTCTGTTTATTATTGGTTCTCAAGCTTCATGATCAAACAGTCATTTCTAGGGACACATTTATGCTGGTTGATGCTATTAAAAAATGTTTGTACCCCATCTACACCATCTGATATCAGTCAGGATTTTACATAAAACTGTTTCTGAAACAAAATCTGAAAACCATTTCAGGCACTGGTGTTTTAATCCTCACTACCAAAAAATGCTGCCTTTGGCTGCTTCAGAAAGGTAGAGGTCATTCAAAAGATTCTCATTTTTTTTCTTCACGCTGTTTGTGTTGCTGATTGGACAATATTAAGCAAAGTTTTATATGTAAACGATTTCTCTAACAAACCATGTTCCAAGAAGGCACCACCCAATAAAGTTTCCCAAATGGACTGTGCTAATTGCTGTAAATGGTCATTTAACCTCAAAAAACCTAATTCAAGATAAAGACAATCCCACTTTCTCTCACTGTTATATTTCAAAAGCATAACAGCACAAGATGGGATGCAGAGCTTGCAAAGCTTGCTTCTGCAAAACCCAACAAAAATGGAATTTTTGCAGTACATGTTCTTTCAATCTCACTTTGGGTAAATGTTAGATACAGCTTTACTTCAGAAATTGAACATTGTTCCAAAGCAGAAAGACTAAACTTTCATCTTAGCTCAACTTGCAGACTTAGCAGTTAAAAATATCCACCTGAAGTATACATTGAACAAATCTGACATGAAAGGCAATGAGTATGGAAGCCAATTTCATATTTTTCAGTAACACATCTAGGCATCAGCCAGAACCCTTCAGAATATGTCCAAGGTTACACCTTAGCATTGGAAACTCCCTAGTTTGTCTTGGACTTCAAGGCTACAATCTAAATATCATTGTTTGTCCTTGATAAGTAGGACCCTGAAAGATCCACCCATAATGTAATGATGCATATTTAGTAAGATGTCTTAATGAGATGCAGAGTGAAATCCCATGAAATACAGCACATTCTGAATTCCAAAATTACTCATACCATACCAAGGTCAGATTCCCCAGGTTTCAGAGAGACTAAGTTTGAACCTGTGGCTTCTCCACTTCTATTCACTGAATACACCAAAACAAAGCAGGTTTCAGATTTGGACAGAAGGAAACAGATTTCCACCTTATAAACCAACGAAATCAGAGATGCATTTAGATTCAAGGCCATGAAAGTCTGTGTAATCATAAGCCTATTTATACTCTGCACCATCCTACTATGTAAGCCTCTGTTCATACAGTCAAAGACAAAAAATAAAAGAAAGGCAGCTGAGAGAGCTGGCTTTCAAAGCTACACTGTAGAATACTCTACCATAGTGGTGCTCAACCTTTTCTGCCTGGCAGGCCAGATGGGCAGTGCCTGGTCTGTCCTCAGGCCAGATCTAGCTAGTGGTCCAGATCCAGCACCTGAAGCACAGCAGGACCCAGGTCTGTTTTTGCTGAGGTAAGGGTGCATGGTCCAGCCCCACCTTGCTGTAAGGGCTTGGCAATTATCACTTCTCCTACTGCCAAATTTCCCAACTCATGGGGAACTCTGTGGGTCAGGTGTTCTGAGGGCCAAAGGTTGGGTACCTCTGCTCTTACCATAACTACAGATGTCATAGGGCATCACTGCTTCCCTACACTTTGCTAAGAATCCTTTTAGGTTCATCAAGGGTAACTGTAACATATACAGTAAAAGAACAGCTTTTGTTCCCTCCCCTCTCACTTCTAGCAGGACAGCTCCTCATTTTTAACCAAGTCAAATGATGGAAAGCACACTCATGTGGCAATAATCTTGTCAAGACGAGCTTCAGACTACAAAAACTAGTTGCTTTTTCTAGCTTTCAGGAGGTAGTTTCTATCCACTGTTCATCTAAGCACACTTAGTTTGTAAATCTTACTACACAGTGAGATATTATTATTATTATTATTTGGAAGATAGTAACAGCACGGCTGACTTCATGCACTAGTTGTGCCGTGAGGAGATGGCATTCTAAATCATTTGGAAACTCAGACGCAATTCTCTTTCAGAAATATGGAGCTTTTACCAACTATATCTGAACTCAAAATCAATTTAATTACCTACATTAAAGAGTATGGGTTGTAAAGTATCTACTGATTCTAGCTGTCTAACAGACCTTGAGAATGCTTTTCAGAGGTTATAAGCATTTACAACTCAAATTAAAGTCAATTCAGAGCATCAGCATCTCTGAAAATCAAATGAAAAAATAATCCAAGCTGGGACCCAAAAAACAAAAGAATTTTTGAAAATGTTAAGAATCTTAACTTCCAAATCTCTTTCTCCATCTGCCAAATGGCTAATTATACCCACTCATCTTTTTAAAACATTTCACTTTTTAAATAAAATGTTCTATACATATCCTTATTATAGGTTTCTTCTATTTAGGTTAGGAAAACAATTATAGACTTGTGTCAGGAGTCTTTTCTTGATAATACAAGGCTGTGGCTAGATGGTACTTTGAATGAAATATACCTCTTCCATATACACTACTTGTCTTTTTTTTACTGCTGGTGTATGCACTGAGCTCTGCCATGCAGTATAATCTCTATGGCTATAACACAGCACATGCTGCATTCATATGCTGATGTCAAAACTCTATGGATCTTACGTTGGCCTCTTTTCCCAGACCACGGAAATAAATATCCAGTTTGTCTTTGTGGTCATTTATGATATGCATATCTATACAGCAGTTTTTTATCTGCAGTACATCTTTAAGTTTCTAAGAAGCCTGCATATCTTGTCAGGATATCTGACATATTGAGAGAAAAAGCTCATACAGAAAATTAATAAACCAATGACACACTTCTTTCATGGGTTTTTATTCATTCTTGTTCTGTTGTTGCAATTTTTAAAAAATCAGCTGCAAAAATTATGAGGAGGTTCTTTATGTATGGGGTGGAAAAAACTTTTAGCTTCAGAGAGGTAAAAATAGTAGAATCCATGTAATCTTAGACAGGAGTTTTCCAAGAAGAAAAATGTAAGCTATGGGCAGCTGTCAGATTAAAAGACATTTTAGAGCTACAGATTTAACAGTGATAGATTGTGGGTTTTTTCAATTATTTAAAGTGGCAGTTTAGATTTTATGGTGGGTGCCTATTTTCAAAATTCATGAAAACTCCAATTTAGAAATGGGCAGTGGTTGACATTTCTTGGCCTTAAAGCTACTGCTTTTTGTTCCAAGATTACTGTTTATGTGAAAAAATGAATGTCCAACTCCCTTACAATCTCTGTACCTGATCAAGGAAGCCAATATATGGTTATGGAAACTAATTTTATAATTACTGTGATAGCCAGAACCAGAAGAGTTAATAAGCAGTTATAACAAAAGAAAATGTTTTTTGAAGGTATCTGAAATAGAACTTATAAAACAGTTTTTTGCCTGTCTGAAATATAACCTACAAGAATTATATACAGCTTTTATATTAATCTTAAAACAGCACGACTTTTAAAAAGCAGAACTAAAGGATATAACCGTGGACTTAGTTAATTTTATAATCTTTTTCTGCTTAGAGACAGTAAAATAAACTTAAGTGGGAATATGTTAATCTCAGACCCTAAAGTAATGTAGTGTGATTTGCTTATTGGGTAAACCCAAGCTTGGGCAGTAACTTATTGTAATGATTTCTAACACCTTTTAACCCCATAAGATAACAGCTATAGAGTAACATTATGAATGGCTATAGAACTAAAAAATTAGCATAACCAGGATATAAAAGAACACCCACGCTAAGTAACCCTCAGGAAGGACAGAGCAGAAGGGGCGTTGCTGTTCCATTCCCCTGGATCTCTCTTATTCCCTGTGTGAACGAAGACCAGATCCTGACTGAGGGACCTCCTCCAGTTTTCCTTCTGACAGCATAAATCGGGGATGCCTGACTTTGCTGAATCAACTTGACATGTTTCTGAGGGACTATCGATAAGTTACTAACCCAGTGAGAACTCTTGGTTGATTTCTCTATCTGTTTTTATAATCACTGTCAATTTTAACTTGTATTGTTACGTTGTCTATTTATTAGCTTAACCTTTTACTAACTGTCATATGTGCAAGCTATATCTTTTGTTGTTATATGAAAAAGAATGAATTTTACTTAAGTGAAACTTGTCATTGCTTTCCTTCCCAACATCAGCTCCTCAATCCCGGACCAAAAAGCTCAGAGGCTAATAAATTTGCAGTGCTCAGTCAGTCTGCAACTAAATTGATGTACTCACAGTGCCCAGCTGGCCTGTGACAAATTACCTGTAATTATATAATGCCAATACCATAGATATTATTATTAAAAGGTAAAAGCATTCAATACAAAAATCTGGGCTTAAGTGATATTTTACCTAGGAGAAATGTTTAGATTTTATATACAACTGATTTTACAGAATGAAGTACATTAGATATGTTACGTGTGTTATATTTGCTTGAAATACTCTAGTGTGATCTAGTGGGGAACATAACTGTTTGCATATCATTCCAATTAAAAGGAATAAAGGGGTTCAGAATTTCTGGTAAATCAAGTCCAAGGTATCTCAGATTAAGGATCCAAAAAAAACAGCACTCATTTTTGAAAATGTTGGTCCAAGTGGGTCACTGGTAAGCTGGAATCTAAACCTGGCCATGCAATTTCACATACCCTATCTACTACATTGTGCCATGAAGTTCAAGCCTAGAATTAGAATTAGAAATTCATCTAAAATTAAGACATGGCTTTACTAATACCTAGGTTTACACAACTCATGATAAAGTATGGCCACTGTCTGCTTCAGGCTTATCAAACACAGATACAAAACATATCACTATGCAAAGCCCCAAATGTGAAGTAATGCTGAAGCAATGATATAAACATATATTCTACTAAAAATGCAAACAGAACTTCATAAAGAAACCCTTAAAATAAAAAATTATTCCAATTTTAAGTAGAATAGTCTATAGCAACATTTTTACCCATAAACAAACTGCGGAAATAATTAAAGACGGATCAATATTCAAAATGTGTTTTTTTCATAGTATAAGTTTATTTCAAAGGAAGACAGTTGTTGGATCTGGGAGTAGTGAAGATAGACTATTGCTATATAATTTCTTCCCTTACCATGGTGTTTTGGTCCAAAATTTAAATTTCTCAATCACTATTCTCTGTCACTACATGTCACTATACTAGTATGCAGAAAGCATTCTTCCATCCAGCAGCAGCTTTAATAATCCAGGAGGAAAACAAAAAAGCAAGAAACATTTGATACTCAAAAGCCAGGCCAGGAAAATGTGTTTTATTCCATAAAAACAATCATATATTTCATGAGATTCACACCAATCCAGAGTGTTAAGCCTGAAGTCAGGGTGGTACCTTAGAGACTAACTCAGGGGTGGGTGAAATGGCAGATCCGGCCAGTGGGCAGACTCCATTTCCCAGCAGCCACTACCTGCATCAATGGAGCCTGTTTCCATGGAGATCCCAGTAGCAGTGGTGCTGTGACAGTGCAGAGCCATGGCTTCCACAGAAACCAGCCCCGCAGTACTGACATGCAGACAGCAGCTTACAGCTCTGCCCCAGTTCTGGACCACACTGTCACTGCCGCAAGATCCCAGCCCTGAAGCAGCTCCCTGCCCAGCCGTGTGCCCTGCCAGTGCTGTTAGGGCCAGTCTCCATGGAAACCCTGGCCCTACGCTGTCACAGTGCCACCACTTCTGAGATCTCCATGAAAACTGGCTGCAGTGACACAGGCAGGGGCTGCTAGGAAACAGAGTTCACTGAGGGCCCAGTCCAGCTGGTGGGCCAGACTTTGCCCACCCCTGGACTAACTGATTCAGAGAAATATGAGCTTACATGGGCAACAGCCTACTTCATCAGGTATTATTCAAAGCTCTTCCTTTTCCCTTTTTACAAATGGGGAACTGAAAGCCAGTGAGATAAAGTGACCTGACCAAAGACACACACAATAGGAGCTTGAGGCAGAGCAATGACACCAAGCCACATCTCCCAAGTCCTAGGCCACTGTTCTAACAACTGGTCAAACTTTCTTTCTTCTATTCACCTGCCTTCAACAGGAGGTAAACACATGATTCCTTTAAGACTTTTGAAATCCCACCCAAAATCTTTAAGCAGTCAGGTCTTGACAGGCTACACTTTCCAAGCTATTGAAAATCTCATTGATTCATAATTTCTTGTACATACTGAGCAATTCTACACATGCATTAACTCTCAGTGGTTACTCTGCCTTTAGTTTTAAGTGATGTTACCAAGCAGTAGGTTAATTCTCATACGCATTAGTGTATTAGCATGGGTTTTGCCTGCCGCTCTAATGCACAGTAGAATTACCCTACTGCACTCAAAGCGTCTTGTGTAGATGTGCCCACTGTCTACACATAAGCTAGTATTAGGGTGCAATAAATTAATTAACTCTGTCATAAGATAGTACTATCAGGGACAGTACTATCTTATAGCTGACTGATTAACTATCCTGAAACCCACGTGTAGACAGTGACTGGGTAGCAGGCAGACTCCCGGCTCCTGCCTAGTCACATGGCTCTGCAGGTTCAGCACCTTTGTGCCCCAGCCAGCCCCTCTGCCACTCAATGCTGTCACCCAGAACCCAGGGCTGACACCCCATACTCCCTACCAGCCCGAGTCTGCTCTGCCCCAGCTCAAATTGCTGCTCTTCTGGGCACACATGTAGACACTGTGTCAAGGAGCAGTTTATCTTGGCTCAAACAACTCTGGAGTTTATTGCTTCAGCTTAATTTCATGTGTAGATGCACCCACTGTGTAGCTAACCAAGGCAAGTGCAGTCTCTGGCATTAATACCTATTCTGGCTGAAGCACTCTTAAAACTGAATATCTGTGATGCCTCCTTGAAGAACTACTGTCAAAGGTATTCTTGGCAAGACACTTCAGATAAGTTGCTATTCTGTCTCGTCAACCAAGAAAAAGATAATACACTTCTTACAGCAATGACAAAGACAGTCTTCAGAAACAGATAATGATCCACTGAATACTCCACTGCAGACCATGACAGCAATTGCACTACATTTAATATTCCAAGTTTATTCTGAGAGTTAATCCATATATTCTTCCAAACCTCTACTTGCTTTAATTATCACTAACAGAATAAAAATCAGAAGGTTATCATGAGAATTTACATGTTAAACAACTTCTCAGTGAATATTCCACTTACCTGTCATAAGCCTCCTTGAGGTCTCTGGCCAGCTTGCACTTGGGTAGGATGTGATGGAAAGGAGACTGTGGACCTTCCGTTGCTATGGAAAGATTAAAGAAAGGAAGTCTGCAATTGTTCTTACAGAGAGAAAGTTCATTTGTAGACATTAACTGTCATTTCAATTGCACACTACTGTAATAGCCAATTCCAAGGAGACATTGGACCTGGGCAATTTCATGTCTGTTTAATCTATATTTTCATGTCAACATACTTTTTAATTTGAGTAAATTTAAGACAATTAAGAGTAAAATGTTCCCAATTTTATTTAAATTCAAACTAATTCAAGAAGCAGATACTTCTTTGGCTTTCTAAGTTTTAATTTTTTTAAATCTCTTAACAGCACTTATGTTATAGATAAGATAAAAAAAAAAAACTGTATGGACTTTAATCCAAATATACAGTTATCTAAGGCGTTAATGATGGTTTATTACCAGAACTCTAAAAAAAATATACTGTCCATCCTAATTACTAATAATACTGGCCAACTCTCATCAATCTTTGGCTTCTCAGGTTTCATCACAAAAGATAAAATTCTCAAAAGCACTTAAGTCCCACTGAGTTTTAATGAATTCATAGGCTCCTAAGTGCCTAAGAAATATCAGAAAATGGAATATTAGCTAGTTCGAAATTTTTACATCATGCCTTAACTATAATGTAAAATTTATGAAATACATCAGTCATACTACATATATTGCTCCTGGAAACAAAATATAGAAATGGAAAGCTTCCTCTCAGGAAGAACTAGGTAACTCTGCATGCAGTGAAGAAGGCAAGGTGGAGATGCACCTTACAGATTAACAAAATCAGAGCTGTATAAGCTTCTGTGAGCCCAAGCTTACTTCCTCAGATACTGTAAGCCTCTCTTAGCACACAATGTTACAGTGGGGAATGCCTGAGTTTGAGACTGCCTGTGGGGCACTTCCATATAAAGCTAGGAAACATATCAGAAGGAAAAGGTTATGTCATTCACTTTAACAAACTGTTTGAAGTTAAGCTAGTAGAAAAATACTTGAGCCACTTCACTTGAGCAGCCAACACTTCTGTGCAGCATACATGATCTTGAAGCACACAAACCAAAATGAAGTCAAAACCAGCCTGAATGATAACAGCCCCAAAGACCCCATTTAGACTAAGCCCAATCAGTGTGTTATTTGTTTATAGTCAAAAGTATGGGACCGGTAATAAAATGAATACTCCAAAAATATCAGAAAATCTGTCTTCAGTAAAACCTCCCCCCTCCCACTTCCCTTAAAACTGATTTTTTTTTTTT
>JAGPOW010002067.1:10384911-10404460 GCA_030014935.1 Caiman crocodilus
TTGGTACCGGTAGCCCGTGCACCTGTCGTGGGAAACGACTGTGCAACATACCTGGAACTGGGAATGTTGGGAGGGGCTCTGGTCCCCATCCTGGTGGGATGGGATCCCGAGGGGCAGGAAGCCCGGCTCCAGACGGGGGAAGAAACCCCTGTAGACGGGAATCACACCCCTTTTGAATAAAAGCTTCTGCTGACCTGACCCAAAAGTATGCTGCGTGTATTTCCACGACAACATCTACCAATGCAGCCCAGTATGCTGTTAGCCTTCTTGGAAACAATGGCACACTGCTGGCTCATATTCAGCTTACTGTCCACTGTAACCTTTGGGTTCTTTTCTGCAGGGCTGCTGCCCAGCTAGTTATCCTCTAGCCTGTACTGGTGCATGGTGGGACTGGGCTCTCCTAAGAGCAAGACTTTGCACTTGTCCTTGTTGAACCTCATGAGATTCCTTTTAGCCCAGTCCTCCAATCTGTCTAGGTAATTTTGAATACTAGCCCTACCCTCCAGTGTATCTACTACTTCCCCCAGCTTGGTGTCATCTGTAAATTTGCTGAGGGTACACTTTATGCCATCTTTCAGGTAATTCCAGACATTGAACAAAACTGGCCCCAGGACCGACCTCTGGGTCGTTCCACTTAATACTGGCTGCCAACTAGACATCAAGCCATTGATTACTACTCTGAGCCCGATGATCCAGACAGTTTTCTATCCACCTTACAGTCTGTTCATCCAGTCTATATTTCCTTAGTTTGCCTGCGAGAATGTTGTGGGAGACTGTATCAAAAGTCTTGCTAAAATCAAGGTACACCACATTCATGTAACAGAGTACAAGTTGTGCTCTGTTACTCCAAGGGGCTGAGCTAACAGAGCTGCCTGCAGGTGGCTGCAATCCCCATCAGGAATCACATGGCCAGCCAAGGGCCACCTGACTGGGAAAGCGGGCCCAGCTGCTAGACATAAATAATAGCAGGGCCAACAGTTTGCTGCAGGCAGCCAGAGAAGGAACATCGTGCAGCTGGAGCTGCTGCTCAGACCATCTTGGAGGTATAGGGCAGAAGCTATGGGAAAGGTAAAGGCTCCTGGTCCTGGGGCATGACCTAAAACTACACCCTGCTGGGCCTGGATGGTATAGTGGGACTGCCAGTGGCAGGGCAGCCTCCTGGAAACGTTACACCTGTGTCTTCCCAATGAAGGGCAAGTATGGGACACCAGAAAGCCTCAGCCCCCGCTACCTTGCAGGTTACCCTGTGGAGGGGACAGGCTAGGGTAGCACACTCCAAAAACAAACCAAGGGCCCAGACTAACAGCAAGTCCTGAGGTGTATGAAGGAGCTGGGTGTGAGGCTCTTGGGGGGTGGGGCCCTGAGCCCATGGAAGAGCCAGGTATGAAGCTCCCAGGGCAAGGGGATTGAGGCCCAGTGTCAGGCAAGGGGATTGAGGCCCAGTGTCAGGCAAGGGGATTAAGGTCCCAGGGTGGACGTGTGAGGGGACCAAAAGGATCCTAAGCCAGGCAGGGAGCCGAAGGAAAGGGAAGAGTTGGAAGCCTTGAGTAAATGAGATTGAGAGCCCAGTGCAAGGACACAGAGATTGAGAGTCCTGACATGAGGGCATAGAGATTGCAATCTACAGTGTGAGGGCACAGGAGTGAGAGTCCCAACATGAACCGCTGGAGTGAGGGCCCTCACTGGATCACAGGCCAGGTGTCAGGCCATGGATGCCATCTGTGGGGCATGGGACATGGTATAAGGGGAAGTTCAGAGCCATGTATATAGGCCCTTGACACCAGGGCAAGCAAAAGGGCAGCCTCCTGCCTTGTTATCAGCTTTATAATGGTTACATTAAAGGCATGGCAGATGAGCGGTTTGCCCTGAAACAAGTAGTGGGTCAATGTTTAGACCAGTCCCAGGATGCCCATTTCTTACAAACATCCACAAAATCAGTCATCTCATCATAGAAGGCAATCCAGGCATGACTTGCCCCTAGTGAATCCATGTTGACTGTTCCTAATCACCTTCTTCTCCAAGTGCTTAGAAATGGATTCCTTGAGGATCTGCTCCATGATTTTTCCAGGGACTGAGGTGAGGCTGACTGGTCTATAATTCCCTAGATCCTCCTTTTTCCCTTTCTGAAATATGGGCACTATGTTTGCCCTTTTCCACTTATCCAGGATTTCTCCCGATTGCCATGAGTTCTCAAAGATGATGGCCAGTGATTCTACAATCACATCAGCCAACTCCTTCAGTACACTCAGGTGCATCCTGTCCAGTCCCACAGACTTGTAGACATCCAGCTTTTCTAAGTAGTCCCTAACCACGGAGGGCTGCTCAAATCCTCCCCAAACTATGCTGCCCGGTACAGTAGTCTGGGAGCTAACCTTGCCTGTTAAGATTGAGATGAAAAAGACATTGAATACTTCAGCCTTTTCGGCATCCTCTTGTCACAAGGTTGCCTCCCCCATTCAGTAAAAGACCTATACTTTCCCTAATTCTCCTTTTGCTACTGACATACTTATAGAAACCCTTCTTATTACCCTTCACATCCCTTGCTAGCAGCAACTTCAATTGCCTTCCTAACTTCATCCCTGCGTGCCCGAGCAATGCTCTTATATTTCTCCCCAGTTATATAAGAAGTGGGAACTAGGACATAAGTTTTCTTTTTGTGATTTTGTTTATTGAAGAGTTATCTAAGCCAAGCTGGTCTTCTGCCAGACTTGCCATTGTGCTAGCCCTCCCCCAGCTAGGATCAGGCTCTGGAGCCCTGCGCTGCCCTTATCTAGCCTTCACATGCCAGGATCAGGTCCTCCACTGACCTGAATGTCAGAAAGGTCTGATCTAGCATGCAGGGTCATGGCCTACGAGGCTCCCTACGGGATTCATGGGGACCCCAGCAGGCCAGATGACATTTCTGGGCAGCGAGATGTGGCCTGTAGGCTGGAAGCTGAGCACTCCAGCCTTATAACATACCACAATGTAAAAATGAGGGCGATAACAGGTCCCCAACATGCAGCCACTACAATACAGGAGGAGCTTTTATTATTATTTAGATGCACAGTCAACCCTATCCAAAAGGTTCAGAGCAGCTTACAATAAAAAGCAAGCTACAGGTAGGAAATAACTGTAGACTCTCCAAACAAAACCCCTAAACTTGAAAACTACAACTGTCTCCCCTACCCACCAATTACAGCTTCCTTGTTTAACACTCATAAAAGCAAACCCTCTAGCCAAGCCGCACCACACTTCCCAATCTCATTTGCATCCAGATGTAAGAAACCACTTCCCACTGCCCCCCCTTTCCCACCCACTCACACTCCCCTTCCTCACACAACAGGAAATCCCTCCCACTTTTCCTACAGAGAGGCTGTGGCTATTCCAAAAAGCACATTGCTACCCCCTCCTCCTCCCCACCCCACCGAATTCAAAAGAACCACAACAAGGAAGTAACAGAAAGACCCCTGCCTCAATCCCTAACAAAGCGCACCACTGAGAGTTGTCATTTGGCAAAATATGCCCGGACACCTGCCCAAGGAGGCTCCCTGGCTTTTTTAGGGTCTTCTGGCTGAGTTGGTCCTTCTCACTCCAATCAGGTGATCAAGACAGTCCTCCTGCAATGACAGCAATTCTTCAGCCCAGAGCTACTTCCCAGCATATTAGAATAAATATGCTCAGATGATGCTAGGGAAGTAAAAATGCTCACACTAAGAAAAAAGGAAAAACTCATAGTCCTTGCAAATCTGACCCTGGGGAAAAATGAATTTCCTGACCTTAATTTGGCAATTGATTTGAACCTGAGGGGAAGAGCAAAACCCTCTAAAAAAGGTAACCCAAAAGGTTTTTAAGGACTGCCGGGATGCCCTAGTCAAACCTCCTACCGCAAGCACAGCCAATTATCAAAGCTTCAGAGAAATGAGGGGAAAAGTGCAGAAGCCAATAAAATATTCATGAGAGGGGGGGAAAAACATTCCTTCCTGGCCCCACTTAGGCAGCTAGCAGAAGCCTGAAACACTGGGTAAGATGAAAAACTGATTTTGTTCAAGATCCCTCCCAATGGGATGGTAATTCAAGTCTCCAAAAACAAAAGGTCAGTTCACTAAGTCACTATGTTACCAGTCATCTTCATTCCTATTACTGCCTTGCTGCTATGAGTAGTATGTACAAAATTAAAATTCTCAGACTGTTTTAATTTATGGAGGACCTATGACAGGTTTTTCAGTAAAATAAGCTGAGCTCAGAACTCACTTTCTGACATGGCAGATACTTCATCTTGAATGGCTAAGATCAGCTTGGCCTCTCTGGTCAGATACTGGCAACGACGTTCCTCGTGCTGTAGAACTATGGCAATTCGACGGGAGAGATTATGTAAGCAGTTTATCACAGATGGGTCTGCATTGGCCTACATGCAATATAGAAATAGCTGTTTAGTTTTTCAGCAATTTTGGGTATGGATAAATTACATTTTAGCCACTTTGAAAGGGAGGGGGGACTGCTGTTGCTTGGGAGTATGCCACAACTGGTATGATCCAACTCTTTTGTCTATCTGATCATTTTGTCAATCTGATCATTACAAGTTAGTTAAATTGCACCAACTCAGATTCTGAGCTAAGCAGGGTTAAAGCTGGAGTAGTCTTGTTACATTTGTAAAATTACAGGATTATACAGATGTAAGTGCATTTTAATGGCTTGAATTAGTATTCTCTGACAGTGAAACAACCGCTATATCTATTTATACTCTCTAAAATATATGAAAAGTAGAATAATATGTCTCCAGAAAAACAGTCAAATAAATTACCTTTAATAGTTACCAGGGAGACTGACCTTCAAACTGGGTGTTAAGAGAAAGGAGATTTCTCTTGATTTATCTAGCAGTTTAGCAGAAGTACAGAGACCAAAAACAATAGCAAGTCCAATAAATATTACTAGGCCAAAAGAGTCATGCAAAATATGACACAGAAGTTCCAAATGTGTATAATTCAAAAAATGAAGAAAACTAAAGGAATAATTACTCATTTCAGTATTTTATTCACCTAACTGTTATCAACTCTCTTACTAAGGGAGTAGTTAGATCAGCTATAGAACACACCTTCAATAATTTAAGCTTTTAAAAGTAATTTAAACTTCAGGCTACTGAGAAATTAGAAGAACATCAATACATTCAAATACAAAAGCACTGAAAGGGCAAGGATGGCAGACACAAATCATTCTCTCCACATGGCATTATTCACTAGTATGATAAATGCTAAACCATTAAAGATCTAGAAAACATTATCTCACTTTTAATCCAAGCAAAAATGGAACTGTTTTTTCATACCTCACAAACACTACATATTAAAAATATTTCATTTTTATAAAGCCCTAAAATAAAAAGGTTAGGAAACCTATCAATTCCATGCAGCTGATAAGGTGGGGCTCATTTGCTTCAAGTCAGCAAGGGTGCAGCAGTAAGCTGCTGTATGTCTGTTAAGACATTTAAAGGCCTGGAAGGTTCAGTCAACAGATAACTTGGCATCTGACCTAGCAAACTGTGAATCAGCATTTCTGAACTCCAGCATTTTTGCTGAGTCAAAGTATGTCGATTGTAACTCAAGCACAGCAGGATCACTGCTGATTATGTTTGCCTCTTTGCCTGGTGTGTCTGTCTGCTGAAGATGGCCTGTTATCTTAAAGTATCCCCACCCACAGCATGGAGAGGTCTGCAGCAATAAGCTACAGCATGGAGAAAAATTCAATTTGCTGAACATATTCCCACAGACTTCACAGCTGTCTTTGAAATAGAAAATGTAATTTTGGTAAATGAATCATAGTGATACTTAAAAAAAGATGACAAAGTACATCACAAAGTCCACAGAGTGATCAAAAACTGAATATATATTATATAGATGACCTGACTATGCATTAGTCTCTGGGCTAGGAAGAGAAACCCAGAGATGGGAAATTCAAAACTGGACCTGCATATGGCAGTTTTTACATTCAAGCTAGCTGAGCCATGATTCTCTAACATTTGTATGGGGTAAATAAATACAGACCCTATAACTAGGTACAAGAATAAATGGAAAAAAAGGTACAAAAATGGTTCAAATTCTATGCCCAAGTGCAGGGTGGTGCCTTCCCCGGCTCGTGCTCACACTATTAGAAAGCCATACTATTTCATAGCATCTGACAAAGTAGATTATTGCCTAAGAAAGCTTATGGCCCTCTCTTCAAGTCTAAGGTGTCACCCTACCCTATGTTCTACATTATTTGAAAGATTTTCCTTTTAAAACTTTAATAAATAAATACATGGGAATAAGTAGGAATAAACTCTACATGTGGGCAACAAAGGACTCTGATTCAAAAAACCTGAAGTATGACTCAAACTTAAAACAATATTGTTCTGAAGCATCACTTCAGGAAGGCTTATAAGGAAAGTGAATATTTATTTTTTTCCGCAAAACTCTCAGATCTTTATTTCACCATACCTGGAACTTCATTTGAATGAAAAGGGAAGGACAAGAACTTTTAGGGGCACCCAACCAACTACCATTTTCAGCAAAAAGTCATCTACAGATCAAACCACAAGCTTCTGGTCCAGAAAAAAAGATATACAACTTGGACCAGATCAGAATCAGAATATTGAGCTAGAAAAGGAAAGGAGATTTTCAACTTCCATTTTCCCCAAAAACCTGAGACTGGAGATAGTAATTTGATTCTTGAGCTATAAGTATTAAAATCTTTGTTTCTAAGTCTCTTTTTTCATTACCATGTATTAATCACTGCAAATGAAAAAGTCAGGAAATTTTTGCTTCATTATTTGAGTGACTCAGTGACTGCTACAATGAAGAATACAAAACAACTCTTATACCTCCATTTTCACTCGCTCCTAAATTCTGAAAAGGCATTAACTTGAGCTGAAATTGTCCCAGTCTTGCTCTTCCTGATGTTTTCTCTTATTATTTCTACTTTGAAGGCAGTCTCTTCTGCCATTTTTGAGCAAACGGAAACATAACAGCCACACCTCCTCTTGATTATTTATTTCAAACACAAAAAAAAGACTAAACTACTGAGTTCCTGAAAATAGTTTGAGGAGGAACATGCACATAGTTGCACTGAGGAAAAGAGCTGAAAATTCAATCATGAATGTCTGAAATGGACATAATGAGCTTAAGTGGAAGTGTTCTCAATTCAAACAGACCACAAACTCCTGGAGAACTAATCCCAACATACAAAGGATGAGTAGGCTATGAACTAAAATGGAACACTCCTATTCCAGGGCCAGGCCTAAAGCTACCTTACTCTCTCATCTCCCTAACAAAGTTTACTTTTCAGTGGGCTATCATTAGTTCTCGTGTTTGCACAAATGCCCAATCAGTCTAATCTGTGGGGTAGATGTTTAAAGAAGCATCATAGCCGCACAATTACTCTAAGGCTCTACTGTCCTGCTAGCAAATGGATCCCCAATGTATACCCTTACTAACTTAAAAAGGTACCTTCATGGATCTTCAAGCACATACATACTTGATGCAACTTTAATAACATAGAGATCCAGATATAGTAACAAGCACCACAGACACCTATCAAATAATACATGCATTATTCCACATTTCACAGAGGCAGCAGTTCCTTCCTTAAAAGAAAAATGTCTGAGCCTCCAAGAGTACTATCTGAATTTATTCTTTTAAACAATGGTCAAGAGCTACTTAGTTTTCATTCTCAAGCACCTATTTGTTACACTGGTTTTATAGCATGCAAGTAGTCTTATGCTTCTGATTACATAGGGGTCTCCAGGAATCCATTTAAGGTAATGCATACCTGAAAGCACACAGGTTGAATTGGATGCATAAATAACCCTTTCAGTATTATAAGAAATAACTCAGAATAATGAGATAATGAACATATGAGCTATCAAAAAAAAGCCTTCTGAAAAAAAACTGCCTCTGGAAAAAAAAAGCAGGAGAGAAAGAGGCCTTCATCACTTGAAGCAATTAAGAAGCTCAAGAAAATACCCTGCAGGGAACAATCATGCGCTCACCCCATGCAATGAACTCAAAATGCTGAAATAAATTTTCAGTCTCAATTTCTACAACTACGTGATTTTACAGATTTTAATTATGTAGCCTAAATGTCACATTTGATAGTGTTTTTGCATTTATTTTTATACTATTTCAAATAAATGACATTTGTATTTTAATAAAAGAAGATTGTGAATATGTTTAATTGAAATATGACTAGTATCTGAAATATAAGTATTTTAAAACAAGAAACACAGGTATAAAATCCATTCTTTAATGAACTAGGATGAACTATGCTTACCCTTAAGGCAAATACAACATTGAAGAGAATCATGGTAGGCATCTCTCTCTTTGGTGAGGGGTCAGTTTTGGATACCTGCACAATATTTAAAAAACAAACAGATAAAGAACCAAAGATCTCTACATTTGAACACCAGACTGAAAATAAAGACTGAACGCATCAAATTGCCACAGATGCTATTAATTAAGGTGAGATGAACATGCACCATCAAACTCCAACCCATAAACTCAGAATTAATATTTTTAATGGACTTACTCAGTTTTCTCCATTTACTTACCAGAAACTTAGTAAATTAATATGCTTATTTTACAAAACCGTGTTTTTGAGGAATTCTGGAGCCCAACTGCTTCAGAAAAATATTTTTTCCTTAGTACATGGAAATTTATACCATTTAACAGAACTGCTCTTATTTAGATTAATTTCCCATTGCATATTACTGCTAAGTGCCCTATACATTTATTCCTTTAGAGGAGATTCTTATTTGTACACCAGTTAATTTGTAGAAAGTCTATTCTTTTTAACAAACAACTTCAAGGTAGCCTTTATTGAACTGTCATTTTAAGGTGAGAGAAGGGGTACAGAAAAAAAAACCCCTACAGATTCAGTCTTAATAGCAGTTCTATTATTCCACTAAGTGTCACCACAAGATGGAGTAGGAGATCCAAGTGACACATCTACGAGTGTTGTTACATGTTACAATTATCCAGTACTGAATCTACGAAATTTTAAGAGGCATTAAAGTTAGAATGTGCTCTAAACAGTCCCACATTGAGGTTTAATACAGGGGTGGGTAAAATGTGGCCCAACAGGCCATTCCAGCTGGCCCACAGGCTAAAAAATGTAGAAAATTAATATATATCTGCCCCTGGCTGCCTATCATGCGGCCCTTGATGGCGTGCCACAGCTCAGTAAGCCGTCCTCTGCCCGCTATAATTGCCCACCCCTGGCTTCACACTACTGCTAAACTCCACAGCTCTGACTTGCCACTAGAGGGCTGGCAAGCAGAGACATAGCCAGGAGCCTAGATGCCCGAGTTCTAGCTGGGGGAGTGGGGGTGAAGGCAGTGACAGAGTGCTAATTAGCTGTTCCCTCTTTTTACCTGAGTTCCTAGAGACTGAAAGATGCCTGGTTTTCTTAGTATAGCCTGAACCACAACTTAACCACAAAGAACGGATACTTGCATTTTAAGTGCCTTTATTATATGTAACTACACCCTAAGTATCCCACAAACTACACACTGAACTTGAACATAATCTTGACAGATGTCAAGAGTCCTCAGTTGATGCTGCACCCCCAAACAACGAACAGGACCATTTAATAGTGTTCTTAAAAGAACAACCTCCACCCCCTTCTCCCCCCAAAACTGAAAAGAATAAAGAAAACTTGTTTTCTACAGACTCACTGGTATTTGGATTAATGACATAAAAGAGGGGAAACCAAGCTCTGAAGTTTCAACAAGCCTATTTAGTCTCCAGGAGTAAAAAAATTCCATGCACTTGTTGCACTTCCCTAAGTACCTTTTTAAAGGGCTTAACAAGCAATTCTGTTCCTATTCAAGTCAAAAGAAGTACTACCACTGATCTCAAATTGGAACTACATAAGACTTTGTAACATTCCCTGCCCAGGGTAGAATAAGGGAGCTGCCTTTTCCCCACTCAAACCATAGAGAATATTTTGAGACAGAATGCCAATACACAGATGGGTGAGGTCAAGGGCACAGCCATAAGCAGCCAGGATCTACCTGATCAGGAACTGTTAAAGAAGTTTAGTGTACTTCTTCTGGGTTGCTGGAAGACATGAAAGTAATTGCATGATTGGGTTTTGAGGAATGTTATGCCTCATTCCCCAAATCATATAACCTGCTAGGACAAATATGCATGGTAGATCACACAATTCTGGGAATGATGCAAAAAATTCCTCAAACCCCAAAGCACATGACTACTAGCTGACAGCCACATCAGAAGCCCTGGGCACATGCAGCTAGAAGGTAAAAAGCTCCCCACTCTCAGAAAATGTTTTGGTTTACTTGGCAATTCTTTCACTCTCAGAACCTGAAAGCCCACTCCACTTTAGCATATAAACATTTACAAATTGAAGCCTCAACTTAGAAATGTTTAAATGGCCTTGTCTTCAAAGAAAATCCACATCAGTCTGAACACAGATCTTTTTGAAACAACCCTAGCACTGGTGACGGTGAAAACGAAGAAAAAGTAAAGATAGCTTCCAACATTTTTATCATGCTGTGACTTACACATGCTGAAAAGGAAATTTAATTGACACTGTGATAAACCCTGATGCAGAACACTTGTCTATACCAGGTTTCTATGGGTATGGACACATTTGGAACTGTTTCAAAAAGACAGCAACTGTTATGTTCTAATTTTCACATGTGGACAAAGTGGAAATGATACAAAAACAGCAAAACCACTTCAAATCTAATGCTGCTTCATCCAACCTTTAAACTGGATCAGTTTTGCTAAGGTGTGTTGTTCCCAGCTTGTTCATACATAACAATTAGAATCTAGCAAGAGCTGAACTTTTGAAACATTCTTCTTTTGAAACAGCTCCAAAAGTATGAGCCTTCACACCCAATTTAGTACTATCACTGATTATGCTGCAATTATCTTTGAACCAGTGATGGGTGTTACTTTAGTAAAATTTCAAGTACAAACATAACTGAGGATAAGCATTCAATATACAAATGTATTAACATTATGAAATAATTGATAATAAAAACTTCTAATACCATAGTTTTAAAAACTTATCAAAGTAAAACTGCACAATTTAGATTCTAAATTTCTTAAAATTAGGTTGTTGCTGCTCTGTCCACAGCAGTTCTAGGAAGAAAGCTATTCTTCACTGTATACTCCAGCAGCTTTCTTACCATACCTGTCCCAGGGCGTGCTGCAGCAACGTAGGATGGCCAACAAAACGAACATTATCAATCTTCAGCTCAAATTTTTTGCCACACATGTCTGATTTTGTAGCCAAAATTGTTGCCAGGATCACATCTGAAAACCTTCAAGAGTGGAAATATGTTACTATAGTCATAAAACCCCCCCAAAAAACACACACCCACAAATATCCCCCCAGCTGAAATGCAAATTTATTTAATTTGAATTACTTGGAGTATGTTAAACAACATATTTGGATTGCTGCACTTCAAATGCCAGTTATGAAAATTAAAGATCCTTTACAATAACATCTCTCAAATCACCAGAATTATAAAATGAGAGGCTTTAAAGACAAAGACTAGAGTTTCATGCTTATTTAATTACATGCTTTTAGAAATATATGGAAAGATTAGATGCAGTTTGCTTTCAAACATATAAAAAGTTTAAGTTAGCCATTGCCTGAATTTAGCTGCAGGTTAATAAATTTATTAAGCAACTTGATATAAAAACAGCCTATCACTCAAGCAGACAAAGATCTTTTAACTAGCCAAGTATAGAGGCTGGTTTTATTTAATTAAAACCATGCTCATGCTGTCTGTCCCTCCTCCTCTAAACCCATTAGTGGCATTCATAGTTTCATAGACGTTGGGGCTGGAAGGGACCTTACAGATCATCGGATCCACCCCCCTGCACTTGGGCAGGAAAGACTGCTGGGATTCAAAGCTATTATCCTGAGATGCACTCAATCTATGCCAAAATATCATTGGTGGCCTGCAAAAAAGTGATACCACAGAATCATAGAAGTAGGGTCAGAAGGGACCTTGAAGATCTTCAGCTCCGACCCCCTGCCTGGGCAGGAAGAAAACTGGGCTCAAATGACCCCAGCCAGGTAGGCATCAAGCTGCCCCAGAATAGGAGCCAGCACCACTTCCCTTGGAAGTCGGTTCCAGATCCTAGCCACCCTGACTGTGAAGCAGTTCCTACGGATGTCTAATCTAAACCTACTCTCCAACAACTTGTGGCCGTTATTCCTTGTTATCCAGGGGGGCACTAGGGGAAACAAGGTCTCCCCTAAACCCTTCTGGTCCCCCCTAGTGAGTTTATAGACGGTCACCAGGTCCAATATATGTCACACACTGTTAGCTTTTCAGTTACTAAACCACATTTAAGGAAGTTAATCAACTATATCCAATCTTAATACACTCTCTCCTTAAAAATAATTGTGGTAATCACATAAATGTTACGGGATTGACTGGGAAAGGAGTACCCATGACCTCACAGGTGGAAGTGGCAAGTATCGATACTCTCTATCTATTAAACATGGGACACAAAAGCTATGACAGGAACCCTTCCAATATTGCATGGATTGCAGTTGTTCTCATACAGTTCTAATCTGAGTTTTTATACTGTATCCACTACCATATTTTCTGAGATAGGGTGCTCAGATAATAGTAAAAATACCTAATTTAGCAAACTGTGGGGAATGCATGTTTTTCAGTTTAAGTATTGTGCAAACATTGAATTATTAATGCTCTTTCCTCAACTGCCCTTTTAGAAGTCCCGCTGAAACCAAAGCAAATAAACTAGACATCTGAAGAGTATTTAAAAAAAATTGTAAAATTTACTTCGGTTCCATTTTTTTTTTTTAAACATGTAGTGAAGTGTCACCCATCCCCCTTTCCAAAACAGCTATCCTAGATAACATAGTATCGCCTAGAAAAAAGGGCATACATGGGTGTGGGTTGTCATCTCCTTATCTTTTGTCAGCAAATGAGCCTTTAGTATTTAAAGAAGGAATTAATGTAAGACAAATTTCTGGTCCAGCCAGGGTAAATTAAGGAGATCAAGACAAAAATATACAGCCAAATAATCTTTTAATGTGTTTACCCACAAATGAGCAACGTACTAACTAAATGAAAATTAAACTAGCCATTTTTGCTTGTAAAATAGTCTTGTGTGTACCAGAATTGTTGGCTGATCACAAGGCTTTAGGGATTATCACAGAGGCTAAGCTATTGGCAATGCCAATCAATGGGTATACAAAAATCAAGATAGTGTCTGAAAAGGCAATGTGCAAATACATAAGTGAGAGGGCTATCTGCTCACTAAAGAGCAGCATTGCCATTTACAGGAGGCAGGTTCCTGGTGAATGCAGCTGGATAGTGCCAGAAATACAGATTAACCAAGGAGTCCCAGTAAGAACAAAGCCAGCATTCCATAAACACAGTAATGTATTTATGAAGTTAATACAGGCAAACTAACATTTCCTTAAACTGTTCCTAAGAACAGATGCTGTTTAAAATAAGTAACACAAAACTTTAACATGTTCAAAATGTGGAAACCCCATCTCTGCTCCATCAGGCTGCATTTATTAAATGGTTCACACTGCTCCAGAGAGAATCTGAGTGAGACCTAAGAGCTGAAGATTTCAAAGTGGAAAGGGGAGCTAACCAGGAAATAGGATTGTTGTTGGTGAGGAGTTTTTTTTTCCCATGGTTTTAAGTGAGGAAGATCCTGGATGATGGCAGCCTGATCTCAGTTATAACATCTTTATCACCAAGTTAAACTAGTACACCAATTTCCAAAAAAGGCTCCACAGGTAAACGATTTAAAGCAAAGCTTGAGCAAAAAAACAGATGCCTTGCAGTGGCAATGCATAGGGGATGCACAGGGGTGCACGTACATGCCCAGAGAGCGCTGGTGCAGCCCCAGACTGGTCGCGTTCGCCACTTAGGCAACAGGCAGGGGGGGCAGGCAGGAGTGCCAGTGCCCCCCTGCAAGTGCTGGCCGGGGAATAGAGCCTCGTTGTGCTCCTAGAAGTGGCTGCAGACACTCCCGGAAGCGGGGCACAGCAATCTGTCTTCTTGCGATCAGGTGCTGTGTGGGCAGAAGGGGGGAGGGCGCCCTGGTCATTGAGTGGTTATTGGAGTGGGGGCGCATACGTATCCCTCCCCCCCCACCAACTAAAGCGGCACCAGTCATCCATGTCTTGTAGCTATACAATGATTCAGGACTGAGAACTCATTATACTAGTGCTGCATAATCTGCACTGGTTTGGGGTTGTTGTTGACAGGTAGGCCCCCACCACACATTACACTTAAAACATGATTAACAGCCATGAAGTTATTCCACAAAAAGTGTATAACTTTGTGGCTGTTTCCTATCATGCCATTAATTGAACATGTGGCCAGGTGTGCCCCCTGTGGCTGAGAGATCCACCACTGATCTGGGCTCCTAGCCACAGGGATGTACCAGGCTCCCAACCTGCCTGATGCACGCTTGTGGCTGGCAGCCCTCTCAGCCATGGGAGCTTGCTACTAGCTAGGGCAGCAAGAGACCAGGATCAAGCTCTCCCTGCACTGGAAATAATGCATGATGGGATCTGATACACAATCCATATGGACATGCTTCTTGCCATTCCAATGTGCATTGTGTGGATTGCATATCAGATCCTCTTATGCATTTACCTGCACATCTATAAGAGGCTTTAAATTGTATCAATGTAGAAACAGTAAACAACTTAATGGTAATACTTCTTGAAGCATTAGTATGGATCAAACACCACTATTACTAATTTATTCAATTTACAAATAAAGTTTTAACTTTTAGAACTGAACTGGCAGCAACAATATTTTCTCCTTGTTTGACACACATTTGTGCCAGTGGTTCAGATAAGTAAAGAAAAACTTTTAAAATCTTCTCCTGTTAACACCTTGGCTAGAAAACAGCACAAACCATAACTGCAGTTCCAGTGAGTGCAATCTCAGCTTCCTATGTATAGTACAGGCAGTCCTCAGACTTACGACGCAACTGGTTCCTGAAAACCACGTCTGAAGTTGAAACGTAACTTGGAACCAATTTTCTCATAAGAAACAATGTTATAAATGAAGGATTGGTTCCTGAACCAAGGCCCGACACCCAATTTTCACTAAAAATACCCCAGAATTTTGTACTCAAATCAATTATAGATGAGTAATATAGCTACATTAATATATTTATATTGTAAATAGCAATCATATTGATTTTGAAGGACTTCTTCAAGGTGACTTTGCTGGACTTTTTAAAAGGCTCTTGGTTGGACTTTTTGAAGGGTTCTTGGCTGAAGTCTTCTAAGGAGTCTTAGCTGTAGGTTTTTCTGAAGTCTTGTCTGCTTTCTTAAAGCAAGTGTCCAAGAAAGTTTGGACAGATGTTCTCCAGGGAGATAAGCAACACAGCGAACTTGTTCGCTGGCATGACATCACATCAGATCAAGCGTTGTAAAGTTGAAACTGACATCATAAAGTTGAAACAAGGCGTTAATTTATAAACGTTGTAAGTGCAAAATGCTGTAGCTTGAAATGTTGTAAATCAGGGACTGCCTGTACCAGACAAGGAGCCTCTCCCCAGCATGTACAACTTCCACTTCTTCAGTCACTTTAAGATACTAGAGCTACTCCTCTTCTGTGGATCCTAACTCTTTTCTTTGTTTTATAACAGTGAGGATGAAGGTTGATTTTCTGGAAAACAAAAGAATTCGAAGATGGGAAGGTGAAATAATCTGTGACAACAGTTCATCGGCAAGGCAGCCTTCATTCATTATTTATACTGTGCAGGGACATACACTGCAAGCATATACCACTGAATTATGTGAGAAAGTACAATCTCATGTATAAAACTAAGTGACTGTTAGTCAGAAAGAAACTGTTCTAAGGTTTGAAAATAAAGTACTAAATTCAAATACAAGATGGGTGATGTGCATCCCCTGGGTCCAATTTCCAGGGAGTGCTATCAAGAAAAACTGCCATATGTTCTTCAACACATTGCTGGGTTCTTACTGAATTCCCTACTTTTCCATTCCCCCAAAGGAACAGTCCATATCCTCCCACTGGATACAGTATAGGAAGCACAGAAATGTTAGTAGGATCTCTATAAATTCCCTAGCAGAACCTTGGCAACATATTTCTTATTGATGCTTTAATTTAGTATATCAATCAATTATCTAGTCGTTCAATGTAAAATGGAAATCAGAAACAAAGCACAATTAAAGGATGGTGAGAAAAGAAAGCCATTCTAGACAGAGGTGATTGTTTAGAATGTTTGGTCTTACCCTGAAACCAATTGCTCATCAGTTAGAAGACATTGGTCTCTGAAATGGGAACATGGCCATAAACACAAAACAAACACAAAACAAAAGACTAAACGAGGCAAAGTAACACAAAATACAAAAAAATACAACATTAAAAACTAAGATAGACTATTAAGGACTAAATGGCTGTACTGTACAGCTAACTATTGGGAAGACAAAACATATAAAGTAAGGGGATTGTGCATATTTTATAATTATGCTTATCTAACAAAAGTAGAAACGGTAACATTCTGACAATAGCAGAGGAGATTACTTAATTTCATTTCCAGATAATCATCCACATTTATGGTATTGAGATGCACCCATCTGTGGTGTTATACCACAGACCCTCCTAATTCGCACTGTGTGAGCTAGTATCAGCACATCCCAGAGAGCTGAGATATAGGACATCACAAATTATTTTTATTGTATGCAAAGTTGTGGCTCTTGAAATAAATGGTCCTGAACACAGAACTGCCACTGTTCCTGAATACTGTAAGTGCATCTCCCCATGGGATTAAACAAAAACTTTCAAGTCCATCCAACGTCACAGCATTAGCAGGCTCAATTTCCATGGCTCCCAATTTGCTTCAGACATAAAAATCAATCAACAAGGAGAGCTTTAAAATAGAGAGGCTAAGCAAGGTTTTACAGCAAGAGAACATAAAGACCTTCATGTGGTAGACTGTTTTCACCTGGAGCTAGTCTTATAAGCTCCAAAGAACACACCTTTTCACAGCAATGACCTTCAACTTGTTTCCAAACACCAGGGGAAAGAGACAAAATAAAATGTCTCTGCTAAAAGTATATTTCTTAAAGCTGATGGGCATGATTGAAGAACTGCCCTCACCCTCTACCCCCAAAAGTCAGGCTTGCCTTTTGCCACACATTTTACACACTAACCAAAATCAAATGTCAGTTCAAGCTTTTGCTGGCCTTCTTCCACCCAGGTCAGCCAAATAGGTTCACGTTCACTTAACAAAAAGTGTAATAATAAATCAAGTGTGATAATATGGGAGGGATGACTAAGGGAGGGATAGAAAGCCAGGTAGAAGCCCACAAAGGAGATTCCTAAGGATGCTCAAACAGTGCCCTAATGTGTTCAAGGGCACATGTCCAATTTAAAAAGGGACAATATATGTGGAGGGGTTAAATCGGAAGTAGATGTCTGTCAGGAAGTGGTGTAAAGGAAAGGACATACCCCTAAAAAGGTCTCAATCTCACTGGCAATGCTAACAAGGGAGATGATACCACCAGTAGCATTATGCTGCAGTCCAAGAAAGAGATTGTAGTAGAAGCTGCCCTAGAAAGCTCAATTATAGAACAAATCTGTTTTGCATTCTTCAGTCCACCTGGCTTTAAAGCTACTTTTACAGCCCAGAAATGCATTAATCACTCAGTGAGTGACAAGAGACCAACAGCTAGAAAAACCCTGACACAGCAAGCTTGCTCCCAGGTGCTAGGGAGACACCAGTGGGCTTGCATAACTCCCATTGTTGAAGCAAAGAAAAGACCAAATCAGGACAAGAAAATGGAGAAGACAGATTCCTCGTGTGGTAGAGCTTATAAATTCTGTGCTATCTGAAAGATGAAGGTGTCAGTGGAGGCTAGAAAGACTGTGTTGACTCAGGTAGGCTCCAGCACCAGGCTGAACTGATCTGGGTCAGCCTCCTCAGGTCAGCAGAGAGCCCTGTATTCCCCACAGGCAAAAAGAGGTTACTTAATGATACACAAGCTTGGTGACCAAACTCTGCAAAATGTTGGAGGTAAGACAGCCATCTTTGCACATACCGATTGTCCCAGATGAATCAGCTTCACAACAGTTGAAATGGACAGAAGCCTGGAAGTCTGAGACTTGGGAGATTCTTCCTGGTATCAACTTTAGGGGTTGTCGGTTACTTTTCTACAATTACAATTTTGCCAGTTCAGGTATGTATCAGCGCACTTAAACTGGTAAAGACCTCTTAAGATAAACCTAGCTATATCAGTATAGAAGTTCTTCTGCTGGTCCAGTTTCTGGCAGTTCAGTAAACCTTTCACAAGTTCATCCATGATGGTGAAAACATCTCCTCATGCCTTTAAGCAACAAAATTACCCCAATAAACTTTTAAGGGTAGAACAAGCCTTATTTTGGGGTTTTGGAAAAGTCTTTTACAACATGTGTGCCAGAATCTCACCATCTACGCAAATAATCTTAATATCCATCACCATGACCTGGGATGATAATGTAATGTTTGTAAACCACTTAGAAGATAGGAATGGGGAATAATGAAAGGCTAGGAAGGAAGCAAGAAGAGATGCATTTGTCAGACAAAGTTTGTTCTGCCTGGGGATAGGTCCCTAGTAAACTTCTTTCTGCTAGCAACACTGTTCAAGTAATTCTGTTTACTCTAGCTGCCTCTAAAAAGAGAAGAAATCTTTATTTTAGATCCTTATATATAAAACTTTATTAAAATACAGCTAAAATTAAAAGTATACACCACTGTCTATTAGGTAAAATGAGCACAAGAATAGTATGCTGTATTTACTCAAACCTCAGATTAGTTTTTTCACCCATTCAACATGAGGGCAGGGCTGAAGAAGCTGCTCTCAAAACAGCTCACGTACCGCTAGGCTGGGGCCAGAGATAGCTCTGCTCTATGCTCCAAGGAATAATGGAGGACCACATGGGAGCTGAGCAGACAACCAGGGGAGGAGGTGGGGGTGGATGAGTGACCAGGGCAACAGGCACCACAGGGAGGGACAGGCATCAGAGGGTGCAGACATGCAAGGGAGGGCAGGTGAGCCAACTAGCAAGAGGGCAAGCGCTGGAGGGGGGAAGTGCAGGTGGAAGAGGTTCAAATAGGAAGGAGCAGGAGGTAAGAGGTACAGGCACCATGGGGACAGGCATGGGGTACACAGGCATGGGGAGAGGATGGGGAAGGGGCAGGCCACTTGACTCCACTGTCACCTGCCTCACTACCACCTGCCCCTGCTTGGCACACTGTAATGGTAGGGAGGAATGAATTTAAGATGACCCTTCAAAAATTAGACTCTTCACATGGAAAATTATAACATATGTATACATTCTCCATGTCTAGAATCTTAACTATTGAAGTATATCTTAAATTCAGAGTTGCCTTGGTGAGCAGGCTGTGGGGCATTCGAGAGGCAGAGCATGAAATTGACATGCATTTCTGTTCTCTGCAGGGCCAGAAACCTACTGAGGAGCCCCCCAGACCCAGAAGAGCGACTCGTCAGTGGCAGCAAGTTCCCCCTGGACCCAGGGCAG
>JAGPOW010002067.1:10404560-10430861 GCA_030014935.1 Caiman crocodilus
CCTAGGGAAGTGGTTCTTGCTCCTACCTTAGGCATCTTCAAGAGTAGATTGGATAGGTACTTGGCTGGGGTCCTGTGACCCCAGCACTCGTTCCTGCCACTAGCGGGGGGGTCAGACTAGATGGCCTGCTCTAGGCCCCTTCTGACCCTAGTTACTATGAAACTATGAAATTCTCTCACATAACACCATTACAAACCCAGGAAATTAAAGTCCTCCAAGGTTAAGAGAAATCCAATTATGTTCAGATATGGAACAGAGGAGTTAAGGTACCCAAAAGAGCCTTAATTCTATCCTTCAGGGATGTCACGAAGATGTACAATTATGAAAAAATTAATTTTGAAGATCAGGTTAATTTAATCCAGGACAAAACAAAATTGCACAGTTAATGCATCAAACCATTCATTTCTCTCCCTTTAATCACCCCAGTTCCAAAAAAATCCACATGTAATATACATTGCTACTACTGCAACCTGAGAGCAAATACTCTGTAATGGATTTTCTATAAAACTATGGGTAACTTGTTGTATGTTCTAGTTTAAAGTTTTACTGATCTATAAACATTTCTGACCAAACTTTGTCTAGCACAAGAATTATAAAATAACTGTAATATTCATGCAAGTACAATTAAAATGTAGCTTTTCTTTTCTTTACAGAGAAATGCACCGTGCACTGAGCAGAATAAACCAAGGAAAAGTGGTATGCTATTCCATTGTCTCTTTGGTCAAAGCTGTTCACATTCCAATGCAAATACAATACTATATTATATTCGGTGTTAAAGTCTATTAGAAGAGCCAGATTCCAAAAAATTAAGCTACCTGGCCTTCCCAGTTAATTGAGACAAAAACAAAAAACATTTCTATGATTTTATACTTGATAAAAGAACACTTCATGTAGATGGTTTGAAAATATGTTGTACAGTAACAATACACTCAGTAATCTAATGGGAAGAAATCAGGTGTTGCTCTCAACTATTATTTTCAAACACAGGTATTTTTCTAGCTGTTGCATCAGTTCTCCAGTTACACTAAACAGACTGGATAGCTTCCTGTTTGAGAGGAAAGCTGTTTTGTTACATGAAAAATACAGATTATCCCAGGAGCAAGGAAAAAAAATATGGAAAAACAGCATTCAGCATACTATTTCAGGAAGGGAAAGGATCATGGCTGGTAGGTTTAGAAGTTGAGCCATATTTTTTAAATTAGGCGCACATGCTCACAGGCAGCACCTGCATCAGGAGGACAGACCCATTTTTGGTTGCAAAGCCAGCAGGCCAAGGCATTTAAGGGATCCCACCCCTGAAGCAGCCCTGGAATGAACTGTAGGCAAGGCAAGAGCTCCCAAGAGGACACTTGCATGCCTATACACAAATGCCATGAGCTTGGGGAATAAACAGGAGGAACTTGTCCTTCTCCTAAATGCAAATAACTATGATGTCATAGGGATAACAGAGACCTGGTGGGACTCCACGCACCAGGTATAGACAGCTATACCCTGTACAGGAGGGATCGAGTGGACAAGAGAGGCAGGGGTGTAGCTTTGCTTGACAAAGAGAGCTATGTGTCCCTGCAGGCCAACATGAGCACACACAGTGGATGACTTGAGACCCTCTGGGTTAAAATCCATGGGGAACACAGCATAGGAGGTACTGTGGTGGGAGTCTACTACAGACCCCCTACCCAGGGTCAAGACCATGACCAGGAGTTTGCCAGGGAATTAGCTGAGGCTGTGCGCTCCCAGTGTCTGGTTGTCATGGGAGACTTTAACTAACCAGACATCTCATGGGAGGAGCGCTCAGTAAAATCTGAGCAGTCGCAAAGCTTTCTCTCGTGCATGGATGGGCTCTATCTGACGCAGGAAGTCTATGGGCTGACAAGAGGTAAAGCGCTGCTTGACCTTGTCCTGGCAACTGGGGACAACCTAATCAGCAACCTAATGATCAAAGGGAAGCTGAGGGACAGTGACCACGAGCTGATCACCTTCACCATCTGCCATAAAGCTGGCAAGTCAGTCAGTAATACAGTAGTCCTCGACTTCACAAAAGCTGACTTTGACAAGCTAAGGAGGCTTGTCAGTGAGGCCCTAAAGGGTCACAACCCAAAGGGGAGGGGAATTCAGGACGGGTGGTTGCGCCTCAGGAGAGTAATCCTGGATGCACAAGCAAAGTCTATCCCATCTTAGAGGAAAGCCAGCAAAAGGGAAGAGCAGCTCCCTTGGCTCTCCAGGGAACTGGGAGACATCCTGCATCTTAAAAGGAAGACCTACAAAGGATGGAGGACTGGAATCACCATCAAGGAGGAATACTCTGCTCTGGTCCGGACCTGCAGAGAGCAAACCAGAAAAGCCAAGGCTGCAATGGAACTCCAGCTAGCTACAAACATCAAGGACAATAAAAAGTCCTTTTTTAGATGTGTGGGGAGCCGGAGGAAAAGCAAGGGCAACACTGCACCCCTGCTAAACCAGACGGGACAACTGATGCCCGTGAAAAAGCAAACTTGCTAAATGGGTACTTTGCGTCAGTTTTTCACCAGTCCCATGGGATGCCCCTGCTCACTGTGGGTCAGGGAGGCCGGGGTGAGGGAGATTCCTTGCCCTCCATCAAAGCTGACCTCATGAAGGAACATCTTGACAGGCTGGATACCTTCAAGTCAGCTGGCCCTGACAGTTTACACCCAATGGTACTCAAGGAGCTGGCAAACATCATAGCTCAGCTCCTGGTACAGATCTTTGAGAACTCCTGGTGCTCTGGTGAAGTGCCCAAAGATTGGATGAAGGCCAATGTTGTGCCTATCTTCAGGAAAAGGAGGAAAGTAAATCCAGCAAATTACAGGCCCATCAGCCTGACCTCTATCCTGGGGAAGGTCTTGGAAAAGATTATCAAAGAGGCCATCCTTAACAGACTAGCTGATGAAAATATCCTGAAGGATACCCAGCATGGGTTTGTTGCGAGTAGGTCTTGCTTGACCAATCTCATTTCCTTTTACAACCAGATGAACTATCACCTGGACAAGGGGAAAGAGACTGAGGTTGTATATCTTGATTTTAAAAAAGCCTTTGGTCTGGTATCCCATGATCACCTCTTGGCAAAACTGGCTAACTGCAGCCTTGACCTCACCACGATTCACTGGCTAGGGAATTGGCTCCGCAGTAGGACCCAAAGGGTGGAGATTGACGGAAGCCAATAGTCTTGGCATGTGGTCACCAGTGGGGTTCCTCAAGGCTCTGTCCTATACTGTTTAACATCTTCATCAATGATGTGGACATTGGTGTCAGAAGCGGACTGGCCAAGTTTGCTGACAACACCAAACTCTGCAGTAAAGCATCCACACCTGAGGACAGGAGGGTGATCCAGCCAGATCTTGACAGGCTCAAGAAATGGGCAGATGAGAACCTGATGGTGTTCAACACCGATAAATGCAAGGTTCTCCACCTTGGGAGGAAAAACCTGCAGCATGCTTACAGGCTCGGCAGTGCTATGCTAGCTAGCACTATGGACAAAAGGGACTTGGGGGGTCATGGTTGACCACAAGATGAACATGAGACTTCAGTGTGATGCTGCACCTAAGTAAAGTGAGCAAAACACTGGCTTGTATCCGTAGATGCTTCTCTAGCAAATCCTAGGACGTCATTCTCCCACTGTAGTCAGCCTTGGTGAGGCCGCAGCTGGAGCATTGCATCCAGTTTTGGGCTCCACAATTCAAAAAGAATGTGGAGAAACTTGAGAGAGTCCAGAGGAGAGCCTCACACCTGATCAGAGGTCAGGAAAACAGACCTTATGATGAGAGGCTGAAACCCATGGGACTCTTCAGCCTGGAAAAGCACAGGCTCAGGGTTGATCTGGTGGCCACCTACAAGTTTATCGAGGTGTTCACCAGGATCTGGGGCAACACTTGTTCACCAGAGCACCCCAAGGGATGACAAAATAGAATGATCACGAACTCTTCTGCGACTGATTCAGGCTGGACATAAGGAAGAACTTCTTTCCTGTCCAAGCCCCCAAGGTTTGGAATAGACTGCCACCAGAGGTGGTTCAAGCACCCACTTTGAACACCTTCAAGACACACTTGGATGCTTACCTTGCTGGGATCCTCTGATCCCTGCTTACTTCCTGCCCCTGGGGCAGGGGGCTGGACTCAGTGATCCTCCAGGGTCCCTTCCAGCCCAAATGTCTATGAAATCTATTAAACCACCCAAACTGGACAGCAGCCCCAGCCATACTCAACTCCAATCCTCTTTCCCTTCCTCCCTATGTGGGCCTCAACCCCGCCCCACCCCGACTTACCTGCAGGAGCTACTGTCTAGGCTGCCTGGAGGCCATGTGCATGCATACATGCACATAGTTTCATAGTTATTGTTAGGGGATGGAAGGGACCTTATAGATCATCAGGTCCAGCCCTGCTGCACTTGGGAGGCAAGACTGCTGGGATCAGATGACCCCAACAAGATGGGCAATAAGATACTTTTTGAAGATCACCGGGGTGGATGACTGTACCACCTCTGGTGGAAGCCTGTTGCAAACCTTTGGCACTTGACTTATAAAGATGTTTTTCCTTATGTCTAGCCTGAAGCAATCCTCAATTAGCTTGTGCCCATTATTTCTTGTCCTCCCCGGGGGACCTTGGAACCCTCCCCACCCCCCGCCAACTGCCCTCCTCTTGCACAACCCAGCCTCTTGCAGGCTGGAACTCTGCAGCCTGCACAGAGAAACCCACCATTTCCAGCATTTTTCTCCTTAAAATGAGAAAATCTGGGTTTTACTGTATTTTTCCATGTTGAACAGAAAACTCGGATCCCTGCTCATGAGACATTTTAGTTATGTATGTTCATCCTGCATTTCAGTCTGTGGGGAACTTACTTTTAAGCTTTTCTTTGCAGATTGTTTATACTGTACAACACATACACGCACATGCTTGGTCTACTCAATCAGCAAGTAAACCTGGCCCATTTTCATGCTTTTAAAAATTATGTCCTAGAAGAAATTCTCTTACCTAGAGTCTCCTTCTTGGTCCTCTCTATTATCACCTGCACTGTTCACGGCATATTGGCTCCTTGGTTTATCTGGCATAAAAAGAAAAAGAAAAGTCATTTAAGCAATCTGAAAATAGACACATATAGGTATCTGCTTTTGTAAAAAGATAACGTATAAGAAAGGCTGAAAAACAAAGTAGAAAATCTTGCTCCCTTTTACACTACAAGAATCAAGTCCTGACTTTCCTGTTTTTGTTCACAGGTACTGAGGAACAAAAATAGCAACTATCATCCCTCAATCAGGAAGATGAACAAACTTTCAGAGGAGCTTGCACTTTATATATAGTAAGCAAAAAACAAAGCACAAGAAAAAAAAGGCTCTAACCTTTTCTTCATTATTGCTCAGGTTTCAGTTTCATTTCTATTGATGTCACAGCCAAAAAAAGTGTGGTAATTCTCCAGGGGTACTTGTACATGTAACAAAAACTGGCCATTTTTTGGTTTAACTGTGTGATGCTGTACATGTGGAGGGTTTTTTTTAAATGATTTAAATGAGTTTGCTACATTGCAAAATAAACCAAATCCTCATGTAGTTTAGTTTATAACATAGTCATTTGTAACAATATAGCCTTTTCACAGCACTCCCTCCCCCTTCCCCAATCCTTTTTTTTCACAGAATCTGCCCGCATCTCCTGCAGCCAAGGAATGAGCTGACAGCAGGCTGATCAGGCCCTGAGCTGCAGGGGGCCCGAGTCTTTCCTTCCACAGTAGCGGTGCTCCCTGGGGCCGCCCACAGTGGAGGGTTGGCTAGTGTGCAGGTGCTGTTCCAGCTTGGGCTAAGGGAACAGTTGTACCAGGCTGGGTGCTGCCCACAAACCATTCGCCTGGGGGGCCCCAGGGGCTGTTGTCACCGTGGAGGGAAGGTCTGGGCCCCCTCCTGCAGCTCAGGGCCCACCAACATCTCACCCCCAGACATAGGAGAGGCAGGCAGGCTCTGTGGAATAAAAAAAAAGGATCAGGCACCTCACTGCTTTCTTTTTACCAACAGTCTGCCTGCGCAAACTACCACCAGGCTGTGCATCTCTTGAGCTACAGGGGGCCCCAGTCTTTCCCTGCACGGTGGCAGCACCCCTCTCCACCAGGATGCTAACTGCACAGGTAATGCCCCAGCCTACAGGCAGCACACACTAGATCCAACTCTTCCCTGATCCTGCGAGCTGGAAACCCGCTTGGCGCTGCTCCACATGTGGACTCAGGGAAGAGTTGGATCCAGCAAGTGCTGCCTACAAGCTGGAGCAGCACCCGCCCAGCTAGGACCCTGCCAGGTTGGCCACAGGGGGGGCAGCACCACTGTGGAGGGAAGGACTGGGCCCTCCTGCAGCTCAGGGACTGAACAGCCCAGTAGCAGCTTGTACAGGCAAGCTCCACCGGGGGAAGGGAAAAAAAGAAAAACACAGCAAAGGGCCTGATCTTACCTCCCCCCACTCCTGCAGAGCCTCTCCCATAACTGAGAGGCGAACTGCTGGCAGGCCCTGAGCAACCTTCCCTTCACAGCAGTGGCACCCCATAGGTGGCACGCACCCACTCGCAGGCCACACAGGAGGCGCTGGGGGGTGCTGCCACTGAGAAGGGAAGGACCAGGTCCCCCCCACTCCTCCCAACTCAGGGGGCACTTGGCCCATTGGCAGCTTGCCCCCCTGACCATAGGAGAGGCAGGCAGACGGGGGGGGGAACAATGCCCCCCCAATAGAACAGTGACAGAAACCCCTAAATTGAAACAGTGGGTTTTTAATCATTGCAATTAAAAACCCACTGTTTCAATTTAGGGGATTAAACCCCCTGTCATGTGTACAAGCAGCCCAGGAGGTCATTTTGAACAGTGAAGGACAAAGAGATCAAACGCCAATAATTTGGGGGGAGGGTTCCAAACAACTTTTGTGGGGGAAAGGACTAGGGGAAATCTTTCAGATCTTCTTTACAAAGAATGCAAAAAAAAGGTACAAAGAAAGCAAACATTTTGAAAGGCACTTTTTAACATTTAAGTGGGGATGTCAAGCTTGCTCTGATGACACAGGGAAGTTTGCACCAGAAATCAAGGGTAAAATATAACTTTTGTATAGCATCTTTTTAGGCCAAAATCCTCAGAGGTTTTCAGGCATTTAAAGCCAAGTAAAATCTTGGAAAGTAAAAAATGTCAGACACCTGAGAAGTAACTAAGGCCCCAATATTCTAAGATATGTATATCTAACTCGCATTAGAACCAATTCAGTTATAATCTGTTATTTTTAAACACCTTGAATTAAGTCTCAATAAAAAATTATGTTCCCCTTTAATAGCACTACTTCTGCTCCTGATAAGGGTGTCATTAATGAACTGCCACCGCTGGGCAAAGAAGTAATGTGGAAAACATGGGCACCTATACACATGATGGAGCTCTGCTTTGATGCATGCTGATTAGCATGCATCACAGCAGACATAACAAATCAAGTCTACTGTGAGTCTGCTGGAGCATGCTAATTCATGTGCTCCAGCAGCCTCTGCATCACATGTATTCAGTGTCCCCACATTTCAAAATGGTGGCAAGGGCGCTTTAGCTAAAGCTCGCTGAACGAGCTTTATTTAAAGTACCCCTACCACCATTTTGAAGCATGGGATGCTGAATACATGTGACACTGCGAGCACTTAAATTACAACAACTCTCAGAGTCACTCTAATTAAAGTGATCCCACCCACACCAACCACCCAGGAGCACATGTATAGACACCCTATATGCTCAGAGGACCACATCCATGCTAGAAAAAAGGCAACACCCCCCCCAACAGTTGTTTGAAATGGAATGGTCTGGCTTGAAGCCAGGCCAGGATTTATCCCTCAAGGCTAGCTTAAGATGGTCATCATTATCCAGGAGCTTTCATATTAGGCTAGGGGTGGGCAAAATATAGCTTGTGAGTCAAATCCAGCCTGTAAGCCAGAAGCTCCAGCCAGGGCTTCTGGTCTGGGAGCATGTGGATGCCCTGTGCTGGAACCTCAGGAAAGCTGGGGAGGCACGGAGAAGGGCAGGGGGGGACCCCGGGCAGGAAAGGAGCGTGGGGGGGGGGGAAGCAGACCTTTCCTCGCCCTATGGCCGGCGCCTCACTCTGCAGCTGCTCGCAGCTCACATGGGGCTGCCTGTGCCTGCTCTGGACAGCCCTGCGTGGGCTGCAAATGGCTGCATGCAGTAGGGAGCGCTGGCCATGGGGCAAAAGGCAGGCCACTCCCTCCCTGCGCTCAGCTTTTCCCTGGGCTCCTTCCCTGCTCCTTCTTGATGCAAAGGAAAGCGAACCCTTGCCCACCTCATGGCCGGTGCTCCCCGCTGCAGCTGCTCTCAGCCTGCGTAGGGCTGTCCAGAGCAGGCACAGGCAGCCCCAGGTGGTGATGTGAGCAGCTGCAGCACAGGGCCCCAGGCGTGGATCAGGGAGGGGCTGCTTTCCCCCCCGTCCCGTGCTCAGCACCACCTTGTAACTCAGTCTCGCTGCCAGCCCAGGCCCCGTGCTTGCTCCCAAGCTCACCCGTCAGGGCTGTGTGTGAAGACAGCAGCTGTGGCCCCTCCCACTTGGCATGCCAGGCAGTGTTTGCACTGTGCCCTCTGGTTTGCCCAGCACGGCAAGCAGGAGGCTGCAGCTGCTGCCGCCGACAGGCGAGCCTGGAGCCAACACAGGGTCCAGGCCGACAGCGGGGCAGGTAAAAGATGGTGCTGAGCACAGGGACAAGCAGCCCCTTGCTCACCCCCGGCTAGCACCCTGCACTGTAGCTGCTTGCAGCCTGCATGGGGCTGCCTGTGTCTGCTCCAGACAGCCCTGAATGGGCTACAAGCACCTGCAGCAGGGGGCACCAGACATGGGGTGAGTAAGGGGCCACTTTTCCCCCGCACTCAGCACCAGCTTCTTCCCTGCCAGTGAGCAGGAGGTCGGGGCTGCACGCTGCCCCTCACCTGTATCACGGGGCTGGGGGGTACTGGGTGTGAGTGGGCACGGGAGCCAGCGGGAACATGGGGCCTGCACTGATGTCCCAGGGCCAGTGCCAGTGGGGCCCAGAGCAGGGTGGCAGGAATGCGGGGTCTTAGCTGGCAGGGGCTTCATGGAGCCAGGCCAGCTCCTCCTTCTTCCTGCTGGTGCAGCCCAGCCTGGCTCCACAGATCCCTGTCAGCCTGCACCCCACTTTGGGCCCCACCAGTGCTGGTCATGCGACATTAGTCCCAAGATGGTGACTAGGGGGCAGGGCACCTGTCAAGGGGCAGGGCTACCAATGCAGCCCTCGACCACCTGCCAAAACTGGGTAAGTGGCCCTCCGCCCAAAATAACTGCCAAAATAATTGCTGTACTAGGCACATGCAGATATCATACACAGTCAAACTCTATGTTCCAACTGTATTACTCCAATTCCACCAACTAGAATACACACCTTGAGAATCTACAACAGGGTTTCCTACACATATAATACAACCCCAAAACTGGAACCACCCAAATCAACAGTCACGGCCAAACCCCTCTGCAACCTGCAACAATACCAACTCTTATGTCTAAGATAAAAGATCCCTCTGCTCATCATTTTCATCCCCCAACTCAAACACCTTAGACCAGTGGTGTCAAACCCATCCAGCCCTGCAGGCCAGATTAGAAGTGTAGGGCCAGTCTACAGGCCAGATAGAAATTACAGAGCAAACCTGTACCACAGCTCTAGCCCACAAGGCCAGTTTGACATGGATGCCACATCCAGCATGCATCCTTGACCAAGTCTTCACCCTACAAATAGTGGGCATGCTGGCTGCAGTCTCACAGAGTTGGAGCTGATGTGTATGCTGCATGTAATGCATGCCAGCCCCAGCCAGGTGCCTGCAGGCCATATCTTTGATACTCCTTCCTTAGCCCAGTGCTTCTCAACCAGGGTGTCATGGTACCAGTGTGCTTCAGGATCCTTTCAAGGCTGCTGCAAGGTACCACACAACGTTAGCACTATTGAGGGTGCAAACATGATTCATAAGACAACCAGGTTTTCAAAGAGGAATCCATATGTTAAAAACAATCCAAAATCCATAGCTGTAGTCTGAGTTCTTAGCAACAGAGCTTTATTATTTTTTCTATAATGATAAAAAAAAAAAATGAAAACTTTCTAAGGGGTACCTGTAGATTAAAACAGTTGAAAACTACTGCCTTACAAAGATCATTAATGATCTCTAACCCCTCCTAGATCATAACTGTCTCAAGCTAGCCTTAGGGGACAAGCCTGTCCTAGCTTACAGACTTCCTCCTAAACTGAAATGACCTCTCTCCAACAAAAGTCTACCCAACACCAATTCTCACCAAACCACCAGACCTTCCTACAGACCCAAATGCCAACTGTTCTTCCTCACCAGCAGGAATCCAAGTTTTCCTTTTTCCATAGAAAAACACAGCAAAACAAGGATTTTCTCCTTTAAAGGAGAAAACCCCAGGAAACAGTGGGTTTGCCCTTGCAGGCTGGCACAGTTTTAGCCTGCAAGGGGTTGCTTGGGGCTGGGAAGAGCAGGATGCAGGGCCGCCACAGCAGTGCTGTATAACCTTGGGGGCCATGGCAGCACAGCACTTCCTCCTGCACCGGGTCCCCTACTAAGTTGCAGAGGTGGCTCCTACCCAAAGCTTCAGCCAGGCAGCCCATGCCTTGCTGTGGGTCCAGAAGTCAGGGGGGGGGGGGGCACGTGTTTCCCTGCCCCCCGCAAATGTTGCCTGTGCCAACACATCACCTATGCCCCTTGCGTTCCCTTCCCTACACAGCCACCCCCTTCCTCACACACAAGGGGGCTGGAGCCTGGGGGCAGCAGGTTGGGAGTGAGGGGCACCACCAGGGCTGGGAAGGCGAGGGACTGTGGGTAGGGAGTGAAGAGCCAACAGGGCTGGGGCAAGCAAGGGATGGTGGGCACAGAGTGAGGGTCACCGACACGGATGGGGGACTGTGCGTCAGGAGTTAGGGGCACCATCAGTGTCAGGGGGGGTTGAGTTTGACAGGGGCACCAGCAGGGCGGGGGTGGGTGGAATACTGTGGGTAGGGAGTGAGGGCTACCAGCCAACATGGCCAGGGGGCTGACGGTCTGTACTGAGAGACACCAGTGGGGCTGGGTCAAAGCAGAAGACTGTGGGCATGGAGTGAAGAGCACAGAGATGGAGACTACGGGTCAGGAGTGAGGGGCACCAGTGAAGATGGGGCAGGGAAGATGGGGCAGGCAAGGCCAGGGGCCTGTAGGTCAGGAATGAGAGGTCTGTGGATCAGTAATGGGGGGGTGAGAGGCTGCAGGTTGGGAGTGAGGGGCACAAGCATATCAGGGCTCCTCAGCACCAAAAAGCAGCTGGGAGAGGACAACTGCAACTCGATCCACATCCTGGTGAGTGAAGAAGGCAAAGAGAAGCTCTGATTTTCTATAATAGAAAAAAAAATTCAAATGCCAAAATATATAGTTGTTTAGAATTTGTTTTATTATAATGACTGAGGCACTGGTAGGCTTCCAAACTGCTTTAAAATTATAAATATATCAATAAAACACTGTGTTCAAGTAATACCTATATATATAGTGGCATTTCATTTTAATCATGGAAAAACACAGGGTTTAGGGGTTTTAATCAGAGAATTGGGGGAAGAAAGGGGGTTAACCAGATTATTTAGATTTTTAAACAGACAAAACCAGGATCCTTGCTCCTCAGCACAGACCACATCATCCCTGGTTCAAGAAACTTGTGTTATAACTTTGGGGGTTTGTCTACCTGCTTCTCCATCAATATCACATACACCACTGCTTGCTTACAATATTCCTCAATTATCTACATTAGCCAGATTGTGTAATCCCTACATAAAAAAGGGAATGGACACCAATTCAACATCCAATTCCAGAAATACACAAAAGTTTGAGGAAACACTAACTTCCTGGACATTCCACTACCAACCTATAACAAAAAACAACTTGTACATGAGACTGCAGAGCAAGGTCTCAAGAAAGGGGATGGATTTTTAGTCCAATACACAAAGTAGCTGTTTAGTCCAGGGTTCCTCCAGAGCTAAATGCCTTGTTCACCTCAACTGACTTAATCTGTCAGGGGAGCTTTTGCCATCATAGTCCCCCTGCTTATCCCTTGGCTTATGCTGCAAACCTCCATCCCCGAGCACCCAGGCTGCCTACATTTAACCTCGCCACTGAGTCACATTCCCCCCAAAAATGGGAGGGACAAATTCTGTGGTGTGCCACCAATCACTTGTGCCAGACTGAATCTTCAGAGGCCAGATCCAACCTCTTCATGGGCCAGATGGAGGTTGCCTACCCCTGATCTGAACAACCGACTTATTAGCTCATTTAGCAGCATTCCCTCCCCCTGTTCCTTTCCCTCCTCTAGAAAATCTTCTCCATCTGCCAGTCTATTCATAGCATCTGACAAAGATGTTACTTTGTCACAAAGGCTCATGCCTCTCTGAGCCAGTTAAAGTGCCATCCTGCTGAGAGTTGTTCAGACTAGGCTACAGGTAAAGTTACTATGTCCACAAAAGTATGTCTAGACCAGTGGTTCTCGAACTTTGTTTCCACAGACCAGCTGAAAATTGCTGAGGGCCTTGGTGGACCACTTAATAAACTTTTCTTTACAAATAAAAGCAAACAACTCATATTTTAATACGAGTAGTCTTATCTTGCTAACGTGATGGATATGCCGGTTTTTTTAAGCAAAGTTCTGGGGTAATGTTTGTCAGCTTTAGCCTTATGTCACCTTTCTGCAGACTACCTAAATGGAGCTCGCGGACTAGTGGCGGTCCATGGACCACAGTCTAAGTACCTCTGGCCTAGACTAAAGATCCAGCATAGGCAATAGCTAGGTAAATAGGTCCATGTAAGGCAGAAGCAAAGCCAAAAGAAATCTGATCAAATTTAAAATATGTTTTTCCCCAGTGTCCATGAGGAACAAAATGAGAAATAATGGACTTAGACCTTAACAGGGAAGATTTAGGTTACATAATAGTACTAACTAACTACAAAGCTGGCTTAACATTGGAACTGATTACCTAGAGAGGCTGAAGAATCTTTCTGAGGCAGTTTAGACAGCAAGAGCTGTGCACTCAGCAAGGATTGGAGTAAATGATGTGGGGGGGGCCCTTTATCCCTATTTTTCTATTATTTCATCATTGTTTTAACCATAGTGCACATGATATATAAATAAAGGTGAATAAATAGCTTAAATGAGCCATCACTTCAGTGATCCTAGTTTTCCATTCACTGCGGAAAAACATAGCTTTTCTCCTTTTAACCAAGAAAAATGTGGATTTCCCCTTAAAAGGAGGAAGTCACGGGTTTTCCCCTTTAAAGGAGAAAAATGTGGGAAGTGGTGGGTTTTCCTTTGCAGGCTGGTCAAGTTCCAGTCTGAAAGGGGCTACTTGCTGTTGCCTGGAATGGGAGGAGGGTGATCGGAAGCAGAGGGTGCACACATGCACTTGGCAGCCAGGCAGCATGGAGAACATCTCCTGCAGCTCCTGCCAGTTAAGTCTATAGGGTTGGGAGGGGAAGGAAGGGGAAGAGGGTGAGAGAAGGGGCACAGGTGACACGGCAGGGGATGGGGATTCTGCACCCACTGTTGGACTACAGCCAGGTCAGACCAGCTTCAGGCAGGAGCACCCTCCGTGGCTATCACTACCAAAGCAAGGTGCCCCCTGCTCGCCCAGCTGTAGCCAAAGGTACATATGTACCACTGCCGCCACTGCTTTGGTACCTTCCATAGCAGTGTGGCACTCCCTCAAGTGCTGGGTCCCACCTGCTGAGCCACAGAAACACCTCCTCTGGAGTTGGTCCAGCCTGGCTGCAGCCCTTCACTCTACTGTGAGAACAGAAATGTTGGAGGGCACGTACTCCCTCCACACTCCCACTCCCTTCCTCCCACACTGGGGTGCTGGGAGCAAGAGGCAGCAGGGCAGGGCTGTGAGTCAGGAGTGAGGGGAACCAGCAGGGTGGTGTGGGGGAAGGGGCTGTGGGTCTGGAGCAAGGGGCACAGGCAGAGGCAGGAAGCTGTCTCTTGAGAGTGAGAGACAATAACATGGGTAGGGTACCGGCCTATCAGGGCCACTCAGTAACACCAAGCAGAGGGGGCAGAGGGAAAAGCCAGTTGGATTTGCATCCTAGTGAGTAAAAGGGGCAGTTCTGCTTTTCCAAGCTAAAAAGCCCAAAATCAAATGCCAAAATGCTCTACTAGCAATTGAGACACTAGTAGGCTACCAAGCTGCTTTAAAATTGTAAATATATTAGTAAATCATGGTGTTCAAATGATACCTATATATGTAGTGGCATTTCATTTTAAAGATGGAAAAATGGGGAATTTGGGTTTTTTAAATTGGAGAATTGGCGATTCTTTATCAGAGAATTTACAATTATTAAACAGAGAAAACCAGGATCCAGGGTCATCAACTTAGCTGATACCATACATGTGACATTTTGATGTTGGTAATGGAGACACCTAACTTGTGAGTGTTGATTTTTAAATGTTTCACTGTATGAATGCAAGATTTTATAGATTTACACATGCCATGCAAAACCATTTTAAAGAATTATTAAAATATTTAATGTTGTGATATCAAATTTGTAAAAGTTAACCTTAACTTTTGGAATGTTTTTAAGGTTAACCTGAACGTTGTCTCTTCATCTCAAATTATAAACAATAAAATCTCTCTGGAACTAAGCAACAAGCACTTATTAGATTTCAAGTTAGGAAGGAAACTGGACCTGATGATCTCACAATGTCCCTTCCAGTCCTAAATGTCTGTGAATCTGAGAATAGGTTTTGGCTGAGTTGGTAAAGTACCTTACGGATAGTCACAACTCTTTCCCTACTTCCTAAAAAGCATGCATGTTCTTCCTGGGGTTTGTATTTGGGGTCATACCCTTTGTGAATATCCCTCTAGGCCAGTAAAGGCCAAACTTTTTGGCAGGTATGCTACAAATAAGCCCTACACCCTCCATGAACACCACTCCCATTGCTTTCATAGAATCATAGAAAATTAGGGTTGGAAGGGACCTCAGGAGGTCACTTAGTCCAACCCCACTGTTCAAAGGAGTACCAGCTGCAACTAAGTCATCCCAGTCAAAGCTTTGTCTAGCCAGGTCTAAAAAACTTTCAAGGATGACGATTCCACCTCTCTGGGTACTTGTTTTACTACCCACCTACTGAGAAAACCCTTCCTAACATCCAGCTTAAACTTCCCTTGCTGCAACACTTGACTAATGCTCCTTGTTCTGTCATCGATCACCACTGAGAGTCTAGCGCCATCCTCTTTTGAAACCCCCTTCAGGTAGTTGAAGGCTGCTATTAAATCCCTTCTCAGTCTTCTCTTCTCCAAATTAAAAAATCCCAGTTCCCTCAGCCTCTCCTTGTAAGTCATGTGCCCCAGCCCCTGAACCATTTTCATTGCCTTTTGCTGGACTCTTTTCAATGTATCCACATTCTTTCTATAGTGCAGGGTTCAAAACTGAACACAGTGCTCCAGATGTGCCCAGCCAGTCAGCCCCCAGCCTGTACTGGTACATGGTATTGCTTGGCCTGAAGTGCAGGACTTTGCACTTGTCCTTGACGAACCTCATGAGATTCCTTTTGGACCAATCCTCCAATATGTCTAGATCACTGAATCCTAGTCCTACCCTCCAGCATAACTACTACTCCTTCAGCTTGGTGTCATCGATAAGACTTGTTGAAGGTGCACTCTATGTCATTGTCCAGGTTGCTGATAAAAAATATTGAACAAAACTGGCCCCAGGACCCCGGGGCACTCCACTTGATACCACCTGCCAACTAGACATTGAGCCATTGATTACTACGGTCTTAGCCTCAGTGCTCCAGCTAGTTTTCTATCCACCTTCACTCCATTCATCCAGCCCATACTTCCTTAGCTTGCCTGCAAGAATGTTGCAGGAGACCATATCAAAAGTCTTGCCATAATCAAGATACACAACATCCGCTGGTCCCCCCACATGCACAGAGCCAGTCATCTCATCAAAGGCGGCAATCAGACTGGTCAGGCATGACTTGCCCTTGGTGAATCCATGCTGACTGGTTAGGGATCCAGGTTTTCCCGTTTCTTACAGAAAAAGGAGAAAATAATGGATTCCCCCTTTTAATACAAAAATACACAGATTCTCCACTTTTACTAAGAGCTCTGCAGACCGGCAGAGTTCCAGCCTGCAAGAGCTGATTGCAGAAAGAATGGGAAACCACCAGCCCTGCCCAGAGGGGAAGGAAGAGGGGGAGGACGGGGCCTGAGCTTCTGAGTCAGCCAAGGCTGGGTTCAGGCTCAGGCTGAGGTTCGCCCTTCACCCCTGGAGCCTGGGTGTAAGTGGGCTTGGGGGCTGTGGGACAGGGCTAGGGGGGAAGGTGGCTGGGGCTGATGGAATGGGGAGAAAACCAGACACCACCAGCATACTGCAGCACCTCCTGCTCCTCACCTCAGCCCACTCTCAGGAGTAGGGCCACTGGTCAGCCGGGAGGGGGTGGGGGGGAAAGTGTGGGGGGAGAGAGGCTGTGGGGACATGTGGCAGCCGCCCCTGCACCACCACTGCCACCCCACGGACAGCCACACAGCTCTGCAGGCACAGTTCCGCAGGCACGGCTCTGTGGCAGCAGCAAGAAGATTGTGGTTCTGGCAGCTGCATGCCAGCTGGGGGAGCTCACACAAGGCAGCCACCACCACTGCACTTGCATGTTAAGGCATGCCTGTGGTAGTGGCTGCCACATACAAAATCTCCCCCTCTCCCCACCAGCTGGCATGCAGACACCACCACCCTCCAGCACTGCTGCCACCATGGATCCACGCTCACAGAGCTGTGCAGCCAGCTGTGGGGTGGCAGCCGCTGTGTACAAGACCCCACCTTCTGTGGGCACAGCTCCTTAGACAAGTGGTAGTAGCAGTGCGGGATGGTGGTGGTGGTGGCTGTGTGCCACTCAGCTGGCCAGCAGGTGGGGGGGAAAATCACACAGCAGCTGCCATCACCTCACACCACTGCTTGTCTTCAGAGCCATGCTCACTGATGGGGGGGGCTCATGCGTGCTGGCTGCCAACACATAGGCATGGCTGTGACAGGCAAGTAGCAGTGGTAGCAGATGCCGTGTACAAGCCCCACCCTCTGGCCAGCACACAGCCATCACGGGGCACAAGCAGTGGTACAGTGGCAGCTGCTGCAGGTGACACCCCCCCTTACCCTGCCAGCCAGTCAACCCTGCAGCATGTGTGCAACCACAACCGTACTGCCACTCCCATGCCCTGCGCCACTTGCCCACAAAGCTGTGCAGCTGGCTGTGGGAAGACAACGTGGATTACCGTGGCAGAGCTGCAATGGCAGCCACCATGTGCAAACTCCCCCGTCAGGCCAACCAGCATGTGTGTGGCCTACAGAGGGGCACCCCTGCCCTCACCCCCTGGCCCTGCTCCTGGGAGCAGGCACAAGGGAACTTTTCCCCCACTTCTTGATCTGCCCCCCCCCAGCACCTTTCCTTTCCCTTGGCCTGCTCTTCTGCTTCCCCTTCCCCCCACACACACACTTACCTGCTGGGGTGTCTGTGCGTGTGTGTCTGCATGTCTGTGCCTGTGTGTGTGGGGGGCTGCTGTGGGGGAGTGAGGGGAATCAGGAGGGCTGAGGAGGCGATGGGGGGGAAGTGAGGGGAATCAGCAGTGCTGTGGGGGAAGAGGCTGTGGGGGGGACCTTTAATTTTAATAATGAGTTTTGAGTTTTTAAATCAGAGAATTTTCAATTTTTAAAATCAGAGAAAACCAGGATCCCTACTGATCACTTTCTTTTCCTCCAAGTGCTTAGAAATGGATTTCTTGAGGACCTGCTCCATGATTTTTCCAGGGACTGAGGTAAGGCTGACTGGTCTGCAGTTCCCAGGAGCCTCCTTTTTCCCCTTCTTAAATATGGGCACTATGTTTCCCCTTCTCCAATGCTCTGGGAATCTCCTGATCGCTACTTTTCAAAGATGATGGCCAATAGGTCTGGAATCACATCAGTCTCTTTTGCTGGATCTAATGCTGTGCTGGGGGAGTGCCCCAACGCCACTGGGCTGTTTGGCCCTCGCCTGCTTGCGGCACGTGCACACGTGCAGCAGGCTGGCCACCAAGCGCCAGACGGGGCGTGTCGAGCCCATCGGCCCCACAGGCTGCACGAGCAGAGCGGGCAGGTCGCGGCACTGGGCTCACAGACCTGATGGAGCCTCGGGCCCCGCCCGCTCCACCCCAGCGGGCCGGCGGCGCGGGCGGGCCCAGTACGTCATGTCCCGCCAGGAAGCTGCCGCCGCCGTTCTCAAACCGGCCCGGCCGGCTCGTGCGCGCCTCCAGCCCCCCGCCACTTACCGGCCCAGGCAGCCGGGTGCTCCGGGCCCCGCTGGAAGGGGAAGCGGAAGAGCAGCTTGTTACCGCGGCTGCCCGAGCTGACCAGGATAACGCTGATGGGGCTCGTGCTCTCGCCCATTGCGCCGCGCCCCCTCCCCCCAGTCGCGAGCGCGAGCCATAAACATGTCGCGCCGAGCAGCCTAGAGTGACCCGGCAGGAAAGCGGATGCAGGCCTTCCACTTCCGCGCATGCGCTGTGGGCCCACGCGGGCTCCTGAGCGCAGAGTGGCTGGGGCTGTGCGTGCGCTGCGTTCGGCCCTTGGGGCTGTTTCCGCCGTGACGAGAATGTTCCTGTGATCATGCGGGGCTGCGCCCGCGCGACCCCGTGTGTTTGTGCCGTCCTGAGGCGCTCGCGGCGCCCTGCCTCAGCGTCGCTGGCTTTCTCTGCACTCGTCTCCGTGTGCGACCTGGCTGCTCCACGGGCCGCGTAGGGCCCGTGGCTGGAACCCTGAGCTGCCTCGGGGACTCACCTTGACTTCTAACAATTTTCACTTTATCCCTATACTTTTTTGATTTCTAAAACATTCGAAGATGACTTTATGGTGAGCATTCCTTTTTTATTTCTAATATTCTTATACCTGTACCCTTCATAAGGAAATTATGCATCCCATTAGATCTGGAACTGTTTCCTGCAAGATTTTTTTCCATTGCTTGGGCTATAGATTCTTGATAGTTTTGGTACCTTGATTTTGAAGAAATTACGGGCACTTTCCACATCAAAGTCCAATGAGCATATCAGGTCAGCCAACTTGATCAGGCATCATTGGTACTCTCTCCAGGCTCTTGAGATGACAACAGTAGGTTACCCACATTTTGCATCTGTAGAGGAGAGTGAGGATGATAGAGCACCAGGCAGCTGCCAGCTCCAGGCCCTTGAAGTGATCGGCACCAGCAGTGCTCTGCCACACTCTTTCATGTGGCCTGTGGGGCTGCCCCAAGTCAGAAATTTTGTGGTGGGATGAGCAGTAGCTGCTGTGCCTCTATTAGCTGCGGGAACCACAGAAATTAAAGCTGCTGCCACTTGTCTCAATGTCAAATTTTTGGCCCATGGTCACCCCCACTTAAGACCCTCAGGCTTGTATCCACCATATGAAAAACCATATATCTGAGCAGTAGTTTACACTGAGCTATCACAACAAGATGGTGGCTTCTTAAATATACAAATCTTCATCTGTACCAAATGTTTAACATTTTGCTAATTAGCATATTATAATGAAATACCATTTCCCAGTGTGCACAAGACAAAGTGGCCAGCATTTCAAGACACCCCAAACTAGGATCAAGAACAGTGATTCCCAGCCAGGGTATGTGGCAGAGTGGAGAGTGTTGAGATCCTTTCAGGGATGCCATGGAGTACCACACAATGTTAGCACTATTAAGTGTAGAAACACAATTCACAAGATTAAGCCTAAAATTTCAAATAAAAATCCATAGTGTTAAAAACATTCTGACCTTTTGTGGTCTTTCAGAATTCTTTGCAATAGAAAAATTGATCTATTATTCTTCAGTAATCAAAAATCAAGTGAAACCTAAGAGTTGACATTTTCCAAGGGACATCTTGAATCTAAATGGTTGAGAACCACTGAACTAGAAGAATCATCCTTTCTCCCCTCACCTCTTACCTTCTTTCTCCTAGTCCTGTAGCTGCTCTTACATGTAACAAAACAGTTACCCAGAAACTGTGGCTTTCATCCTGTGTGTAGCAGGGCATTAAGGTGCCTGCTACTTGTAGAGCCGGGATAAGAACCCAGATGCAGGTTGTCGGGACAACCGGTTAATGAGGGAAGTGGCCGCACTTGCACCTGGTCAGCTAACCAGAAGGGGCAGGGCCTGGCTTCCATATAAGTCCCAGGCCTGAAGTCAGGAGAGCAGTTGTCTGCCATTAGCCAAGGGAGAAAGAGCTGTCCCAGAGCAAGCAGGGAGGAGAGGCCTGACTGCAGGTACAGCCCCAAGACTGGTAAAGGTTGGAGTACCCCTGGGGTGGCTGGAATACTGTTCTAGCCAAGCAGCTAGAATTTATGTTGTAGCTCAGGGGCTTGTGTTTTGTTTGCTGTTTAACAACAGTGCCTTGGGTGAGGCTATAAGGGGATGGAGGAGGCCTCACAGGGGATCCACGGTAGTGTGGGGATGCCGGCACCAGAGAGGGCACAGCCCCCCCGCCCCCCCGAGCACCAGTGAGGGTGCAGAGCGAGACCAGGCTGCAGAGAGCCCATGCACCAGCGAGGGGGCCAAATTATAACAGGGCCCAGACTGAACAACTTCAGTTCCATCTGTGAGGCTTGGGGCATGGTAAAGGGATGGTTGGAGCCACGCATAGCACATAAGGCTGGGGTGCCCCGAAACATCCATTATAGAGCGGGTCCCATAAGGGACTCGGGAGTCCTGGGGCCAGTGTACATGTCTAAGATGACAGAAGAGCAGCCTCCCTGTCATACATTTTCCATCAAAGACATGGTGGGTGAGAATTGAGGGTGCCCTTTGGGTCAACTTAGCACGATAAAGGGGCCTTAGGGGAAATCACAGTGACTCTTCAATAAAATGCATGTGTAGATGCACCCACTGTCTTAAGTGTTTTTACTGATTCACCATGTAGCAGAGTGGCATCCTTAGGGTCACACTGATCTCCCCTAAGGACGCCATTCTGCTACACGGTGAATCAGTAGAAACACTTAAGACAGTGGGTACATCTACACATGCATTTTATTGAAGAGTAGACTAAATAGCTCCCCAATAAAGCATTCGCATCTACATGTGCACCATTATCAGGGCACAGTAGACTAATTAAATGCATGTGTAGAGGGTGATACTGGCACAAATTGTGCCCAATCAACTGAGCCATCAAGGGGCCAGACTCCAGCCTGCTTCAGAGCCATGTGGCTCAGCAACTTCAGGAGCCTTATGGCATGGGCAGCTCCTCCAGCACCCAGCGCTCTGACCTGGAGCCTGGGGCTGTGCTGCCAAGGCCCCTGCCAACCTGGACCTGCCCCACCACTGCAGGCACCTGCGTCTGGATGTCACTACCTGGAGCCTGTGGCTGCACTGCCAAGGCCCCTGCCAGATGCCACCAAGTTAGGCCCCACAGCCAGTGACACACAGAGACAGGGGGCCCAACTGGAGTCATGAGAAGGCAGCGGACTTCATAGCCTTCTGGGGATATGTAGAGGTCCAATGGCAGTTTGGCCAGGCAAAAAGGGCCAATGCCCATGTGTATGAGAACATGGCCCAGAGGATGCAGAAGTACAGACACCAGTGGTCCCACCAGCAGAGCTTAGTCAAGGCCACAACCCTAATGGCGCGGTGGGTCTGCATCTGGGACCACAACAGGCTTCCCACAAATCCGTGCCCTTCCTGCAAGAGCTGGACAGCATCCTGGACTTCACAGAACCTGGTGAGGCCTGACACCTGTTTTGCAGCATGGGCAGGGTGCTGGAGCTTGAGCCAGGGGCCACAAAACAAAAGAACTCTCTGGGGAAAGGCATCTCGGGGTTCCTGTACCAGGTCCTGGCACAGTCCCTGTCCTCGGCCTTACCCAACAGCTTGGGCAGCCAAGACCACCACCTGTCCCAGTTATTCCAGCAGTGGCCCACCGACAATGAGAACAGGCTGAGGATGGCCCCTGCATATGCCAGCTCCAGCTTGTTGCCAGGGGGAGTCACTGTCTGGGCAGCTACATGCTGTGTCACACAGCCCTCTGGGATGTGGTCAGACAGACCTCCTCTTCACAGCCAAGGACAGCATCTGATCACTGGGATTGATTGCCACACCTGCCCGATAAGCCTCACACAGGGAGGTAGGGTGATGGGGAGGGGGTGCTGCAACTACCCATGGCCGTGCCAGCTCACCTGCCCACCTCAGGGCTGCACGCCTGGAGCCAGGGACCCTGCATGGGAGAGTGAGTGGAGGGCCCTTCCCACCCTGCCTTGTCTGGCCAAGCTCCCCGCCACCTCCAACATCTAATGGAGTTTCCCCCTCCCCACCCCACAACATGCAGGGCAGTTTACAACTTTACTGAGCACCACGTAGGCTCCCAGCTAGGCAGCCAGGGCCCTGTCATGTGGAGAAGCTCATTGATGGCAGTGGCAATCTCCTCAGCTACAGGGGTCAGGCACTCCATAGAATAGGCAAACATACCTCTCCAGGCAGTGGCACATATTGCAGAAAAACTTGGACTTGCTTGGGGCACCCTCAAGGCCCCATGCCAGGGGCCTGTGCCAGGGGAACCATCATGATCAGCAGCAGCAAGGTGTAGTGGGTTGGGCAGTGCTGGACCAGCTCATCATGGCACACCTTGGTGATTCTGACCAGAGGCATGCTTGGGGCACAGCCCACGCACAATGGGGGCCCTGGCCCAGGGCACCTCTCCAGAGGAGGGGGCAGGGAGGCATCACCAGGTCTGTGTCTCAGGCAGGTGGGAGCTCCACATCCCTAGAACCTGGGTGCCATAGGCCCAGTAGCATGGGACCAAAATGCCTGGCCTATAGGGAGGAGAAAGGGGGGAGTTGCTCCAGAGCCACCATGGCAGCTGCCAGATAGGTGCCAGCCATGGCCTGGCCTAGGTAGGGTATGGGGAAAGGAAGCTGCCTACAGCAAGCAGCAAGTGGCCTGCCTTCCCCCTCTGTGGAAGCAGGGAGAGAAGGTTCGCCAGGCAGTCACCTGTGGAAGGGCCCACCCAGGCAACTTCCCATGGTCCCTGGGCACTTGTGCACATGTGACCCTCGAACTGAGAGCAGGTGGCACACAGCCCCTCTGTACAGTGCATGTTAACTCTGAAATGTCACAAATTCACAAGGAGCCCCTTTGTCCTTGCTCTGCAGAATCGAGGCTGGACATGAGGAAGAGCCAACTGCTAGTGGAGATGGGGGCCCAAGGATGCTGCCATTCTCTGCTGGTATGAGTTCATGAGCTGGCTTCATGAGCTCCAGAGCCAGGACCAGACAGCTCTCCTCAGGTGACTGATCACCATCTCTGAGGCCCAGCTTGAAGAGAGTCAGGCCTTGCAGGAGTCCCGGGAGATGGACTGGGTGGATTGCAAGGACCTCAGGGTGTTCCTTGCCTTCCTTCAGAGGTAGATGGAGGTCCAGCTTGCCATGGTCCAATATGCAGTGGAGGCAATCAAGGATGACCAGCACATCCTTTAAACAGTGCTGGCCCTGGTGATGTCTTTCATCCTGCCTGGTGCCCAGGCCCAGGCCCTGCCCCTGGGCCCACCTGGCCCTGGCAGCTGCCCACGAGCCTGCCTCAGGTCCCCTTCTGAGCATGGGAAGAGGTGCAATGTCACTTGCAGTAGCCAGGCCCAAGCCCTGCTGCAGATCCTGGCCCCGCAGCAGCTGGGCTCCCTGTCTCACTCACTTCCCACTGCTCACCCCGCCTCCATGTGGCCCCTGAGTGAGAGCTGGCCATCGCAGTGCTGGCTCCTCATGCTGGCCCTGCTTGCCCCAAACCCATGGAGGAAGAGGAAAGGGAGTAGCTGGAGTGCGCTGAACAGCTCCTGCCCTTGTGCCTGGGCCAGCCCACAGCCTTAACATGGCATCTGGACCCAATGAGGTGTCTGTGCAGGCTGGGATGCCGGGCATCTCCCTCAACATTCCGCATCCTAGGAACCTCCTTCCCACTGCTCCCCACCTGACAGTTGAAAACACATACTGTACGCTAGACTCAGGCTGGAAAGATCAATGGTTGCCAGTTGCACATTGTAGGTGCTCTGAGTAAAGCATCTCCTACATCATGATCTGGCTGTTATTCACCATTCCTTTCTATTCCTAGGTGTCGGACTGTATTAGAACTGAATCTTGTTACCCAAGACCCAATGTTATGGTCCATATGGATTACTGTGTAGTTTGGTTTCAAGTCTGGTTCAGCTTTTCTCATGAAATACATTACCCGATGAATTGACACCTTTGTCTGGGCTATTAAAGAAACATTGCTTTCCCTGACAACTCTTTTGCTACAACTTCTCTCACCATTCATGCTTTATAGTCAGGAATTTTAAGTGGGAACAGACAGTTATCAGTGATGATGCTAGAAAGGGGCCTAAAAATCGCTTGGATACATTGCATGAAAATTCCTTTCCATAATTTGCTGCATTCAGCAGTTTCAGAAGAGACTAAGAAGTCCTCTGCTATAATGTGATATACCCTTATTGTGGGTTTCACTGAGTAGAGTCCCCTCACAAAGACTGCATAAAGAAATGAGTAGCTAGGGCGGAGCTGTTAAATGAACACACTGTACTTGCTGCTTTATCTGCTTGGTCATTCTCTGTAAGGCTCATCATGATAACAACTGTAGCAGGAGTAGATGTCACTTGAGTGAGCCAGTTGTGTTAAGAGTGATTAAAAACAGGCATGTTATCTCAGCAGAGCATTCTTTATGCTCCAAAAGTGGTCAGCTGTATTAAAATTTCTCAATTTGGCTTCTACTAAGCAAGATACTATTTTTCTCAAATAAGATGTTACAGAAGTGTGTACTTTGCATCTGTAAGACACTATTTTAAACAAAGAGTTGTATAAAACTTTTGGGAACTGGCATGAACATAAAAATGTTTTCCTCTTTGTAGGTTAGGTTTCTAAAATGTAGTAATCCCAAATTTCTTTACAGCTCAGAGTAAATATATATTTTATTGCAATCAACTGAATGAGGCCAATATCTTGTATTAAAACTGAGTTAACTTATACTGCTAAAGAGAAGATCGTCTACCAATATATGAATCAATCTCACTTTGAAGTGGATACATATGACTCTTACTTGCTTCTGTCTTCAAAAAAAAAATTAAATCCATTTGTTTTTCTGGAAGCTTGCCCTTCGAATAAAATAGTGGTGGTAAAAGAGAACCAATACTATACTCTAATCAATACTATACTCTAAAAAACAGCAACCAGGATTTGTCTTTCTCAGTATTTGTCCAGTTCAATATTCAGTATCTTCAGAAGCTAAGTAGGATAGACAAACATTTTGAGATTCCAGCACTTGTTGCTAAATCAGGCCGTTCATTGGCTGCTAAGGGCTATAGAATAAAGCAGCTCTTTCCCATCCTATCCAGGCTGTGATGGAGCCATAAATAACAAACTAAATTTAATTTTATTTTTTAGCACAGAATACTAATACAGAACTACTTGACTGACAGAAGTTTGCTGTCATCAATTGCTATTTGCTTTTTGTAGTGAACAGGAATAGCATCAAATTTAATTATATATCTCTGTAAAAAAGGTTCTTCTTGAATAGGCTTCACTGTACCAATATACTAAATAAAATCCAGTTTATTTACAATCTCGTCTTTGATTACAGACAATACAACAGAAATATATCATACTATGACTTAAGAATCAGTATATGCTTCTAGCTACATATTATACTTCTGTTGCTATATCTAAATATGAGTATATAAATAGACAAACATTTAGATACTATAATAACATTAAAAGTTCACACAGGGTGTGTATACATCACTCTATGGCAACGTTGTTACTGCACCGTGCTTTAGTACTTCCGTTTAATACTTTTGGAAGTACTAAAGTATGGTTCAGATATATTTGTAATGTGCTCTGAGGAGATAGCATGCTCTATATTATAAATTATCATCATAGCTCAGGCTGCACTTTTTGCAGCTACAGTATCTTTAACAAAACTTATTTCTTGGACCCCAGAAGAATTATCCTAGTTCTATATACAGATGTAATCTAAGATGCATGCAAAGAAAGAATTTTTATTGCTTTCTATATTATCTAGTATCATAGTATCTAGGGTCAGAATGGGCCTGGAGCAGGCCATCTAGTCTGACCCCCCACCAGTGGCAGGAACGAGTGCCAGGGTCACAGGACCCCAGCCAAGTATGTATCCAATCTACTCTTAAAGACGCCCAAGGTAGGAGCAAGAACAACTTCCCTAGGAAGCTGGTTCCACATCCTAGCCACCCTAACTGTGAAGTAGTGTT
>JAGPOW010002067.1:10430961-10459417 GCA_030014935.1 Caiman crocodilus
TGGGGCCATGCACCTCCTGGACCAAGTGGAGGTCCTGCAGCTCCGTCAGGAACCTCCGGGACCTCTCGGACTTGGCCGACTGCTCCTCCCAGCAGATGTGCGGGTAATTGAAGTCACCCATGACAATGACATCCCTCGTCCTAGCCACCTCCTTAAGCTGGCCAGCAAATTGGAGGTCCAGCTCCTCCTCCTGGTTGGGTAGTCTGTAGCAGACACCCACCATTAAGTCCCTTTCCCCTCGTCCTCCTTGCAGCCTGACCCAAATCACTTCCACCTGGTCCTCAGTCGCCCCCAGTTGACGCTCGATGCAGAAAAACACTCTTTGACATAGAGCGCAACCCCTCTGCCTCTTTTGCCCATTCTGTCCTTCCTGAAAAGGACATAGCCATCGATGCCTATGGCCCAGTCATGGGTCTGGTCCCACCAGGTTTCTGTGAGCCCAACCAAATCTGGGTCTTCCACAGCCACCAGGAGAGACAGCTCCTCCTGCTTACCTCCCATGCTGTGAGCTTTTGTATAGAGGCATTTGAGGTTACCCACCGCCACTCCCCCGCTCCACGTGTTTCCCCCAAGCTACAAGCACCTACGCTCGCCCGACTTACCTGGCTTAGCGGCAGTGTGTCCTCTCCTCTCCCGGCAGGCCTGTCCCCCGGTGAAGCTAGTTTAAAGCCTGCCGCACGAGATCAGCCAACCTAGAAGAAAAGAAACGCTTACCTTTAGTTGATAGGTGAAGTCCATCCTCTGCCAGCATGCTCCGCATAGAAAAATGTGGGCTGTGATCAAAGAAGGGTGTGGGAGAAGGGGAAAGGGGATGAAGCTCACAGACCTACAGCCCCACGGGATCTCAGGAGCTTTTGGGGAGAAGATGGCCAGGTCCCTTCCTGCCTCTCACTACTTACTGCTAGCTTGTTCTCAGAGCTTTTGGGAGTAAGTTGGCTAGCTTTTGGGAGTAAGTTGGCTACATCCCTTCCTGCCTTGGGGTGCTGTGGCTCCTGTTGCTGCTTCCCCAGGGGGAGGCCTCTACTGTATGCTGCTGCCCCCTGCCTCAGCAGGGGGCCCACTGCACTGCACTGCACCCTAGCACCACACCCCAGGTTCTGCACTCCTGTTCCAGCCTGCTGCCCAGCCCACTGTCAAGCTGCAGTAGGGAGACCGCCTGGGGAGGAAGCCTGCAATTTCCATGGGCCCTTCCCCTACCATCATTGCTGGAGCCTAAAGCTGTCTTGCTGCCCTGGCTGCCTTGGCAGGCTATCCCCTGCCTTCACCTCCACTTTCACCTGAAGCACACCCTGAGTGGCTGAACTGAATGGCTACTACCACTGCTGCTGCTGCTGTTACTGGTGCTGTCTGTTCTGCTTCTGCCCCCTCTCAGGAGAGATGGACATTTTCTGTTGCACAACCTTGTGCCACTCAACACCACACCTGCACTGGATTATTCCCTAATTGACTGATTCCTTCTGCCTCTCCCACAGCCACCTCACTGCATCTGATCCTGGTTTGTTTTCCTACTTATTGTTCTGCTGCTGTGTACCTGGCTGGAGGCCTGAGAGCCTCCTGGACAAGGCCCCTCCACTGTTCCAGCCATCTTTTACATCTGCTTCAGCAGCCAGTGGTGAGGTGTAGGGGGTGCACAGAAGGGCACATACACCCCCTGAGAGCTCCAGTGCACCCTTTGACCAGCTTTGCTTACTGCCAGTGCCCTGCTTGCGAGCACCAGCTGGGGAGCAGCACTCCTAGAAGTGGCCACAGAGTGCAAGGGTGAGTCTCTGGAGCTTGATTGGTGAGGAAAGGGCCTGATTGATGAGGAAACAGAATCCCAAGTCCTCCAATCATCTTTTGCCCTTTCAAAACCCCTGGGCTAAGTGACTGCCAGCTAGCCCATCATATCTCTTCTCCATAGGGTACATTATGATGTTGGTCAGCTCCTTCAAGACTCTCAAGTGCATTCCGTCCAGACCCACTGACTTGTGCATGTTGAGCCTCTCCAGGCTTGATCTACATCAATTGTGGGTCCATCTCCTGCACCCTGGATGTTTTGCATCCTATCTGACAGGGTGACCCCTTGGGACAGGGGGAAGACCAACACAAAGTAATCATTTAATCCTTTTCCTGACCGTCACACTTCAGCTGCCTCATTTGATTTAGTAGGGGTTTAATGCTGCCTTTGTTTTTACTCCAACTTCCCACATATATGAAGAAGGACTTTTTGTTATCCTTCATTCCTCTGGCTAGCCAGAGTTCAGTTTCTGCTTTGGCTTTTCTGGTCTGCTCTCTACAGGTGCGGGCTGGTGCTGTGTAGTCCTCCTTGGTAATCACTCACGTTTTCCATCTGGTTATAGGCTACTCTTTTTAGTTTTAAGAGATCCAAAAGTCCCCCATGGCAACTAAGCATTGGGAGCGTGCAGCCCCAGCCAGTTCCTTATTGAATTCTCGATCCAGCTCTTCCTCTTGGTTGGGAGGTCTGTAATAGACTCGTACAATTATATCCCCTTCCTCATGCTGCCCCTGTATTTTAACCCAGAGAGTATGAAGATGCCCTCCTGGTTGTTAAACTCAGTTTGAAGGGAAGTGTACTGCTCCTTCATATAGAGAGCTACACCCCCACCCCTCTTCCCAACATGATCTCTCCTGTACAAATATCGCCTTCCATACCTATGGACCAGTCATAGGTGGAATCCCACCAGGTCTCTGTTATCCCTATGAGATCATAAACATTGTCACTCAGGAGGTGGGCCAGTTCCCCTTGCTTGGTTCCCAAACTCCTGGCATTTGTGTACAGGCAGCTGAACCTGCCATGGGAAGCCTAGGCTTACCTATGCACTGGGACCTGCCCTTTCCTTGGTCTCTTTTAGGAGTGAGTTCCCTTGGGCTACCTAACCTGTTAGTGCTGTGGTTGTTGTGCATGAGCTAGAACTGTTTACTGACCACCCGTCCCCTGGCAATCCTAGTTTAAATCCTTGGGCTTCTTCCCTGTCAGGGTGAGGTGGAGGCCATCCCTCCCCAACAAGCTGCTGCCTCTCTTCCTGAAGTGTTGACCATGGTCAAATAAGTTGAACCTCTTGCGATGGCACTATTGCTGGACTCTTTGGTTGACCTCTCCGATATACCTCTCGCTTTGAGGTCCACGGGAGGGTTGAGGAAAAAACTATGTGCACCCCAGACCCTTGAGCCCAGCCCCCAGCCCCCTGTAACCACTCATGATCCAGCCAGGACTGTTCTAAACCATGTCATTTGTGCCCACATGTCTAATCTGGCACTCCAGGGCCTCCACCAATGAGTACACCCCAAAAAGGGAGGTGTCAGTGCTCCTAAACCCAGCTTCCTGCATCCATGCCAGGCAGCCTCCACAGGAAGCCAGGGGCTCTGCCTGCGTGGAAGCTGTGGCCATGGGTTCTGCCTGGGTGTGGGTAGGGACCACAGGCTCCATTGGGGTAGAGGCCAGAATCACAGGCTTCCTTTGGGTGGAAACCTCAGTGGTACCAGAGGAGGGGGGGTCCAGGTTCAGGGGGGAATTTCAGGTGTGACATGTTCATCCCACCATGGTCCATGTAGTTGTCTGGGCTACTACAAAGTAGACCCTTCCCTTAAGGTTCACTGCCTAGAGCCTTGTGCCCCTCTTGCTACCCTTCTGCATAAAATCCCAAGCTAACTCATGTGCCAGGCCCAGAGTGTGCCTCTTTGCATGCTCTATGATTCCCTTTCAGGGGCCCTATTGGGGGTGTTTTAAATGCTGGGGGACTTGCGGTGCTTCTGGTGCTGTGCCCCAGAGCACTTGTATCACAAGTGCCTCACAGGCCAGGCGGAGACGGCATCCGTGGGTCCCACTAGCAAGAAGAGTGCCCCTCCCCACTCAGGTCCCCCTGGTACCCCAGCCACAACACCTAACCCCTCTGTGAGTCTAGGGGACCCTACACCTCAACCAAGATCAGCAGAGTCCCAGTGAGGGAGGCAGAAGCTGAGGGAAGAGTGGAAGCAGGGCCGCCTTGCCTCTAGCCATACCCCCATTGTAACTGCCCCACCCTCTTGCCCCCCACCTTCTTCTGCCAGAGCTTGTCCACCTGAGGACTACCTCATGGATTGGTGGCTGCAGACCCATTCTGGGTGCAAAGCCAAGCGGAAGGCCCAGGTGCATCTGGAGCCTTCTTAGATGGGGACTCCCCCTGCCCCCCTCCTGGGACCCTCATGCAGGAGGGGAAAATGACCCAGTTCTGGGGACCTTCCCAGCTGCACCTGACACCCCACCCCCGGGAAAGATGAAAAGGGTAATCCCAGTGGAGGAGACGTCAGGGCAGCTGGCTGGTCCTGAGCAGGGGATCATGGAGGAGGCTCCCTGCTCCACTGACTAGGACCTGCCCCCTGAGACTATGGGTTCTATGGCTGAGGCTGAGGCCACCCCAACAGTGGGTCTGGTAGCGGAGCCCCCCTCTCATGGCCTGGAGTAGACAGGGGCCCTGGGCTCACCCCAGTGAGTCCTGAGGGAGAAGAGCAAACAGTGCTGCCACCCTGGCACCCAATGGTGCTCTTCCCAGAATAGCCTTGCTACCAATCCATCCTGTTTTCCCACCCTAGAGGGAATTAAAGTGGGATCTCCTGACTGGCTGACCATCCTTGTTGGAGACCTGGCACAGACCCGCCGGAGTTTAAGTTCTGCCCTGCCATCCTATGAGGGAGTTCCACCCTTACCTCCATTCCTGTCCTGAGGGGCTGCAGAGCTCTCCCAATCCCAACCTGAGCCTGAGGCCCTAGTGGACCAGAGGATTTAGATGGTGGCCAAGGGGCCTGCTGAGCTCCAGGACCAGGAGGATGCTCAAGAATCAGTGGGCTCCATGGAGCCTGAAGACCTCTTGGCCCCAGTGGTCCCCAGAGGTAAGCTGATTGTATTCCATAACCTTGAGTATACCCGGTAGTCCATCAGCAAGGTGCAATGTACCTTGGAATGCTGGGGATATTTTGACAGCATCCTTGACTGTGCAAGGGCTTTGGCAGGGGAAGGCAAGGGGGCCAAGTGCTGCAATGCCCAGATCTGTAGGTGGGCCCAGAGCTTCATAGGCACCCTCTACACCTATGGGAGGATGCTGCACAAGCCAGCAGGTCCTCCACTGGGCATTGAAGGTGCAAGGTCCCCATTGAACTGTCTGATCCACTCCCTCCAGCCATGAGTTTGTTTAAGAGCATGGCCTCGATGTCCATGCCTGCAGGAATTTTAACACAATTTGGAAGCCTACCAGATCCTCCATCATCATAATGAAATTAATTCTAAATGTCTAGACGTTTTCATGTTTGCTTTTGGTTTTTTTATCAAAGAAAAATCTGAGCTCCCCCAGACTCATTTGCTAATTAGGGGGTGGGGACAGTTGCAGTTCCTGCCAACAGATTCCATCCTGTCTGGCAACTGGGCACACAGAGTGTTAGATGTGGGAAGGATGTGTAGTTTGCAAGAGGGGAGTGGATGGGGTGTGGGTGTGGGATTCTTGGGTGTGTGTCAGGGAGTGTAAATATAGGGCGATGTTGGGTTTGTGGGTGGGTGTATGGGGGGATGTGGGGTGTGTGGGGAGTGGTTGGAGGTTGTGGGGTTTGTGGGTGTGGGGTTTGTGTGGGATCACCACACACCTGCCCCCCCACCTGCCCTCTGCAGCACGGGCAGCAGCAGCCAGTTGGGCCATTTGCACTGCCTGACTCGGGGGGGGTGTATAACTGCTAAATGGACCCAACCCAACCCTCCCTACTAGCACACTCTGGCTTTGGACATGGCACCATGCTGGCCTGGCTCACTGTCATGAGTGCTCAGCCAGAACTGGGTTGCTCCTGCTGTCACCCAGGGCCCCGGCATCACATGCAGGGCCACTCACCCTTGAGCTGGGCTGGGTCCTGTCTGCATGGAGTTGGCCAAGCCCAAAGGTTCACGAGGCACATCCAGGCAGGATCCGGGCCGGTGTGAGGGTGTGCAGCCCCTGTATGCAGTGGTTGGACCCCGGGTGACAGCATGAGTGGCCAGTTCTGACTGAGGGCACACGCAAGTGGGCTGGACTAGGCAGGCATGGCACCCCATTGTATAGGTGGTGCTGGTTCAGGGCTCTTCCATTAGCCCTGATGGATGCTGCTGCTGCTGCTGCAGCAGTGTGGGCTGTGTGCCATGCAGAAGTCCCTCCCACCTCCACACACACACACACACACACACACACACACACACACACACACACACACACACACACACACACACACACACACACACTCTCTCCCCTACCCCACAGTCCCCCCATATCCACAACCCCCTTGTAATCCACCCACAAACCCCACCCCACCCCAACAAACCCTACACCCACCCACAAAACCCCTACCCCCCACAAGCCCCACACTTCTTCTCCCACAAACCCTACATCCCCAACATGATCTCTCCTGTACAAAGTATAGTCTTCTATACCTATGGGCCAGTCATAGGTGGGGTCCTACCAGGTCTCTGTAGGGCATTAACTGGTTTTTAAAAAAAGAAAAAAAGGATACAGGTGCAGATGGAATGAGGAGGATGGCATTTGTTCCATCTGCAGCTGGACCTTGGGGAACTGCAGCAGTGGGAGGTCACTTTCAAGAACACCATCTGCTCCACCAAACCAGGATCCAAGCAGGTGCAGTGGGGTGTCACGACATTCCCAGCAATGCTGAATACCATCTTGCCTGGAACACTGGTTGGTGGACAGGACAGGTGGTGCTGGGCAACCGTGGCCAGATCCTGCCACACCTGGCTGCAATTTGTGTACAGGCATTTGAGCCCTCTGCTGGAAGTCCTCAGTTTCCTGTCACATTAAGGGCGCTCCAGTCCCTCAGCTCGTGCCATGATGTCCTTCCTGTTGTCTCCTGTTGTAATGGTTGTTTGTTTGTTGCCCTGTCGAAGAGATCCTCCATCCTGGCCAAGAAAAGAGCCTTTCCCTTCAGTTTGAGGTTGATATCATCCCTTCCCAGAAGACCTCTGTCTCAGAAGTACATGCTGTGGTTCAGGAAGCCAAAATCTCTACCCCTGGAGGAGATCGGTTGGACTCTGCCGTGGGGGCTGCAGGGGCCTGCATCCTCCTGGGGGCTTGGCTAGGCTCTTCCCCCCCTAGTGGGAACTGCAGGAAGTTCTGTGGGGGCATCTGCCCCTCCAGAAGGTTCCTGTCCTGCCATGGGTTTACATAAGGGAGATGAAACTAATGAGGAAAAACAAAAAAATACAGTAGGGCTAGTGAAACCAGTAGGGGCAGGCTGGGGTGTGGGAGAAGGGGAAAGGGGATGAAGCTCACAGACCTACAGCCCCACAGGATATCAGGTGGGTTATGCCTGGAGAAGGCGAGGGAGGGGACTCATGCACAAGGGCTGGGAAGACTCAAGCTGGCTTACTCAGCCACACAACAAACACCAGGGCAGGGGACAGTGGATCACAGGACTTACCACACAGGGGAAAAAACACACAGGGAAGGTTGCAGAGGCAGATGTAAAAGATGGCTGAAGCAGTGGAGGGGCTTTTGTTGTTGGAGCTCAGTCCAGGATCCCCCCAGGCCTCCAGCCAGGCAGTCAGCAGCAAAACAGTAGGCAGAAAAACAAGGATCAGATGCAGTGAGGCAGCTGTAGGCAAGTGCAGGAGTAATCAGTCATTTAGGGAGTAATCCAGTGCAGGCATGGTGTTGAGTGTTGCAAGGGGATGCAGCAGGGAATCTCCCTCTCTCCTGATGGGTGCAGCAGCAGAACAGGTGGTGGCGGCAGCAGCCACCACTGCAGCAGTGGTAGCAAGCATCTAGTTCAGCCACTCAGGGTATGCTTCAGGTGAAAGTGGAAGGCAGGGGGCGGCCAGCCTGCCAAGGCAGCTGGGGCAGGCAAGGCATCTTTAGGCTCCAGCAGCGATGGTGGAGGAGTGGCTCACAGGCAGTGCAGGCACCCTCCCTACGCTTGGCAGTAAGCTGGGCAGCAGTCAGGAGCAGGAGTGCAGAAGCTAGGGCGCATTGCTGGGGTATGGTTCAGTGTGGTGGGCCCCTCCACAAGGAGGGCAGCAGCATGAAGTAGAGGAACCCCCCTCTGTGGTGGGGTGGCAACAGCAGCAAGCAGCAACCTGATGCAGGAAGGGGCATGGAAAGCTTCCTTCCAGAAGCTTCTGAGAGAGCTAGCAACAGTAGTAGCAGTAGCAGCCTGAAGGAGGAAGGGGCACGGCCAACTTTCCGCAGAAGCTCCTGAGAGTAGGCCAGCAACAGCCTGCAGTAGGAAGGTGCATGGTCTGCTTCCTCTAGAAGCTCCTGAGATGAAGCAGCAGCAGCAGCAGCTTGGGACAGGAAGGGGCGTGAGCAACTTCCTCCCAGAGAATCTTGGCCCCAAAGCTACTGAGGGTAAGTAGCCCTGAGCTGCTCACCAGGGCAGCTTTTTATACTGTTGTGGCCAGAACAGGTGCAGATCTGGAAGGAGTTGGGCAGGGTCAGTTTGCCCCAAGTGGCACTATTTCCCCAAACCAAAGTGTATGTTTAGGCATGTGTGTTGAGGCATGAATCTCCACAGAAATTTGCGCCACTGCTATTTGAGCTGCTCCTAGGGCACATGCCTGCATGGGGATTTTTTTTGCACCAAGAAGTGGCAGAACTGTCCTTGCTTGCCTACAGGAAATATGCAAAGGGGATGTGCAGAGCACCAGTGACCCCCATCAGCAAGGCCCAGCCACACTGTAATTCATACATTTCTAATTTGCTCCTTTTCACTCTCACCTCCAGGCAAATGGAAGCAAAATGTGTAAGTGCAGGCTGTAAGTTAAGTTAGCAGGTGGAGTTACCTTTTGCAGTATCGTTTGGGGCATTCTTCAGGGACTTGTGTTATTACTACTATTTTTTTAAATATCTGTTTTTACAATTTACCTCATGTTTACCATAAGCCACATTGAGCTTTTTTGTGGGAGGGAGGGAGGTATATAAATCTAAGAAATAAATGAGGAACTTCATGGTGAAGGAAGGGGCTTGGGTCAAGAGACATAATTCTCAGTCCTACACAGTAAGGTGCTCAACAATGCTCACTTGACATCAGCAGGAGCAGGACTGGTTTTTTAATCTCTGGCCTTGGTCTCTTCGTCTGTAAAATAGAATAACTGGTACTTCGTTGGCTGGGAGAGGAGGAGAGTCTGAATTTATTACTTGGATATCTTTGTCCCTCACTAATGGGTAGAAGTAACACTCCTCTGTGTGTATATTTTAGGGGGAAATATTTGGAGGCAGTATATGGGAAGAAAGCAGTGCATGTGAAAAGGGATAGTATGAAAGTAGTGGGTGAGAGGCAGTATGGTAGCTAGTGGGGGCTGTGGATTAGAGAGGCACTATGTACATGAGATAATATATGGGCTGTGTCTACAGGGAGAATGTGAGGACCTGTGTCTAAAGGAGCATTAGGTATGGGTGGAAATGTGTGTTGAGGTGCTAATACATGTAGGTGCAATGTGTATTAGGTGACATGTAGGCTTTGGGGGGTAACAAGGAAAGGTGCGTGTGTAGGGGAATCAATATGTTAGTGGCAGTCTGATGGAATTTTTGCTGCAGGCAGTGTATATGAGGGGACAGATTGTGTGATGAGGAAGTGAATGAGGCAGTCTGGGGCCAGTGTAAGTGAGGAGAAAATGTGAAAAGTAATATGTATGAAGGAGCTGTTTGTAAAGGGTTATGTGTGTGAGAGAGCTGCGTGTGGAAAGGGGTAGTGTGGAGTCCAGTGTGTGAGGGGTCAGTGAGCCTGAGGGAACAGTTTGTGTGAAGTAATGGAAGCTGTGTATATGAGGGAGCATCAAAGAAGGCTAGGTGTGTGAAGCAACAGTGTGTGTAAGAGGGAAATGTAAAAGATAGTAGGCATGTCTACATGAGACGCTAAATGCTCAGTAGACTAATTCTACTGTGCATTAAGATATTATAGCAAAAGTTGTGCTAATGTGCTAATGCACAATATAGATAGTCTACTGCACATTAGTGTCACTAAAAAGGCATGTGCCAGTTACTGCGCATTGAATTAGTACCTGTTATTACAGGTACTAAACTTAATGCGCAGTAACTATGGTGCATTAATGCATGTATAGATGTGTGCAGTGTGTGTGCAAGACCATGAGAAAGGCAGTGTACCTGGGGAGAGTGCATGTGAAAGGGGATCATGAAAGGCTGAGAGTCCTGTAGCGTGTGTAAAGAATAGAGTGAATGAGCAAGCACTGTGGGGATAGTGTGTAGGAAGAGGCTGTTTGCAGGTGAAATATATGATGAGAAGGAAGTATGAGGGCAGTGCATGAGGCAGCAAATGAGCCAGTGTGGGGGCTGTGTGTGTGAAGGAGCATCTGTTAACCAAAGCATAAAAGACTGTAACAGGGTAATGAGCAAGACAGTATGTGTGAAGGGCAGTGGTACTAAACTTAATGTCACATTAACAGCTAAGTCACATTAGTGCACGTGTAGATGCACTAATGTGCATTAATGAAGTGTGTCAATGGGCACATACCACGTTAATGCACATTAGCATGTCTGCATGTGCATTAATGTGACTTAGCTATTCACGCCTACATTTAATGCACTTTAATGTGCATTAGCGTATCCACATGTAAACGTGTGCCTAAATTGCCTTTATCTGCCTTAAGGAAAAGCACATTAAGTTTAGGTGCATGTAAATACACTTGTGGACATGCCCAGTGTGTGGTGGAGGCAGTGTTGGGGCAATCTGTCAGAGGTAGCGTGAAAGGCTGGGATTGAGGAGAGGTGCAGTGTGAAGGCAAAGAGTAGGAGGGCAGTGTGTGTGAGGGAACAGCCTGGGAGAGCATCGTGGGGGACAGTAAGTGGTAGGAAATGTGTGTACATTGCAGCAAGTATGAAGTAGTGTGGATGTTGTGGGTGAGGGGAGGCTGGTGTCAGAGTAGTGTGTGGGGGTAGTGTATGTGGGGGGTCATTATGGAGTCAGTGTACAGGAGGCAATGTGTGTGAGGAGAAGCATGGGGTCAGTGATGTGTCCCCCAGTGTCAGGAAGGTGGTGTGAAGCCATGCCAGGGAACGGCTGTGTGAAGCTGTTGTTCAGCAGGAAGCAGTGCGAGGGATGGTGTGGGGGAAAGTGGCTGTTGGGGTCAGCACTCTTGAAAGCGATTGTGCTCCTTGGTGGATGCATTTGAGGGAGATGGGCAGGGGAAGCATTCATTGTGCTCTTTGTACTGCTTTTTTAAATGTGCAAGCTCTCTCTCCCAGCCGGCGCATTTTATCTTGGTCACTGGTAGCGAGTGAGTGAGAACTGGGTCGTCAAAATCGAAGCATTTCTTTATTTGCTGTGTCCAGTTGTAAGAAAGTGGTGACAACAAAATTCGAAAGTCAGTTAAGATTCCTAAGAGTGACTTGGGTTTTGCATATGCTGCCTGAACTAGCTGCCTCAGAAATTATAGTACATTGTGAACACTTTTACTATTATTGATCCTAAATGTGTTAAAATTATTGTACACATAAGATAATTATTGTACTCCTGGCAACACTGGGCAGAGGCCCCGAGTTGAGTCTCTGCTCCGGGCGGGGCTCTGCCGCCCCCTCGCTACAGAGCCGGGAAAGGAGCCTGCTGCGAGCCACCTCCGCCCCTTGCCCCTTTCGCGGCGCCGAGGGTGCCAACACCCATCGCATGGCCGCACCCCGCTTTAGCTCGCCAGCCGAGGGAGGGCGCGGGGCTGGGGTCCTGCTTGTCCCGCAGCCAGTGGGCGACCTGTGCCACTGCGGAGAAAGAAGGGGTGGCCTGCTTTTCCGGACGCCACTTTTCTCGCGGACCCAGCAAAGGGGCCGTGCATCATCCGCAGCCCCAGTTGCTCCATTTACCCCGATGGCTCGGGCAACCTGCGCAGGGCCCCTCTTTCCTTCAAAGTCAGGGTACGAGCGGGCAGTAGCGCCTGCCAGGGTCTATAGCGGCTCCCCCAGCTCCAGCCTCCTGGCTGCCGTCCAAGAGCCCCACGCCCGCAGGCGGTCGCCGCAGCCAAGGGGCGGCCGGAGGGCGCGGAGCCAGCCAATGCGTGCGGCTGGGCGGGTCGAAGAGGAGGAGGAGGCTGCCCCCCCAGCACTGTATATAAGGCGTCCGGGAGCCGCGCAGGGAACCAGGGCTGGTGGCTGTCACTGCACGTCTGCAACCATGGTGCTGTCTCAGGAGGACAAGAGCCACGTGAAAGCCATCTGGGGCAAGGTCGCCGGCCATTTGGAGGAGTATGGCGCTGAGGCTCTGGAAAGGTAAGGGCTGCCCTGTCCCAGCCCCGCCCTGCGAGCCCGGCAGGCGCCCTCACCCCGTGCTGTTCCTTGCAGGATGTTCTGCGCCTACCCCCAGACCAAGATCTACTTCCCGCATTTCGACATGAGCCACAACTCTGCCCAGATCCGGGGCCACGGCAAGAAGGTGTTTGCCGCTCTGCACGACGCTGTCAACCACATCGATGACCTTGCAGGGGCTCTGTGCAGGCTGAGCGACCTGCATGCCCACAACCTGAGGGTGGATCCCGTCAACTTCAAAGTGAGTGAGCGCGGAGCGGGCTGCCTCGGGCCTCGCTCGTGTGCGGCGCCAGCCGCTGCCTCCTTACCCGCTCCTGGGTGCTTTAAGCCCTAACGAGCCGGGAAGCGCATCCCCCATCAGTTCGAGGCCGGGCTCCGAGGCAGGAGCACTGCTGAGCCCGGTCCTCTCTCGGTTGAAGAGTCCCGGCCGGCCAGGCCCCAGCGCTCCCAGAGGCCCCTTTCTCACCCTTTCCCGTTGCTTTCCAGTTTCTGTCCCAGTGCATCCTGGTGGTTTTCGGCGTTCACCACCCCTGCTCCCTTACCCCGGAGGTCCATGCCTCTCTGGACAAGTTCCTGTGTGCCGTGTCCGCCGTGCTGACCTCCAAGTACCGTTAGACGGCAGCCCTGGCCCGGCTGGGCGCCGAGCCGCCAGCCAGCGCTCCGCACCGGGAAGCAACCAAATGTTCTGAAATAAAGCCTGCTGCCTTGGTGCCCGACTCCCGGTCTCCCGCTCTGATTTCTCGCAGGGAGGGCGGAACGGGCGCTGGGTGGGCTTCCCGGGGCAGGGCCAGGACCAGGCGGGGCCCGCGCGGCTCAGCGGGACCTGGCATTACAGAGCCCGGCGGGAAGCAGTCTTAGCCCCTGGCAAACAGTGGGCGGTGCAGCCCGCACGGTGCCGCGGCTTCAGCGGGGGGACGGGAGTGCCCCGCACAGCACGTCGGGGCCCCGGGCATGTCAGTGCCGCAGCCTCCGCTCAGGCACTAGGGAAGACGGGAAGGGCGCCTCTGCCCGGGGCGACTCGCCTACCGCGGCCACGGGGGCTCCCTGCAGACGGAGCCTCCGTGTCTGTCTGCCCCGGGTCAGGTTTGGGACCAGCCCCTGGCCATACCTGCCGGGTCCGGCTCCTGGACGGAGCGAGCCCAAAGACTCCCTCGAACGAGGACAGGACCGAGCACCGCCCGCTGGGCACAGACGCCGCCGGCCGGCCGGGAGCCCTGGCCGGCGGGAAGGGGCTAGGCCGGTGGCAGGACGGGCAGGTTCGCGGCGGAAGACACGGGCGGGGGCAGGGCGGGGGAGGGGAGGGGTTAGGGAAGCTGCGGGGCCTGGGATCAGCGTCTCGCCGCAAGGCGCAGGTTTCCTCGGGCCCCCTGGCCCCGACTGGCAGTGGAGCCCATTGCGAAGCGCCGCGTTGCCTCTCTGGTCCTCCGGGCGAGTCTCTCTTCGAGCCGGCATTGAGACTCCCTCCCGGGCAGCGGGTGCGGCGCGCGGACCATATCCTGCGGGCGGAGGAGAAAGCTGTGCGGGGCCCCGGGACAATTGCGCCCGGCCGGCCGTAGACTGGAGGCAGGCGGCACCTGCTCGCTAGGGAGCAGAGGGCGCCGGGCGACAGGGAAGGTGCTGCCTCGGCGGGGTCTGAGGAGGGAGCTCCGCTGCCCATGACCCCTGGTGGCTGCCACAGAAAGGGCGTCCCCGGCGCGGGCCACTTCTCTCGCCTCCGGGGCTTCTCTTCGGGAGAGTGCTCTGGGATCGCCGCTCTGCCGAGACCCTGCCAGCCGCGGTCGAGGGGCTCGCAAGCAAGGCGGGCTCGCAGGGCAGCGTCCGCCCTGCGCCGGTCCCAGAGCTTCCACGGGGCAGCGGGGCGTTCAGGCTGGTCGTTTAGCCAGAACGCCAAACCCTCCAGATACTTAATGATCATAGGCCTGCAGGATATCTGTGCCAAGCCCCAGCTTTGTCAGCCCCATGTTTGTTTCTCATCCAAGAGGCCCCAGGTCTCATCACAGCTTGCTGGGATTTTCAAAATTATTATTTGTTCTCTTCAGCTCTGCGGACCCCTTATGGACCTGGACCCTACTGAAGTAGCCAGGCATTGCACAAAAGCAGTCCTTATCCCATAGAGCTTGCAATCTAACTACATCTTTCTCTGTATGATTTCCTATATGGTTGGCTCAAAACCAGCCAGGAGATAGGCAAACTGTAACTATTTGCCGGTGTGCAGCCTAAGGATGTTGCTGCATTATCTGTTTCTCCCATGCTTACGCATTGATGCCTACGGGTTTTGCTATCATTTCTTTCCTGGACATTGTCCCTTTCAGTATTTTACTCCATTGTTTTTGAAAGGCAGTAATACGAAAGTTTGGTACCAGCAATTTCTTTTTCCACTGATATCAGAATGAATGGGTTTTTTCTTCCAGGTCAGGCCTAGAAGAGCCACTGGTTAGTATTAGTGTCCATAATGATCACAAACCCGTGAGCCATGCCACTGCAGTTTCCACACAGTGCTGGAGTTCTGTGTAGGAAGAGGGCACAGTATTCAGCTGTTAATACTATGCTGGGTAGCTGTCCAAAGCAGCATACTCTGCTGTGAGACCCAGTCATCTCAGTGCCTGCATGCCCTATCCAAGGAGAAACAGAACTAAAGGGGAAATCTGGACAAATGCAAGATGGTCATTCAAAAACCTTTGACGGTCTTTGCTGGGCAGTAGACCTCTTGATTTCTGACCATGCAGAGTAGAAAAGCAACAGCCAAGTACTGCAGCTGGGTGGTTACTCTGAACTGCTCTGTGCCAACTGCAGTTAGAGAGCCTGAATCATGAATTTCAGCTCTGAAATGAGGCCTTGACAAGGAGTAATTGGAGCAGGATTTGAATCGGCACTAGGCAGCTAGGTACATGCACTCAAGCAGGGATCTAAGCCTTGTTATCAAGGTTGCCACCAGGGGCATATCAGGGACTCTCGACATGCAGTACTTCATGTTTTGCAAGTGGCAGGTAGAGGAGTAGCAAGAGCTCACTGCCCAGCCTTCTGGGTGTGACAGTAGATAATCACTGGGGATAGAACCTGCCACCAGCTGAGGATTTCAAACTACAGTGAATTCACAAAGCCTGGAAGGTGCTTGGCACCTCCTAAGAATCCTCAGCTCCTTGCAGGATTGAACTCTAGAGGACTTTGTCATAGCTGGTGGGAAAATGCCAAACCATGACGACACAAACATCTCCTGGCTGCATCCTCCTGCTGTGGGGGGAAGAACAGTCCCCCCTTGTGAGTTCTGGGAGCAGGATAAGCTCAGGGGGCACTTCCATTCCAACCCACTGAGACGGAGCCGTGGTGGGCAGGGCAGCCATAGAGGGGGCTGGGACAGCGTGGGGGGTGGGGGATGGTCAGGGGGCTCTTGCAGAGCGCCCCACACAGTGCGGGCCAGTGGGAGGAGCAGCGGGGATCATCCCCCTGCCCAGCAGCACCCCGTGAGTTAGGGCTTTTTTTTCCAAGTGCCAGGGAACTAGGGTAGGCGGGGCAGCCATTTGCTGGGCTGGGAGAGTGGGTGGGGGATGGGTCTGGCTGATTTCGACATTCAGCAGCAACTGAATCTCTGAATCAGATTTGGCCAAATTAATTCGAGACGGTGATTTGAATCACCAAATTGAATCACTGTCCTCTGAATTGGCCGAATCTGAATCCAAAGCAAATACTAGCCACTTTGCACAGACCCAATTGCCCACTGGGTACTAAGAAGATCCCTGCGCAATATGGGCAGAGAGGAGGAGCCAATGTAACAATTTGAGCTAGATTCCCCAAAACTGGAACTGCAGGACTGAAACAGTAACACAGACCAGTCAGTGACAGTAGAAGCTCTAGAAGCAGATAGCAAAGGAAGTCTGGAGGCCAAGAAGCAGCTCCAGAATGAAACAAAACATCACATCCCACAGAACATTCATATCCTCCCAACCTCTTACTCCTGTATGAAGCCTACAGGGCCAGGGGCAGATTAACGCATGGGCCTGATTGGCAGGGGCACCTTGGGGGCTGGGGCTGGGGTAGGGGTCCACTGTGATCCCCAGCCTGCAGGGAAAAGTCCTGCAAAGCACTGAAGCTTCATCGCATGTTAGACACATGAGAGCCTGTGGGAGGTGGTGACTGGAAACTTGTCTGTCTGTTTCGTGGGAATGGCCAGGGTGAGGCAAGGATCCCTGCCACCTCTACCACTCGCTGCCAAGCTGGTCTGTCTCTCTCCCATCCCTGTGCCAGAAAGGAGCCTGATCCTGCCCTCTGTCCCTCCCAAGGCTCAGGTCACAAGGCAGGCAGATGGCTTGGGATGGGCTGCCGGTGCACATGGAACCCCTCTAGCAACGCTGGAGCCAAATCCATCTGTACAGCAAAATCATGTGGCGCTCTCCTGCACCCGGCTCCAGTGAGAATGACCCCAAACCACACCAGATGCCCCCGTGGGCCAGCACACTGTGCTTTAGTCCCACTGCCAAGAGCTACTTTGGGATGCATAGAAGGGAAATCCCTCTTCCCCTTCCTGCAGTTCTCAATCCCAAACAAGGATACCAATATCTGCATCTTTCTCAAGTCATGGCAGCTTGTGTGGGGAACTGTAAGCTCTTCCAAGGGGTGATTAGATATAGATCTGTCTGTCTGTTTATCTGTGTGCCTAGGGAGATACTTTATATATAGAAAGATTGTGTATATGTGGGTATGTATACATCTATATAGATATTTATATGGAGAGAGAGAAAGGGCGGGGAGAGAGAGAGAGAGAGAGGGAGGCGGGGGGCATTGTGTGTGTGTGTATGTATGTATATATCAATATAGCTATAGATTTTGGTTACAAAATGTGGTGGTAGTATTAAAACACAGGTGTAATGGGTATATAAAAGATTTCATAGATTTTATAGACGTTAGAGCTGGAAGGGACCCTGTGAGATCATCTGGTAAAGTTCTTCCTTACGTCCAGTCTAAAATGGTCTAACGGCAGTTTGTGACCATCGGACCTTGTTTTCCCTGGGGGAGCCCTGGTGAACAGACCTGATATGCTTATAGGCTTCCTCAAAGTCCCCCCTGAGCCTATGCAAAGCCAATCTGAAGAGCCCCATGCCTCTCAGCCTCTCCTCATACGGCCTGCTCTCTCTTGACCTGTGATCATGCAAGTGGCTCTCCTCTGGACTCTCTCCAGCTTCTCCACACCCTTTTTAAAGTGTGGAGCCCAGAATTAGATGCAGTATTCCAGCTGTGGCCTCACCAAGGTGGAATAAAATGGGAGAATGACATCTTGGGTCTTGTCTGAGATGCATTGGTAGATGCAAGCCAGGGTTTTATTTGCTTAGCTGGCTGCAGCATTGCATTGGTGGCTTATATTCATGTTGTGGTCAACTGTGACCCCCCCACGTCTCTTTCAGATAGTGCTGGTGAGTGAAGCACTGCCAAGCCTATAGGTATGATGGGGGATTTTCCTTCTGAGGTGGAGCACCTTGCATTTCTTTATGTTGAAGGTTATCAGGTATCAGGTGTATCCACCTATCTTGCAAGCCTATCCAGGTCAACCTGAATCCCCAGCCTATCCTCCTGTGTGTCCACGCTTCCCCATCATTTGGTGTCATCTGCAAACTTAACCAGTTTATTTCTGACACATGAATCCATGTCGTTCATGAATATATTACAGAGTACTGATCTCTGAGGGGTGCCACTGGTCACTATACACCATGCTGACTCGGTTCCATCAACAGTCACTCTCTGGGTCTGACCATGGAGCCAGTTCCCAAGTCATCGGACTGCAAGGTTCCCCAGCAGCAGTTCCCCAGTTTTCCCCATGATGCTGCGAGGACATCATGGGAGACCAAATCAAAGGCTTTTTTAAATCTAAGTAAATGACATCAACTTCTCCCCTCTGTTCAGGTGACATCTCTTAAAGAGAGAGCTTTAAAGTATATCGTGTTTAGCACATGTTTAATGTTTCAGGAAAGATAAAAAACACATTGGGATGTATTTTGTAGTCCTACTGCTTTATTTTAATTGCATGAATCATGAACAATATTCTTAGACTCAAGGCTATCGGTGTGGCCTGTCTTTTTCTTGTAGTAGTTTGCCATAGTGTAGGTACAATGTAAAATCTGTATTTTAAAAAAGAAGTCAAGAGTCTACATGACCACTAAATTAAAACATCTTTCCTTTCATGTTGTTACTATACATTTATGGTGATCTTATGCATCTGAGTCATTTTCCTAAGGCAGTTGTTTTATTCAGTTTTGTGTATGGCAAAACCGAGTAGTTTGTTTTGACATTGTGTGTTGTACTCTATTTATTAATGCACTGAGTAAACATTTAACAGGTCTATTTGTTAACACTTTCTGATACATTCATGTTCATAATAATGCGGGGGGGGGGGGGAGCTCCAATATTCTGTTTGCCCAGGATCCCAATAAATCTTAATCTGCCACTGTACAGGGTAAGTGGTACGAGGAAAATGGAGCCTTTGGCTCTGAGCATGGGATGTTTGTTGCCCCGTTTGTTTAATGCTGGGGACCATAGCCATCAGAAGAGGGGTCCTACCCACCTCACATAGAGATGGTAGTGTCCATCTTTCTCAGGAGATGGGATGCTGTTCATCTTTGGAGAGAAAGGGATCTGCTGTCTCTCTCAGAGAAGATGGTTCTGCCTACCTCACCTGAGACTGTGGACGGCACTCATTTTGCACAAGGTAAAGGGTGTTGGCCCATTTCATTGAGAGGAGGTGGTTCACTGAAGGGGACATATATTGACCATCTTGTTCGAAGGAGGGGGGCTTGCATATTCACTCGAGGGGATGCTGCCCACCTACCTCTGAGGAGGTGATGCCAACCATCTCCCTTAGGACTGGGGATCTTTTCCATCTTAGTGAGGGGAGCATGTGCTGTCCATCCCAATACGAGAAAAGGGTGCTGCCCATCCTGCACAAAGTAGCAGGGTAGTGCCCATATCACTCAAAAGAGGGGTAGAGGCTAATCTCTCTTGAGGAAGGATGATGCCTATGTCAGGCAGAAGTAGCTGGTGGTGCTTAATTGCCCAGGAGAGGAAATGCCACTCCCTTAGTTGGAGGAGGAGGTTCTGCTTTTCTCATCTTTGTGTGCCTCTGTTTCAGAGGGGGTAATGCCCACATCACTTAGGGGAGGTCCTCAGCACACCCTTCATGGTCAAAGGAGGGGGAACTACACGTCCCATACATTCAGAATAGGTCTGGTCCATTTTGATAGTTTTAGACAAAAGTACTGTAGGATAAATACAAAACCGGTTGAATCATTGTGCTCAACAAGTAGTTTTCAATGGCTCAATGTCCATTTGGGAGGAAGCATCAGGTTGGGTTCTCTATGAATCTGTCCTGGGTCCAGTATTGTTTATCGTCTTCATTAATGATTGGGACAATGGGATTGAGTACTTAGCCTAAGGAAGAAGGGTAGTAGGGCTCCTCAGAACACAACAGGCTGCTACATCCCCCAGTCTGATGTAAGATTGGCAGTAGCGCTTCCTGCAATCATAGGAAAGTAGGTCTGGAAGGGGTGTCATGGTGTCATCTAGTCCAGCTGCCTGCCTATTGTACATAGGAGGTGAGTCCCATCCCACTCAGGGGAAGGGGCTGTCCATCTCACATAGAGAAAGATATGGCATCCATCTTGCTCTTGTGAGTTGGTACAGGCCCTTTTGCTCATGAGAAGAATTTGGTGTCGAGCTCATTCAGGGGAGGATGTCTTGCCATTCTGTCTGTAAGGAGCAGGTATCACCAGTGCTAGTCAGAGGAGGAGGTGTTAATCATGTGACTGTAGCGGGCAGGTGCTGCCCATCTTGCACTGAGTTGGGAGTACATCATCCCACCTTGCTCAGAGGAGGAGAGTGGTTCCCACCTCCCACATAGGAGGGAATGCTGTTTCACCCTGGGGTGATAGGATGTTGCCCAGGTCCTTTGGGGGTGTGTATGCCGTCCATCTCATTGTGGACACAGAGTGTTCCCTATCTCAGTTAAGGCAAGGCAAGGTGCCCATCTCTCTCAGGGAAGGGTACTACCCATCTAAGAAAGAGGTACTTCCTATTTTGCTCCTGGGAGGTAATGTTGGCCATCCCACTGAGGAGGCAGTGTGTTGACTAAAAGTACAACAGGATAGAGCTACATGCAACCAATTTATGCAGTTAACACATCCCAGGCTCTGGTCAGAGCAAATTCTGGAGTTTGTGGGAAACTGTATGTGTGTGGAAGGGGACTGTGGAGTCAAAAGGGTGCTTGTGTGGGGGGAGAGAGTAAGGAGGACTGCACATGTCATATAGAAGCATGAATCCTGTGAGGACCCAAGCAAACCCAGTAAGAATCAGCACTGCTCCAGATTCCCCTACAGGAATGGAAACACGGCAAGACAGGGGCTAGCTTCCTCCATACAGAGCTTGTAGCTGTCAGAGCTGAACGGTTAAGAGATGCCTCAGCACAGCTGCATTCAAGCATGTTGAACAGGATCGGTACGCCGGGAAGACGCAGTGGAGTTGGAATTGGTTGAAGGTTGCCCCTGGCGCAGTGGAAAACGACATGTGCTAGACGCCGTGGATTTGGGAACGCACATCACTTACCATCAAGCGGGCGGAACAGGTGGAAGATTTGTGAGAGGTTGCCTTTCACTCGAGGGAGAAGGGGAACCTGTGAAAGAGTGGGACGTGTGCCTCCACCTGAGAGCGTTTGGATGTGTGCTGGGGAGTGAGCGGGTTTGATTTAAACCCCGAGAGCAAGGGGGCAGCGAGTCCTCAGCCGGACAAACGCCGAGCGAGGAAGATGTAGCTCTCAGTTGGGAGTTTGCTCGCTGTATGCGCTGTGTACCGGAGAGTAAGGAGCCAGCGCTGATTAATTTGGACATGTTGTTACCGGAGTTGTGAGAATTGGAGCTTTCGGAGCTCCGCAGAGGAGTGGAGACGGAGGGAGACTCCACAGTTGAATGGACTGGCACGGAGTACGGGAAGGGGAGAATGCTGTGAGTAATGTTCCATACAGTCACGACCCTAATGCGGGAAAGGACTGAGTTGGAAGCCTGATTGCGTGCTGTTCACGCGGTCAAAAGGGTTGCAGCTATGCAGGAAAGCCAAGGTCCCCCGTCATCTCAAGATGGCGGCAAAACGGAGAGGAACTGCCACGGAGGGGCAGAGGAGAAGGGCGGACGGACGGAAACAGAAACGGAAAGGAGCTGCTATGGAGGGGTAGAGAAGGAGGGCGGAGATACACACGGAAGGACGGAAGAGGAGGGGAGCCGCCACAGAAAGGTAGAAGAGGAGGGCAGAGCTATCGGCAGGCTGGCGGAAGTAGCAACGCCACCTCCCGAAATCCCCACGGGCCCGCTTCGGGGCCATGAGGAGAAGGCAACGGGAGACATGCTGAAACCGAGTTTCCCATCGGTTGCAGCGACGGCTCTGACAGCCACGCACCCTGTGGCAATGAGGAGCCAAGTGATGAGTGCGGCCTGCACTACTGCCAGCACCTATCACGCCAGAACCTGGACTGAATTACAGGCCTTATGTAAAAAGTCCAAGATAAGGTCAGCAGAGACCCTAGCTATGTGGATGGGACACCTGGTTGTGGAGTTCGGCTCCGACCTGGTGGACCAGAATGAGGCGAGTTCCCTAACCAGCCGAGCCTCGTGGAGCGAAGGACATGCTGCTGACATCGGCATGGTGATGTACAATGTTTATTGCCCTATTTTGCTTCCAGCACTTGTGGCAGGTCAAGCCAGCCAGAGAGCGTATGCATGGCACGAAGGTGCACCTTCGAGAGTCAGCGTGGAACAGATTTTGCAAGCGATCATCGGGATTTTGTATTGCATGCGGAATCCTAGACAATATGCACTGGGACTGTCACCGTCCCAGCAGCAGGAATTGTGGCCTCCCCATTACCTGCAAGATCCTGGAGCTGTTCCAAACACGCTAACGAGTATCGATGCTTGTGTTGAAGTGTACGAAGGAAGAGCTGCTATCGTTCTCTGAATTTTGTTAAACCCACTAGCCGGACAGCCTGGAAGTGATTTTTTGCGGCATCTTCCGCGACTACAAGCTCTTGTGAAACCAGGTCAGAGAGAAACCAGCGACCCAGAGCAACACCGAGCATACAAGTCTAGTTTGCGACGATTCCAGCCAATGCAGAGAACACCAGAGGAACGAGAGATGTTCAGATTCCTGATGCGTTATTCTAGACTCATGAAGCAGCAGTTGTGAGTTTTGGGCGATGAGGGTCAATGGAACCTAGCGTACGAGAGGGGGTTCTAATGCCAAGACGGGCCAGATGACAAATCATCTTGTGATAATGATTGATTTTTTGTGAGATAAGCTAATTAATTTTTTCTGAGAGTTTCTTTCTCTACAGGTCCGCTGAAGTGTGTGCAGACCAGATTGGAGGGAGAGACAATTTTGAGACAGCAGACTATTTCTGCAGGTCTGCTGAGACGTGTGTGACCGGACCAGAGAAAATATTTTGAGAGAGGGAGTACCTTGAGAGACCAGGATGTGATGATGACCACCGAAGTCCTGATAATTGAACTGTTTATCACCAACCTGTTAATGTGTAGTTGTATTCTAATAGGCTATTGTTTAATTCGATCCCTGAAAAATGAGGTTGCTTTGTTGTCTGCTTTTGTTTATACCTACCTGCGGTATGAATCCGTCGGGCAACGCGACGATTTAGCCAACTCGAATGTGCTCCGGCTACAACTGTGCCGTCGGCAAGGGGGCATGTTGGAGCTGAACCGTTAAGAGATGCCTCGGCACAGCTGCATTCAAGCACATTGCGAGTCCCCGGTGCAGGGATTTTCCCTGCAAGGCGGGAAAGAGTCCTTGGTGCAGAATCAGAGCCCGCCAACAGCTTGCAGCTGCACCATCGAGTGCATGCTCACGATTGGCTCGGAGTAAATTATGCACACGTGGCGGTCAGCAATTGGCTCGCTGGCCGTACAAAAGGCTTGGGTGGTTTCCGCTGAAATCGGAGGAGAGCTCCGATGCATGTACCCCGGAGTCACGGAGGAGGCCTGATCAACCACCAACAACACCCCGTTGCGGTTTCCACGACGTACCCCATACCCACGTGAGTGTGAACGTCAGCGTGCTTCCCTATAGTTTTGTTTGTGCTTGTCTACGGATTGAGCCTACACTGCATACCTCGTGTATACAGATTGTAAGTAAAGTTTTTTTGTTACAACCGTGGCTGCCTCTCGTACAACTAATTCCACTCTATCAGCGGCCCCATTCCGCCGGCGTTTCTCGGCCCCCACAGTAGCCAGAGAGTAGAGGCAGAATCTGGCAGGTGCAAAATATTGTATGACTCTAGAAAGGAGCTCTGCAGCCAGCAGGAGCAAGGAAAAATTGATATGCAGGGGCTCTTTTTGCCCCATGGCCCACATATCCAGAGTACAGGAGGGGATCTCTTAATGTATCAGGAACCAATGATGAAGAAATATTAGGCATTACATTGACAGCCAGAGAGAGACAGAATCATGCTTGGAAGGATATGTCACACAGTGAGTGATGGATAGGAAAGACAAGGGTGCCTAGAACACAGGCCTGGCTCTGGGTGGCCCATGTTGGGTGGACCTGACTATTGCTCCACTTTTCTGGCACTTATATGTACAAATTTGCACACCGGTAAACTCCCACAAAAACTGACCCAAAGGTATGTGGGAAGCAAAGTGCGTGTGGAGCTACTGTAGGGGGTATTTGTGCCTATGCGTGGGGGGAGGTGGCAGCTACGTAGCAGGAGCAGGACTCCAAGTGTTTGCGGTGAAGTCTGAAGGGCATGTAAGAGTACAAGTTGTGAGTGGTGTGTAGTCTGTGAGGTAATGGTCAGCTGGTCAGGCAGAAGCAGGTGCTGCCATAGCCTCTGGGCCAAGTCATCTCTACTGCCACACCAATCAATACAAAACCGTCAGAACCCATGGATCCATTCCAGAATGTGGCATACCTCATTCAGTGCACCAGACCCCTCATGGTTACTATGTGGTTGAAACTACACAAGAATTATGCACCAGAATGAAAGATCACTGAAAAAAGTTAAAGAACAGAGACACTAGAGCACAGGTTGGGGAACACTGACCGGGAGAGGTTTTTCTGTGACTAAAGGAAATCTACAAATAAATACCTTTGAAAGGTAAGCCTGGGAACAAAAAATCATTCACCTATTGAACACTAAGTACTAGGGACTTAACACAGACAATTGGTCCATTATCAGTGGGTCACTTCCCAGGCAATAATATCCCTTCTGAACCATGTCTGTCATGGACTGTTGCCCAGTACACCTTACCCACCTGCACCCACTAGCATGCTTCAAAACCAGAAATATGTTGGTAAGGCTTCTTAGGGTCACAACAAACAGCTACTTTCAAGCACACTGGAGACAGACCTCAAGAATAGCTGCAGAAGGATGCCCCACAGTAGTCTCACAGTATATTTCTGGGTTTGGAGCATGCCAGCAGGAATATGGTTGGTGTTCCTGGCTGTGACATGTGTCTGTGTAGACATACCAACTGGGACCTAGTAGATGGATCTCTGGAGTGGGATCTAAGTTCTATATCCATCTCAGCTGAGGTCAACATGGGTAATCTAGACATATCATTTCCCCTCTCTGACTTAACATCCCCATCTGTCAAGTGGATATAATGAAAACAATCACCTTTGTAAAAGGCTGTGAAAAGAAAGATAAGACAAATAGATTATGGCTATTTATACCCAATGTCTTTTGGAGCCAGGCTGCCCCCTCTCCCTCTCTAATATTGCCTATTCAGGCAGGATCTCTGCATGCACTACTCTTGAGAGGGTCTGAAGTCCTAGGTGGTCTTGTGCTGTAATCCTGACAGGTTTTCCAATACAGGAAGTTTCACTGGACCTTTTTACTGACACTAGATGGTGATGTTGAACTGCCTTATAGTCATTCCACTACAACACCCTCCCTCCCCCTGCCCCACCTCCACTTTGGACCCCCTTCCTCCCCCTCAGGAGGAAAGTGCACAGACTCTCCACACTGAACCTAGACCAACCAAACAAAGCAAGAGATGGGCCCAAGCTGGAGACCCTGTCTCCATGGCTAGAGACAGACATTACACAGAAACCAGTTCAAGTGATCAGAAACTGGTTTAAACCTGTAACAGAACAGACATTCAGTGCACACAAACCAATTCCAAAATGGTCGAAACCAGTTTGAGATAAAGCTGGTTGAATGTATTATCAGACTTAACTGCTTTGGCTCAAACTGGTTTATGCAATGTCTGCCCTAGACCCCTTCCTTTAACTTACATCAGAGTCCCCCAGCCTCCCAACATGCTCTTTGGGCTGGGCTCTCTGCTCCAGCCCAGCAGGGCAGGCCCCTGCCCCTCTGCTCCCCAGCTGGATCAGGGACAGGCATGGACAAGCAGGGCCAGGGGTCTGGCCAGAGAGGGATTTAATTCCTCCCCTTCCTGTCCCACCAGCAAGGACCTGAGTCCTGACCAATTCTACATATCTACCAAGTCCTAGGGCTGTCATCAGAGTCAAAGTACATCTGGCCAGGATACAGTCTTCACTTCTGAGGCTCTCTCTTGGGTGTCACATGTCAGCAGCCTGGAGTTGGGATGCCAAGGCCCACACCCCGCCTCCAGTAGGGTGGATGAGACGGGCTAGTAGTCTGTTCTCTGGCCATGGGGATGAGGAGGAACCCGGAGTGGGACCCTTTGTTACTCTCAAGTTTCTGCTTTTGCATTCTCCTTCCCTCCTGATGACTCTTCATCTGTGGCTATCTCTGGTTGGTTGTTTCTCCGTGGTCACATGTCCACGCACTGTGTCATCAACGCATTCCACGCCTATCACACGCACACTTGCTAATTTGGTCTTTCCAGGCCTTCTCCTAATTTTGTCTGTTCCTCCAAAACTAGCACTTAGGTCCCCCTGCTCTGGGGCCGTGTTAACTGGTGTCACTCATCTCGCGTTATGGGCAGTATGGTACATACTCCCAGTTCCCAGACTGTTTTTTAGACTGTGTGTCCTTGTGTTAGACAGCCTGTCTGCTTCCAGGGCTATGTGACAATTTGTGTGTGCGACCCAAGCTCTTTAGAAATCAATTAACTCTTACTGCCCATCTTGAAGCATTTTAATGCATATAGATACCCCCGTGTTCAAGGTTCATGATGTTAGTGCTGGATTGGAAATGGTATTTAAAGGGTTGTTGTTTGGACTAGATAGATGGATAGAAGCCAATTCCAAACAACAGATATCTATAGATATCTAAGCCAATTCCGGACAACAAACCTTTAAATACCATTTCTAAGCCAAGTCATGATCATTGAACACAAGGATTATACAGCCTTCCAAAGGCAGAGCTAGCACATCAGATCCTGGATCCCCTTGTCGATGCTGGCTGCCTTTGAGAGAGAGCTGTCAAGGCATAGAAAGTATTCAACATTCTCCAGCGCCTGTCAGTCAATGAGGATCTTTGATGGGGGAGTGAATTGGCCGGGAGAAGGTTGGTGAAGCACCTTTGATTTTCCAATGCTACGGGTCAGTCCCAGGCACTTCCGTGTTTGAGAGAAGCAGTTTAGAGTTGTTTGCAGGTCCTCCTCAGTATGTGCAACAACAGAACCATCATCAGCCTACGCAAATTCCATAATTGAGGCTGAGGTAACCTTGGTTTTGGCACAGAGGTGGGAAAGATTTAAAAGATTCCCAACCGTTCGGTCCTTGAAGCTGATGCCACGTGGCAGATGGTCATGGACAAGCACCTTGACAACAGCAAGAAAGATGGAAAACAGAACTAGTGCGGTCATGCAGCCCTGCTGGATGCCAACTGGAATGGTAAAGGACTCCATAGCAGAGCCACTACATGGGATGGAGGCAGTCATCTGGTCGTGAAAGATTCTTAGGATGGTGATAAATTTCCCTGGACAGCCTAACTTTGATAATATCTTCCAGAGAGTCTCACAGTTAATACAGTCAAAGGCTTTGGTCAAATTGATAAAGACTGTATACAGTTTCTAGTGTTGCTCTTGGCATTTTTCCTGGATCTTCTGGGCTGCAAAAATTATGTTGATGGTGCCTTTTGATGGCCTGAAGCCACATTGAGACTTGGGAAGGATTTCCTTGGCAAGAAGGAGCAGTCAATTCAGCAGAATTCAAGCAAGGATCTTCCCCGTGATGGAGAGGAGCGGGATACCTCAATAGTTTCTATGGTCAGACTTATCCCCCTTTTAAAAAATGGTTACAATATTGACATTTCTTAGGTCAGCGGGAATTTCCTCAGTGTTCCAGATTGTAAGAAACTGTGTGTGGAGCTTGTTGGTCATAGATTCCCCACCAGTTTTCAAGACCTCAGCTGGTATGCCATCAGGGCCAAAGGCTTTATTGTTCTTCATCTTATCACCTGGTGAACTTCTTCAGAGGTTGGTGGACTGACAAGCGTTTCCCTTACTGGATGCCGTAGGATGGTTTTGATGGTTTCATTAGTCACTGTTGATTCACAGTTCAGGAGCTTTTGGTAATGCTCCTTCCAGAGGTTTTTGATGGACTCATAGTCTTTGAGGAGTGTACTGCCATCTTCAGATCTAAGCAGGTTGAATTCACAAGTGTTTGATCCATACACAGCCTTGATTGCATTGAAGAAGCTCCACATGTTATGATTGTCAACAAGTTGCTAGATTTCTTCCCCTTCTCTTCCCACCATTTGTTTTTGATTTCTTGCATCTTCCTCTGGGTTTCCATCTTTAAGCTGTCAAAAAGTTCCCTGCTTCTGACTGGGTGTAGGATTGTTTTGCCAGTCACAAAAGGCTTTTCTCTTCTGATCAAGAAGGGCTTCGATCTTAGCATTGTTTTCATCAAGCCAGTCCTGATGGTGCTGGGTGGTAAAGCTAACTGATTCCATGCAAGTCACATAGATGGTCTCTTTTACAGGTTACCAATCTTCCTCAATATGATAACAAACGTTATCATTTTCAATCCTAAGATTAGTGAGTTTCTTACTGACATCTGTTTGGAGGGCTTTGTGGTGTTTAGGGGTCTGAAGGCATCTGATGTTGAACTATCTTCAAACTGGGTTGCTTTCAATCATAGTATCATAGTATCATAGTAGCTAGAGTCGGAAGGGACCTGGGCAGATCATCTAGTCCGACCCCCTGCCCTGGCAGGAAAGAGCACTGGGGTCAGACGACCCCAGCAAGGTGCTCATCTAACTTCCTCTTAAAAATCCCCAGGCTAGGAGCCTGTAC
>JAGPOW010002067.1:10459517-10480070 GCA_030014935.1 Caiman crocodilus
CCACAGTTTGGTATCATCAGCAAACTTGGATAGCTTGCTTTCCACCCCCTCGTCCAAGTCAGTGACAAAGATGTTGAACAGCGCAGGCCCAAGGACCGATCCCTGGGGAACCCCGCTGATCACATCTCTCCAGGTCAAGTACGACCCATCCACCACCACTCTCTGGGAGCGCCCTGTCAGCCAGTTTCTGACCCACTCAACTGTATAGGGGTCACTTAAGGTATGTCTGTACTATGTCTGTATTGTTTCCCCAGTGCTCTTCTGGCTGCTGCCAAGAAGCACGATCCTGACTGCCTACCCATTTTTATTTTTCATGTGCCAAACCCAGAAATAAGGCCCCTATAGCAGTTCTCCTCCCTTATTCCTGGATTTAGTGCATCTAGAACAGGAACCAGTAGGTAGGACCATGTTCCCCAGGAGCAGCTTCAAGAGCAGCATGAAAGTAGTATACATTTTCTTCTTAGTCTCTCTCTGCTTTAGTTCCTATGTGGCAAATGAGGGTAATAGGACTTTCCTATATCAAAATATATCTGAGGATAAATGCATCAAAAACTGTGAAGCTGTCAGATAGTTACATAGGAAATAATTATGTGACATCAAAACATTTGATTGATGCTAGGCCATACTTATTCCTTTGCCCTGATTCTAGTCCCCAAATTATCACTTATTTTAGATGACATTTGCTATCATCTGATGTCCGCATCTATATCATAACTACATGTCCTGAATTGTGCCTTTTTCTTGCTAAATGTTCAGTCAGTAATTGTTGTCAGATAAAAACAGTGAATTGTCAAGTAACAATGATCTATTACAGTGGTTTTCAACCTGTGGTATGCTGACTATGTTCAATCAAAGATGACTATGTTCAATCAAAAGTGAATATCCACACTTACAATTCAGAGGGGTCTGCACCTCCTTTCAATAATTTTTAGGGGTCCACAAATGAAAAAAAGGTTGAAAACCACTGATTTATTAGATTACTAGTATCTCTTTCAGGCTATTTTTAATATGCAAACGAAATAGAGTGAAACAACTTGAGAACAAAATAATTTGATTAAGCCATGATGTGTTCTCTGTGTAGAAGGATGATGAAAGTATACTAAAAAAGGCAGAGGTTATTAGTAATTCTATAGAGTGTTTACTATAGAATTACTAATAACAGGTCACTTGTGGAGACTGACAGTTTAAGCAATTCAAAAGGGGATTGAATCATAGAAAAGTAGAACTTGAAGGGACCTTTGGATATCATCTAGTCCAACTTCCTTCCTGAGTGAGGCAAGATCATCCGTATCCAAACCATTCCATACAAATCTCTATCTAACTTATTAGTAAAACTACACAGTAAATTATTTCATGCAACTACAAGGCATATCGTCCTAACCTGCCACAGGTAAAGCAATGGAACAACAATCTTCTGCTGCATGGGTTGATAAAATGGACTCAAGATACCTTAGGAAGAGGACGGTGCACCCTGCTATAGAGGAATGCCGGTGGCCTTTGATTCTTAAAGCAAAAGATACTAGCTTAATACAATCAAAACCAGTTTTTAAGTGGAAATACTATAAAGGAAAGTTCTCTGACCAACTTAACTTGGTGTCATTGTGAATACTAAAAGCTGCCAATCCTCCTTGAGGAAACAGATTTCATCCTATCTTTGGATATTATTAATGTTATGTTGAATTTGGTGCTTCAGCCAAATTAAAGCAGTTCTCTGCAGTGAGGCGATCAGCTGATGAATTCATGACATGGTAAAAGGTGTTTAAAAACAGCTATTTCAGAGCTTGAGAACTACTCATTTATCATTATCCTCTCAGCTTCTAACATTACTTGTCCTCTGAGTGCTTGTCCTTATGCATTTTCCAGACACTCATGAGTGGAGGCTTTTTGCCTCAGCTGTACATGTACCTTTCCTTTCACTGCTCTAAGAACCTAAAATGTACTGCATGCCTCACTCACTGGTTCCTCACAACCACCCAAGGCAATTTTTTTGCTATTCTTACAATTCTTTCTTATCCCTTTAATGTGTGTGGGTTTGTTTGTTTGGGGAGGGCACTTTTTAAAGTTTTTGTTACTGTTTTAACTTGTTTATTCATTCCTGTCATTGAGGAGAGAGAAGGGTGGGGGGGGTTGTTGGCCTCTGGACTCCTGCTTTTCTAGCTGGTGAAGGCTTCTTTTTCCCCAAAAAGACTATATCTCAATTTTCTGTGTCCAGCATGACCACTTCAAGATCTCCAGGCCTTTATATATTTCCTCTTTTGGGATGGTGCTTTACCTAGCAATGTTGAATATGTTAAATTGTTTACTAGAGGCTCATAATCTAGGGAAGTGTTCAGTCTGCGAATTTTTCATTTCCCAAATGAGAAGGGAGAGAGAGATTGGGCTGTCAATTCACCTGCTCAGTAAATCTCAATAAGTCTCCAGCCTTAGATCTTGGGCTGCAAGATCCAACCAGATGCAGAGATTCTAAGTGTGTGAGCTTCCTGCCCAGAATATCTGCAGCAGTGGCAATACTGTGAAGTCAGCCTTCAGTGAGGCAAAGTACTAGGGGACAAAGAGAAAATTCCCCAAAGGAAGGCTTTTGAGAAAGAAGATGCTACTTGCTCCCCTCTTCACTGTTTGACCCCTGAGACTTTGGGTCATTGTGCTTTCTCACAAGCTTGTAAGCATCACAGGAGCACCAGAAGAGCTAACAGGGAGCATTTGACATTACCCTCTGCCATGCCAACAAGGTGCCATCAATTAACTGTCTTCCTAGCACCATGTTCTTCATAAGTGCTAGCTCCACAAAAAGAAAGAACAGTTAACAGTGCCCTGCCTGCTAACATGGACTCTTGCTGTGATGCTACTCTGCTTCATGGCACCAAGGTGACTTCCTTGTCCTCTAGGAGCTGAAGTTGCTATTATTCTCTGTTACCCTACTAGCACTAACCCCAGGTCCATCTGGGCTGTCAGCATTGAAGCCATCAGTGACATTTGAATGTTCTGTGCTGCTATCTTTGGACTTATCTGATTCAATTAACTATTAGTACTCTGACAAGTCACACTGGTATTTTCAGGCCATTTCCCTCGCATTCTGTTTGCTTTCCAATGTGAATCCAGTAATTCCTTTTGTGAGACAGCTTAGTCTGCAGGTTTCCCTTTGCAAGGGCTGTAGTATCCAGCCTGCTAGGTCCAGGACTTTTTTCTAGTTATGCCTGAGTGACTGGATTGACTGTGGGCATGACAGCCAGTTGGATAGTTTAAAAAAAGATGATACGTCTTCATCAGTATCTCCAGTGTCAGCCCCCACTCCTTTGTCATCAATTTCTTTGTCTACAGAATAGGAGGAATTATTAGAATCAAATACCCTAGAATCAAGCCTGCTAGAATTTGGTGACTGTAGCTGGATATCCTTCTCATTGCTGCATAAGGCAGTAGCCCCCAGAGTATCAGAGGAAGACTTCAGTGACTTATCTCTGAGTCTAGTCAAAATATACCTAGCTGCCATCTTGCCCAATACTCATCTGTGAAAGACAAAGTCATTTCTTTCCCTTTCATAGTTCTAAAATCTTCTTCAAGTTCTCTGGTGAGAAATTCATCAGTGGGATATGAACTTAGTTCTTAAAGTGCTTTTGGGCCTACGTTTTGAACCATATGAGAGCTTGTCCACTTTTTCACTCATCTAATAAAGGGAAGTGATTCTTCTGCTCTATTCAGCAGTGGTTGAGGCCTCACCTGGGGTACTATGTCCAGTTTTGGGCTCCAGCCACTTGAAGGAGGAGGTGGACAGTTTGGAGGGAGTCCAGCACAGAGCAAAAAGTGATGAGGGGCCTGGGATGCAGGATTTATAAGGAAAGGCTAAAAGTACCAGGATTATTTAGTCCACAAAAGAGAAGACTGAGTGAGGTTTTGATAACAGTCTTCAAATACATGAAGAGCGATTTATAGAGAAGATTGAAATGAGCTACCTAGAGAAATTGGGGAATCTCCGTTCTTACACGTTTTCAAGAGCAGTGAAACACTTGGCTAGGATGGTTTAATTAGGGATGATTCTGCTTGAGCAGGAATCTGGTCCCTAATGAGAATGAGGATGACTGTCAAAAAAAAAGGGGGCGGAACATTTGGGATGATGATGCATCCTTGCTTGATCCCTGTTTGGATGACAAATGGATCTGCCTTCAGTCCACTACAAAGAAGTTGCAGTCATCTGGTCATGGAAAAGCCTCAGGGCCTTGATGTGTTTTTCAGGGCAGCTGAATCTCATCCGTACTTTCCACAAGGCTTCATGATTGATTAAGTCAGTGGCCTTACTAAGCACAATGAAGGCCATATCCAGGTCCTGATGTTCTCAACTCTTTTCTTGGACCTGGTTGGCAGTAAAAATCCTGTCAATTACACTGCAAGATGATCTGAAGCTACACTGAGATTCTGGCAGGACTTCCTCAGCAAGAGGGAGAGAGGATGGTTCAGAAGGATGTGGGTGAGAATTTTCCCTGCTGTGGAAAGGAGGGAACTACCTCAGTAGGTCCCACACAGAGAGATTTATCCCCTTTCTTGAAGACAGTCATAGTCCGAGATCCTGGTTTTCTCTGTTTAAAAATAAAACATTCTCTGATAAAAACCCCACATTCTCTAAAACCCCCCAAATCTGCATTTTTCCATGATTAAAATAAAAGAGTACTGTATATCAGTGTGATGCACAGCTTCGGTGCTCCATCACTTCACAGGCTGAAGCAGGCAGCCAGCAGGTGGTTGATTTAGGGTGGCCATTTTAGAGGCCAGCTCTCAGGGCTGGGGAGGCTTTACTGCCATCACCCAGCTGAACTACTGCTCCTGGAACAGCTCAGAGGTAAGGTTGGGGCTGTGGGGAAGGAGGTGGCTCCATAGTCCTGGGCATGGCCTGAAACTGCACCCTGCCGGGGAAGGGTGGCCTGGTGAGACTCCTTGTGGTGAGGGAGTCCCCAAGAAATGCCGGGCCAGTTACCTTCCCAGTGAAAGGTGGGTAGGGATGCCTTAATCCCAGCCCCAACCATCTGGTGGGTTAGTGGTGGGCACAGAGGGCCCAGGCATGCATACTGAGATGCACCTGAGCCCATACAGGTGTGAGACCCAGAAGCTGGAGCCAGGCACTCTCACAGAGGAGTACCTGAGCATGCAGGGATGTAAGACCCTGGCCCCAGTGTAGGGGCAGAAGTGTTAGCCCAAGAGTAGCTCGGTGAGAGGTGAAATTGGCCCAAAGTTTAGTTAATCACGCAGCCACCACTCATATGAGGGTCATGGGAGAGACCGAAAAGGCTGCACCAGGGCTGGCTGAGGCGTGCACATTCAAGCCTGATGGCCCTGTGGGGTCACTCAATGGTGAATGAGACCCAGAGAGAGGCATGAGTATAAGAGGCCAGGTGAGAGACAGTGGAGTGGTAGAGGGCCCAGTGAGAGCGGGGTGGTATGTGTGTGGCCTTGTATAGGGTAGTATGCTAAGGCCTAACTATCAAGTTTGGCTTGGCCTTAAGCTGGAGATGTAACAAACCATATGTCATCTGCGAGTCATGGGACATGTAAAGGGAAACTCGGAGCATGTACTTATCTCCCTTGGACATCAGGGCCCTCAAAGGGCAGCCTCCTGACTAATTAACAGCATAATTATTTAACAACAAGGCATGGTGGGCGAATGAGGCGGGTGGTTTGCCCATAGAAAAATGGAGCAGACCAGTACTGAAACTGGGCCTTGAGAGTTTGCCCCTTTTTGTCACAATCAGTATCAGGAACACAGTGTTTTATTGATAGATTTACAATTTTAAAGCAGTTTGGAAGCCTACCAGTGCCTCAATCATTATAATAAAATACATTCTAAATAGCTATATATTGTGGTGTTTGATTTTGGTTTAGAAATTTTTAGAAAATCAGAGCTCTCCCTGCCCACTTCACTCACCAGAATGCAGGTCCAGCTGTGGCTATTTCCAGAGCTGCCCCGTAGAACTGAGCAGCACGGATGTGCCAGTACCCTGCTCCTACTCATGCCTTTGCCCCTTATTCCTAACCCAGAGCCCCCACAGCCCTGCCAGTGCCCCTCACTCCCTATCTTCAATTCCTTCCTGCCCCCCACTCGCTACCTCCCAGCAGCAATTCCCCTGCTGCACCAAGCTACGGATCCAGCTGTGGCTGGTCCCGCCTGCTGCTTTGTGGCTCTGAGCAGTGCTAGCCCCCATTGTTCTGCTCTCCGCACCTGTGCCCAGGTCCCAGCAGCCCCCATTCTCTTCCTGGGAAACCCTTGACTGGGGCTCAGGGACTAAGCTGGGCCTGCCTCTGGCTGGGCAAGCCCCTTCCCTTCCAGGCCAGCCTGCCCCTTCCCAGGCTGCTTTAGCAGCCCATGGGGGATCCAGGCCTGGCTCTGGAGGCCACTGCTACCTGAGGCATCCCCGCCCCCCACCATCTCTCTGTCTCTTACATAGCCCCGCCACCCACAGCCCATCACACACACACAGACCCTGCTGCCCCCTTGCCACCTCACCCACCAGCCCATCACAACCCACACGAGTGGTTCTTGGAACCAGGAGCCCCCCAGGGCTAGCAAGGCCCCAGGCCAAGGAGGGCAGCAAGTGGACTAGCCATCTTGTCCTCCCCTTCCCTCCCCCCCGCACCCTGCAGCACAGTGAACCCCAAGTCACCACCTCCAGAGCTAGCCCCAGCAGAGCTGCCAGCAGCCACTGCAGCTACAGGCCAGCGGGATGGACTGTGGCAGTGCAGTGAGCAGTGGGGCAGTGGCCACCAGTACAGCAGATGGGAACTGCTCCCCCCCAGTGCCCCACCTCAGCCCTGGGCATCACCCTGGCTGGACAGCGCCTTCTGCCCCAAGGGCACTGTGCACGCTCCCTCCTGCACTGAGCTGTTGCCACTGCCACCCCAGCCGGGCAGCATCCCCAGCCCAACTGGGATGAGTCAGAGCAGAACGAGACAGCCTGCACCCACCCCAGCCTCAGCCCGTAGTGAGTCACAGGGTGGTTGCCACCCACACACTCCTGCCCTGCTGCCTGCCCACCCTGCCAGCTCTTCTTGCAGGCCCCAGTCACCTCCCTCCCCCACTTCAGCCGGCAGCATAACCTTCACTCAACCCAAAGCTTCCCCACCCCCAGTCCTTCTGGATGGGGCCCCCAGCTGCCCTCAAACCCCTGGACCCACCCCCAAAAAGCCCTACTTACTCCGAAGGCCACAGGAGGGAAAGTTAATCTGGCTGATTCAGATTCTCAGGCCCTGCCTCCTCCCGACAGGGCTTAGGGTTTCCTGCACTTTGGTAAGTAGCTCCTGCAGACTGGAACTCTGCCAACCTGCAGAGAGCTGTTTGCAAAAGGGGAAACCTGTCTTTTCCCACCTCAAAGGGGGAAATATGCTTTAAAGGGGAAAAAAATGTGTTTTTCTGCAGTAAACAGGAAACCTAGATCCCTGTTCATCGTGTTAACATTCCCCAGGTCCCCAGGGATCTCCTCATTGTTCCAAATTCAAAGAATAACATTTGTGGAGTGTCAGTACCAATTTCTTGCTGGCAACCTTGAAAATCTCAACAACTGTGCCATTCGGTCCACTAGACTTGTTCTGGGTTTCCTGGATGGCATTCCAGACTTCCACAGTAGGAGGTTTGGCAAGGGATCTCTTTCAGAGTGTTAGGGGGCAGATTTGAGTAGCATCTGTCACAGGTAACTTGTGGTTCAGGAGTCCCTCAAAGCTCTTTCTGTCTAGTTTGGATAGATTTGATAGATTAATTGTAACCTTAACATTTTTAGGTAAGATGCTAGACAGTACTGTGGTCAACCATTGTCCCCTGGCCACTCTCTGGATTAGTCATATGGCCTTGTCCCGTATCTCTTTTACAAAGGTATATCACAAAAACAGGTGTGTCTTGGTCTCTTCCTGTTCACCCGGCTCCCTTAGACACCAAAGGGTCGTCTAGAGGTACTACACATGCTGAATCACCCATACTAACAGAATCTGTCACATTGTGAGACAGTTCAGGTCAAAGTGATCTTCTGCCATTGTCTTCTTGGTGATACCGATCCACACCTGCTTGGAGAGTTCATATGACCGATGTTGCACTGGTGCTAACACATCCCCTAACCTCACCTTCCTGATCATCTTTTTTGTGGTCCATTAAGACCCCCACCTCCATTTCCTTTAGCCTATACTTCATCAAAAAAGCCCTCCATCCTTCTGAACAAAGGTGGAGCACACCACACCTATGGGCATGAAACAGATCCCCTGTATATCTTCCACTTCTGCAACATAGTTCCAGCGAAGCACCATGCAAAAAGCCTGATCTTCATCTCCCCAGCCACACTACCTGGCAGCATGTGCTCACCAGCTTCACATAAACAAACAGTAGTCATCTGGTAGTTCTTATCCCCTGAGTTCTCTCATCCTGTACACTTTGGTCCAAGCTAGGCTTTTGCTTCTGGGCCGCCAGAGAAAGTATACAATGCTGTCTATAATCAACCTGCTTGCCTCCATGATCGTGGGAAGACCAGCCCCATGTGTAGTATTATAGAAAACTAAATTGCCTTCATGGCCATCACTTGTCCATGAGCCCAGGATCTGCAGTACTTTAGCCAGCCATTTGCCATGCCTTATCTCCTCTAAGTCTCATGTCAAAGGGTATTCAAAGTCCCTTCACCTCCAAGCTGGTAACTGTCACCCCTAGCCCATTCATCCCATCACCATGTATGTCCTCTTCTTCTTGTTCAGGCACGTGCTCACTGTCTGTCTGTATTACACCTGTGTGCCTTAACACTCTCTGCAGTAAGACTTTGTCCCTTACCACCATGTTAATGTTGTCTATAAGTAGTTGTCCATTTTGCTTCCCTACAATCTCCCCCAGACACACGAGCCTGCTGTTAACTAGATTTCTACAGCCACTGCACCAGTAGTTCCACAGTGCACATAGTAGTGTCAGGGTCAAAGGGTTGCACTCCCGACTGAAGAGGGTACAGAGGATACTGCTCTTATCCACCATAAGCAAACCCCAAATACAGCCTATAAATTGTTCTAGAAATCCAATTGTTTGCCATACAGAAAAAAAAAATGCCTGGGTTAACCTATCACAGGCATTTTTAAGATTCTGATTCAACTTTGTAGCTGCCATGTGGCTATCAGTGAGTCTGTTACATGACATCTGGGTATGGCATGCATCTGATCTGGATTGATCATATCAGGCAACACTTGTCATACACATTGCTAACATTTTGGCAAGCAGTTTAGGGTTAGTATGTAGCAACATGATCAAGTGCCAATGTGATCAGCAACATGACAAGTTTTTCACGTGGCCTTCTGCTCTTGTATAGGATAATCACTGTCCCCAGGCTGAACTCCTCTCCCCTTCCTCCTGTTCTCAAGGTATTCTTGAAATGCTCTTGACTACACTGAACTCCACTAAGTCCCAAAAAGCCATATAAAACTCAAAGGGAAAGCCATCCCATCCCAGTGCTGTCATCTTTTAACTGTTCTTCAGGCTCTAGGTCACCTCCGTTCTGTCTTTCTCACTTCGCTTTCTCACTCCTTTGTGAAATGATGACATTATTTATATTCACTCACTCTCTATAGAGCTTTTCATAAAATTTGTGGGCCTCCCACATTGCCCAAAGCAGCTAACTGCACATGAGGTCTTGATGTTTCACCAACCTCATTTAAAGGTTTTTAAACAAACCTGTTGCCCTACTGCCATTTTTGCCCGACCAGACTGGGGATCCCCAAGTCAGTGATGTTTATACCTGTCAGCCTTGGCTGTGGGGAATGTCACATTCTTGCAAACACAGTGTCTGCCCATTGCTTTGCCAGATAAGTCTCATTTCCTTCTTCTTTCATCTGCATGGCTTGCCAAAAGCTCTCTATGGATGCATCCAGATAAGCATGCACATGCCTGTTGCGGCTTCTCAATGCAGTTTGAGACACTGCAAGAGGCACGCTGGGCACAAAAAAATGTTCCCCATGCTGTGTATTTGCAAATTGTGGTATCAAAAAAAAAACTACCGGGAAAAAAGCAGTATAGTGCATACTCCTGTAACATGCCCTAGCTGCCTTAGCATGCTGGGGCAAATTGGAGAAGGGCAAGGCTTCAGCAGTGACCCAGACCCAGGCGCCATCCTAGGTATGTAGGGATGTGGGGATGGGGGGCATGAGTGGGTGTGGGAGGATTCCATGAGGGTGTGTGGCAGGGCTGCTCAGGAAGGGTGGGTCCCCTGCCCAACCCCTGCAGAGTGCACAGCCCCGTCACAGCAGCAGTGGCTGTTGGGTGCTCAGGGCCTGCTGCTAGCAGAGATCCTCCCTGCAGTGCAGAGAGCCCCTGCCACCTCAGACCCAGCACTGCCTGTGCCGTATGTCTCCGGCCTGGCTGAGGGTCGTGCGCCTTCAGGCAGCCCCAGGCCCACTCTGGCTGTCACCTGGCATCCCAATACCATATGCAGGGGCCACATGTTGGGCCGGGCCGGGTCCTGCCTCCAGGTGTACCATGCACTGTCAGGCCAGGCCAGCTCCATGGAGGTAGGACCTGGCCTGGCCCAGCACATGTCCCTTGCATGCACTGCTAGGACTCTGAATGACAGCTAGAGTGGCCCAGTGCTGCCCAAAAGCACACAGCTCTGGGCTGGGCCCATGACATGTGGCACAGGTGGCACTGGGTCTGAGGCAGCTGGAGCCTGAGTGCCTGACAACTGTTGCTGCTGTAGGGTGGGCTGTGCACTGTGCAGAGGTTGGGTGCTGGACTCACCCCTCTCAAGTGGGGGCAGGCAGGGGCTGTGGGTCAGGAGTGAGGGTTACTGAGGGGGAGGGGGCAGGGGCAGGGCAGCATTGCTCAGCGCTCCACATCCTGGTGAGCGAAGGGGGCAGGGGCATCTCTGATTTTTCTATATTAAAAAAACCAAAATCAAATGCCAAAGTGTATAGATATTTAGAATTTTTATTATGATGATAGTGGCACTGGTAGGATTCCAAATTACTTTAAAATTGTAATTATATCAATAAAACATTGCCCAACTGATCTCTTTTTATATAGCGGTGCTTTATGTTAATCAGGGAAGAACATGGATTTGGGGTATTTTAATGAGATAATTTGGGTTCTTTTATCAGAGAATTTGCAATTTTTAAAACGGAACACCGGGATCTCTGCTGGTGAGACAAATGGCAAGACCTGGGTAGAGGAGATTGCCCAGGGCCATCACTGGGGACCCAGCTAGAGGGCAGATGACGTGGCTGATCTGGCCATTTGGGGCCAGGAGGACACTTTTTGACAGTTCAAAGCAGCCCACTGCAACAAGCATATCTTCTGAGTGATAGCTGCCCAGATGGCAGGGCGGGGGCACCAGAAGACATGACAGCAGCGCTTCCCACAGGCCAACTGTGCAGACATGGCCCACTGGCAGGTGGCCCAGAAGTGCAGGGGGCTTTGGTGCAGCACCTATACCACAGGGCAGGAGGCCATACAGTCCCTGTCCAGGCCTGGCAGGCACGCAGCCATGAGGCTACATGCTGTCACAGGTGGCGCAGGTCACAGCCAGGCAGCAGCCCCCATTGCCAGACTTCCGCAGTGGGTAGAGGGTTCAGGAGCCACTCTAGGTCAGGGCTGCTTTAGCATTCCATCTGGCACAAGGGGCTAGTGTCCCCAGATACCAGAATCTCTTGAGAACAAGTATCCCCTAGCTGCTTGCCAGGGCAGAGTTTCTAGCTCCCCCTGACTGAAGATCTGGAAGCAGCTGAGCAGGGTCAGTTTGTCCCAAGTAGCACAATTTGCCCCATACATAAGTGCATGTTCAGGCCAAGGCACAAATCTCCAGCAAAATTTGTGCCGCTGCTATTTAAGCTGCTGCAAGTACTTGTGCCTGCACGTGTGGATGTGCTCTATATCTGCTTCCTTGAGGAACTGTTCCAACCAGAAGGCCTGGGTTTCAAACACGTATACAAGACGTTCAGGGCTTTGGAGGGACAACACTACGGGGCTCAATGACATGCACTCCACAGCCAGGGATGGCTCCTCCCACATTTGTTGGCCCTTTTCTTCCCCAGTTTTTTCCTTCCCCTTTTTCCTCACCTCATCATTGTCCACTTCTGTTTTGCATTTGCTTCTATCCCTCTGCCCTTCCATTCCCCCTTCTGCCCCTTTCAGAGCCTCAGCTGTGACCTGTGCCTCTTCAGCTGTCTTCAGTGGAGCCAACTCCTCAGTGCCTTTGGTGTCTCCTCATCCTCATCTTCTTCCTGTATTCCCCGGGAATAAATGGCAGTGCCACCTCCTTTTATTTTGTCTTTTATGTTTTTCCCTCTTCTCTGGAGCCTCTTTCCCTCCCCCCAAGTTTCTTTGGTTCCTTCTCCACATCTCCTCCTGTTTTCTTGGCTCTTCCTCCTATTCTTGGCACTCTCTCTCTGACTCCTTTGACTCTTCTTCCAGCCGTTTGTGTTCTCCCTCTGGCTCCACAGGCTGTGCTTCCAGCTCCTTTTGGTTCAGTTGGGATAGGAGTGGGGGCACAACCTGAAAATGAGCTCCTCCTCTCCACACACGTCGCATCACCAGCCTTCCTGACACTGTTGTTTGGCCTTTCTACCTACATACTGCACTCATATTAAAGGGGCAGGGCATTGCTAAGTGGCCATTCCCCACATTTACAGCATAACTTTCATTGGCCAAGCTACATAAAAAAATCTCAAGGTTCTGTGCCCCACACAAGCTCCCAGGGTTGGAGCACAAGATATCATGAGCTCACCAGGCTCTGATCTACATCCCATCCTCACCATGCACCTTATTAATGGATCCTACTTTCTCACAGTACCTCTGTAACCATGCCCTCACAACCTTTCCTGAGTATTGAAAGCAGCTCCAAAGTCAAAGCAATGCAACTATGGATCACTTCTGTATGCTTCCTACCACTCTGCAAAGCCCCTTCAATTAAGAAATTCCCAAAAGCTCAACTCCCAGTTCAGTCCAAACCTGGACTGGGAGCTCAATCAAAGCCTTCATCCAGGTAAGCCAGTAGAAGCTTCTGGATTGCTTGCCTGCTGAAATCTAGTCATCTCATAGTCATTTTTTCAGTGTAGTTGCCTGCTTACACTCCTAAATTCATCTTTTATGCTTACTCTAACAAGGTATCTTTGTTCTCCATCCACCATTCCACCCATTGTCTCTGCCTCTCTCCAGAGGGAGAAGTACAGGTTAGATAGTTGCTCCTGCAGTTTCTGTTTCTTCCTTCCTTTGCCTGCTTTGCCACAATGGCTCCTGAGGTCCTACAACAGACCTTCAGACAGAAGTATTGGCTGACCTGTAGTCTACTGCCACAGGTGAACCTAAGTGGGGATGCTACTACCCCTGTAGCCATTAAGAGGCCCTAACAGTGGCCAACTGATTCAGCCAGGGTGGGGCTGCCTGAGTCCCTGGCAGGTTTATTCAGATGAGCCTGTAGTCCAGACTGGGCTGCCTGTTAGGGCCTCTGACACCTTTATGAACTCATTTCACAGAACTCCAGTTACTACAGGGTAAGGAACTTTTGTTTTAGTAAGAGTGATACGGATTGATATAAGGGAACTGCCTGTCTTGCTTTCCACTAACAGGATACACGGCAAGAAGAAAAAGTTACAAAACTTTCCCAGTGATCAATTTTGCAGTAGGGTTAGATCAGTATTATTAGTGCATGAGCTATAACAAGAAAATAACAACAGCTTTGTTAGAATATTTAATCTCTTGCACCCCAGGATATTTGCATTCAGCTCACTCGGGAAGCTTTGGTGGCAAACAGGGTTCTTGTGGATCTGAAAGAGGTACTTGCTGTGACCATAAAAGTTGTGAATTCTATTAAAAGTGAGCCTAATAGATGCCTCCCTGACATAAATATGTGGATGTTTGGCATTGATCATTCCTTTTTCACTCCCTTTTCACTGTTGCCTTTTCACATAGCAGAGTTTTGGATCAAATGTTCTGACTGAATGTTTGTCCGCCCTTTTTCAGAGCAGTATTGATCAGCATTGGTTTACTCTGATCACTGCTCTCTAGCATATTGCTTATTGCTTGTGTTTTAAGTCCACAGAAGATGTCTTACATACTCAGGCCAGAAAAGGTTGAAGGACTGGTAACCGAGATGGTCAGTTTGCATATTTTCCTTTCTTGACATCTCAGTCTCTGACAGCCCCTCATTACCAGATGAAGGCAAATCTGAAACAAGCAGTGACTTTATTGACCAATTATTCTCTCAGAAGACAGATGCAAGAATTCTTTTCAGTATTCTTAGACTCTTCGATTGCTTCTTTTAATTTTGATGGTGTAGCAGGACTGCAACCTCTAACCACCAGTATATTTGTTACAAAACATATATTTTTTATGACCTTAACTATTTTCTGGAGTTCACTCTTAGACCTTCTAGTTTCCATTTCATTTTCCATTATTTGTTCCATCCACTGGCTGAGTTCTTTGTGATTGAATAGTTTCTTACTAGCTAACAATCCAGGGTTTTCTTAACTTCTCAATTCCCTCTTACCAATTGTGTATATCCCCTTTTGTGACACTATGCCAAGTCTCAGGATTGCCATCAAGACCTGATATTTGCTCCATCTTGCTTTAGTTACTGGTGTAATCTGTATGGTTCATTTTAAATAAACTGCCATGAACACAAGGTTTAACATGTTTTCATTCAGTGAGTGTTTTTGGGCACGTGGATTTCTAGCCCCAAATTTTAAACTACAGAAACTAAGTTTTGACCTTTAGCTTTAAAAATATTCAATATAGATTCAACATTTACTCTTTATTACCTTGTCTCAAAGCCTGTTTGATTTCATTTAATTTATATAGAATTACTGAAGCTTCTGAGCTTTAAAGGAATTTCTGAAAAATTGCTAGAGGCAGCAAAAAATGAAGCCCAGCTAAATACAATCTCAGAAAAGGGGCTCCAGGTACTTGACATATATTATTACTTTTGTCCTCTGCTAAATAAAATTCAGTGATAAAATAATCTCTCTTATTGACAATTGAGTATTTCCATGTATGCAATGTATAGGATTAGTCACATTAACCAATCAAGAACTCCAACCTCCTCTTGAAGGGAATATTTAAACTGGGTATCATTCTTAGTTACAAATTTCTACAGCTGTGGATCACAACAGAATATTTCTGGCCAATGAGAACTCAAACATAGGATGATCCAAGAGAGATGAAGATGAAATACATGCATGTAAAATATCTGGTTGATTACTTAGGCTTCAGCATTTTGAATTTGTCACCAACTTGTTTTTTAGGTGTAATAATCTACAAGTCACAGGAGACAATTTTTTGAAAGTCTATCAGTATACTTTTCTGTACAAACTGCATGTACAACCCAGTTATAGAAAACTGCCAGCAGAAAAACAGTATATAATCAGTATATAATCAAACAGATCATAATCCTCATGGGGGTGTTGGCATACAGAGATGTGATATTCATAGTAGCTAATATAGTGTTTGCTGGATGTTTGTCACTGGGGACCAGTTTCTTTAAGAAGCCTGTGGTGTCTTTCAAATAGCTGGCGGCTTCCTCCATGATGGTGGCAGTGTCAGAGGCAGTGGCTGTCTTGGGTTGCCAAGGGTGTAGATTTTCTTGGGTAATAAGTAAAAGTTGTCTGCCTGGGTTCCTGGGAGATAGAAGTAGTAATCCTCTCCTGTGCTTCCACAGTTAGCTTCTTAAGACTTTATTTAGTTCTTTCTGGTATAGTGTGGTGTGATGTGGTGTGGTGTGTTGTGGGATCCTCTGTCAGGAGTTGTCTGTGTCAGTCATTTGGTTTGTAAAGTCATTTTTCTATCAAGGAAAAGGGCTAGCTCAGAGGTGCTCTGCCTTTTGGCCTTGCAGGCCAGAATATAGAATCATAGAAAATTAGGCTCAGAAGGGACATCAGGAAGCCCTAGCAGGACTTAAAGTAGGACTGCCCTGACTATATCATTGCAGCCGTGGCTCTGTCTAGCCGGGACTTCAAAATCTCCAAAGATTGAGGTTCCACAGCCTCTCTGGATACCCTGTTCCGGTCCTTTACTACCTTCTTTGTGAGAAAGGCTTTCCTAATATCTAGTCTAAACTTCCCTTGCTGCAACATGAGACCATTGCTCCTTGTTCTGTTATCTGCCACCACGAAGAACAGTGTAGCTCAGGCTTGTCCAACATACGGGCCATGGGCCACCATGCAGCCCACCAAACCATTTTCTATGGCCCGCGGTGCTGCGACAGGAAACAAAAGTAAACACTGTTTACTTTTGTTCCCACCCCTTGTCCCTCCTCCAACCCCACAGCAGCTTCCTAATGGCTGCTGATGGGTTGGGGAAGGGACAAGGTTCCCACACACACTGCGTCAGCTTGACATTGCCGATGCAGCACGTATGGGAAGAGGAGTAGCTATGTGCCACTCGGGACAGGATGAGCCCAGCCAGAGCAGCAGGGGCTGAGCTGCACTTTCCCCCTACCTGTGCCAGCCAGTCCTAAGCAACACACAGCTCCCCCACTGCCTCTGCTGGCTGGTGCCGACCTGGGCAGGTGTGGCTTCACCAGTGAAGAACAGAGGGGAATAATCATTTCCCTCAATCTGCTGGCAGCACTCCTACTAATGCAGGCCAGAATGCTGTTAGCCTTGTGACAACAAGGGCATACTGCTGGCTCATATTCAGCTTATTGTCCACTCCCAGGTCCTTTTCTGCAGGACCAGCCCTTAGGGCACTCCACTTTGTACCAACTACCAACTTGAAAACTGAGCCATTGATTTCTGCCCTTTGAGCCTGATGATTCAGCTAGTTTTCTGTGCACCTTATATTCATCCAACCCATACTTCCTTAGCTTACTTGTGAGAATGTAGTGGGAGATGATCTCAAAAGTCAAGGTATATCATGTCCACAGTGCCATTCACCTCATCATAGAAGACAGTCAGGTTGGTCAGGCATGACTTGCCCCTGGTGAATCCATGCTGACTGTTCCTTATCACTTTCTTCTCCAAGTGCTTAGAAATGGATTCCTTGAGGACCTGCTCCATTATTTTTCCAGGAACTGAGGTGAGGCTGACTGGTCTGTAGTTTCCTAGATTCTCCTTCTTCCCTTTCTTAAAGATAGGTACTATATTTGCCCTTTTCTAATCATCTGGTACTTCCTGATCACCACGAGTTTTCAAAGATAATGGCCAACGGCTCTGCAATCACAACAGCCAACTCCCTCAGCACCCTCAGATGCATCGCATCCAGCCCCATGGACTTGTACACATTCGGTTTTTTTAAATAGTCCCTAACCTGTTCTTTCATCACTGAGAGCTGCTCACCTTCTGAAACTGTGCTGCCAGGTGCAGTGGTGTGGGAGTTGACCTTGACTGTGACAAATGAGGTAAAAAAGGCATTGAGCACTTCAGCGTTTTCCCCATCATGTCACTAGAGTGCTTTCCCCATTCAGCAAGAGACCTACACTTTCCCTGACCTTCCTCTTGTTGCTAACATAATTGTAGAAACCCTTCCTGTTACCTTTCACGTCCCTTGCTAGCTGCAGCTCCAGTTGTACTTTGGCCTTCCTGACTTCATCCCTGCATGCCTGAGAAATAGTCTTATACTACTCCCTAGTCATCTGTCCAAGCTTCCATTTCATGTAAGCTTCATTTTTGTGTTTAAACTTAACTAAGAGTTCTCTGCTGAGCCATGCTGGTTGCCTGCCATGTTTGCTATTCTTCCTGCACATCAGGATGGTTTGTTCCTATGCCCTCAGTAAGGTTTCTTTAAAATATAACCAGCTCTCCTGTATTCCTTTCTCTCTCAGACTGGCCTCTCAGGGGATACTGTTCATCAGTTCCCTGAAGGAGTCAAAGTCATAGATTTCATAGACATTAGGGCTGGAAGGTACCTCAGAAGATCGAGTCCAACCCCCTGCCCCAAGGATAGGAAGTGAGCTAGGGTCAAAGGATCCCAGCAAGATAAGCATCCAAACATTTCTTAAAAGAATCCAGAGTAGGTGCTTGCACCACCTCTGGAGGGAGTCTATTCCAGGTCTTGGGGGCTCGGACAGTAAAGAAGTTTTTCCTTATGTTCAACCTAAAATGGTCTTGGAGGAGTTTGTGACTATTGGACTTTGTCTTCCCATGGGGTGCTCTGGTGAACAGGCACACCCCTTATATACTTACAGGCTGCCACCAGGACACCCCTAAGACCTGTTCTCTTGCGCTCTGATCATGCACATGGCTCTCCTCTGGACTTTCTCAAGTTTCTCCAGATCCTTCTTGAATTGTGTAGCCCAGAATTGGATGCAGTACTCCAGCTACGGCCTCACCAAAGCTGAGTACAGTGAGAGGATGATATCCTGAGATTTGCTTGAGAAGCATCTATGGATGCAAGATAGAGTTTTGTTCACTTTACCAGCTGCAATATTACATTGTTGGTGGCTCATGTTCATCTTGTGGTCAGTCTCTTTTGGCCATGGTGCTAGCAAGCGTAGCACTGCCAAGCTTATAAGCGTGATGCGGGGGTTTTTTTCCCCAAGGTGGAGTACCTTGCATTTTTCCATATTTAATGTCATCAGCTTCTTATCTGCCCACTTTCTAAGCCTCTCAAGGTCGCCCTGGATCACCAGCCTATCCTCGGGTGTGGATGCTCTACTCCAAAGTTCCAGAAGAGTCTGCTTTTCTGAAGTCCAGGGTCCTTACTCTTCTGCTTTCCATCCTTCCTTTTGTCAGTATCATCTGACACTAGATGAATGGCACAGAGCTGGTCCGCAGGCTAGATCAAGCCCTGCTTGTCAAGATCAGGTCCTCAGGCCAGGCGCCACCCGCTCCTTGCCCTGTATACTGCGTTTGGGCCCTGGGGGCCCAGCACCACTCCCTCCTAACCCTCCACACAGGGATTGGCCCCTCAAGGCTTGGGCTCTCCCTGGGGCTAGAAATATGGCAGCTACTACCATTCCCCCACTGCTAAATTTCCAGACCTGTTGGAGTCCTGGGGGCTGGGCATTGAGTACCCTTGGTGTTGTCTGTTTGTTAGGAGGAGAGGATAGCTTTTGTTCTAACCAGACAGGCAGGCTTGAGTTTCAGCTTTGTTTGCCTATATTGCAGGATGCATGTGTAAGACTACCACTGCAAAAGCAAGGCAGGTGAATGTTCTTGTCCAGCCATGTTAAGAGCTACATCTGCAGTTGCTTTGTGGGTGGGAGAAAGAGGATGTATACAATTAAATGTGTTTAGGGCAGATTTTTGTTCCCTCCATTCCTCCTCAAAGCATTACAAGTGAGAGAACATCTAGAGGTGCACCAATACATCGGTCCATATCGTATCAGCACCGATAAAAGGAAAATTGGCAATTCAGCAGTCGGCTTTTTTGGCTCGTGGCCGATAATGTTGTTGATAAATGCCACATGCATGCACACAGCTGCAGCATGCATGTGGCCAGGAGTGCAGCCCTGCAGTGTGGAAAGCAGTGTCCAGCTAGTAAGTCTAATGGGAGAAAGAGGAGTGGAGGAGGGAAGAGGCATGGCAGGGGAGCTGATAGAGGCCCCCATGGTCAGGGAGTGGGGCTAGGGCAGGCCCAGGTGCTGCCTAGCCGGGGTGAGGTGGGGTGGGGTGGGGTACAGGATGGAGCTGGCAGCTCGTGCGAGAAGTGTGGGCAGCTCCTGCCATTGCATGCACCCCAAAGAGAAGCATGGGGTGCATGTGCCTCCAGGATCTGTGTGTGGGGTAAGGGCAGGCTGCCACTATGTTTTCTGGGCTGGGGCTGCTCTAGACTCTTCTCAGTGGCTGCTCTCAGGCTGGACGGGGTGGGGTGGGTGGCTGTGGTGCAGGGAAGGGGGACTATGTTGGGGGCTAGAGCCACCCCAGAATTCACCATAGTCCCCACTCCCAGTACCATTGCCACCTGCCCTGCCCAGCCTGAGTGTAGCTACCAGGAAGAAGCTGGAGCAGCCCTGGCCCTGAGCACACAGTGGCAGTCTACCCTTGCCCTGCGCACAGATCCAGGGGGCATATGTCCCCCATGCCTCCCCTGGGGATGCGCGCAGCAGCAGGAGCTACCCTCATGTCCCCTGGATGAGTTGTCCCCCCCTGCCCCACCTCACCCCAGCTGGGAAGCACCTACCCCAGCCCCACTCCCTCACTGTGGGAGCCTTGATCTGCCCTGCCCCCCATGTCCCTCTCCCCCAAGTCGACTCACCAGCTTGGATGGTGCTCTCCAAGTTGCCATGCTGTATATTGGTAATCAGAGTGGTGTTGGCTGATATGGCTGGTCAATAATTGGCCATTGTATCAACCCAATGAAGAACAACGGCTGCGCGACCAGTAGCATCACATTAGACAGAGAAACAATCGAGTTCGTAGACAAATACACATATCTGGGTCAACAAATCACGTACGACCACAAAATCAACAACAAAATCCGCAGGCAATGCAGCGCAGCATGGCTCAGCTTCAAAAACATCCAAGAAGTACTAAAGAACACCAAAAATTCCAGCATACGAGCCCAACTCTTCAACTCCACTGTCCTGCCCAGACTCAACTACGGATGTGAGACATGGTCGAAGAGAGGTACAGAACAAAAAAAGCTGAAGACAACACAAAGAGCAATGGAAAGACGTATACTAGGTATACGGC
>JAGPOW010002067.1:10480170-10490373 GCA_030014935.1 Caiman crocodilus
ACAAATCGCAAGAGATCGAGAGGCTTACAGACAGCGGCTGAAGGATCTGCTCTACCACAACGATGGCAGATGAACCAGATCTTCAAGTGTTCAAGTGTATCAACCCAAAAAATCTTTATTGGTGAACCCCTAAAAGCATCCCTCAGTTTACAGGGCATTTAAATGAAGGTTTTTCCATTATACTCTTTGTTCTGGTGAGAAAGGGCTTGATAGCCAGATGTTCACAGATGTACTTTAGCAGAAGTGATGTTTCAGAAAATGTCATTCAACCTACAGGCTTGCTGCTTGCTTTGTCATTGCCATTAATCTAGGATGTCCTTGGATTCATCTATATTAAATAAGTTTGGTAGCAACATTTTTGTTTTTTAAAACAAGTAATGATCTCAGGTTTACTAAGGTTAATTCATGGATTTGGAATCTAACTACTGAAGAGGAAAGGCTGAGGAAGTGTGAACCTTGATTACAGAGCAACCAAAAAATTAGTCCTTACCTGTTCTTGCTGCCTGCCAGTTTTCAGCAGTGAGGCAGCCTTAATATTTACACAATGGCAAATCAGAAACGTATGATTAAATAATTATGTTGAAGAAAGACAAAACAAGCAAAACTCTCTTCAGGTTTCTCCTTGAACTTTTTTTTGGTGCCTCTTAGATCATGTTGTCCAACATGCAAATACAGTTTATAAAAAGTTATTTAAAAGCAAAATTGCTGTAAAAAAGTAGCTTGATATTTTTGAACTTTTCTATTGAACATATCTCAAAGAAAGTTACCTGGGAAAATGAAAACAAAAGTGTGGTGTTGGTTTTCATTGCTTTTCCCCCCCATCTATTGAGTGAATTTTTGTGGGGATAAAATTGAAGTGCTTATCTTTGAATTTGCTTCTCCTGCTTGATTTGGCACAGTGTGTTGAATGAAGGGAATGTTCCAAGTTCAGAGGTGGCATTGGGGAAACTAGTTAAAGGCAACACAGCAGGGCTGAACATGTGTTTGAAGCTGGATAGATTAGAGGCCATTACCAGCCTTTTGCTACTATGCTCTGAACAAAAGTCTGCTTTTTACTCCAGGAGTGGTGCTGCAAAGACTTTTTTAAATCAAAGCAGCTCCCTAACTGCCAACATAATGCTGCTTTTACCAAGAATATTCATGCTACTTAACAGAATGCAAGTAGTATATTCAATAGTGTTATGTGTTCAGCTGTTAGCCTATAATGTTACATATTGCACCACTACTTGGTTTTTGACAGAAAGGTAAAACGATTCTGTCCTGAAAGTATACTCTGTAAAGTTGTCAATCATTATATTATCATTATTTCTGGAGAGATCTGTTTTGCAACGACATGAAGAAACTAGTTTAACTATTATTTTACAATATTTACTTTTACACAAGCAAGTTTGTGATTTTAAAAAAAATGAAGTCTTATAATGAAAGCCGTCATAAGAGCTTGTTGTTATAGTAACGCTTCAGAAAAATGCTCGGTTCTTGCCTAGTGTTATTGACTTGGTGCAGTGTAAGCAGTGTTGTTTCTCTCATGTTACATTACCTGAAGCAAATAAGCAGAGCCATAATTAGCCTGACTAATTTTCTGTTTTGTCAGTTGTCTTCCCATTAAAAAGCACTCATCATTAATCATGATTGTTTAATGGAATTTCATTATGAGTGCTTGAGTTACTAAATAAAATTCCATTCACATGAGGTAATTCAGTAACACTAGCAAATCAGTGGCAATCCTTTATACACCCCAGTTGTAATGAAAAAGTGATTCTGAGAGGATGTCACTTTGAAATTCTGCAACTAATATTTGGAAATAAAGAACAGTTAAATTAAATATCTATTGTAATAATCATTTGGTAGCAAATTTAAGTTGCCTTTCAAATCTTCTTCTGTATTGTCCTCAAACAGTTTGGTACTTGTAATTCTCTCGTTATTCAGGCTCAGCAATACATTAAGGAGCCTGTTTTTATTGCCAAGTAGTGTGTGAAAGGAAATTTAGGAATTGGTAATGTGACAGTGTTAAACAGCTTTGCTTTCAAGAGTATCTGGAAGCAACTATGTAGATTGTATATAGCAATTATTTTGTTTTAACACAATAATAAATACAGCTGCCTTGTGTAAATACTAATTGTCTAAACATTACAACTTATACTATGATTGGATTATGTGTGCTATTTGTCCAAATAAAGAAATTGTTTTGCTGGAACTGTAGCTTACACAAAAAATCTCCTTCTAACTATTGTAAAAATGATGTGGTATTTGAGACTGCTAAAACATGGCAATGTCTTCAGTGAGCTTCATTTATATAGCAAAGATTTCCAATTTCATTGCCTTTGTCAGGAAAATTTTAAAAACATGAAAAAAATCAGTTATTTCCAAAAAGGTGTCTTCTCACTCCATCACACAGTGGCATACCTTTCAGTAGCTCATTTATGCTCTGTACAGTGATCCTTCTCTTTTAGGAGGCTCAGCAGTATTCAAATGTTTAGGCATGTACTATTGTTACTACACAGATAGGCAAGCACACATGCAGCCGAAGTATTAGCAGGGCTGGTTTCAGTCTTGCTGGGGGAAAAAGCATGAACAATTAGTAGAACACATCAAATTAGTTAAAAATGAACTCTGCTCTGTTGTTAACCATATAAATTACTTATATATATATATTAAACATTAAAATATATTAAGGGCAGGGCTTTCTGAGTCTAAAAAAAATACTCAAAAACACTAGCATTGTTGCCATTAAAAAGCTAGATGAATAATCAAATGTACTTCACCACACTCATATATTTCACTGTTTTCTTAGTTTCCCCCAGTCTAAACACTGAAAGACAAAACAGACAGGAATTAGTGAAATGCCACAGAACCCACAGTAACCCTGGGTACATGGAATAACTTCCATTCCTTTAATTTGTGGAGCAACAAATTACACCTTTCTTTATGAACAAGTCGCCTATATCTCAGCATCAGCACTGGAGTAGCGGAGTAACAGAAACATTTATTTGATCAGAAAATTAGACCTTCACAATGGATATAACTTTTAATATATTATTTGACCAGTTGAAATTCCTGTGCACATAAATCAATCATGTTAAACATAATCCTTGGTCCAGCAAGAGGTTAGTCTAGAACAGAAAGAAGGTAGGGTAGATTTGCACCTTTATAGACTGACTGGATAGGAGATATATAGCATAATTCTTCAACCAGTCAAGAATGATAGTCTTCCAGGATTATCTTATCTCTGGGTCGAAAGGTGGCTGACGAGATCAGTCCCAGATCTACAGGTTCTGTGGCAACTCAGGCACATGTTTCTATACAGGGTGACTGGCTCTGGATTCCTGATTTGGTCTGCAACACACTGTTTCTGTCACTCCTGCTTTTCCATGTTCTATTGTCACTGTGATGTTTCAAAGTACAGAGATCTTTACAGCAAACTCTTCCTCCATTTGGGGCAATCCTGGGCGATAGCCTCCCACAAGTTGATGTCGATGTTGCATTTTTTTAAGTTGGCCTTGCGGACATCCTTGAAGCACTTTCTCTGCCCTCTTGAGCATACGCCTTTACTGAGCTGGGAGAATAAAACTTGCTTCAGGAGTCTGGAGTCAGATATCCGGATGATGTGGCCAGTCCAGCGAAGTTGATGCCAAATGATCATCGCCTTGATGCTCATGGTATTTGCTTGTGAGAGGACACTAATGTTGGTGCATTTTTGTTTCCACTGGATTTGAAGGATCTTCCGTAGGCAGCGTTGATGGTATTTCTCCAGCACCTTGAGGTGTCTTCTGTACATTGTCCGCATCTCAGCTCCATAAAGTAAGGTAGGGATCACAACTGCTTGATAAAAAACCAGGAGCTTGGTTTTGAATCTGATGTCATGATCTTTGAATACCCATTTCCTCAGGCATCTGAAGGCTGCACCTGCACATTTGAGGTGATACTTGATTTCTTTGTTGATGTCAGCCTTCTACGAGAGAGAACTGCTGAGGTACAGGAAATACTGAACGTTCTCCAGAGTATCACCATAAATCTAAAATACCAGAACTCGGCACTGCTCATTAGGAGCTTGTTGGTGGATGATCTGAGTCTTCTGAATGTTAGGCGTCAGTTCCATTTTCTTGTATGCCTCGGTAAAGATGTTGATGATTGCCTGAAGGTCTGCTTCCTAGTGAGCACGCAGTGTACTGGAGCTTGATGATTGAGGTCAGGGTAATCTTCGTTTTGGCTTGGAGTTGACTGAGATTAAACAATTTACTATCCATTTGGTAGTTTTGCTCCACTTAGACTGGAAGTTTGTTGGTGGTCAGATGTAGCATCACGGTAAGGAATATCAAGAAGAGTGTTGGAATGATGATGCAGCTTCGCTTAACTCCTTTCTTAACCTCAAAGGAATCTGTGATAGATCCATTACTGAAAACCACCACTTGCATACTGTCATGGAGCAGGCAAAGAGTGGTAACAAATTTCAATGGGCATCCGTACCTCAGAAAGATCCTCTGCAGTGATTTTCAGTTGACAGCCGAAAGCTTTTGTGAGGCCAGAGAAGACCATGTAGAGAGGTTTATGTTGTTCCCAGCATTCTTCCTGTATCTGCACATAATGTTAATTATGTTAGGTGTGCAAACATGATTTACAAAGTAAATCCAGAGATTTCAAAGAGAAATCCATGGTATTAAAATAATTTTGATCTGTTGTGGTCTTTCTGAGCTCTGTGCAACAGAAGAATTGCTTTGTTGTTTTTCTGTACTCAAAAAACAAGTGAAAACTAAGAGCTGGCATTTTCCAAGGGGTGCCTGGAGTCAAGTGAAGAGTGCATGAATCCTATCAAGTGGTGCCTTGAGTCTAGAAAGATTAAGTACCATTGTCATAAGCTTTTCTAAATAGAAGACTTATACTTCATTAGATGCTATGAAAGAACTGCAGGAATCAGTATGGGGTAATAAACATTAAAACATCATGCATTGTAAAGCTGCAATTAGTCAGGGTGGGACTGTTTGGATGCGCAGGCTGCTTGCCAGCATTTAAAGCAAAACAAAAAAAATGTGCTTTATCAGAAGCAGCACATTACTTCGACCTGGCTCTGCAGCGTCTGTCTAGATCAGGCACTTCAGCAGGGCTTTTTGGTGCATTTAGCTAAAGCTGATTCAATCAGCTATTTGATAAAAGTGCCCAAAAGCCCCACTAAAGCCTCCAATTTATACAGGGGTATAGAAAATTTACAAAATACCTTTCACAGATGAGCCTATGAACTTCACTTCATGAATCTACTGGATACAAAAAAATCATGGACTAAATATAGAAATTGGATTTATGACACAGTATAAACTGCCTAACATATGACTCCCCAAGTAACCTCTCCACTTTTTACCAGCTATTCTCATTCCCTTCCCCCAACTTTCCTGTCTCTCATGCTCTGACTACAGCTACATTCATGTCCCCTTTCCTTTCACTCCTCCACCTATCTCTCACCTAGTGACCACCTCAATTTACGTTTTAACTGACTGGCTTTCTTGCATATGTACTGGCCTCTGGCTGCTTTACCACTCCCTCCAGGAAGAGCACAGACCATCTGCAGAAGCTTCCTCAGTGTGACAAAGGGTGTTTGTACCTAAAAGCTTCCGAAGAAGAATTTTTCCAACTTTTTGAGGTCTAATAAAAGATACTGGATTTACCCAGATTTATCTATACAGACACTGCAGAGCCAGGTCCAAGTAAGGCACTGCCTCTTCCAGGCATGTGCTGAGCTCTGGCACAGGAATATTCTGAGTTTAAAGTGCCATTTGTTTTTGTTTGTTAACATCTGCAAGCAACCATAGTGACCAGAACTAATTTGAAGCTGTTCTGTTACAGCAAAACTTTGCAACTTTCAGCTGAATCCAGATGAATAATTATAGATCTACAGGTAGAACCTAAAGGGTCTTTAGCAGGCCTCTAGCCTGACTTCTTTCACAGCACAGGCCAGGATTTTCAATGAGCTATTTCTGCATGAAGTTCATAAATTCTGATTAAGTTAAAACTCATCTTTTAAGACAGTGGTGATGGAATAATAGAGAGTCTTTTACAGCTTTTGATAAACTGTTTCAGTGTTAAATATGCATGCCTTATTTCCAGTTTGGATTTGTCTTGATGAAAACATCCCTTGTATTTTCTGTCCTTATCCCTCCTCTCCCAGGTTGTCTTGCATTTTACCGTATACATTCCTTTTTGAAGGAAACTATCAGTGATAAAAAGATACTGCAATACAGTCCAGGTCCTCCTGTCTTGCCCTCTGTTTAAGGGAGCTGCTCTAGCATAACCCCTTGCCAATCATGTAAGTTCTTCAAGTCTGATCAGGAGTGTGTTGCTGTTGGAGGGGCCAGGGGACAAGCATCATTATGCTGTGTTCTTTCCTCCTTCACACTGTACTTGCCTACTGTATATAGATCCTTTCTCCCTCAGTTTCTTCACCTATGGCACTGGGATAATGCCTGTCTCCCAAAGGTGACACTGTAGCTTTGTTTGGGACCATCTTGGAAGGCACTTAACATGGTACATGTTGTTTTATCCTGGCAGAGATGGAATCCCACCATATAGACTCCGGAAGCAGCATCGCAGAGAGATGCAAGAAAGTGCCAAAGCAAATGGACGTGTGCCACTACCTCACATTCCTGTAAGTAGCAGTATCCTGATTATTAGGAGATTATTTCAGAGCCTGAAAGACTGCATAGGCATAGTTTTTCAACTAACCCAGACATCCATTTGATTTTGCTGTAACATTGGACTCAGAGAAGTGCATTTTAATATAGTTGTCTACCAAACTAGTTAATAGGCATATTTTTGGTAGCCTAAAACGTTTCAGAACCCTCCACACTTGATATTAAAATATATATCCCTTAAAAGACAGTTACTTAATAACTTAACTGCCTGTACATGGAGGTTTGTAAAAGTATCACATTGTCAAGTGTACTAGACAACAAGGCTAACTAGAATTGTAAACTGCCATATGGTCATGGTAGGCAGCTAAAAGTAATTGTATAGGAAGTAGGCTAACAGGTATTTCTGTATGGCGTGAGACGCTATCTAGCATAAAGAAAAGCTGCTAAGGGTAATGAAGGGGACATTTGTCCAACACTGATCAGGGACTAAAACTGCTGAAAATTTAAGGGAATATACAGATGTCACTTTCCTAAATGGTATTTCTGCCTCATGCAGATGGGGACTATAAAATAAATACCTCATTCATTCTGAAGAGGACTATAAAATACATGATTGGGGATGGGCCCCTTTCTTTTTGTTCATAGTTCTTCCCAGTTTCATCAGGGTAAGAAAACTGATATAGGAAGTTTATTATAACCCTTCAGCTTCTGTATTAGCGTCTATATGTTTACTGTTTAGTAGAGAGTTAAGAAGTTTGTTCTTTAGATGGCTATCCTCTAACAATTCAAATCAGAAAAATGCCTATTTGCCTCTTACAGAAATGGTGTCACTAAGCACAGATGCTCTCATCCTGTCTACTCAGAAGCAGAGCAACACAAACAAAATCTAGCATTGTTTTAATTTATTTTTTAAATCTTTGTTTTGCATTTTAAATTAGATTATTTTCCTTAAGATGTAAGAAGGATTCTGTACTTTGATCATTGGGCTGAAAATAAAAGCCCTGGTACTGGATGCTCAATAGCCATCATTGCTCAGCCTCTCCTCCTTTCACATAGTTGCTTTCACAGTGTGGTTGCTGTCCAAAAGACTGGCTGGGTGCCTTTTTATTCCCCTTGATGTGGTTTTTACTGTAAGAATTGCTTTGTTAGCGTTGAAATTTGAAGGCTTGGCTTTTTATTTTATTGCTGAACAGTGGGAAACTCTGAGTGAATATTCTTCGACTTCAAAGCTTGTCAGCAGCTTTACCTTTTGGATAAAAATAATAGTGACTTCTTATTGATCATGTGCACTGGCAATGCTTCAGTGAACTTCAGGTTATAAGCTGTGTATGGAGCATAAAATATGTATAGTGAACTGCTTTAACGAACTTCCAACTGCCAGATATTTCTTTTGTTGAGACGAATAAGTGTCATTCTAGGAGTGGTTACTTGCCGGCTAATTAACTTTACTTAGCGTGAAATTTTATTGACTTTTTTTGAAAAACAGTAAAAAAGCTGCCAAAGTTTAAATTGGCTACCTGCTGCTTATAAGTGTTTATATTATCCTGTTTATCTGCATGGTCTTTGAGAATTACATGCTGTTTCTGAATTTCACACAGACACTTCACAAAGATTTCTCAGTGAAAGATAGTGTTCCCATTAGTTTTTGTGCTGTAATTTTAAGTCCCAGAGAAGAAGGTATATCGTTTCATAGTTATATTGCAGAGGAGAAATATGGAGGCAAGTTAGTTATAGTCTCTCTCCAGGGAATCAGAGTTTAGTTCAGATACTCTGGAAACTCCTGCCAGCCAATTACTGGCAGAATTGGCATAGACTTCAGAGTCACTGCTTTGCCCACACTTATCAGTCAGCTATAAAAAGAAACGGTAATTAGATAGTGCTTTTTAACATACACCAATACAATGTATTTTAAAATTCAGTCTTTTAAAATCTGATCTGAATGCAAATATAATGGATTAAACCTACCTTATTAGCATGTAAGCAGATACATGTTTTGTAGATACTAACCAATGGCTAGTGCATGCTTCCAGGTAGCAGTAACCAATTACATTTCTTCTAGTGAAAAGATTTTATGGGATATAAATCTAATCAGGCTCATCAGTTACTATAGCAAACCTATTCTAATAGTACTCACACACTGCATTTCATAATTCCCCATTTATGGTAGAGAGCTGCCTATCATTGGGGAAGAGCTTAGATTCTGCAATGATGTGTGCTATACAAAATATTGAAGCAGACAAATTACCATATATAGCCTTCAATCATAGCATCTATCATACCATGATAGAAAAATAGGGCTGGAAAGGACCTCAAGAGATCATCTAGTTTGAATAGGGTGTTGAACTATCTCATACAAATCCTTGTCTAACCTGTTTATAAACTACCCAATCAACATTGTCACAACTAAAAGGCAAAAAGAGACTAAAAGCACTCTACCCAGATAGTTGAGCAGGGGATGAGAGCAGTCAGTGTCCTGCTGCTGCAAGGATTGTTAAAATGTACTTTAAAAGATCCCAGGAAGAGGACAATGCCTCCACTACAGAGGAAGTCAAAAACTCCTGCCTCTTCCTGAAAACCTCCCATGATGAGAGTTCACAGCTTCCCTAAATAGTGTTGTCCATTCCCTTACAGTTGTAACTGTGAAGACATTTTCCTAGATATCCCATCTAAACCTGCTTTGCTTCAACTTCAAGCTAGAGCCATTGGTACATGCCCCTGGCTCTGCAGCAACAGAGAAAAAGTGTTCTTTTTTTCTTTATGGTAGCCCTTCAGATATTTGAAGATTGCTATCATGACCCCCCTAATTGTCTTCATTGCAAGCTAAACATGACTAGTTCTTTCAACCTCTCCTCATATGGCTTACCTTCCAAACCCTTTATCATTTTTCTTACCTACCTCTGGTCCCTCTCTAATTTCTCAGTGTCCTTTTAAAAATTTGGAGCCCAAAACTGCACACAGAACTCCAGATGAGGCCTAGCCAGTGTAAAGTAGATAGAAAGTATCACAGGTCCTGTGCCTGTACACCTAATGCACTTACCGATGTAGCCCAAAACTGCATTAACCTTTTGTGCAGCTACATAATACTGTTGACTCAGACAGAGTCTGTGATCCACCAAGATATCTAGATCCTTCTCCAAGGTGCTTCTGTCCAGCTCTAGTTGTCACTGATCTTATATCTGTATTCCTGATTACTCCTCCCAAGGTATAGTGTTTTGCATTTGACAGCATTAAACTTCATCCTGTTGGCTCTAGCCCGGCTTTCTAATTTGTCAAAATCCTTCTGAATTGTATTCCTATCCTCCATTGTGTTCACGATCCTTCCCCGTTTTGTATAGTGTGCAGATTTGCCCAGACTCTCTCTTCCAGCATTGAAATCATTAATAAACACATTGAACAGCACAAGGCCCAGGAGAGACCCCCATGGGACTTCACTCAAAACCTCCTGCCATTTCAACATGAATTTTACACACACACACACACACACACACACACAGCCTTAGTCTGTCTGCCCATAATGCTTTATTCTGATTAGTTGTCTGAAACAACCAATCAGAGTGCTCCAAAAGCGTTATGGAAAGGAGGTGGC
>JAGPOW010002067.1:10490473-10537137 GCA_030014935.1 Caiman crocodilus
GTTTCCTGGAGGCAGCGGCCACGGATTAGACAGCAAGGGGGGAAAAGGTGAGCAGTGCTGGCCATACCCCCCGCCCCATCCCTGCAGGTGGCAGCAACAGAGCGGACAGGGGGAGCAATGGTGCTGGCTCCCACCCCCACTCCCTTGAGGTGCCGGCTATGAAGCTGATGGAACAGGTGGGTGATGCCAGCAACACTGGCCCCTCTCACTCCCTGCAGGGTGCAAAGATGGAGTGGACAGAGGGGTGGGGGGGGTGAGGTCAGCACCACTGGCCACTCCCACCCTCCCTCCCTCCCACCTCCCCGTCCCTACAGGCAGCGGGTCCCTGGAAGCTCCGTTTCCCCCCTTTCCCCCAAATCATTCTTGATGCACAATTGGCTAGTCCATTTATAACTACCCTTTGCTTAAAGCTACTGACCCAGCTGTCTGTCTAACATGTGGTAGTTTTGTCTATTGCATATTTGTCCAATTTGTTTATGAGGTTAAATGGGACTGTCAGTAGTCTTGCTGAAGTCCATCTACACTATACCCAGTGCATTCCGTTCACCTACCCAGCTAGTTAGTCTGTCAAGGGATATCAAGTTTGTTTGGATGATTTGCTCTTAATAAATCCATTCAGGCTGCTTGTGATCAGCTTTTCCTCCTCCAGATGCTTACAGATGGACTTCCTTATTATGCTCCAGTAACTTTGTGGGTATTAAGGTCAGGCCAACCAGTCTGTTAATTCCACATGTCCTCCTTTTTGCCTTTTTTAAAGAGAAGCACTATGTTGGCCCTTTCCCAGTCCTTTGGTATCCTGCCTGTGTCCTACACTTTGTAAATATTATTACCAAGGGCCTGAGATCATCTCTACTGGTTTCTTCAGTACCCTAGGATGGAAGTTCCTCAGGTCCTGACTTGAATTAATTCAGACCCATCAAAAGCTCTCTAACTGTTCCTTTCATTATCTGTACCCTTGGCTTGTCCCCTTCCTTATCCAAATAATTCTTATTACCTCCTGGTTGCAACCTAGTTTTTTTTGCAAAGACTGAGCAAAGTAGCTGTTGAGCAGCTTCACCTTCTTCACATCTTTTGAGAGCTCACCCTGGCTATTTAACAGTGGACTCCCAGCTGCTTTGGCCTTTCTTCTCTAGTGAACATATTTATAAGCTCTCTTCTTGTTGTCCTTAAATTCCCTTGCCAGGTGTAGCTCTTTTTTTACTTTTGCCTTCATGATTTTGTCCTTGCAAGTTCATGCTATTTCCTGGTATGCTTCTTTAGTGACCTGCCCATCTTTCCATTGCCTGCATGCTATTCTTATGCATTTGAGGCATCTTTTGTAAATAGCTGTATAAATTTTAACCTATTGCAAGTACTTGATGATAAGAAACAGACTACCAGTATGTTTCTGGGATGACCCTGCCTCTCAAACAGTGAAGCTTCATGTGAGTTATGTATATGCCCCTAATGAGTACCAGTAACCTACATATTATAGTCCGTATCGTCCATGTCTTGCATATTCCATAGGTTTTAAAGTGGCTAGAAATGTTTTAGGATCTGTCTTACTTGCCACCTAGACTGGTAGTTATCTATTAAATGAAATCTTTAAAGCCACCTTCCAGCAAGTGGTAGCACCTCTCTTCTGTCTCCGTGGAGCAGCTGCAGCTGTTCTTCAGGTGACGTTCCATCTCACTCTCAGATTCAAGACGTGTCTTAGGAAAAGAAAAGGTAAAATTTGTTCCTAGAAGAAACGGGGCAAACATACAAAGAATGCCTTGCCTATGATGTGCCGATCCACTATTAGTATTCATTGTGGGCTTGTTCTGTGTAAAGTTCCTGAACCACCACCACTGCCACCTTGCTTCCTATGGATGTCCTATCATCAGTTAATGGCAGGAGAAGTTCTGTATCAAACAGCCAGATCTGTGTCAGGTGTCAATATTCAGAGTGAAAATTTTCCAGAAAATTTTTGGTAAAGGATCACAGAATCACAGGAAAGTAGGGCTGGAAAAAACCTCATGAGGTCATCTAGTCCAGTTCCCTGCTCAAGGCAGGGTCATCCCTGACTATACCACCCTAGCCAAGTGTATGTCTAAACTGCTCTTGAAAATTTCCGGGGATGGAGATTCCATAATTTCACTAAGTAGCTCTTCCCAATGTTTAACTACTCTTATAGTCAGAAAGTTATTCCTAATCTCCCACCTATGTTTCCTCTGTTGCAGTTTGAGGCCATTGCTCCTAGGCCTGTCACCTAGCGCAACAGAGAAAATTTGATCTTCATCCTTTTTATAATCACCCTTCAGGTTAGGGGTGCACCAATAGAGATTTTGGGAGCTGATAGTGATAGCCAATTTTTAAGGAAGCATATCAGCCAATTCCAATCCAATTTTCTATACAGCTGTGTCCAGCTGGTAAGTCTGTTGTGGTGGAAAGGGAGCATGGAGGGAAGGGGGGCGTAGGGTGCAAATCAGTGCCCCCCACCATGGTGAGGGAGGGAGTGGGGATGGGACTGGGGTAGGTGCTGCCCAGATGGGGAGGGGAGAGGGATGGAGCTGTGGCTCATCCAGGGTAGTGCGAAAGGGGCTATGCATACCCTGGGACGCCACGGGGGGGCACAGGTCTGTGCAAGGCGTGGGTAGGACAGACTGCAGCTGTGGGTTGGAGCTGGGGCCTGTGCCGGGCTCTTCGCAGCAGAGGGGGCTGGGGCATGCTGTGCTCGGGGCAGGCAATGGTGGCACTGGGAAGGGGGCTACAGTGAAATTTGGGGTGGCTGCAGGCCCCCCTACCCATAGTCCCTTTCCCAGCACCACCGCTGCCTGCCCAGAGAGTAGCACAGGCCTGTCCCACCAAGAAGAGCTTGGCATGTCCCCCAGCATTAGCCCAAGGCTGCAGCCCACCTGCCCCACCCCACACAGGTCTGGGGATGCACACCTCCATCCCCCATGCCTTCCTGGGGTGCACACAGTGGTGGGAGCCATCTGCCTCCCTGCACCACTCCTGGATGAGCCATGAATCTGTCCCACACCCCATCCTGGCTGGGCAGCCTGCCCCAGCCCCACTCCTTCCCTCACCACAGGGATCTTGATCTGCCCCCCGCTTCCCCTTTCCTTCCCTCTCCCTGCTCCCCTTCCACCACAACAGGCTTACCAGCTGCACACAGCTCTCCAAGCTGCCAGGCTGTGCTCCTCGCTGCCTACATGCTGTGCTGTGATATGTGCGGGCATTTATCGGCCAAATTATCAGCCACATCAGGCCAGTTTCCGATATAGTCAGTTTTCTTTCTATTGGTGCTGATCTGATATCAGACCAATGTATCATTACACCTCTGTTGATTTAAATCAAATCTACTCTTCTGCAGGCACTGGAACTTCCCTCAACACACCGTAGTCCCCCCTGGGCACTGGACCCTCCTACTGCACCCCAGGCACAAGACCTTCTCTCCTAGTACCTAGTCCTTCCTGGGCTCATGCTCTTTCTCTCTTGTGCTCTTGGGGCCCCAGGCCAAAGCCTGCTCTGACCCTGCACTCTACCTCTCAGTGGGCTCAGGAACTCTCTCTCTGGGCCCCAGTCCCTCTATTCTTCTGGCCCCTCTTCCTCTGGGCCAGTTGGGATTTCCGTACCCACCCCCTCCCTTCCACAACAACCAGAGCTTAACCCTACATCAGAGGTTAAGGCAGGAGCCCTGCTTCCAGGAGCTAGACTGCCTGACCTGCTTAGGCCCTGGGCCCTGTGTCTTCTTAATGGGCCCCTGCCACACCTGCAGACTGCTTCTCAGGCAACCCTTTCCTCTTAAAGTGGCAGCCACATCAAGCACCATTATAGCCATTATAGAAACATTGTTAGACCAACACTGCACCCAGAACCCTTTGCTGCGTGCATTTATTGGCCAAATGAATCAGCCACATCAGGCTAATTTCCAATATAGTCAATTTCCTTTACATTAGTACAAATCTGATATCAGACTGATGTTTCAGTGCACCTCTACTTCAGGTACTTGAAGACTGTTATCAAATATCAGTTACTCAGTTTTCTCTTGTCCAGACTAAATAATCCTAATTCTTTCACCTTGTACTCATAAATCATTTTAGAAGGCCTCTAATAATTTTTGTTGCTCTCTGCTGGACTTTTTGCAATCTGTCTGCATCTTTCTTGAAGTGTGGAGACCTAAAACTGTATACAGAACTCCAGCTGAGGCCTCACCAGTACCAAATAGAGCAGAATAAATACTTTGATTTGCAAGCGACATTTCTGTTAATACATCCCAGTTTGGCAATGGCATTTTTTGCAACAAGAGCACACCATTGGCTTAGTGAGCTTTATGGTCTATTTAGCCAGTTATTCTTCAAAGTATATTAATCTATGCAATTACTCCATCCTAAATGTAGGAGTGCACTTGTCCTTGTTGAATTTAATCTGATAGATTGTACCATTTCTCCAATTAGTCAACATCATTCTGAATCCTAGACCTACCCTCCAGAGTCTCTGTAGTTCCACCAAATTCAGTGTCATCAGCAAGTGTACCCTCATTTCCATTGTCCAAAATATTAGTGAAGAGGTTAAACAATACCCAACCCAAGACACTTCCATGGGGAACTTCACTTAATACCTCCTCCTAACTAGACATTGAGCCATTGAGGACTACTTGTTGAACATAATGATCCAACCAATTGTGTATCCACCTTACAGTTCTTTCATCTAGCTTACATTTCCTTAGCTTGTTAATGGAAATATTGTGGGTGCCTTGCTAAAGTCAAGGTATATCATAAGCACTGTTCTTCCCCCCACCCACAGAGCCTGTCACCTTACCATAATCAACAATCTGACAGGGAATTTCAGAAGAGCAGCTGTGTGGAAAATAAGAGATACACTTTCCTTCCCAGGCCACTCCGAGGAAGATCTCAATCTAGGAGTCTTAACTTGGATCAGAAAAAGGCTTTTTCAGTATTTCTGTACAAACCTAGGAAGGACTTTTTCAGAATGCTCTGCATTCACATGAAACCGGGCTTAAATGATAAATAGCTCAGGCAGCTTCCAGCACCTTGTTAGGTAAGAGGTTAAGCTTCTCAAGATTGTTGACAAACTGATAGGTCCAAGGGACAGCCACCCTGGAATGCCCCCCAACCTCTTCAGAATTTCTGTGAGGTTTGGGCATCCGCTAGCATTGATGCAGAGCAGTATACAGTACTGTCACGTCATACGCGCTTTTAACGTGCGCAAATTCAACTTTACACGGGTTGGGAGGGGCAGGGCTTCAATTTGCTTCAGTTTGCAGCGGCGGTGGATTTGGCAGCGTGGTGGTGGCCCAGCAGCACACAGCCCCCCACCACCCTGCACTGCGCTGCTGCCGCCAGCTACACAACTCCAAGCACTGTTCCGCGGTGGGCGGCAGGAGGCAGAGGCAGTCGCCACTAGTCAGATCACTGGCGATTTGACTATGCGCGATTTTCGCCTTACGCACCGACCTCGGAACCTAACCCCTGCATAAGTTGCAACATGCCTGTACATCCAAGTAGTTACTAACCCAGGTTTTGTGAAGCATCGCACTATTTAATGAGAACAGAAGTATTTCATAGAAAATAGATCTTAAAACAGTAGATGGATCATATGGTATGTGGCTCTCCATGGGTTTGTTCATCTGCACAAGGAAACACTGAAAGGAACTTTGGGCCTTCTTACTGGCCTTTCTCTGGTCACAGTGTCATGCCTGTCAGTTTTCAAATAGTCTCTCTCCCACTCTAGATCAGGGCTGTCATTTTATGCAGTTTCAGATCCTTTATTGTTTTAGGCCTTTCAGACCAAGCCAGGAGCAGACACTACTTCCTCCCCAGTGAAGGGAAAAGGAATCACCAAAAGAATTGTTTTTACATTGTTTCAGCATTGGGGATTTACGTTAATTATTGCCATTGCCTTTAGTTATAAAGGGAAGTATCCTTTAGTTCCATGGTTCTCAACCTTTTTTGCACCAGGACCCTTTTGTAAACATCAACGGCCAGTTCTGAGCCAGCACCCCTCACTCCCAACCTGCTGCCCCTAGGCTCTAGCCCCCCAGTGTGTAGGGCAGGGGTGTGGGTGTGTGGGGCAGTGGGGTGAAGGGGCATAGGGGGCCCCAATCAGACCCTTGCAGGCTGCAAGTCTGTCAGCTTGCAAGGGAAAAGCCATGGTTTCCCACATTTTTTGCCTTAAAGGAAAATCCATTTTTAAAGTTTGCTTGCAACCCTTTCATATATTCTTGTGACCCACTTTTGGATCGCAACCCACGGCTTCAGAAACACTTCTTTAGTTTACCCATTGAGCCAGGAATAAAAATCAAACCAATGGATAAAGATACATGGAAAATCTAAAAGTCAATAAAGTGATCTATGTATTTCCATGTTATCTGTCACACAGTTGTGGCAACACTGTTGATACCTACCCAGAACAAATATAAACAGGTGGTGGTCAGTTGAGCTGTGCAAAGTTTCGGTCCCTGGTTCAGTTCGGTGGCGATTTGGCCTGACTTGGTGGCTGAATCTCCGAATCGAATCAAAGGACCCTTTAATGTCTCCAAATCAAATCAGAACCCTCTGAATCAATTTGGACAGATTCAATGATTCAGACATAGATACAGCTTTAAATGTTTTTTCTACATACCTTTCAGTAGCAGGGGCTCTAAACACTGCGATGCTGAGGCAGATGCAGTGTCCCACAGAAGCATGGGGAGCTCCCCAGCACACTGGACAGCAGAGCCAGAAGTGAACCAGAAGTGCCTCTGGTCCACTTCCTGGTCCACTGGGCAGTGCTCGGGGGGGCCTCCATACTCCCCCCAGCTTGGTGACTGGTGCCTCCTGGGTCTGGAGGGGGCACCCAGGGTCCCCCCAATGACTGATCCATACTTCCAGTCCACTTCTGAGCTCACTGCCAGGCACGCTGGAGAGTCCCCCATGTGCCCCAGCACCACAGCGATCATGAGCCGCACTGCTACCTCAAGTTATATAGAAAAAAACTTTTAAAGCTGTGCCTGCATCCGAATCACTGATTCACCAAATCAGCATCGAATCTTCAGATTCTGATTTGGTTGAATCAAATCGGGGACAGTGATCCAAATCAACGGATTGAATCACTGCCCCTGATTCAGGCTGAATCTGAATCGAATAGTGCCCATTTCGCACAGCCCTAGTGGTCAGCAAATGCACAGCAGGGTTAGCTGCATTTCAGTCCATTCCTGGTTGGTTAACTGGCTTAGAAACTGTCCTAAATGATTCCCAGTTTCCAGCTGGTGAGAAAAGAATCATTTCTTTAACCCTTTTTTAATACCATGGAACCTCACTATTTTGCAGTATTCAGTCATTCTGATAAGGATATCTTGGTGTTGCTGCTCTATCAATACCATCCACCCATCTAGAGAGGAAAGGAAGATCTGTGCACACAGGTTCTGTGGGATCCTTTTTTACAAGCATATTCACATATAGTCTGTATTATGTAAAGTAGAATTAATTGTCTTGCTTCATTCTTTCTGCTGTAATCCTACTAGGCAGTTTCCCCAGCTTCTTGGACTTAATCATTTCTTCCTGATTAGGAACATGCTCTCGACGTCTTGCTCTCAAATGCATACGTTATTCTAGGAACTGACCCTTTATTTCTTTGCTTACTGTGTTTCTCAGCAAAAGTTTTGTGTAATTACTTAGCTTCCTGACTACATGTTAGAATCACAGAAAATTAGGGTTGGAAGGGACCTCAAAAGGTCATCTAGTTCAAAGCAGGACTATCCCCAACCAGATCATTCCAGCCAAGGTTTTGTCTACACAGGTCTTAAAAACCTCTAAGGGAGAAAATTCCACAATCTCTGGATAACTTGTTCCAGTGCTTTACTACCCTCCTAGTGAGAATGTTTTTCCTAATATCTAACCTAAAACTTCCTGTGCTGCAACTTGAGACCACTGTTCCTTGTTCTGTCATCTGCCACCACTGAGAACAGCCTAGCACCATCCTTCAGCTAGTTAAAGGGTGCTATAAAATCCCCCCTCAGTCTTCCCCACTGCAGACTAAATAAGCCCAGTTCCCTCAGCCTCTCCTCTTAAGTCATGTATTCCAGCACCCTAACCATTTTTGTTGCTCTCCGCTGGACTCTCCAATTTATCTACATCCTTTCTGGAGTGAAGGGTCCAAAACCTGGATACAGTACTCCAGATATAGCCTCACTAGTGCCAAATAGAAGAGAAAAATCACTTTCCTCAATTTCCTGGCAATGCTCCTAGTAGGGCTGTGTGAAGCTTTGGTAGCTGATTTGATTCAGAGGAGATTTGGCCCGATTCAGGAACTGAATCTCCAAATACAAATCAAATTGGAAGAACACTTAAAAGCTCTGAATCAATTTGGAAAAGATTCAGCCTCTTTGGAGATTTGGCCATAGACTAAACAGGCAGCTGATACAGCTGGTAAGTCTGACAGTGCTGGAAGCGGGGGCTATGCCCTTCTGCTGCCCAGAGCAAACCATGCCTACATCGTGGACCACCCCTACCTCCCCACACACTGGCTGGGCAAGCAGCAGCAGGGTGTGGCTCCCCCTGCCAGGGCAGAAGCTGGCACAGCCAGAGGAGCCACAGGAGAACCTGCAGCCACCTGTCTGTGCCTGCCTCTCCCCATCCGAATCACTGAATCTCTCCAAATCAGCTCCAAATCTTCTCAAACCAATTTGGTCAAATCAATTTGGGACAGTGATCCAAATCTCCAAATCAAATCACTGTCTTCTGAATCAGCTGAATCTGAATTGAATACTTCCCTATTCACACAGGCCTAGCTTATAGTATGCTGTTAGCCTTCTTGGCAACAAGGGTGCACTGTTGGCTTATATTAAGCTTAGTGTCCACCATAACCCCCAGGTCCTTTTCTGCAGAGCTGCTGCCCAGCCAGTCAGCCCCCAGCCTGTACCAGTGCATGGGATTCTTCCATCCTAAGTACAGGACTTTGTTCTTGTCCTAATTAAACCTCATGAGATTTCTTTTGGTCCAATCCTACGATTTGTCTAGGTCTCTCTGAATCCTAGACTTACCCTCCAACCTATATTCTTTGTGAGCATCTCCATTCTTCTTCTGTATAAGTAGTTGTCTATCATAAAGCTTACAGATGCACAGAGAGGTGACAGGTGGGCATCATTTGCAAGCAGCTCTTCCAGAGGAGCTGGTACACAATTTATATATCTTGGAAAACTGTTAGTCTGCCAGCCCTGTGGCAGTGCATTACATTCCTGAGAGAGGAGGAGGGGGGCAAAGAATATGTATGCATTCCACCTTCCCCTCACAGGAGGTTCCTGTAGCACTATATTTTAGGAGGCTAGAAAGCCTGGCTTAGTTTAGCCCTTTAGGTAATGGCCTAAGAAAGGAAAATATATTTATTAAGTGTACACTGAAATACCTGTAAATGAAACTCTCCAATGCTGCAGTACCCTATATCTTTGAGCTCCGTATTCAGTGAGCAATCACTGCCCAGCAATAAGCAAAGATATAGACTGAATTCCCTTCCCCACTTTTCTCAAGGATGATTCCCTTGCATCTATAGGGGTTTTGTACAGGGAGCAGAGAGGTAAGAGAACATTTACTACATAGCCTTTCCCAGGCCCATCTCTTTTGGATGACTAGAATCATCTATTGCTTTTCAGCATGTCCAGGATTGTCTCTCCTTAGTTGCTGAAACACTGTTTCCTTTTGTCTGGAGACGTGGAATAAACTGAAAAATCAGCAGGCAGCAATCCATGCTTATAAATTACAGTATAGTAACTGTAAAATGCCACAGGGTGGGTAAACTGTCTATTCAGTAAGGCAGATTACAGCTTTACCGTATGGAAGGCAGCATCCACACATTAGAGTTCAGGGATTTGTAGTAACTGGCTCTCACAATGCAGACTATATAGAGCATGGGGTTAAAGTAACTTCATGCCATTGTAACATGAGCATAGGCCAAGCGTGACAGTTTGTTTTAGAACAAATGGCAGTCAGAGTATGGGGAGGATGGAGTACTGGGTTTGGGGAGAGAACACTATCAGAAGACTGCTTCAAGGGGAGAAAGCCATTGTGGCTGTGGTTGGCAGAGTGTAGGCTTGAGAAGAGAATCTTACAAGTCTCAAAAAGAAGGAAGTAGTTTTGGTGGCAGGATCCAGTTTAATACAAGGGCATGCTAGGAGTAAGGGGTTGGTTTTGCACTGGTATTGTATCCTAAGGACTTGACAAAGAAGCCATTTAACCAAATGAGGAGTGGGGGGACAAGGGGGCAGATGGAATGAACTGGGGGATGTCTATTTTTGTGTTTCCCTCACACGTTTGATTGAGCAGTTGCATATATCAATGCAGGATAACGTCTCTATCCTGAGAAGTTGCAGTGGTAAATTACCATCTTTACATCAATATGTACAACAAGGAGCTTTCAAATGGGCTTAGCTAAACAATATCTTGCAAGGTGATTGTGGCAGGGCACGGGTAGTGCCTGCCACTTTAAGGACTCAGCCAGGAAGGGGCAGATGTCTGATGAGAGCAGCCATTTTAAGGCCCAGGTCCCTGAGCAGTGCATGATCAGTCAGCAGAGGAAAAATACCTCTTCTGCTTAGCTTTGCCAAGAGCACCTTCAAGGTAAGGGTGAAGCTATGGGGATGGCATGGAGACCTCGTTAATCCTGAGCATGACCTAAAACTGAACCCCGCCAAGGCAGGAAGACCTGGTGGGCCTGCTGGTGGTGCAATAGTCCCCATGTAAATGCCAGGAGTGATCACCTCTCCAGTAGGGTGGAGGCGCCTTAGCCTCAGCCCCCACCTTCTGGTGGGTTGCATAATTCAGGGAAGGCCAGGTAAGCTTCTTAAAGCACCTGAGCCTGTTGGGGTGAGTGACCCCACAGGGCCAGGCATGCTTTGTGAAGCACCTGATCTGGGAACAGGGGACCCTGAACGCTGTGAGTGGCCAAGCAGTTCACACTTGTCCTGAGGGACCCCTGACTGGCCCATGCTGGGGCCAGGGCCCAAAGAGGGGTCAAAGGGTCAAGGTGGTCCACTGCAAGGGATGCCCAGAGCAAAGAGTCTTGGGATTCCGACTGGCATGAGACAGAGCCAGGCCCTAAAGGGGAGCCGAAGGTCCAAGGGAGGGGACCAGAGCTAAGGGGGTGAAGGGTACAGCTGAGTTTAGCTGCCTGGGATGCCATCTATGAGCCTTGGGCCACAGTGTATGGGTAAAACAGAGCTGCAGATATTCCTTAAACATTGGGGTTCAAAATGGGCAGCCTCCCACCTAATTAACATCTCAATACTATTACATCAAAGCATGACAGGCAAGTGAGATGGGCGGCTTGGCCCATAGACAGGGGGCGAGCCAGTGCTTGTACCAGGCATGATAGTTTGCCCCTGTTACAGTTATCTTGCCACCCATTCCTGTGTGCTTTGGTGAAGTCACTGTTACAGGGCATCACTGACAGGCAGGGTTTGGTCCACTACTGGTCCTGCATTCCCTGTTAGTGTCCCTATCTGCCTTCTCTTATTTAAGTCTCTGTTATCAACTGGTTAATTGAGAGGCCCCCAGCCTCTCTGACTACATCTTGCCCCTGACTAACAGCCCTGTGTTTCAGTATCCCCTGGATTTCAACCCAGAGCTTTTGGCTCCACTAGCTCACAAATGAACCCCTAGGCTAGGCATAGTAGGTTCATTTGTGAGCATTGCTGCCTTCGTTGCCCTGTCAGAGCCTAAACTTTGGAGTGATTTATGCTCTGGTCCAGTGTAGGCTGAACCCTTCCAGGGTTGGTCACTGCAGAGTTCCATTCCTTGGCACTCTGCTATGTAGCTTCATCATCGTCCATTTTAATCGTGTCTGGTTCACTTGTTGTTATCACCAGAAGTTTAACAGAACTGTCTTTCTACTCTGGGTCACAAATGGAGTCCACAACACAAAACTTTGTCCCACTTCCCCGCCCAAAAAGGTAACAAAAAAAAACATCCAGCTTACCACAGCTGAGATCCCCACATCCTTGAATCTATTTCTCGACAGTTCAGGGACCCTACTTTCTTCCTGCTAGGGTGTCTTCTTCTTCCTTATGCAGGTAGCCCACCTGCCCATCCTAGCTCCCCAGCTGGACTTCTCATTCCTTCCTACTTGCTGTCTGGGACCAGCATTTATGCCCTGTGTTCCTTCCCCTCTATCGAGCACCTAAATGCCCAGTCAAACTAGAACAGGAGGTCCTCGTTAGAGGCTGCCAGTATCTAGTAGGGGTGAGGCTGCAGCTTAAGACCAGCTGCACCTCTTCACCCTCCTTCCCTGGTTTCTCCTTCTTTCTTTCTCAGAAAGACTGAGTCTTAAAGGGACATCACCCCTCAGCTCTATCCTGCAGTCTCTTCCCAGTAATTGTGGTGAAACCCCCTATTACAATCATGTTAAAATGTTGGTGCATAAGTAGGATGGTTTAGTCAGAGATTATTCTGTGTAGAGCAGGGACTGAACTAAATGACCTTACAAGTCATTTACCTGAACTAAATGTCCCTTCCAGTCCTACTTCCCTATGTGTCATGCTTCCTGCATTTAGCTTTCTTTCACACCTAGGACATCTGTTGCAAAGAGAATTTCTTCTGTCAATTTAGACCGCGGTAGGCAACATTTTTTGGCTGGCGTGCTGAAAAACACCACAATGCCTACCTTGGAAGGTGCCGGAGTGCTGGCATGCCAAAAAAATGAGGGCAGGGGGTACATGGCAGGATTCCCTGCTTGTGCCTCTTGCCCTGCTGCCCCTTGCCACCCCAGCCAAAGCCCCTCCCCCCCAGCCCTACTGCCTCTGCCCCCCAGCCTGGGTTCTGTGGCTGTCAGCAGCTACCCCAACTCTGGGTAGCTGCTGGAGCCTAGGCTGCTCCCAGTAGGGTTTGCAGTGTCCCAGATGCCTGTTGGGAGCAGCGTGGATTCCCAGGTGGCAGCAGGTACCCAGAGCCCAGGCCAGCTGCAGCCAGGAGGCTGCAAACAGCTGCGCCGGGCTCCGGATCCCAGGCATCAACTCCATACTGGTGTGTGTAGATGCACCTTGGAGTGGGCAGTGGGGGAGGGTCCTGAGGCAGCGCAACCCTGCTCTCTTCCCTGCTGCCAGTATAGAGCTGGTGACTGGGGTCAAGAGCCTGGAACAGCTGTTTGTAGCACTCCTGGGCTCTGGGCAGCTGCAGGTAGCAGCAGGCAGGCTGTAAACAGCTGTGCCGGGCTCCACAGCTCCAACATCAGCTCTGTGCTGGTGGCGACTGCACGCACACCTCACAGTGGGGCTGGGACATTGCAAGCCCTGCTGGGAGCAGCCCTCCGTTGCTGGCAGTGGCTTCCCAGAGCTAGGGCTGGCTGTGGCTTGCCGAGCAAAATATCCTTGCGTGGCATACTCAAGGGGTTGCTGAACCCTGGTTTAGACAATAGGTATAAATTCTTGCTTTTGACAAATAGTCAGGAAAATAGTAGCTGTCTTCTGCCTTAATTTGCGCTATGAAAGAAAGATTCCTACTGCTTTGCTGGATTGTCTTCCTGATTCTTACCAAAAGAGGAAGGCTCTTGGAACCATCTGCACTTGATAGTAGAGTCTTATTGATTTTTCTTCAATTTCATAGTGGTCCCAGGCCCACTATGCTTAATCTGGGTTAAAGTTCACTGTAGTCTGCTTCTTGAGCTGTGCATCACAGCCCTCTTCAGAGGCAGCCTTCTGGTTGCAGCATATTCCACTTCCTGTGTTGTCTTGCTTGTTTTAATTCTGTGGTCAAAGATTTTCTTTGAGATAAACAAGAGGCTGCTCCAACGCCAGTGTCCTGTGCTTTCAATAGGTCTGACTTGATTTGCAGAGGTATTTGGAGAACAGTATTCCGTTAATATATCAGTCCTTACATTGATTCTTGAAAAGCAGGGTTTCTCTTTACAGAATCTTTTAGGGTGAGAATTACCTTATGGTAGCAGAAGTTCTTTAGGAGCACTGGGTCTGCTTGATCCTTCAGATACATGATGCATGAGAGAGGGAATAATACAGACATCAATCCTAACCTTTTGACATAGTCTTTCAGTCATTGCTCAGGTCTACTTCTCACCATCTTATTGTCATCTGTCTATAAGATATCTGGGTAGAGGTGTATTTCTAATTCCATAGTAGATACTTCTGTTTGTATTATCCAGAGGTTTTGTGTTTAATTTTTGTCTCTGACCACATAAGATATATACCTCCAGCCTCCTTTTCTTATGTAGTATTAAAATATTTTATATGTCCTCGTGCTGCTATTTTCTCTGACATTATTCCAGCATTACTGAAATCTTATTTTTATGTAAGACATTTAAATCTTGAAATTCTGTTGCTTCAAACTGTGACACTACAATTTTTCTGTAATAAAAAGATGCCCTCCCCTTGTGCTTCCACATGAAAACCACTGGCCTCCTTTAAAGGATATGTTAAATGTAAACTTACTTTTTCTGTAACACCCATTCAAGTGTGTTCTGAAATATCAGGCATGAAGGGGCAGACCTATAGTGTGATTTCCTTGCATGTCTTAGAAATTATGTTTTTTTGCATCATCCTTACAGGACTGTAGACTATCTCTTGTGCTTTTCTTGATTTCTAATCATCTATTTATAAGATTCCTGGGTAGAGGCCTATTTTTGGTTTCATACTAGTTCTTTATGTGTATATTGGTTTTGCGTTTAATTTTTATCTGAGGCCGCATAAAACATATATCCATTCAGCCTCCTTTTTCACATAATATTAAAATATTTTATATGTCTTCATGTTGCTATATTTTTCTGTTATTTTTCAGCATTGTGAAATCTTATCAGCACAGCAGCTGAAAAAAGATAATGGATAAAATGAAGGAAAAACACTGGATGACATTTCAGTACAGGGACAACTGTCTCTTATTCAGCTTTCTGGAGGCAATAGTTTGTTCTAAAGGAAAGGCAGTTTCATTTACTCATGGAGCAAGCACAAAAATCAGTCTATCTTTGCACTTCACAAAGTTGCAAGATGCTGTTTTCTTATAGAATAAATAGGCCTTATTTGCATGACTGAAAAGAATTGGATGCAGTTGGACCATGTCTCTGTTCAAGAGGGAGCTTTGTGAGAACTGTGTTATTTATGAGTGGATTAAGTAGAAGCAGATTCTGTTAGGGAAGTGCAGAGGAGGTGGACCCTGGTCTGGCTACAGGCCACAGGAGTTCATCCCTTTTGGTTTTGTTGTGCCAAATATCTACAGACTGGTAGATGAACATTTACCAGTCTAGACTGGCGGGTCTGCATGAGAGAAGTTGAATGCACAGGTAAGAATTCCCTTGTTTATCAAATGAAAAGCTGCAGAATTCCTGATTGATAGGTTTACCAATCCTACCCCCTTTCAGACCTTTCCTGAAACTGGCACTTCTTTAAATTAAACTCCTACAGCTGGTAAGGCATGAACACTTGTGTATCTGAAATAGGGCAGAATTATCCAAGGCTGATTTAGTTGGGATCGATCCTTCCTTGAGCAGGGGGCTGAACTAGATGACATTTATGAGGTCCCTTCCAGCCTTTCTTTATTATGATCCAAAGATAACCACATCTCTGGAATTGTCATAGTGAGGGCCACAGACATACGAATAACTTACCATAAAGTAAAAGGCATGGGAGGGGCTTTGCCATGTGTCACCTACTTCACCTACTCCTTATGTTTACATAAGTGCCCTATGGTAAGTGAAAACTAAATTATAGTAAAATTCTCCTTCACTGAGGGCTTAGCTACTGTAGGTCAGCTTCCACTTACCACAGAATAAGAGCCTACATCACAGGGTAGCTGACATGATAAAGAACTAAATCTTCTCCCCTCTCTGGTTATTTGTATGTCCACACTCTAGAAAATTTCTTCCATACTAAGGCACTATGCAGATGGTATGCTGGAATGAGATCCCAGTAAGCATAGCTAGACAACAGTCCATCAGCAGGAGGTTATTTACATTAACTAATCTATCCCTTTTGTGCCAGCTATCAATATTGTACCCTCCTCAACCTGCCTGACCATGATAAGGACAAATGTCATCCCATGCCAAAAGGAGATTCCTTGCATTGTCATTGCTATTTTTTGCTAACCCATGATGTGTTCTTTCTTTAGCGTACATACCGAATGCCAAAGGATATCCACGTTGAACCACAGAAGTTTGCTGCGGAGTTGATCAATCGCTTGGAGGAAGTGCAAAAGGAACGTGAAGCAGAGGAAAAATTAGAAGAGCGCCTTAAACGTGTTCGAGCGGTTAGTAATAGCCTTAACTTCTCTATAAGCTTGGCAGTGCGTTTGGAAAACTTGAACCATGGGGATTCATAGATGCTAGGGTCGGAAGGGACCTCAATGGATCATCGAGTCTGACCCCCTGCATAGGCAGGAAAGAGTGCTGGGTTCAGATGACCCCAGCTAGTTGCTTATCCAACCTCCTCTTGAAGACCCCCAGGGTAGGGGAGAGCACCACCTCCGTTGGGAGCCCATTCCAGACTTTGACCACTCTAACTATGAAGAAGTTCTTCCTAATGTCCAGTCTAAATCTGCTCTCTGCTAGCTTATGGCCATTATTTCTTGTAACTCTGGGGAGCGCCTTGGTGAATAAAACCTCACCAGTTCCCTTCTGTACCCCTGTGATGAACTTATAGGCAGCCACAAGGTCACCTCTCAACCTTCTTTTGCGGAGGCTGAAGAGGTCCAGGTGCCCCAGAATCTTTCAGTAGCTGTGATACTCAGTGATGGGGGAGGTTCGCACTGCATGATTTCTGTAGGACAAGGTCATCAGTTCACAACAGGATTACTTACATGCCTCCATTACCCCAGGCTCCCCTTGTTCCATCTTTGTGCTTTCTGTCTCTCTCTCCACTTCAAAGACTCTTCAATTCCTCTAATTCCTTCCTTCATACTAAGAACTTTACCTGAACCACCATTTTTCCCCCATTCTCCATAGCTGAGGCTCCTTGTGCAGCCCCTTTCTTCTGTATAATCACTGAATTAAGAAAAATGGGACTGGAAGGGACTTCAGCAGGTCATCCAGTCTTAATCCCCTGCTCAAGACAGTATCAGCCATGTCTAAACCATCTCAGCCAGGTACTTGTCTAACCCACACTTAAAATCTTCCAATGATTTAGATTCCACAACCTTTTTACGTAATCTTTTCCAGTACTTAACACCTTCATAGTTAGAAAGTTCTTCTTAATACCTGGGGCTCTATGTAATACTCATTCCTGGCTTACCTACAGCTCCCAGGAGAACAAGCAGGGAAGGGAACCCACTGCACTGCCACACCACAGGTGGTGGCAGATGGGTTCCCCTTCCCTGCTTGCTCCTCTGGGAGAGTGCTGGGAGCTGCAAGGTCTGGGAGGGCAGAGGGAGAGTCCTGAGGGGCAGGGAGGAAGCCCCAGGAGTGGCGGGGAGGCAAAGTAGAACAGAAAGGAAATCCCAGGGGACAGGGGCTGCAACCGGCCCTGGCTCTGGGGAGCTGCTGCCAGCCAGGAGCCCGGGCTGCTCCTAACAGGCAGCTGGGATGCTACAAACCCTCCTGGGAGCAGCTCGAGGTCCATTGCTGGCAGCAGCCACCCAGAGCCAGGGCTGACCATGGTGTGCCGAGCAAAATGACTATGGTATGCCATGCTTGGCACGCATGCTGGGGGTTGCCAACCCCTGCCCTACATTGATAGGCCCATTACCTGCCTTACCTGAGGTCAGGAATCCACTAGGTGATGGAGTCTGCAGCTACTCTTTTACACAATAGAGATATTTGAGGATCACGACAGAGAATATTAGCAACTGTTAGAGGGAGACATTTAAGCTGCCATTGCCAGTTCAGGGTAGAATCTCCAGGGCTGTCAACCTTTGCCCTCACAAAAGTAATTTTAAATGCTTGTCAAACATCTTTTTAAAAGAAGTGGTTGGATATGCTTTGGTCAGATGTAACTAGGGGTATGGACACACAAATGTTTGGAGCCCTTTCAAAGGGGGAACATTTCAAAAGGGCAGCAGGTAGTGCTCTAGTTGTTACATGTGAATGATGAAGAGCTGAGAACTATTCGAATGCAGAAAAACCTCTGACTGTAACACTTTTTCATCAGATTTTAAAAGTTGAAGCAGGTTTTCCTACATTTGAATCCTCCTCCACTCAATCACACATAACAATTAGAATAAACCAGCTACTGCCCTTTTGAAACATTCCCCTTCCGGAAGGGCTCCAAGCGTTTGTGTCCACACCCTCAGAGTAACTATGCCTGGAGTACTCTATAACGAGCAACAGCTAGAAGCCTAGGAGCACCCCACCACCACCACCACCAGCACCACACGCGCGCATGCGGATTGTTGGGGGATGAGAGGAGCTTGGCAGCCTAGAGCAGGCAAATATGGGAGAGGGCCATGATCAGTAGCAAAAGAATGAAGCAGAGCTTCACAGCTGGCTTGGTTATAAAAGAAGATTAAAACAGCTGAGATAAGCTTTGCCTTCTTTAGAAGCATTGGGTGTTGGCTGTAGCTGAGGTTGGGATGTTTAACTAGGACTGGGGTCGGCAACCCCTGGCACGTGTGCCCAGCGTGGGACGCGGGGCCATTTTGCTTGGCATGCTGCGGCCAGCCCTGGCTCTGGGAAGCTGCTGCCAGCAACAGAGCCTGGGCTGCTCCGAGCAGGGCTTGCAGCTGCCTGCTCAGAGCAGGCCGGGATCCCAGCTGGCAGCAGCTCCCCAGATCCAGGGCAGCTGCAGCCAGGAGGTTCCAAACAGCTGTGCTGGGCTCCAGCACCAGCTCCGCATCGGTGCGAGCAAGCGCACCTCAAAGCAGGCAGTGGGGGTGGGACCTGGGGCAGCGCAGCCCTGGTCTCTCCCCCGCTCCTGGCACGGAGGTGATGATACTGGCGCAGAGGTGGACCCTCAGAGAGTGAGGAAAGGGCCATAGACTCAAGGCCTGTCTGAGTTTCCCCTGACTGGCCCATACTGGGGCCAGGACCGAAAGGGTCGAAGGGCTAGGGGCCCACCACGAGGGATGCCCAAGAGCTGAGGGCCTGGGGTCCCGACTGGCCTGGAGGTGAGCCAGGGCTAGATGAGCCGAAGGTTTCTGTGTGGGGACCACACCCGAAAAGGAACCAGCTCAGGGAGCTATGCTGTCTGGTATGGTGGAAGAGGCTGCCTGAGGGGAGGAATCTATGTGGGGTTCAACAGGAGGATTGAGCAAGGGGCTGGTAATTAAAGAAACATCTAGATGCCATCTGCGAGGCTTGGGCTGTGGTGTAGTGGGAGAATGGAGCTTTAGATAGCGCCCTGTGGCATCAGGGCAGGAAATGGGCAGCCTCCTGTTTAATTAACATCCATTGATTAATTATACCTACAAGGCCTGGCAGATGAGCATGCAGGCAGTTAGTCAGAAACAGGTGGACGGGCCACTGGGAAGTCAGCCCCAAGCAGGTCCCCTGTTACACACCGCAATCAAATTATTTGCCACATTTGGAGTCAGAAACCAATTTGACTGTGGTAAAAATTGCCTATAGGCTGCAGTGGGTTTTGTTTTCTTCTGTTGTGAGGGGACACAGTCCATTTTCTTGAATCTTTCTAATGCATTTTAACAACTGTTGCAGTGATGGGACACTGCATCCTCATCCCTCTGCTTTACCTTTAGCAAGTTAGGATTTTCTTGGTTTTTTAGGATTGTCTTGTAGTTAGTTGTGTTACAAAGTTGATAGTCTAGTTTTAGAAATAGGTTAGACAAGGTTTTGCATGGGATCATTTTGATAGGGATGATCCTGTCTTAAGCAGGGTGTTGGATTAAATCGCTTCCTGAGGTCCCTTCCAGTCCAACTTTTCTATGATTCTATTATAATACAGGAGGTTTTCATCTTTCTGTTTTAATTGAAGAGTGATTCAGATGCAGAGAAATTGGGGTTTTTGTTGCATAAGCTTCTTCATGTATAGTCAGTGTCAAAACCCCTCTGCCTTTCCTCACAAATGCACCAAAAGTAATACGACACATTCAGCAAACTCCTCTGCCAGAGAATCATTTTAAATCTATGTAAAGAAATTTCCTCTTTTTCTTAATCTACCTTTGAACCCAGGTATTTGTAAAGCTTTATAGTAAACCCATATGCTGTCCTTGTAGTACAGGGATGCTCAATCCCTGGCCCTCAAAGCCATGTGATCTGGCTTCCCAAGAGTCCAGAAATTTGGCAGCAAGGGCATAGTGACAATTAACGTTGCTACCTCTCCTGCATCACCAAATTTACAAGTGCCACAGGCCAGATGACGTGTGTGCAAGATATAGATGGCATGCATGAGGCCAGGGTTGGGATGGCAGCCCCAATACAGTGTGCATGGGGTTGTGCCTGGGGCATCAGGCTCAATCTGGCACATGCAGCCTGGGGTTGAAGGAGGGTTTGTTCCAGTGTGCAGGGTTAGGGCTTGATCCAGTGCATATGGGGCCAGGGCTGCAGCTGGAGCTGAGGCAGGCAGGCCTGATATAGCTCTTGCAGGGCTGGTGGTGGGGCTAGAGCAGCAGGCCTTTTCTGACCTGTATGAGGCTACAGGCAAGGCAGCAGGTCCAATCTGACATGTGCAGGGCTGGGGCCAGGCCTGGGTCTGGTGTAGTAGGCCTATACCAGTCATCCAGCCCATAGGACCAAAACATTGGGCACCAGTGATACAGTATATTTGCAGAGGTGTCAAAATCTCCTAACTGAATCTGCACTACAAGGCTCCTCAGAGACTGGTGGCAGTGCAAATGGCATCAGTGATATACAAGGATTAATTCAGCTGTTGCTTGCCCCCAATTGCTAACAGGCATCCCAAACAGAGCTCTGTATTTTAAATTTCAGCTGCAGACTCTCAAATTCTTTGCCCCTCTAGGAGCCCTGTGACCCAGATGACCCTCCATGAGCCATATATTTGGCACCTTTGATGTACTGAATGTTCAGTGTGTTATAATAGCGGCAGACAGACAGGTCTGTAGTAACTCAATGAACAGTGCCATACAAGGAAATGACAAAACTTAGTCTTGAATTCAAATAAATATGGTGGTTTTATTTCCCCATTTAATATGCTGGGGGAAGTCCCTTGTCTTGGATTTGAGTACAAGGCAGCAGAGGGGCAGGTGGTGGTTGCTGCTCCAGCTCCAGCCCTGACCCCTGCCTCCCACCCCAAGATTACTCTCTGGTTCTGTTGCAAGGAACTGTGAAAAACCACAACAGGTCAGAATGTTTTTGACACTAGAGATTCCTATCTGGGTTCTCTGGATTTATCTTGTGAATTGTATGTGGGTATACATCTATCAGTGCTAATATTGTCCAGTACTTTTTAAAGGATCTCATGACACCCTGGTTGAAAACTACTCCTGTATGAGTGATAGTTAAAAAAGAATGGGTATATTTTTAAACTGGTTATTACATGCTGTCAGAGCATGTTGGCCCAAAGGAGAGAAGTATGCAGGCTTTCCTGAATAATAAAGGTAACTTGCTAGTAGGTGGAGTTTATCTTTTAATTTACTGTCCCTGTATTCTTAAACTTGACTGAGGAAGTCTGTTACAATATTGTAACAACAAGGCACCATCTAGTGGTCACATTGTTTTCCTTGTCCACTGTTTTTAAAGTGCAGCAGCAGCAGCAGCACCATATCTCTGCTGTTAGCAAGCCTTCATTCACAGCAACACTGAAACACCTGGCTATGGTTTAAAGGAGTGCTCAATCCCTGGCTCATAGAGCTGTGTCATCTGGCCCAGTTTACTCCAAAAAGTCCAGATAATGCGGGGAGCAGGGCAACCTTAGTTGCGTCTTCCCTGCTGCCAAATTTCTGAACCCCCATGGACTGTATAGCATGGCCCTCTGTGCTACATTGGGCGTGTGGGGCCGAATCTGGCAGCATAAGGCCCAGTCTGGCTGCATAGGGCTGGAGCAAGGCAGTGCAAGGCACGATTTTTTTGGTACACAGTGTAGTGTTACCACATTTCCAGGTACATAAAAGAGGACACCGGGGAGGGGGAGAGTGCTTGGGGAATATGATGATGGGGGAACAGTGACATACCAGTGCTCTGCCCCTGGTCATTCTGTTGCCGCTCACTGACAAGCCACACCCCGCCAGCCATGCTACTGCCCCTTGCTCCAGACCCACTGACCCGCAGCGCCCTGGTGCTGTCAGTGCCCTGCACATGGTCCCATCCCCCATGCCCCTCACTCCTGATCTTCACCCCCTTGCCTCCCTTCCAGCCCTGGCAGTGCCCCTCACTCCCAACCTGCAGCCCCTGCACCTGTCAGTGCTGCCAGTGTCCTGCACTCTTGACCCACAAACCCCTGCCCCCACCCCCTGACCCACTGCCCTGCTGCCCAAGCAGCTCCTGCATTGTGCATGTGCCTGCTCGCTCACTTACTTGTTCATGTGTGCGTTCTCTCTCTTCAAAGCACGTGACCCCCAACAGCCAGTCACCTTGCCCACTGCTCCCAGCCCAAGCAGCCAGACCAGGAAAGCAGAAAACCCGGGCATTTCCTCTTATTTTAAAAAACCTGCCTGGATGCAGCACAAGAGTCCAAAAAAGAGGACATGTCTGGGGAAAACCGGGATGTATGGTAACCCTAGTGTAGTACCAAAGCAGCACAGGGCCTAAAACAGGCACCCAAGGCCGAGGTGGCACAGAGCCCTGGTGAACTGGGCTGGGCTTGCCTGAGCCAAAGCAGCATAGGACCTAGCCAAGGCACCATTGGTTCCAGTCCCAGCACTGGTCTTGGGATCTGGCCCCCACCACTCATCTGGACTTCAGGGCCAAAAGGCTGAACACCATTGGCTTTAAAACACAGTTCTTCCAGAGCTGACTCCATGAAATAAGCTGCTTGCTGAACCTATGATATTTCAACAGATTTTTTTTTTTTTTACAAAATCCAGCTATTATTTTATTGCTCCAAGCATCAGAAATTTAAATATTTTTCTGTCAACTGTACTCGGTAAACGAAACTGCCTAATTACGTGAAAAATTATACTTTTATAATTACTTTATAACTAGTAAAGTTAAAATTTAGCTTACATAAAAATACCAAAGCAAAAAATGTAGGGCTGTTTTCTTAAAAGGAAGCACCAGAAATGTGTGAGGAGGCTCACAGCTAAAGATCTATACCACCAAGTGTGGTTTTGGCCTCCATGGCCCTTGTGCCTTCTAATTTTTCCAACTAGACTATCATTGTTTAATTTCTTACAAAGCTGTTAGGCACAAACCTGTCCTGAATGGGCTCTTGAATACTAAAGAAGACTAATAGGAAAGATGGGTCCCTGGAAATACTAAATAACGTTCACGTAGGGGAGCTAAATCAGAGAGAAAGCTTGGGTAATTTGGGCATGAAGACTGAAATTAAGGGATAAAAGCTATATCTGGGAAATCCTAGGCCAGTGCAATCAAACTACAAGGTTCTCCCTCCTTCTGGATCTCCTTGGGGTGGCAATGATCTCTACAAAGACTTTGGAGATGCCCCCCTCCAACCAAAGCAGCACAGGGCCTAGCCCTGTGTAAGTAATTTGTAAGTAATTACTGCAGTGTAAGTAATTTGTCAAGTATCATGTAAGAAGTCTGCACTGGGGCTCAAGGAGTACCCATGTCTCCTGGGTGCTAGTCTCTTGCCCTCATCAGTTCCATCATCCCTTTTCATGCAGTGCATTGATAATATTTTTATTTATATCCTGTCAGTGACACAGCCTTATGATCAAAACTTGGATATGTCATGTCTGTATCAGAGACTTTTATTCTATGACTATTCTAATATTAATTTAACTCTAGACAACCTCACTTGTTTTACCTGCAAACTAATAAAAGCAAAAGTGTGTTAGAGACTAGAAGTATAAGTTGTCAGAAGAGACTTGATCTCATGGTGTTTTGCTTCCTCAGCCAACACATGCTCTTTTGAGTATGGGGGAATTTGCAAGGCCTGGATTTAACCAAATGAACTGGGCCTTGCCAATTTTTTTTTTGGAGCCTTCTCTCAGCGGAGACCCAACCTAGCATGTGCTGGGAGGCAGAGCACTAGCACCCAACCTGAGCTTGCACCATGAAGTCAGGCTCTAGGTACCTCACAGAAATGCAAGAGCTTGCCAGTGGTCTGTTAGAGATGCATCTTGGAGCTAAGTCTGGGTGGTTTATGCCAACTATGTCTGAGGGACGTTGGAGAGAGGAGAGCCACTGGATTTTTCCCTTCATGATCTCAGGGTGTGCAAATTGCTGTAAGAACCTGTCATTTTAAATGGCATCTCTTTGAGGAATTTTTTTAAGTCACCTACATTAGTTATCCGAATGCAGCACTTGCCTGTTAAGGTTATTGTAGCTATAGAGACTAGAACCACTTGTTCTTGTGGAATGTCACTGTAGTTGGAAAATAACATTTCCCATCAGGAAATATACATCATGGCTGTTTGCAGACATTTAAAAAAAACAAAACCACAAACAAAACAAAATACGCTTTACCAGAAGAAGCAATGCATTCCTTTGACCTGGCTTCTCAGTGTCTGTATAGATCAGGCACTTCAGGGTTTTTTTATTAGATAAAAGTGCTATTAGATAAAAGTGCCAAAAAACTCCACTAAAACACCCAATCTATACAGACATTGGATGAGCTGGGTCCAGCTAATGATTCCAACAATTGCATATCCTGCCATGCCATGCCTGAGCTCCCCCCTGCACCAGCAAGACGAAACTACCCTACCAGTTGTCAGCTGGGGCCCATCTCCAGTTCCAGCCAACAATCAACAGATTGCCAAAACCCTGGCTGGGAGGCACAGGGCCCATGGGATCGGGCTGCAACAGCCTGATCCTGGCAACCCTATGTGCCAGGGATGAGTAAAAAGTCATGTGCCACTTACCTGGTCCCAGCATTGACCTGCCATAGCTTGATGCCAGGCTCCCTGTGCATTGGAAGATTAAAAAAAAAAACCATATGCCACTCAGCTGAGTGGTATGTGGGATTTGGGCAGGACTTGGTTGATGGGAGTCCAGCACTGGGCTGCTGCAACTCAATGGCAGGGTCCCTATGCATCAGGAGGTGTAAAATTTGGTGCACTGTCCAGCTCGGAGACACCTGAGGTTTTGACGGGTGTGTGATAAGGCATGATACAAATAAACCCCAAACTTATTCCACTTTATATGCAAAGTAACTTTGCGGCTCATTTACTTCACTATCACACCTTAAATTGACTTGCACATGTGGCTGGGTCACTATCGAAGGTGTGTCAAAATTCCGGACCATTAGCAATGGAAAATTTGGGGACTTTTTTTTTGCTTTTTGGAATGCCTATGAAATTAAAATGTAATTCTTTGTTTTAAAATACAGTTATCAGCTATGCATTATGATCCATTTGTAGGCTAGTCTAATGAGCATTTTAGTTATTACCTGACTACTTCATCTGTACAAAGCATTTTGCCTTATAGCTCATGCATTTTAGAAGTGGATTCCTGGTTTCCGCATCCATCCAGGCAGCTGTCTTCCTTCAGTTATTTTCTGTATCCTCAGCATGCTGCTTGCTTTGTTTTGAGATGTTTTAAATTTTTTATTTGAGAAAACCCCAGAATCTTCTCCATAGGTAGTCAAGCAGTCTTTCCATTTTCTATCTCTTGTTTCATGTGCTCATTAATCTGTTTGACTAAATATATCCCATAACTATTTTATCCAGTATGCTTTGCTGTGATGCCTTATTAAGCATTTTTTGGAAACTGTACTTACAAATTGATTGCTTCATTTCATTTGTCAGCTGTTAAAGGGAACTTGCAACAGTTTTATCAGGACCCACCTGCTCTGAAATAGAATAGAACTACTTTTCAATGAACTCCATCTATAAATTTCATGTTTTCATTTCTGATGATTTCATTTCTGATAGTCAGAAACTTACTGTTGTTTGGAACAAACCTACATGTTGTGTGCTACGAGTGTGGTAGGGAACCAGGCCTCAGATTTCTCTTCTCTTTATGTTGCCTACAGGAAGAAGAAGGTGAGGATGCAGATCTCTCTTCTGGTCCTTCAGTTATTAGCCACAAGCTGCCTTCTGCCCAGACCATGCATCACTTCACACCTCGTTACTCTGAGATGAGCTGTGCTGGGATGCAGATGAGAGATGCCCATGAGGAGAACCCAGAAAGCATTCTTGATGAACATGTACAGCGCGTCATGAAAACCCCAGGCTGTCAGTCCCCAGGGCCTGGTCGCCATTCCCCCAAGCCTCGATCCCCAGAGAGCAGTCATGCTGGCAAGATGCCTGGCATGCCAGGGACAATACCTCCAGGGCATGGCAAGCACACCACAAAATCAGGAATGAAACTTGATGCAGCTAACTTGTACCACCATAAGCATGTCTACCACCACATCCATCACCACAGCATGATGAAACCAAAAGAGCAGATCGAGGCTGAGGCTACCCAGAGAGTACAGAACAGCTTTTCTTGGAATGTAGATTCACATAACTATGCAACAAAATCACGAAACTACAATGAAAGCATGGTCATGGCACCCAACCCCATGGAATCACTAGGCTACAGGTGAGCAGGCACAGCACCTGTGAAAGTCCTGAGCTGTTTCTTTGTAACAATTTTATTTGCATTGTGCATGTCGCTGTATAAATGAAGTGTGGCCCTGTTTCTAAGATAGGTGTATAACATTCTGGCACTCCTGTGGGCTTCTGCTTACTGTAGGAGCCCATACTAGGACACAGTTTGAATTCCTCTCATCTATTTGGTAGATCCTTTCCCTTCAAAAGTGGCTTTTTGCAGTTGTACGTGCCTTTACCATCTCTATGATATATCCATGGAAAGGCTTCCTCTGAAATTGGTCTGCACCTTCAGCAGTTATGAAATGTGGTAGGTCTCCCACTCTTCATTGTGCTGTAAGCGTACAAAAGCTGTAGATGGGACTTCTTTCTGCATGCTGTATCACTGCCACTAAACTGAAAGTTGAATTTTCAGGGTTTTGTTACCATTTTTCTGGGTTTAATGAGAGCATGTAAACACCATTTTTAATGCAGGACCCAACGTTTACCCTGCTCCACACACTGAAATAGCTAATATTAGCTGGACTGACTTGCCCACCCTCCAACAACCAAGGTTCAGTCTTGATTGGGCCTCAGATGGAAACCACTTCCTGAAGAAGATCATTGCTGTGTTTCTGTAGCTGCGTTCAAATCCTTCCTTTTCTGTTTTCTCTCGCCACCCATCTGTGTGCGTATCTGACAGAGAAGAAGCAGCAGTGAATGTTTGGTTCTGCTCTTTTGCACCAGGTTTCATTTGTTTATTTATTAAATTATGTCTTGGATATGCCATCCAAATCTCTTTTTGTCCATGACTGGTGGTTGCTTAGTAACATCTTTAATAACAACTGTCAGTGATACTTTTTTGTGTGTGACTTAAGGGAGACATGACTGTAAGGGATATTCTAAGAATTCTGAATTAAGCTCCAGGTTAGTAGAGACTTTGGAGCAAGTCAAGCCACCTGAGTGGGACTGGGGGAGTTGGACTTTCCCCACCATGGAATGGGAAAGAAGAGCAGCCTAAGCTCTTTTGTGAAGAAAAGAAGAAGCAGAGAGATTGGAATGGCTATATGTTTCCCAAGAGGAATGAGAAAAGAGGAGTGGAGCTGCCCTTTAAAAGGGAAAGAAGGAGAGATCCTAAAGCCAGAAGGTTCACACAAGGCATCCAGGTGAAAACAGAAGAATCCAGCAAGGATGGCTAGGTTTCCCAGACTCTAGTCTTTAAATGAGACTATTACAGAAGGCCTACAGTGTCCTCAAAGCATGAGTTGAGAGCTTATGGAGATGAGCAAGCCCCCCCGACTATTTTGCAGCCATTGTCTAGTTTGAGACACGAGGTACTGGCCACAGTGGGCACATCTACTTGAGACATTTACTGCAGTTGCCTAATTAGCTCTGTAATCAGTGCCTTGGCATCTGTATATGTGGCCCTGTTAGGCCACAAGAAACAAATATATTTATAAGTACTAACTTCCTGCAGAATGTAAGTACTATCCTGTAATTCTTTAAATACAAGTACTGTCCTGCTGCATAGTTTTTTCATGCACAACAAGTGTAGACTATTACCAGCTGGCTGGAGCACAAGGGTGCTTCAGTGCAAGAGCTGCCTGCCAGCTAGCCCGACACTAAAGCAACCTTCTGTCCCAGCCAGCCCCTCTGCAGCATGTTGAGCCAGGTCGAAGCAGCCCTGGGCTGGCAGGCTGACCCCTCAGGCCTCCTGCCAGCTGAGGCTGCTTTGATGTGGCTCAACGTGCTACAGTCCTAGGCACACATGTAAATGTGGAGCTTGGGAGCAATAAATTCTGGTGTGGCATGCACTGGAGTTTATTGCTGCACATTAATATGTACATGTAGGTGCATCTAGTGGGAGGTAAAACATTGAGCATGAGAGCCTGGCATACAACGGCTCAAACTGTGGGCTCAGCCTGTTTTTGGGTGGCAAACAGAAGGAACAGCGTGGCCTGATCTGAAATGGCAAACCTTGTCTTATGATGTTCTAACAGCAGACAGGGTGAATGATTGAAGAATGAGCTAGGTTTGGAGTTTAGCCCAGGTCCTCACTCCTTTGCCAAACATCTAAGAGTTTGTCAGCACATGCATCATACTGCTGTGCTCCCTTTGCCAAGAGAGAGGTTCCCTGGCAGCGTCCAGTGTAAGATGTATGAGAAGCATGGCACACTTGGCCTTAGCAGGTTTCAGAACAAATAATATGAAACAAAGCCTTCTCTTTGATCTAACCTACTGTGATTGTCACAGTAGAAGTTTAACTGTGTCAGCAGGACATTCCCACGCTGTGCTTTGTAAGCCTCTGAAAAGCAGTTCAAATGGCAGAGCTTTAATCCAGGCTGTGGAGTTACAATCTGAATATATCTAGGTAGTACAAGTGTTCATAATTGGATATTTCTCTGCTGTTCATATACAGACAAGTAGCTAATATCTCAAAGTCTTGTTCTTTCAGTGGGAAAGCAAGTCTACTTTCAAAAAGAAATGTCAAGAAGACTGATTCAGGGAAAAGTGATGGTGCCAGCTATGAGATGCCAGGATCTCCTGAAGATGCTGAGAGGAACCAGAAAATCCTACAGTGGATCATAGAAGGAGAGAAGGAGATCAGCAGGCATAAGAAAGCAAACCATGGGTAAGGGTTAAGTAACATCTTGCATTGTCTCTCCTATATCAGGCAAGCATCCTTTGGTGCAACTAATTGTATAATTTTTGAAGGCTGTGTGGAAATGAATCAAAATACCCAGTTGTGAGAGCTTTGCTTTTGGAGACCTGAATATTGATTGGGCATCTTCAGCGGTAATAATCCATATCTGTACTGAGGTGCAAAAAGTTATTTGCTGGCTTAAAGGTTTAGTTTTACAGTTGAGGGGCAGGCATGGCTGGTGAACTCAGACTGATGGGGCAGGTGGAGCAACACACGGTGGGGAGATGGGGGTTTGCAGCCAGCCAGAAGCGGGAGTGGTTTGTAGACTCCTCGCTCCCAGCCGGAGTGCCCGGTTGGCTGCAAGCCCCCCTCTCCCCTCTCCTCTGCTCCTGGCCTGCTGCAAACTGCACCCTCCCCCTGCCCCCACTTTTGTATGACACTCTACCCTCTGCACCAGTCTGACTTCACCAGCTGCACCTGTTGGGAGGTTAATTATGGTTATTGCTACCATCCCTAGATGAACCTGAGTACATTGGTTCCCAACCGATGCTCATCACAGCTGGAAGCAGGAGCTCTAACAAAGTTAACTGACAGCTGCATTTAGTTCTGCGTGTCCTGTCATTCCAGGAGCTTTATCCTGTCAGGAGCTGCAGCCCTGTAAGACATTTATCCCTTTAAAATGTAGACAGAAAAGCTCCTTTCTCAAAAGGCCCTTTCCGAGTTAGCAGATCGGCTTCCTCTGTGATGTAGGTTCTAAATTGTCTCCTTGGCTTTCTGATTTAAAAATCAGCCTTTGCTGTTCCTGCTGAACCAGCAGCAATGGCAGAAAGATGTGGTTCCAGCTTAGCTGTGCATCAGCAACAGAATTATTAACTACATTCTTACTGCAAAACGTTTCCTACTGTGTGAAGCACAAGTCAGTAGTCTGACCCGCTTGTCTCCCATGTGGCCAACCTAAACCATGCCCTCACAATACTGAATTAGATGCTCTTGGCATTCCCTGTGCGTTCAAGGGGATTCCAGCAATTGGCTTTTGTTCTATCTGTAAAATCTTTACTACCTTTTCTTATCCTCCCTTTTATTGCCCTCCATCAATGTTGACCTCATGAAGGAACACCTTGAGAGGTTGGACACCTTCAAGTCAGGGCTCCAGCCCTGACAGTCTACACCCCAGGGTGCTCAAGGAGCTGGCCAGCATCATAGCTCAGCCCCTGGCATGGATCTTCAAGAACTCCTGGTGTTCTGAAGTGCTCAGTGATTGGAAAAAAGGCCAGTGTGGTGCCTATCTTCAAGAAAGGGAGGAAAGTGGATCCAGCAGACTGCAGACTACAGGTCTATCAGCCTGACATCTTTCCTGGGGAAGGTCTTAGAAAAGATTATCTAACAGGCCATTCTTTATTAAAGAGGCCATCTTTAATGGACTAACTGATGCCAACATCCTGAGGGATAGCAAGCGTGAGTTTGTAGGTCTTGCTTGACCAATCTTGTTTCCTTTTACCAGGTGACCTGTCACCTGGACAAGGGAGAGGAGATTGATGTTGCATATCTTGACTTCAAAAAAGCCTTAGATCTGGTATTCCATGATCGCCTCTTGGCAAAACTGGCCAACTGTGGCCTCGGGTCCACCATGATCTGCTGGCTGAGGAATTGGCTCTGTGGTCGGACTCAGAGGGTGGTGGTTGATGGTAGTCAGTCGTGGTGGTGCCCTGTGACCAGTGAGGTCCCTCAGGGCTCTGTCCTTGGACCTATACTGTTCAACATCTTCTTTAATGATGTGGACATTGGAGTCAGAAGCGGACTGGCCAAATTTGCCGATGATAGCAAACTTTGGGGTAAAGCATCCACGCCTAAGGACAGGAGGGCAATCCAGGCTGACCTTGACAGGCTCAGGAAATGCAGGGATGAGAACCTGATGGTGTTCAACACTGACAAATGCAAGGTTCTCCACCTTGGGAGGGAAAACCTGCAGCATCCTTATAGGCTTGGCAGTGCTTCACTGACTAGCACTACGGATGAAAGGGACTTGGGGGTCATGATTGGCTACAAAGGGAACATGAGCCTTCAACGTGATGCTGCGGCTAGTAAAGAGAGCAAAACACTGGCTTGCGTCCGTAGATGCTTCCCAAACAAATCCCAGGATGTCATTCTCCCGTTGTACTCAGCCTTGGTGAGGCCACAGCTGGAGTACTGCATCCAGTTTTGGACTTAACAATTCAAAAAGGATGTGGAGAAGCTTGAGAGAGTCCAGAAAAAAGCCACACGCGTGATCAGAGGTCAGGAAAACAGACCTTACGACAACAGGCTGAGAACTATGGGACTCTTCAGCCTGGAAAAGCACAGGTTCAGGGGCGATCTGATGGCCACCTATAAGTTTATCAGGGGTGTTCACCAGGATCTGGGGGAGCATTTGTTCACCAGATCAACCCAAGGGATGACAAGGTCAAAAGATTATAAGCTTCTGCAAGACCATTTCAGGCTGGACGTAAGGAAGAATTTCTTTACTGTCCGAGCCCCCAAGGTCTGGAACAGGCTGCCACTGGAGGTCATTCAAGCACCTACTTTGAACACCTGTAAGAGAAATGTGGACATTAATCTTTCTGGGACCTTAAGACCCCAGCTGACTTCCTGCCCCTGGGGCAGGGGGCTGGACTCAATGTTCTTTCGAGGTCCCTTCCAGCCCTAATGTCTATGAAATCCTGTAATGGTGCCTGGAGTTGCCAGACTTCACAGAAGGCTAGCAAGGGTCTGAGTGCCAAGGCCACAGAAAGCTTGAATATCTGATTTTAAGTCACTGTGCTTCTTGAAAAGGACATTTACTACTTTGCAGCACTTAATGCTTATGGAAGTGCCAGTAAATAGTTCATAAGTGGAATTTACAGCTTGGAAATGTTATCATCATGTACCACAGTGTATTTTGTAGAATCCTGCTAAGTGAATTTTGCAAGGTGGGGGTGGAGGGGAGGAGGAGAATACCTCCTGTTGGTTTTAAATACAGGCAAGCCCCCCTTAGTGCTCGTAATTGGTTCCTGAAAAACCAAGTGTTAAGCAAAACCAAAAGTATTTGATGAGCCAAGGTGGTGGCTGCAGTTGTTTTTAATGACCTGAGATGGCAACTATGAACATTATAACAAAACTTACTGAGCGCTAAGTGAAATCAGGTATGTATTTCAAATGAGCATTATAGCAAAATAGCACTAAGTGAAACCGCATTAGGCAGTGGTTGCCTGTACTGTACACTGTGGTGTGAATTATAAAGCACATACAGAAATCCTCTTCTATTGCCAAATGGCAGCATTTTTTTGAGTTCACTTTTTATTTAATTCAGTATTTCACCTCTACTCCACAGTCTGATTACAGTTTTGTAACCTGTAACCATCAATGTTGTATATGTATACTGTTCTGTTTTAAACTTTAGTTGATACAAATTATGTCTCTACTGTTAAGGTCAATACAGGTGTTTCACTTATCCAAGTAAACTCAACAAGCACTATCCAGACAGCTTTTCAGTGAGTGCTTTCCAAAAGAGTTTAGATGAAAGTTGTGCTATCATTGTAACCTCAGGGCCTTCTTGCAGACAGTAGTGAGTTTATCATGGGATCCTAACTAAATTCCAAATCTGTTGGATACTCTGCCCCCTAACTGCTCATTTGAGTTGCATTGGGTTGTATGGACTTTCATATTCTGCCTTATTGGAAGGCACTACTGCAGAGTTTCCACAGTGCAAGTAATAGCCAAGTGCCCCAGATCTAGATGATGGATTACTGGGAGCCCTTTCTGATGTGCAATCAGTGTGTAAAGATACATGGCTGCTTATATAAAATGCCTGTGTTTGTGTGTATGTGTGTAGCTCTTCAGGTGCTAAGAAGCAGCTGGCTCATGAGATGGCCAGACCCCTCTCCATTGAGCGACCTGTTGCTGTGCACCCATGGGTCAGTGCCCAGCTTCGGAATGTAGTCCAGCCTTCTCACCCTTTCATTCAAGACCCTACCATGCCACCCAACCCAGCCCCCAACCCTCTGACCCAGCTGGAAGAAGCCCGCAGGCGGCTGGAAGAAGAAGAGAAAAGGGCTGGAAAACTGCCCCCCAAACAGAGGTAAGGTGGTTTGGTCTGATGAAGTTGGAGAAGGGCCATGGTGAGGGAGGATATCCCATAAGCACTACCATGAAGGTTGTCTCTTCTCTATTCCATTATTCCAACTGTAGTTTTCAGGATTCAATGAACAAAAAGACTGTGTGAAGTGGGAACAAGCCCTAGATATCTTCACACTGTACTCTCCAGAGCACAAAGCCTAACAGCTCTCAGGGAGCAGAACAGTGATTAAGGAGTGATGGACACAAAAACTGCCCGAGACTCAGAAGTGTGTCCCATAAATGGAGGGATCAGGGTTGCTTCCCTCTGTGGAGTAGTTTGTGTTGAAAGCATAAAAAGCAAAGTCCAACCCTGATAGATGGAGAGGAGCTGTGCAAGCAGTCCCTGGAGCCCTGCTTGGGCCAGGCACATTTAGGGTTCTCCTACTGCCACCAACTCCTGCATTGGAGAGCTCACTTGTTTTTAACTTGTCCATTGTGCCAGTACTAAGCTGGTTTACACCAAAATGTAATTTTAATGTTCCTTATTTGTTGTGTTGCCTTGGAACCCCAGACACATGTACCACACTGAGAAGAGATTCTTTCAAATTGAAAGCAATAAGATGATTGGTACCCAACATATTCCTCATGCTTTTAGAAGCCAAAGTAGCAGAGATTGTTCTGGTGATGAGAGTAGACTGGGGTGGGGGTCAGAAATCCTGGATTCTAATTCTGGTCTTGCACTTGTACAATTCACAACCAAGTCACTTTATCACTTAGTTTACTTGCTAGTGACACAGGGATAATAGTTCTGTCCCTGCATTACCTTGAAAAGGAGGTATGAAGCATGTTAAACTTCTTAGATGAAAGGTATAGCTTAAAGATTTTCATTGCCATGATTGCTTCCTTTTATAATGGAAGTTGCATACAATCACTCATACACTTTGATATATCTAGAATGCTGCTATAAACCTCAGAGGCTGACTACTTACAAACACTGGTATACCTTCTTCAAGGTGCCCAGTAATTGCCTGGTTTAACATATTTTCTCAAGCATCTGCCATCGGATGAATGCAATATTTATATGAGAGGATAGGTTTACAATCAGTTAATTAAAATAACTCCTAAATAGGAGTAAGCCCCATCTATTTGGTCTGCTTTGCAACTGATATAAGGATTGTTCTTCTGGCTCCAAATAATCAGTTAAGAATGATTTGGTCTGGGCAACCACCCTCCCCAAAAATGCATAGATGTATGCTTGGTAAACAGAGGCCCAGGCTTGGAGGCGTATTATATAATAATTTAGAAGATATTGTAAGCACAATTCCATGTTGGGCCTACACAGCATTGTGTGGAAGCTGTAGCCAGATGTGGAACGGATGCAAGCTGAATAATTGATAGAGCTGTTAGTAAAAGACAAAGAGGCCCAAGTTCTTCTCTCTGAGAGCTATTTAATCGCCTTTCCAGAACAAACACGGTAGCCCTCATGGGAGCCAAGAATTTCTGAAACTGGAAGCTTCCCCTGCTGAATGTTATGGGCTGACAGGGTTGGTGCTTCAGTGAGCATGCTCTTGAACCAGTGCCTTGCTAGAACCAGCTTCCTTTTACAACTAATCGTTTGGTGGGCCTGAAAATAGGCCTGGGATAATGCTGCTGGCTGAGATCATAAGGGTGACTAAGGCAGGAATTCAGATATGGGTAGAATGGAAATAGGAAGAAGAAAATATCAAAAAGCCAAGCTGGCAAGGACCTTCAGCCATACAGTACTGCTTGACCCCTTCAAGAATGCAGAACAGTCTTTTAACATGCCATTCACTTAATTGGGGAGGATGCTGCAACAGAATTGGAAGCTCCATGGAACTGGAGTCTGGTGCAGTGCCTGTCTCAGGTTAGGGGAGCAATGCAGGGAGGAAAGCAAAAAGGAACCAGGGTGACTGAAGGACACAGGCTCCCTCCCCTCAGAAGAAAAGCAGGATTACAAGATGGCTTTTCAAAGGGTGCTCAACTTTTGTATGTCTCTGGGAAGGTTAATTTCCCTATTCAAAATGCCTTGTACCATACACATTTACCAGTTAGCCACCCCCTGCTTCTTTGATAGATACTCTGGAAGTCAGAGAGTCCTCACTTGTCTTCCGTCCTTAATTCTAAAAATAAACTGCTTGTAGATGAGAGTGAATTCTGTCTGAGCCAACAACATGCTGGTCCCCACTGAGTTTTGTCTCTGGGAAAGAAGCAAAATACAACAGCAGGCCATTTTGTCTGTACCAGTGGCCAAGACTGATATCAATACTGACACTTTGCTTGCAAAATATCTGCCTTTTTCTCTATATACAATGAGTGGGGGGGTGGGGGAAGCTCTACTCTAGGAAGTACATGCATGATTGTGAGGTGTTCAGAAGGCAACAGAAATGCTTAGTGTCACATACACCATAACCCACTGTTTCCCTCAGGTAGTTTGTTTAGTTTACATTCCTCATTAGATGTTAAAAACCCCTTGGTAGGTGATAGTTTCTACCAGAACTTAAGATTAAAAGTGTTTTCAAGTAATAGACATAGTTTATTAAAGCACCAAGCTCTCCAGCAGGTATTTCAATATGCAGTTAGTCTGTAATGAATGAAGCCATGACAAGTGCAGAGAATCAAACTTCAGGCTACTTGATTAGCTGTGCCTTGCACCAGTATTAATTTTTACTTTGCTCTTTTACAAGGCCTTACAAAATAGCTTAGGTACCAAATCCAAGTTAGAACAATGAGTACTAACAAGCTGATAGTACTGAAGACCGAGTAGCTCAGTGCAGCTGGAAGCCATATAGAAGTATCCATTGTGGGAGGGTTCTTTTGGAGTTGTTCACACTTTATCTTTTTAAACAATCCAGCAGAACATTTAATGTTGGCACAATTGGACAAATATTTGGCATGTGAGGTTTTGTCCTTGGAATGGCAGAGAGCTAGTGAACAAGGTAGCAATGGAACAGTCTCCAACTGTATTGGAAGGTGCACTTGAATAGCCATTTTCAGTCCAATCTCAGCTTGTTAGAAATAAAGTGCTCTGCAGTTTCAAAGGGAAAGTGCATTATGTGCACATCAGTTGCACCTGATAGATTTGCTTCTTTCAGTTTGATAACATTTTGATCTTGCTTTACTATCACTGGAATCACTTGCAAACTAGGTGGATGCAATGCTATCGCTGCTCACAGAGGGGTTGAAGGAAATATCTTGTTGTTCTGAGGTCTTGTGGGGCACATGCAGGAGCCAAGTACCCTGGCCTGCTTCCTTATCAGGATTACTTCCACAGGGCTGAGTGCTTTCTGCAAGGCATTTTTTTCAAACTTTTCCTTTCTAATCAGCTGTCAACCTTTTGTGTGAGTGCTTAATCACACCACCAAGTTCTTTTTAATAACATCTGTGTGTAAGGTTTATTTACAACTGAAACAGGTACCATCCAAGCTGAGCGATCTGTGTAACTGTACCAAACTCTGTATATTATAGAGGTGAGATAGGAAAAGCATCCATCTGACCAATACAGAAGTTCTGTGTAACATTATCAGTCTTCCATCAGGAAACCATTTTTATTCAAAACCAGGTCAAGCAGCCAAACTAGAAAAGGAGTAGATTCCTCTGGGGTATATGCATCTATGGGAAGGGTGAGAATACACTAACAGAGGGACTGGCTACTCCAAAAACTTTTTCAATCCATGTCTTTGACCAAGGGCCATTTGATTGCTTTAAAATACACATAGGCGTATCTTGTTGTGAAGAGCTGATTTTTGAACTCCTGCCCTTCCTACTATCCGGGAGGTGGAAAAAAATGGGACACGGTTTTTCCTACTCTACCCAGTGACTGAGGTGCTGCAACCACGTTATTAAAATCTGTATTGTGCAGCAGCCTGACAATAGAGATGGTTAGCCAACCCTGTCTAATTTCTGAGATTGTTCTTTAGGTATGTTCAAGAGGTTATCCAGCGTGGTCGCACTTCTGTCAGGCCAGCTTGTATTCCAATGCTGAATGTGGTACCAGCTGTCTCCAACATGGATCTCTCCAAGTCTGAGTATGTGCCACTACTCTTCGTGTGTTCTCTGTAAACTGTAGTCTGTCTGTAGATTCCACTACTAGCAGTACATGCTGCTTTGACTTATTACAAAACCTGGTGATGCCCAAAGACTTAGCTGTATCTCCCAGCCATTAGCAGCCTGTGTCTGCATTTGGGAAGGAAGCAAATGTTTTCATATCAGTGTTTAACATCTCAGCCCATTTCCATTACATTAGCATTTTTCCTTTTTCTGCAGAGGGGGGATTGTATGATTTGACCAACCTTCAGAGTAAGATGGGTGCCAAAGAGGGACCTTCAGGAGGGTACGCTATAAATATTCAGTTCTGCTGCTTCACCTGGAAGGGAGGATGAATATGCTTTAGCAAAGAATTTGATTAACTCAAAAAGAGCTTCAGAAGCACCCATTCCCCTCCTGTGCTTTCTCCATCCTTTACAGGATCATAGCCATTCTTTTCTCAGTCCTAGAAAGAGGTGATGTAAAAGTGCTGAGGTATTCCTAATCTTACCGTGTTTATGTAACAGCCATGTACCTGGCAGAGGAAGATTCCAGGCCCCAGGCAGCTTGGAATACCAGAAAATACAACAGCCACTGTCAGTAAGGAATCCCCTTAATCTTATTGCTGGGGTGGAGCTGTGAATTGTCAGGTGTGAGCAATGCTTCTGGCATTTGCCTGGGTTTCTTAGGTTTCAGTTTCTTAGAACAGACCAAATTGTTTTCCGTCTCACAGAAGATGAACAAGGGCTTATTTATTTAACAGCATTATGGACATGGACAAAGTGGATTGAACTTGGTTGATGCTGTGTGTAACATGCAAATTTCTGTACCACAAAACCACAGGCTGGGTTTCTTGGCACATAAGTAGTCATCTTTTAGTCATCACTCTTTCTAGAGGGGTTGAAAGAACCTTGGGGAATTTGAGGTTTTCCAAAACTCTCATTAACTTTTGGCTTACAAGGTTAGCAAAGCTTGCCCAAATTTAATTTAAAAGTATGTCTTTTTTCCCAAGGATAATTCAACTTTTAAAATATTTTTGTAGCTAAAGGGCAGCTTGTGCTCTGTGGCAAGGAGAGACCCTGAGAGCTTTACTAGCTCTGGGAAGATCCTTTGAACTTGAAGAATCTGCATCTTTTTTCACAGCCTCTTGAGCTGCCTATATATAACTTCCCTTGCCAGGTACGTAATTGTTTCATAAGCACACTAAGATTAGGAACATCTCAGCATTCTAATACCACCTCTTCCTAGGAGTGAGGAAAGGACTGCCATGATTACTGCTGAGTTGTACATAGTTGTTGAGTTGAACTTTAGATAGTTTTGAAAGTGGCAAAAGGCTTTTCCACAGCTCAGGAGTTCTTATTTACATGGGCATGGCATTAAAAAGTCACTCTGTGTGAGAGCCAATATGTAAAGATTAGTGTCTTGATTTTTTCAATGTAGCAAGATTGTGATTAGCTCATGTGCTTGGCAAGTGCCATTGTTATAGCAGCTTTCCAGTCATAAAACTTTAAATATATTCCTGCATACTGTTTATAATTTTTAAAGCTGCCAAACATATTTTTATATGCATTTTTTAAAAAAATCTGTTTCTGCAAAGATCACATGTGCCAACTGGTGAATTTCTCTAGACTTTCTGAATATCTGTGATGTGCTTGTGGAGACAAGGATGAAAGGCCCTAGAGAAGTGCAAAGTAGCATTATTCTTCATACTGCTACAGGCAACCCCCACTTAGTGCTCTTAATTGGTTCCAGAAAAACCGAGCGCTAAGCGAAACCCACTTGCCCATAGAAATGAATGTAAATACAGGTAATTGGCAGCTTTTTGCCGCCACTTCTCGCCATGGCTGCTTCTCCCCAGTTAGCCCGCTGGCCACTCCCGTCCCACGTGCCAGCCCGGGCCTGCATTTCTGCTTCTTCACCCTGGGCCCCCACCAGCCCTGGCCCTGGGCACCAACGCAGGCCCTGTGCTGACACCCGACCCCCCCCTCCCGCTTGCCACTTCTCACCACTACCACCTCGGCCCACCGGCCCCACATGCCAGCCTGAGTACCGGCACTCCTGCTGCCTCGCTCTGGGCATGGGCCTTTGTTGGCTCTGGCCCCAGCCCCTGCACTCCTGCTGCCCTACCCTGAGTGCAGGCCTCCGGCCCTGGCCATGGGCCCCGCACTCGTTGCTGCTGCTTCAGCTGGTGAACTCAGGCAGTGGAGCATCCCACAGGAGCAGGGTGGATGCTTGTAGCCGACCAGGAGCAGTGGGGTTTGCAGCATCCCTGCTACGTGCCCGGCTAGCTGTAAACCCCACCCTGCTCCCAGCTGGCTGCAAAACCGTGCCCCCTCCCATGGGACGCTCCATTGCCCCACCAGTCTGTATTCAGCAGCTGTATCTGGCTTCTCCCCACCCCATGCTCACACCTGCCCCCCACTCACTGCCATTCACCACACTTGCTGCTGCTGCCTTCCCGCCAAAACGTGCTGATTTCACTGAGTGCTATAGCAAAACTCTCTGGGCACTCAGTGAAACCAGGTATTGATTTTAAATGAGCGCTATAGCAAAATAGCGCTAATTGAAACCGCGTTAAGCGAGGGCTGTCTGTACATGTATCCACCTTCGGAATATGGCTACAAGGAATGTGACAACACTGCTATAACACCATAGCACTATGCAATTCAACACTTGGAAGCACAGGCTGTAAATACAGAATACATAGACTTTTGAACTTAAAGAAATAACAGGCTGTAAAATGTATGCTGCCACACCTAGAGAATGCCTGCCAGCTTCTGCTCTGAAGTCTGCCACATAAAATGGTTGGTCAGCTGTTAGTAGTTATTATGATTAGGCTCTGTCATCCAGCACCTCAGTGCCATACTCTGTGGCATGGGTGTCAAACTCATCCAGCCCTGAAGCTATGGATTGTAAAATAATTGAAATCACTGTAGTAAAAATTTACCAAAATTAATCAAATTTTATTAAAAATTATTTTCCTCAATTTTATCCCTTTCTTGTAGGGTGCATCATATATACCATTGTATCTTAAATTACCAGAAAATACAATTGTTGATGTCAGTAAGGAGCGCCACTGATGTTAAGGTGACCTGAATTTCTTGGGTTTGCTTCTGCAAATGCCCTTAAAACCACTGAAAATTCGGATTGGCAAAGAGGAAACAAATGCTGATCTCAAAAATTCCATCTACTTTCTAAAATTGCCTATATAAGGATAAAAGAAAGAATCCTGTGTGCATGAGTGTTCAATAAATACTAATGAAATGCTGTACTGAACTGGCTCAGCCAGGCTGGCACTGGCCTTGGTTTACATTGCAGACTTGACTGCAGTGCTGCTCACACTGACTCTGCATCCCAGAGGAGCTCAGTTCTGGACCCTGTTCAGAAATGGTTGCTGTGGCTCATATGCAGAGGAAATTTCTTTTCCTGCAGTGTCCTCCACTAAAGGGAGTGAGGAATGACTGCACGTTTCAGACTAAGGCTGCTTTTGCCTAGCAGATGATGGATATCCTGCTCTTGTTGATGCTTATAGTAGCCAGTGCCTGGTTTGTAGGAAGATTTAGCAGTGTGCAGTATGCTTTTTTTTCATGCACAGATTGTTTGTCTTGCACCCAGCTTTTTGCTGTAACTCTGGTGCTTATGTAGGCAGACTGATCTCCTGCCCGAAAATACACAGAGGTTGCTTCCGAGACCCACCTCCTCCAAGTCCCTGGACTCATGGGAATCTCTGATCCCTCTCCCCATGCTGTGTGATGATACAGAAAGAACCCTTTCTTCCCCAGACTGCTTCGCAGAAGGAGTATTTTTAAATATGCTGTGGCTAAGACCCACATCTCCCCTACCTTGTGGTAGAACTCACCTGTTCAGTGATGCCATTAGCTGCCCTTCTGTGTGCTGCATAGCAGGGGTACAAGCTGTGCTGGCACCCCTGTGTGCTATCTGCATTGGGGTCAATTCACAGGTTTGTGCTTACAAAAGTGGGAGTACCTGCCTTTGTAAATAATACCCGCTGAGGGCATTCGACTTGTGTCTGACTCCTACTGTCCAGGTATCCAAGAGTGCTTTACAAACATGGAGAACATTAGACCTTATAATTCCCCCCACCAGGCAGACCAGTGCCTCAGGCAAACCATGCCTGCAGGCTCAGAGGCATACAGGTCCTTTGACTTAACTAAAGGTATACTACACAATGAATCATTGGCAAAGCCAGGAGTCAACCCCCCAACTCCTGTCTCCCAGTCCTGGTCTCACCATGAGTCCATATTTCCTGTTACCTCTGTTAGATGGCTGCATTTTTCTTGGAAATGGCCATAAACCAACCATGTTGGACACTGGATATGTGCAATTTAACCAAACTTTGCAGCAAGACAATTTTTGTTTCCATAAGTGATCATGTTAGCTAGCCGATGGCAAAGATGATTCCACTATCACCATTCCCACTCAGACTCGGGCTGCATGGTTGAGGGCTGCCCTCATTACAGGAATGCGTCCCTGCTCTGGGTTCCAAATCTTCCCTGAAAGTGTCCAGACTTGCCAAAGGCATTATATTCTACTCAATATAGTGTATTAGGGAGTAATCCTCCCTAATAAACTGCATGTCCAGTTGTCAGTCAGGAGGCCATTGAAGGACTGGAACAGTATGTCCCCAGGAAAACATCCTTCCTGGTAGCTGAATCCTGCAAACCCTATGAAACAGTTAGCATGCCCCAGTGTGAAGCCTAGTTACTGAGAGAGTCAGGGTACTCACTCATTACCCCCACTTCAGATGTGTTTCTCTGTGCAGCAGTAAGTGTCTTGCCCGCCCTGATCCTGTACCTACTGGGAAAGCTCAATTAATAGGGGGTTCATAACTTGTGTCCACTCTCAGCTTGTCTATTGCCCTGACAGAGCTAGAGCTGAGTCAGCACAGGGCTGAATGTGACCTCCTGGCTGAAGTCTGCCTGCTCCCTTGGCACAATAAGGCAGCTTCAAGCTCTGTATATATAAGGGCACATCATGGAACAAGGTGTTCACAGCTCTCTCAGAGCAGCAGCCCAGGGGCTGGCTTAGCCAATCCATGAGAGCTGTGAACACATTATTCCATGTGTCCTCACATGCATAATAGGGGGGGATGGGAGGAAGGACTGGGACAGCCATCCCAGGTGCTGCCTTTGTGGAGGGTACATAAGCAACTGCTACAATTGGCACAGCAAAGCCAGTGCAGCCCTCCGCATCGGCAGCTGCCCCAGGCGCAGACCCAGTGTGCTACATCTCTGAAGCCAGCTACCAAAGAAGCACAAAACCTACTTTCAGGGGCCAGCACCATTAAGAGCTTTACTTTTTTCTTCCAAGCAGCCAAGGCTCAGATTAGCCAGTGCAAACTTCTCCCCAGTCTACTTCTGGATAGAGGCCTCTTTCCCCTTGAACTTTTCCAACTCTGTACAGCCTCTGTCCCTCACCCACAAGCTGTGAATCTGAGGATTTCTCTCCAGGACAATCCTTGTTTGTGTGGGCCTTGGATCCCCTTTAGTCTTTTGAGACAGACCTATGCTGCTAGCCCAAAACCAGAGGCAGTAGCTAATACGTAAATTTTCCTTCATCTGATGCTGGAAATGAGATTATGCCAAAGGAGGTCTCTTCCCACTATGGGCACTTGTGTGGGAAGGGGCTTCCCTGTTGCCTTTGAGATCTTTGCTAGTTCTGGCAGCTTTGTAGAGTATAGCATGTAATACCAGACAGCATCCATTTCATTCACCAGGAAGCCTAAAATAGTTCAAGCCACCAGTCTGTGCACATTGAATCCCCATAGCTTGCAGTGAGCACTGGTACAGGCTTACCAGTAACCCCAGCATATGTGGAAACCAACTTCCTTGGGTCCTCCCCATGTGCCTTGGTTTGAGGGAGGCAATGCCTGACTGGCCTAGTGGTCAAAATTCAGTGAAAATGGTTTTGTTTTCAAATGACAGGTTGAAGCCCCAGAAAAGACCAGGCAGTGGTGCTTCCCATCCGTGTGAGAACATTGTGGTTGCTTATTACTTCTGTGGAGAGCCAATCCCCTATCGCACCCTTGTCAAGGGACGGGTGGTAACTCTGGGACAATTCAAGGAGCTGCTCACCAAGAAAGGGAACTACAGGTAAGGCCAAGGAGGAACTGACAGTAAGTATCAAGACCAGCTGTTTGGTCCCCCCTGTTTCTGGAGCACTGCTTTCCAAGGAACACATCACTGGCAGGAATGTTGCCTTTTGACTTCCTCCCAGCTATCCAAAAAGAGTGTTGAGGCTTCCCTCTGTGGTTATACCCCTAACACTTTATGAACAGTCCCTTAATAGTTTGATGCTAAGGAGTGGGGGATCCTTCACTACCCTGCTTGTGAGGATCCAGAGCACAGTTCAAAAAGCCAGTGATTGCCATGGGGGTATGTGTTTCCTGAATAAGCCATATTACTCTCTGCGTGCTACCATGATATGTTGCCCAGAGCATCAGCCGTCAGTTGAATTTTAAGGAGTTCGGGGAGGCCATTTCCTTCTCGAAGAAGGAACCGCAGCCCCACTGCTAACAGCAGGAGGGGATGTTCCACAGGGACATTCTGTCAATATTTTGAGAAGGACCTGCACCAAAATATTCCCAGCCTGTAGAGTCTCCTGGTCCCATAGGGCATGGGGTGCAGATGGGAGGGGCAAAAAACTGGGATTTTGTTGCAAACAAAGCCTTTCTCAAATTGTAAGGGGACAGCAGCACTGGGAGAGTGGTGCAGCTTTACTCCCTAGGAAATGCCAGTCTGTCCAGAGCAGTGCTGCGAGAAGACAAATAGTTCAGCCATTTTCCAGTGGAGAAGGGAGTAGGCACCTGTCTGACAGGGGGTTCAGTGCCTTAGCAAAGGCACAGGGCTGGCCAGAGCAGGGCCATTCCTAACTCTTGGCATATGTCATCTTTAGCACAGGTGAGTTAGCAAGATCCAGAAAGTATTAACTCCATGTAACCAACAAAACTGGCAGCTCTTCAAAAATGCTGGTCCATTTAGTGTTAAGAATGCTCCTGGAAGAGAGAGAGTAACAAGCCAAGCACAGGTGAAGCAATCAAAGGTGCCCACTGTGTGTGTTCTCCATGACCAAGTCCCATCACTGCTGCATGACCACCTATCATACTGTGACTAAGAAACCCTGAGTCATTGCCAGGAGGTCCATTCACCTAAGTAGGCTTCTTTATATAATCTTCAAAGTCAGGAAGTAATTTTAAATCCAGATAGGGACCTGCTTAGGGCACTGCAGGAATTCTGCCACTTCTGACTGGCTACAAAAATTTGAGGCTTTTGCTTTTATGCTGGTCTTGTGCTGTGTCTCAGGTTATATACTAAACCAAAGTTGTTTAACTCCATGAAGCCAGAAGTTGGTAAGATCTCCAGTCTAGTCATTAGCAGGGATCCTGGTTTTCTCTGTTTAAAAACTGAAAACTATCTGATTAAAGTGGAGGTGGGGGAATCCTAAATTCTCTCAGTAAAAATCCCAGAATCTGCATTTCTCCACAATTAAAATGAAATGCCTCTCTCTTTCTCTTTCTCTCTCTCTCTCTATATATATATAGGTATCGATTAACACAATATTTAATTGATATATTTACAATTTTAAAGCAATTTGGAAGCCTGCCAGTGCCTCAATCATTATAGTAAAATAAATTCTAAATAACTATATATTTTGGCATTTGATTTTGGATTTTTTTTATCTTAAAAAATCAGAGCTCCCCCTACCCCCTTAGCTCACCAGGACGAGTCCAGCTGCAGCTGTCCCCCCACTGCTTTATGACACTGAGCAACCCTGACATGCTTTTGTCCCTCACCCCCAAACCACAGCCCCATCAGCCCTGCCAGTGCCCCTCACTTCTGACCTGCAACTCCCTGGCCCTGCCGGTGTCCCTCATTCCCAACCCAGAGACCTGCACCCCTCTGGGCCATGCTGGTGCCCCTCACCCCCAGCCTCCTGTCTCTGCCAGTGCCCCTCACCCCTGACTCATAGCACCATGGCTCTGCTGGTGCCCCACACAGACTCACAGGATGGTGGTCTGCAGGGACACAGTGGGAATGGCCTCCAGCATGAGGTTCATGCAGTGCATCTCATGCAGAAGCAAAGGAGCAAATGGGGCACCACCCACTATCCCACGCCACCAGCTGCAGCTGGATCTGCGGTGCGAAGGACCAGCGCTGCACTCCACAATAGCACTACGAAACAGACTGCAGCTCTGGCCCAGTCATGCTGTGGGGAGCAGAAGGATGAAGGGCTCCAGGCTCTGTCCTTGCCAGGGCAGGCTGAAGTGCAGCAGCTGCAGCAAGTCCAGCCCTGGCACAGGCTGGAGGGAGGAGGAGGGGAGGCTTGTGCCACCCCCGCCCTGTTCTGGGGCTCCTGTGCCACACCAGACTTCCTGGCCACGGCCTCCCCTTCTTCTCCCCTGGCAGTGTCTCCCAGCTGCCTCATCCCTGCGAGCCTAGCCATGCAGCTCCCTGCTGCCCCCAAAGGGTCCCTCCACCCTCTTCGCCTGCTGAAGAGGCAGGCACATCTCCCTCGCCCCTCAGCCACAGCTCCCAGACAGCTTCCCCCAGCACCAGAAGGCACCCACCCCTCCCCACACACTCATCCCATCCACACACCCCTGTCCCACACACATGCCCCCTTCCCCCCACAGTCCCTATGTCCTGGCCCTCCAATTCTTCCTCCCCGCCACATAGACTTACCTGAATCCAGCTGCTGGAGTTGCTTCCACCACCCTGCCTAGCTTTATGCTGGCCACGTGTGCACACACGTGACAACCCCCTGCCTCCAATTGCCCTCCTCATAATTCCCCCAAACCCAAGCAGCTCCTTGCAGGCTAGAAGGCTGCCAGCCTGCAAGGGAAATCCCACCATTTCCCACAGTTTCCTTCTTTAAAGAAGACAACCTGTGTTTTTCTGCTTCAAATGAGAATAGCCACACTTTTCCACAGCAAACAGAAAACCTGGATCCCTGGTCATTAGTGCAGCTTGTGGGGTCTGTCGTTGTATCTATTGTGATGCTAACAATTCAGTGTTCCTACAGCTGTTGCTGATAAAGCAGCACTGTAAGCACAGCTTTCTACCCTCTCAGCCATTTAGTTTCATAGTTGGCAGGGTCAGAAGGGACCTGAGCAGATCATCAAGACCGACCCCCTGCCATGTGCAGGAAAGGATGCTGGAGTCAAATGACCCCAGCAAGGTGTCAATCTAGCCTCCTTTTAAAGACCCCCAGGGTAGGAGCGAGCACCACTTCCCTTGGAAGTTGGTTCCAGATCCTAGCTACTCTGACAGTGAAGTAGTGCCTCCTGTTATTTAGCCTGAATCTACTCTCTGTCAACTTAAGGCCATTATTCCTTGTTACTCCCAGTAGTACTCAGGGGAACAGGGACTCTCCCATTGCCTGCTGGTCTCCCTTGGCCAGTTTATAGATGGCCACCAGATCCCCTCTCAGCCTTCTCTTGTGGAGGCTGA
>JAGPOW010002067.1:10537237-10570130 GCA_030014935.1 Caiman crocodilus
CCCATTGCCTGCTGGTCTCCCTTGGCCAGTTTATAGATGGCCACCAGATCCCCTCTCAGCCTTCTCTTGTGGAGGCTGAACAGGTTCAGGTCTTGTAGCTTCTCCTTGTAGGGCCTGCCCTGCTGCCCCCTGATAATGCGAGCGGCCCTCCTCTGGACCTGTCAATGCTGTCCACATCTTTCCTGAAGTGCAGTGCCAGAACTAGATGCAGTACTCCAACTGCGGCCTAACAAATGTCATATAGAGAGGGAGGATCACCTCCTTCAACCTGCTCATGATGCATCTGTGGATGCATGACAAGGTGCGGTTAGCCTTCCTAATTGTATCCCTACATTGGCGGCCCATGTTCATCTTGGAGTCTATAATGACTCCAAGATCCTTTTCTGTCTCTCTGCTGATGAAAAGGGAGTTCCTCAGCCTGTAGGTATGCTGCTGGTTCTTTCTCCCTAGGTGCAGTACCCTGCACTTGTCAGTGTTGAATCCCATCTTATTCTCATCTGCCCACCCCTGTAACCTGTCCAGATCCAATTGCAGCCTGTCCCTCCCTTCTAGCGTGCCCACTTCTCCCCACATCTTAGCGTCATCTGCAAATTTGAACAAGGTGCTTTTCACCCCCTCATCCAAATCACTGATGAAGATGTTGAACAGTGCAGGCCAAAGGATTGAGCCCTGGGGAACCCCACTGCCCACATCCCGCCAGGTTGAAAATGACCCATCTACCACCACTGTCTGAGTGTGGCCCTCCAGCCAATTAGCAACCCATCTTACTGTGCTGACACCACAATCTCCTCATTTTTTAATGAGAATGGGGTGAGAGACAGTGTCAAAGGCCTTCCTAACATCCAGAAAAACTACGTCCACTGCAACGCCTGCATGCACGGATTTTGTGACCTAGTCATAGAAGGCTACCAGGTTGGTCTGACAGGACCTGCCTCTAATGAACCTATGTTGGTTGCCCCTAAGCATACATTCCCCTGCTTGCCCCTCACAGATGTGCACTTGGATAATTCTTAAAAGAGCTTCTCCAGGACCGAGATAAGACTAACAGACCTATAATTTCTTGGGTCCTCCTTCCTCCCTTTTTTGAAAATGGGGACCATGTTGGCCCTTTTCCAGTCCTCTGGTACCTCGCCAGAGTACCATGAGTGCTCGTAAAGCTGTGCCGGGGTCCCACAATGACCTCTTCTAATTCCCTAAGCACTCTGGGGTGGAGATTGTCAGGACCTGCTGATTTAAACACATCCAGTCCCACCAGAAGTTCCCTGACTAGGTCCTCTCTGACCCTGGACCCAGCTGTCCCTCCCCTGGGACTATTGGGGATCCTGGTGGGGGGCATGACCTGGTCCCTGCTCAGAAAAATGGAGGCAAAGAAATTGTTAAATAGGTTAGCTTTGTCATCTGGTGAGACCACCAGATTTCCTAGCGTGTCTTGGAGAGGCCCCACGTTACCTGGAACCTTCTTTCTACCCGCTATGTATTTGAAAAAAGGATCTCTTGTTATCCTTGATCCGGGTTGCTAGTCCCAGTTCCATCTCTGGGTTGGCCTTCCTGACAGCCCCACTGCAATCCCGAGCAATGGAGGTATAGTCCTCCCTGGTGACGGCCCCTCCCTTCCATTGTGTATACACCTCCTTTTTAGCTTTGAGACATTCCTGGATGCTTTTGGTTAGCCATGGGGGCTTTTGAGCACTCTTGCCCCCTTTGATCCCGTGTTGGGATTGCCACCCTTTGGGCTTGGAGGATTGTTTCTTCAGGACTGACCGCTCTTTTTGGACTCCCAGCTCCCCTCCCCTCCGGGACCTCAATGCCTCCCTGACTAGTCTCCTTAACTCAATGAAATACACCCTCCTGAAGTCCGGGGCTGCTGTGTTGCTGTAGACCTTTGCCACCCTGTGCTGGACAGTGAATTCCAATAGGCAATGATCGCTATTGCCTGGGTGATCAAGCACCTGCAGTCCCCTGACACGTCCCCTTGTGGCCAGGACCAGGTCTAACAAGGCATTTTCCCTGGTGGGACTGTGCACCCCCTGGGTTAGATGGAGGTCCTGTAACATGGCTAGGAACCTACATGAGCGGCCAGACCTGGCTGTCTGCTCTTCCCAGCAGATGTCCAAATAGTTTAGGTCACCCATGATGACCACATTCTTTGACTTAACTGCCTCTGTGAGCTGACCTGAGAATTCCCAGTCTAGCTCTACTCCCTGATTGGGTGCTCTGTAGTAGACCCCATTGTTAAGTCCCTTTCTCCCCTGACCCCCTTGCATTCTCACCCACAGCACTTCATTCTGCCCCTTCTCTGACCCAGTGCTGCTCATTGAGGACTTTTTTTGACATAAAGTGCCACACCCTCGCCTTTCCTCCTTGTCAAGTCTCCCAAACTCTGGTATGAACTACACGAGCAGCTTCATAGGAGTACAAGAGCTGCACAGGTTATGTGGAGACCAGTTGCAATCTGAGACCTATGGCCCCCTGAGGCTCCAGATGCTTTCTAACAAAGAGAACATCCCCAAACAGTGGGACTTGGGATGGGTTATAAGACCAGTTGGCCTGCTTCATCAGTAGCCTCTGATTCTGGTAGTGCTCTGAATATACTTTGTCTCAAGGCCACACCTAGGCCACTTCTGAATGGAGTAGCACTGGGATTGATATGATAAGTTCTGATTTGGTCCCTATTCCTGGCCTTGAGAATTGCCATATCATTGCTGCCAGGCATTTCCATTCTTCCCCACTACAGTGAAAAGTTGTTTGTGAACATTGGAGATGGGTTTTAGCTGGACCTTTGAGCCAGTTGGTATGCTATAGATGTTGATTATTGTTGATCGTGGTGTTCCTATGGGACATTAATTACCAAAAATCTGGGTTTGGGTTTAGTGTGTAGTTTTTGAAGGTTACCTAGCTGTGGGGGATGGTGTTGCTGCAGGCTTGAGGAAGAGGGGACCCTGCAGGCATCTGTGTCATGGTCAGTTCCAGCCAGGCAGTCATCTGGATTCTCCCTGGTTTTGTAGGTATTACTTTAAAAAAGTGAGTGATGAGTTTGACTGTGGAGTGGTCTTCGAGGAGGTGCGGGAGGATGATGCCATTTTACCCATCTTTGAGGAGAAGATCATTGGGAAAGTTGAGAAGATTGATTAACCTCCAAGGCTCCAGTAATGCAAGGGAAAAAAGAAGCAAAGAGGGAGACTTTGGGAATGAAGAAGATGGTCCAAAGCAGATGCTTGGGATGCTGCTCCACTGGTGCAGGGGCACCACCAGGGTGAAGGGAGGCACCTCAGCTCCTCACAAGGAACTTACACAAGCTACATTTTGCCAGTGGGATGTCTTTCACCACACATACCTTCCAGGAGGAATCCTGGTGTGGGCTGCTTCTCCCTACCGAATATTAAGTGTAATCTAGCATTGTACAGTTACATTAGAAAGTGTAATATGACCTTGTTTACTAAAGCTGCATATTTTTGATATGTTGTAATAAAAGGAAAATATTTCCAATGTCACAGTGCTCTTATGTAAATGTAAGACATACAGGTACTTCAGAGCTCACCCAAAGTGTACAGCCATCTGTCAAACTCAGTGTGAATCTTTGCCTTCACATTACCATTCCCCAATATCCTGAATGTGGGTGACTTTTAGCTGATGCTACTGTGTGTTGGGGGAGTTGAGAATGCCCTTTGGAAAATTCACTCAAGCTGCTGTTTCAGATGCTGATGTGAAGACCCTACTCCAGCTGGCTTATACAGGGCTTTAAAATCTGGTTGGGAGAAGGATTGTTTATGTCATATTAGCAAATATAGTTTTCGTCATTTAACCATGCTAGTATTTTAAGCTAACAGACCTACAAGAGTGGGTTTTTTTCCTCTCTTTGGTCAAAACTTCGAGCAAGTAGCCCCAAGAGGAGAAGATTCAAGTTGAGCTCTTACTACAGTGACCTTCTCATAAAATCATCTACTGCAGTTGTTTGTTACTGAAAGCCAGTATTGACAAGCTGTTTCAGCACTGGGAATTCCACTTTTGTTCAGTGACTGAAGCCTTTTTGGTCCCATGAGCCTGTCTGAAAGTCTAGCTGCCATGGGAATATCCTGGAAATGGTTATGTGAGATTCCAGATGGGAGCAGCAGGCATAGTACTAGAGGCATTCTTTGTGAAGTGCCACTTCACACTCATATTTCTTTGTACACTAGAGGCAATAACACCAGAGATTCTCCATGCAACCTGCTCCCAGCTAGAAGTCATTCCTGAGTGTGTACTTCACCATAGGACTCTCAGATGTAATTAGCGGTAAATGAGAGTCCTTGATAAAAGCTTGTTGCTTAAAACTCAAAATTTAGCATCTTACTGGCCACGTCTACATGAGACACTGACTGCACAGTAGCCCATGACTAGTACACAGTAGCATCATGTGGCAGGAAGCATAATGTGATGCTACTGCACAATAGTCTCAGGCTACTGTGCAGTCAGCATCACAGAAACACCATTCAGCAGTGCTACTATTCAGTAACTCTTGTTACTGCACAGTCATATAATACTATTTAGTCTGTTAGTTACTGCGCACTTAGTCGGCAAATGGTGAAATTTGTCATGCCCAGGGGTGGAGTGTTGAACCTCAAAATGCTGAGACCTGATTTAGTTCCATGAGTCTCTGTACAAGAAAATACTAAGAAAGAGCACCTGAAAATGTAACATTTAGAACAAAAATCTCCTCTCAATTCCACAGTCCATTCCACTCCATAGATGCATGGAAAGGAGAGAGAGCTCAGCATGTGGCTGCTGCAGGATGATTGCTCCTTATAGCATAGCTGCCTTCCTGTAAAATCCTGACTCCTCTGAGAGGGAACATTCAGCAGATACTGCAGCAAAGGCACTAATCTCTCTCCCAGCCTTTGGCTGTATTTCTTTCTGTGTCTGATTTATCTTGGTGCATCCATGTAGGACTGTTTAGCACCAGTAGAAACTGTTCAGGAATCTCATGAAAGGGCATTTCCACGAACAGCAAAATGACTGCTGTTCTTAGGGTTCCAGGCCCCCTCTGTTTACGAAGTTGCAAGAATGGTGAGAGCTTATAACCTGAAGTGATTGATGGTTTAAATATGCTCCATACCAAATATGTGAGACAGCCCTGTCAAAAGGAGAGTTTAATATGCAGTCCTGAACCTACTGTTTCAAACTGCACCTGCCTTCTTCCTACAGTTTTCCATGCACCTTCCCTTAACAATGTACTGAGCTGAAGTCCATTAATCACCCACACTGAATATTTTCCCTGTGTCAAAGGAAGTGTATGTAGTTGGCAATTAAGTTACCCAAACCAGACCCCGTTCTTTAGATAGCAGCCCAAGCCCTGGCTGCAAAGCAGTGGACTTCTCTGTGCCACTTTATTTGCACAACAAGCTGGGACATGAGGGCTTTCACATCAGCACTGATCTTGTCCACAGCTGTTTTTCTGTTATGTTTTCCCAATACTCTTGTTTTTGCTGCTGCTGCACCTGCTGGCTGCAGTGCTGCTTGAGTGCCAGCTGCCTGCCTGTCACCATGAGGACAGTAGGTAGTGATCTGGTGGGCAGGCCTGTTCACAAGCAGGTTTGTCTCTCAGTATATTGTAAATGTCACAGAGTGCCTTTGAACATAATTTTGTAACTTGCCTCTCACTATGTGAAGTCCAGCAAATCAGAATTTGTTTTCATCCAGGGAACTGCATTGCAAACATTTCTTCCTCTTTTTAAGTTCTGGTCATATTCTGTGTCTGGTGAGATTGTTAACGTACATGACAGTCACAGGTTTTGGGTTTTTCCCTCCCATTTTCCCTTTTTTCTGAAGGGTTACACTGTAAATATGTACATTTTTTAAGCACAGCATCAGCCGTCAGTGGCATGCCCACTGACGGTATCTCCTGAGCATTCTTGTGTGCTGACTTGTACAATTATCTTTTAAAAGGTACTTGGATAATAATGGAATAAAATACCAACATGCAAATAGCTGTTGTGGTCCTTCCTTCTCTGCAGACCTCAGATGTCTGGGCCATGGCTGGATCTGCACCAGGTGTCACCACAGAAAATTGAAAACTAGGAGGAGTTGGAAGACTAGAAGAAATAAGAAATTTCACACATGCATAAACAACGCAAGTCTCAAAATGGTGGCCAACCACTTGTGATTAAGAAACAAAAGATCCTTGAACTACCTAATCGATTTAAGAGATGGCATTGATAATAAAATAGAAAACTAACAGTACTTTTATGTAGCCAAAGAGTATCCCCAAGTACACCCACTAGAAGAAGCTTTTGACACGCTCCAAATAAAAATGTTTGCAGTCAGCAAAAATATAACAATAAAATGAAAACAGTGCAAATATAGCACAGAACATTCAGAACTGAATGAGACTCATGCTGCAGATCAACCTTAGCATTCAGATTATACATCAAGAAGGCAAACACTGCCTGTCAAGCAGTGCAGTAAAAGGCATTCAGCCTACCAGATTTTTGCAGCAGTGTTGCAAGCAAAATGGCTGCAGCTTCTCTAGTCCACAATGCAGGTTTTTTTTGTTTGAGTTAAAAAAAATCTCAGTACAGGACATGCCCTGTGTGCTTTACTTGGACTCAGAGATTGCAACTACAAGTGGCTCACCTCCTTGGCTCAGGCTGGCTCACAGAACTAGTTATAGCCAATCCAACTTTTCACCACTTACAGAGCTGCTGGTTACCTGTACTGAAGTTGGACACTTTCCCCTTGATGTATGGGCAGCCATTCAGTATAATAATTGCTGTTTGTATGAGGGTTAACCAGTGACCTCATCTGGTGTATCCTTGAGGGCCCCCTCCCAAATGTCTGTTGAAAGACCGTCCATGATAGGAAGTAAGAAAAAAAACAGCCAGGGCAGGGAAATGCCTGGAGATGCTTGAGTTCAGAGTCTGGAGCTTGGGAGATGGGTGGGGAGGAAAGGCAAAAGGACCAAGATTCACTGCAGTTCCCATGGCAGCCTGTCCTCAGACACTCCCCAGAATGCATGATACTAGCAGCTGTTGCACTGTGCGGGCATCACCTTCCACCTAGAGCAAGAATGTCTAGGGTCATTGCCCATCCAGGTACCAGCTTGTCTTGCTTAGCAGCCTTTCCTCCAGCTCAGTGAGCACTGAAGTGAGCTGTTTGGAGCAGGTAAATGCTAGCTTGTGTTCCTGCCCAGCACTGCCATGCTTGTTCCTTGTATACATTCTTCATTCAGCAGCAGTACATTTGTGTTGTCTAAAATAGGTTTTATTTTCCTTGAAAATGCACAGCTTGAGGCCACCCTGGGTTGATACTCCCTCCAGCAGACTCAGGGCTACAGCAATCCATAAATTCTGGCCTCTGTCCTGTAGAGCAGTGCTTCTCAAAATATCTGATGTGGCAGACCGGCAATTTTTTTTCCAGTGGACCAGGGACCTTTGCCCAGTTCAGGCGGTGGCAGCAACTGCGTGTAACAGCGCTACACAAATGCGCAACCGGCTGTTTCTTTCGCTTTCCTCACCTCGCATGACGTGACGTCACTTGGAGTGTTGGAACGTACGAACTGCGGCACTATGACATATCAACGTTATGCTTCTGAAAATATATTTCTTTTTTTCCTGACAACTCGCTGCGGACCGGTGAATATATTTCTTTCTTTCCTGGCAACTTGCTGTGGACTGGCAACCAGACCACCATTTTGTACTCTACAGCAGTGCTTCTCAAAGTGGTACCCAGCAGGCCTTGCTTTCCTATGTCAATTTTTCTAGGCATGCTCCTCAGGTTTCCCTGAAATGGGCAGTGTCCCTGGAGGTCTGGCACAGCCTTGGCAATAGGATGTACAAATCAGCAGGTGGTCCCTCCCTTCTGCTCATCCCTTGCTAGTAACATTTTCCCTTTGTTCCTTGGTTTTGTGCTGAATAGTAGTACATAGTATCGCACTTGAGGTCAAAGTCCCCCACTCTCTGCTGCTGCACTGGTTGCTTTGGTACATAAAGCAACTGGCATGCACACACTTCCCAGGCATTGTGTGGAGCCTGAGGGACAGGGACAGGGGGACTGGTCTCTCTGGCAGCTGTGATAGACCCCTCCCCCCATAATATTGTGCACCCTCTTCAGCCTCCCCCTCCCCCATTGCTAGCACTAGAACTCACTGGAGCCGCCAGAGGGTTTCTCATGGTTCCTAGGCCTCTGTTAACCCTACAGTTGACCCAGGGAGGTACAGGAGGATGAACTTGGCCTTCACAGGTATCTGCTTCCCCCAGCAGTTGGGCAAAGGTCCTGTCCACAGAAGGGCCTGGAGCAGAATTCAGTACATGGGTTGCTTCTAGATGAAGGCTGGAGGTCCTCACTGGGGCAATGTGGACCAGATGGAAAATGGGACTTTTGCAGCAGGGGTGATGCTTCTGCCTCAGAACCAAGGCACCAAGTAGGGAGGTCCCCCCGCCGAGCTCCAGGACTCTCTTGTCTTTCACTTCACTGGCTGCTGTGAGTGAGACAAAGGAGCCAAATCCTTGGCCAGATCAGCCTCTTAGCAGGCTCTGGTTTGCACAGTTAGCAGGGATCTGAGCAGTATTAACTTCCTGCTGCCAGCCATGTCTGTGGAAGGCATGCCTACAAGGCAGAAAGCTGATGTCTGCCCTAGCTGCTGGTTTTGGTGAGCTCATCTGCAGGCATCTCCCTAGGCTGCCTTGTCCTGTGCACGTATGTGGGAAACTATGCCTCGGCAGCCAGAGATTATCAGGTCAGAGGTGTGTGTGTCTCACACATGCCACATTGCCCTGAACAGGACACACACTTTATTTTCAGAAGGCAGAATTGAGAAAAAAAAAGCTTTTTCGCTGACTAAAAAAACATAACTTTCCTGCCCAGAGCTAACACAGCATCTGCTCTCTCAAGTGCCCCTGCTGCAGCCACCATGATGGCCAGTAGTGACAATACCAGCAGTTGCAGTAGGAGACCAACAACCAATGGCTGCTGCGTTAACCCCCAGCTGCAGGCTGACTGTGGATGCTTGATCCCTCAGCTATAGCAGCAGCAGTGACCCCAAGGTGTTTGTGCCTAAAGCTCACAAAGAACAATTTTTCCGACTATTCAGTTTGTCTAAAAAAAGATATCACATCTACCCAAAGAACCTTGTCTCCCTTTAACAAGTACGTGCAGCTGCTAGGAAGCCATTGTCCACAGCCAGCCAGCTCCCCTAGAGAGCTCCCATATGCTTACTGTAATGCCCCCCTGTCCAGCATATGCAAGGTTATTTTCCCTTCTTCCCCCTGTACCCCTTCCCCTCCTCCCCCATAGTATTTCACTTTGGGACATGAGCAGTGCAGTGAGCACATGGGGCTCCATAGCTGCTGGATATATTGCCTGACTTAATATACACACTGCAATTTCCAGTAGCTAATTTTCAGCAAAGAGATGCATGTGGTATGTGAAAAAATACAGTATTAGCCTCCTGAGGAACAGCACCAATCTGTGCAGTGCATGCCCATCCACAGCACGACCAAGTTTCATTCTGCTCAGCAAACTGGTTCACTCATAGGCTGAATGACAGAGTTCTTCCTGCTAGGATGTGTCTTTTAGAAATACATACTTAATTGTATAGCTTGCCTGCCTGCCTGCCTGCCTTCTTCAGCAGCTCAACCAAACAAACAAACAACCCCCCCCTGAAAACTCCCCCAAAATAAAAGCTGTTTTGCAATAACCCCAGAATACTCGTTTTAACATATTGGGGGTAAAAATCTGGATTAAAAAGCTAGGCAATCTTTCCCTCCACATAGCACCACCTTACTGTGCTTTGGCCCATGTTTAACCCCACCAAATAAAAAGCAGCAGGATGTAGGTGCATCACAGCTTGGTGGCTGCATCAAGCCCAGGTACAAAAATCTAGGGGCCTGGAACCCTTTGCTATCTCCTAAAGGAAGCAGCAGCTAAGCAGGAGCAGGAGGGGTTGGGACTAAGTGCTTGTTTAGGTGACTCAAATGGGCAGCTATCAGGCACATAAGTGCCTTTGTGGCTCTAGCCTGTGCTGCCACCTCTAGTCTAGACTGACATCATAAGCCACTGCAGAAAAAGAAGCCAGCAGCAAAGCCCACCAAAAGACAGGCTGCTTTAGAGGCTACATTCCTCCCACCCTGGCAACTAATACACCTTCCATTCAACTGGCTCAAGGACTGCTAGCTATCTGCAAGACTCCTCTCTGCTGCTTTAGCTCCCTGAGGGAGTCATAGGCCAGGAGAAGGAGAGTCACAGACCACTGAGCTGTGGATGGCACTCCAGGCTGGTGCCATATTCCACTGGAGCCAATCCCACAAACTGTGTGTTGCCTCTACCAGTGCAGCAAACGCTTACTCTCATGCCCATGGCCTGGCCTTCCCAGCTCTGTTCATGGTCACAGCACCTTCTAGCTGTCAGAGCAGCACTCTGCAAGTCCTTCTCTTCTCTCCCCAACTCTTCTGAGAGAGTTTTGTTACCATCTCTCAGCTCAGGACCATCTCCTAGCAGTGCCTGGTTAGGCTGGGCTGCAGTGCCTCCCTGGATGGTTTAACTGTTCTGTGTGGGGTTCCCAGTCTGTCCCGCCCTCTTCCTGAACTCTGTTAATGTCTGAGCCCACTTGCTCTCAAGTTGCCCAGCTTCCCTGCTACTGTTGCCAGACTCCCCATTTTCATCTCCAGCTGTGTATCAGATGTTTTCCTTCAGTTCCTGCTCACTGGAGTCCAGTGAACCTGTGACCATCTTCGCTTGCTTTTAACACATCCCTGTTCCCTTGGCAACAGGGAAATGTGTAAGTATGACCTGACAAACCAAATCAGAAGACTGATACAGAGACCCAGCACTGATTGTTTAAATCTGTGTTATTTTAGAGCCAGTCACATGATTTTGGAGGCATAATTGTGTGTGGGCATTTGGGGATGGCAACATTGTCTCATTCCCCATGGGCATCACAGGACACAGGCCTTTTGAGTACTAGTACCAGTCTAGGTGCCAAGCTCAGCTCCCTGAGGTTGTTTGTTTCTTATTCCTGGCCCAAGTCTGGCTCACAGTGCTGGAAGGCATGTGCCATCAATGATGTAGCAGGGGCAGAGCCTGGAGAAAACAGCACCAAGCAGGGAGGCACAACTCCCCTGAAACCTGATCCCCAAACCTGCTGGGCCTAGGCCACTCTGAGAAGGGAAAGAGGCACCAGGTACCAGCAGGATCTTCCCACAGACTCCATTCCTTGGCACAAAGAACATAAGGGCAGGCCTGGGGGGACACAGTGATGGGGTGAGTTAAGCCTTGGTGTTGTAGTCCATGCCCATGAGCAAGCTCTGTTTCTAGGTGCCATGAACTGGGCTGTTGGTTTTCTGAGCCAGATGAGCAGGATGTGCAGGTGGGGAGTTATAATTCATCTCTGGCTTCAGTGGCATCTGACGGACTTGTCCCATTTACATCCTCAGGGGTCTCAGCCACCTGGAGAAGAGTGGAATGATTACTATGGAAAACCCCACCTCGATGGAAGACAGACCAGTAAGGCCAGGGTGGAGGCTGTAAGGTCCATGCATACTAGGAAGATGCATATGAGAACCTGGTACATGTTTCCTCTTACTGTAGGGCAGGGGGGTGGGGGGGTGTGTGTGTGTGTGTGTGTGTCTTCAGTACAGGAAGGGATATGTGGGCTATACCTTGCTCTCTCTGGAAAGGAAAGGGTGAATGCAAGGCTGAGCTTGCTTGCTCACTCACTCATGAAAGAGGGCACTGAAGGGGCCACACACAGGCCAAGCAAGCTTGCAGGACCTGTGTGAAATCCCATTGGTGGCACTGGGAGTAATCCCAACACCTTTTGTTGAACTGATGGACTGGGGTCAGTGCCATAAGGCTGCAGAACAGGGACTCTATACCCACCTCCTTCTCCATGGGCAGTATGCCCCCATTCTCTAGGAACTTAGAGAAGGTCTCCAGGTCTCTGGCACTCTTGTACTCAATCATCTGGCATAGGCAGGAAGGCAGGACACATGACAGAGAAGAAAAAGGAAATATCAGTAATTGGATTACCCACAAATGTGCAGCAGGCAGGCTTCCTGCTCTGGTTCCCTCCTGCAGGACCAGCCTACACCCAGTATATCAGACCAGTCACCTGAGTGAGCATGGCTAGCACCAGCTGCGCCCCAAGGCAGGACACCCTGCAGCAGGAAAGCCTGAGGGAGGCTCTTTGGACCGGACCTGATGATGCTGCATGTCCTGAAGCAGACGGACTTATGGCTTTGCCAGAGCTCTGGGTGCTTAAGCCTACACTGTTATCACTGAGGTGTTCTCGTCTCCTGGAGCACAGCCAGTCTTTGCTTGAATGCCTGGCTTTAGTGGCCCCTTGTGGCCAAGAATGCCACATTTACTTTCATCTATGATGAGTTTGTTCCCTTTCATCAAAGAACACTGATGTGCCCTTGTCCTGGTTACTGGGAGGCCAGGTCTCCTGCCCCATCCCTTAATTAAACATTATTGTACCACAACCCCTCCCTTGCACATGTCTCTCCTCTGTGTTCACACATTCACTCAGTCCTCTTTCTACAGCTAGGAGTTTATGCAACTCCTGCTCATTCTCATCACCCTTCCCCACTTCCCCCATACTGTAATGTCCTGTGGGGAATGGCATGGCCCAACCCTGCATGCAACAGCTAGCTGAGGGCCTTGCCTCATGTGTAATTCATCATCACCATCCAACACAACCCCAGCGGTGACCCACTTCCTATATCCAAAGATAGCTTTTTCATGTTCCATCTGGGTGGACCAGTCCCTTCCCTTCCCATGTGGGCATCCTTGGTGCTGTCCCATTCCAGCTCACACCTTCCTATCTGGCCCAGCAGGGAAGTAGTGCAGTGTTGGGTAGCCATGGATGGTGATGTTCTCAATCTCATTGGCTGTTGCATCCAGCTTGGCAATGATGATGTTCTCATGGTCCTCATATTTCTCACCTAGCTCCTCCCAAACAGATGCCATTGCCTTGCAGTGTGAACACCAAGGAGCATCTGCAGTGACAGGGAAACAGTAATTTATTTCCTCTGCAGGAGTGGGTCTACAGGGGTGATGGGTGCTGGCCCTGGAAGTTGTGAGACATAGTTCCAGCATAGACCCAGGGACAGGATGAGGTGACAAAGCCAACAAGGGAGGAAAGCAAGTCTTACGTGGAGGAGGGCAAGTGGGACCCTTCACCCATCACTCAGACTGAAATGCTGTGGGCTTGGGAAAGTTCCAGTCATGCAGCAATGACTGCCCTCTACACAAATACCAGTGCATGGAGAAAAGCATCCTCTGGGGCTTCGGAGCACTGAAACATGGCAATGGGAATGCAGCACACAAGCTGCCACTATGGCCAGTACCATCACCATAATGTGACGAACTGATATGCATGTAGAGGAGGGCAAATGACTCCAGAAAGAGAAGGTCTGGACTGAACATCAGCAAGGACCTCCTCATGTTGGCTCAGGCTGAAAGAATGCACCAGGAAAGGGGTGGGAGCCTTTCACATTTAGCTCTAGCCTAGAAACATCCTCAACAGGATTCTCCAACTTGCAGAGGTGGATGGAGCCTACGGGGCTCCCCATCTTCATTCCTAAGAAATAACTTGTAAGAACTCTTTCTGCTGGCTTTGGAGAATGAGTGCTGCGCATGTGCTCACAGGGTCTTAGCCAGAGGGCAGCACTCAAGGTGGGGGAGAAGGTCCACCGTATCGCACAGAGCCATACTCACAGAACTTCACAAATACGTTCTTGGTCTCATCAAATGCCACCTTCTCAAAGTTTTTGCCCACAAGAACTTTAACTGGCTGCTTATCCCAGTCCTCAGGGACTTCCTTACTCATGAAATGAGGCTGTGGAAAGACGGGAATGCTAAAGCTGTGGGAGGAGGTGGAATGGTTGACCTTTATACCACACAGTGTTGTATTGTTGCAAAATCAAGCACTCCAGGGGCAGGCAGCACCCAAGGCCAGTCAGCTGCAGAACTAGGCTCCAGTCCACACACACATGTAAAACATGCCCACAATTTCCCTTCACCTCCCATATTGTTATAGCCACCCTGAAAGTGCTAGAGCCCATGAAGTGCATGAATAAAAGAAGGCTGTGCAACATTTCCGAGACAGCAAAATCCACCACCCTCTTCCCTGAAAGTGGCAGGACCATGTCTGTACAGGCTGCAGACAAAAGAGCAGTCTAGTCCAGAAGGGAAAATCTGACAGTGATGGGGAGGATTCTGTAGCAGGCAACTCTGAAGCATCTGCTTTTCCAGGTATTGCTGCATATACCTGCTGGCCTAGGCTAAGGGGGTGCTAAGGAGAGGGCTGGTGCCTTCTGTCTTTATTGCTCTGGTGTGAGAGTAGGAAACCATCCTCCCACCAACAGCAGAGCACCCACTGGTGACACAGGTAGGATTGAACAAAGACCAAGGAGAAACTGTGCCCTGCATGGAGTAAATGCACTTCCACTAGCACCCAGCCTTGCTCTGCACCATATTGTCACTCTGCCTCACTCCATTGGAAAACATGGCCCTGCTGAGCCCCTGCAATCTCTGTTCTTTGTTTCTCTTCCTCCTCCCATATTCAGTCTCTGGCTTTCTGCCCCGTTCTTATTTTTGTGGGTCTCCTGCTCCCTGCTATGTACCTGTCCCTCCCTGTAGATTCCCAATTCCCAGCATTTTCCCATTGTCCCCAGTTAAACCAATCAAATGGTCAGCATTTGCTTTGGTCCCATCACTAGGTTCAAGAGCTACTCCAATGACATTATTGGGGTTGGATGTTCTGCTTCCCACCCATGAATTCAGGTTGTCTGCAGATGCAAAGCAGCATTACACTGGTGTCCCCAGCTCTGACCTTCAAGGGCCCCATCACATGCGAGGTCAGGAGGAACTTACTGATTTTTTTTAAAAAGAAAGAGTAGAAGATCCCGGGCACCCCACAGGGGATGCAGAGACAACATTCTAGAGAAAGCCTTGTGGTTGTGCCATAGGCAGCAGAGTCTTAAGACAATGCTCTCATCATGCACTCCCAGTTCTCTGGGAGAGGCAGAATGATTCCCCTGCTGTTTCCTGGATGAGAGGCAGTAGTCCTGTCTCCTTTGCATGACTAGCAAAGATTCCAACAGGCAGGGATGTATCCCATACCCCCTCCCTTGCTTGGATTCCCCTTTCTAACCCAGAGTTAACAGTATCATAGTGGTGCAGTACATATAGCAACTGAGAAGTATTCAAGGAGTTAGGGAGGAGTACAATCCTATCCCGTAATTAATACTGGCAGGATCCCAAAAGCCAGTTTGATTCCATCAGAAATCAGCTCAGACTGACAGGGTGAGCCTTCTAGTCTAGGGATGCCATAAGGTCTTCAGCTCACAACCAGAGATCCCAAACTGCACAATGTAGCTCTAGTAGTGCCATCACACAGAGCATTGGCAGAAGGATGTCCCAGGCCCTGGGTGGGACCAGGCCGCAAAAGACAAGTGCTATGCCCTACATCTAGTGGGTGGATGCTCAGGCACTGCTGTAGGTAGGGAACGTGCATGCGCCCAACCTTGACTTTGCCATCAAGCACATCCTGGGTGAAGGAGCCCACAGCCTGAGCCGAGAAGTCCTCTGAAGCCATGCAGTACTTCCTGTTGGTCTCTATGTTGATGAAGCGCAGGGTGGGAGCATCATGGCTCTTCAGGCCAAAGAAGTGTAGCACATTGGCCCCATACCCATTGACATCAATGAGCACAAAGAGAACCTAGGATGACCAGATACAGCTGTGGGACAGCATTTCCCACACAGATCATGCAATCCACACCATCCCTCAGACTAAGAGCCCCCAATATCTACACCCCAGAGGACCTGTGTTAAGACTGAAAGTGCCCACAACCAAGGGGAATGGTTGTGGGGCTGAGAGCAACCAACTCTTTACAAGGCGAGCCTCCAGTGAGAGAACACTGGCTGTGCAGTTGGTGTCCCACAGCCCTGCCTACTATGCTGCCCATCTGCCCTGGTGTGAGGTGAAACTGGTACCATCTGAGGCAAGTTGGGCAGGGCTGTGTTGAAATCAGATGCTCCAGTGAGTGCAGTTTAGTCCCTGCTCATAGCTTACCTGGCCCCTGAAAGCAGCTGCTGCTTCCCGGAAATTCCCCAACATCTCCAGCTGGGACTCCACAGTCTTGTTAATGAACAACAGCAAGTGGTTAAGGATTTTTGCTCCAAATATCTTAGATGAGGTCTGAGAAGAGAAGGGGTATTTTGTCAGACAGTAAGGCAGTCACTATGGCAGCCACACATCACTCCAAGTCAGCTACTGCAGCATAGGTTGCTGCACTCAGGCTTCAAGCACTCTGGGAAACATCTGCAGGAAAGGCTTGACAGCCAGGGCCTGCTGTGCTTGGGCATGAGAGAAGCAGTGCCCTTTCTAATGGAGTTTCACCCCCACCCTGCTGTGTAATAAGCAGTGCCCACAGCACCAGGTTTGTCCAGAGTCCTGCCTACCTATCCCCACCGTATGCACATGTAGCCCTGCTCTACTGTGCCACAGCTGCCATTGTCCATCCTCTGCACACCTTTGCCATGCAGGGAGTGGTACACAGTGTGTCAGGCCGACTCAGGCCCTGGCTGCTATCCTTCCCCATACACGGACACCCCCGCTGTGCTAGCCCTGCCCCTTAGCATCTGCATACAGATTTCTGGGTACAGCTCTCCCTGCAACTTGGCAGGTGTCTCACTTCACTAGTGAATTCCATCACCAGCTCCAGGCTGTGCACAACAATGAAGCGGGAAAGCTCCTCCTTGTCCAGCCTCTGCTCTGAGTCCAGTGGGAAATCTGTCTGTTTCTCATCAAACTGCAACACACCAAGGGCAGGAGCAGGGAAAAGTTGTTAATCTTACAATCAAATTCCAAAGCCAAAGTTAGTCAGGTCCCCAACCCCCACCCCATCCCACCCCACCCCAGCAGGGCTTCTCCATAGGGCCAGTGTCCTTTGGACATTAGCTGCACCTATTCCCCCAGACCCTTCCCCCTATATGGCCACTGGGTGATGCTTACACCCTGGCTCTGAGTGCCACACTGGTGGTGGTAGAGCTCCAACTGAGCCAGGGTTAGGGCCAGTGAGAGGGAGCTGGAGGCACACCCCACATGATGCTTTCTCTACTTCAGTGTTTCCCAACATTTTCCAGCCCAAGGCACACTTACATTAATAAAAAATTTCTGCGGCACACCAGTTAAGAAATTCCCCATCCTTATACCTCATTGTAGCTCATCGCCTTGGCAAAATCCCATGGCACACCTGTTCATTTGTGATGGCACACTCTTCTGTCGAGGCACACTGATTGGGAAACACTGCTCTACCTATCTCACCTTCTTGAAGATGCAGACTGTGTCCTGGGTGATGCTGTATTTCTGGGAAAGCTCCACTTTCTCGGTAATCCCAAAAGTGATGTCCACAATATCACTGGCAACTTCATAGAATACCTGCGCACCTTCACCCTGCAGTTCCTGAAGACCCCCACAGGCTGTGAGTGACTGCACTGGGGTTGGAAAAATCAGGCACCCTATAGCCCACATGGCACAGCTGAGGCTGTTGGTGGCTCCCCAGCAAAGCAGCCCTCCTCTAACATGGGTTGAAGCCCAGGAAGGTCCCAACATCCAGTGCACCCAATACAACACCACTGATGCCTGGGGCACCATATGCAGAGTAATAGGGACAAGGTCCAAGTAGCAGTGGTCTTGGCCCATCAGTAAGGCCAGGGGTCCCTTGCTCTCCACCAGCTCCCTGTCCCATGGGCAAGAAGAGAGGGGCACTGCAGGAGAAAGAAGGGCACTGGAACATGGCTGGGTATGTGGTATTCAATGCTTGAATAAAGACCTACTGGGGAACTTAGGAAGTGTGAAGGGCTGTCCTCCTAACAGAGGAGTTGGGGGGCAGGGGAAAGAGAGGGGGGAAGGGACAGCCATGAGATGGGCCAGAGGCCTTACTCACAGCCTGGGCCTCCAACCACAGCTTTGCACTCTGTCTGTTGCCCCAGAAGGTTATTCTGGGGTGCTTGGACTCATGTGTTTCTCCTGCTTGTGCTGGGGGGAGTGCTCAGCAGCACCGTACCCTAGAAAGGAAAGAACAGTCCTGCTGCTCTCAGACTGGGGCTAGCAATGGGTTGTGCTACCTCCCTGTCAGACCTCTGTGAGAAGAGAGGACCCCTATCTGTCAAGCCATCTGGCCTTCCTCAGCCAGAGCCACCTGCCCCCCTCAACTGGAGGCATGCTGATTCCAAGCTGCCCAGCTGTAATAAGGTTTCCTTAACATCCAGCCAGGGCATAGGTATGCATTTTACAGCAGCATTGGGAACTGAGGCTCCCAGGGACACCTGCATAGCCAGACCACTTATTACCTCATCTTTGACTTCCAGCTAAGCAGTCAGGATTCCTGGGGAGGGAGAGAGCACTGGCAAGCCAGGGCTGCAGGCGAACTCCCTGGAGTCCCTGCCGATGAGAATGGGAACTGCTAATGCTGTTCAGGATGCAGGGCCAGAATTGCAGGAGTCACACACCTGCTTCCAATTGCTCCTCTGCCCCATCACCTGGCTGGTTATTCTACCTCTCACCTGTCCTTTGGATGATCTGATGCCCAACCCAGAGACTGAGGGATTTTCTCTCCCTGGTTCCTTGCAGCCCAGAACAAAATAGAGCACCCCTATCCTGAAACCTTGCAGGAGCCTAGTGACTTGGAGCAGCATAGCAGAGCACAGCTTTGGGGGTCCGGTCAGGGACAGGTCCTATTGACTCTGGGCCATCAGGCCAATGCCATGTCCCACTCCCTCCTTATCAGCAAACAGACCCACCTTAAAGAACCCAACAACAACAACATCATGGGAGTCAATGAGCTCTGCAGTGCTATCCTTGTCCTGCAGCAGCGTGGCACTGGCACCAGCCTTCCGCTTCATCCACAGCACGATGCCCTGGGAGTCCCGTGCACCTGCACAGAGCAAAGACTGCCTGGGTACATTTCCCTACACCTGCCTCTTCAAAGAGTGACCTGCCCTCACATCACCTCCCTGTACACTTATTCCTCTCCTCCCCCCATCTTCCAACACAGATACCCCCAAGCTCAACACTGAGCATGCCACTTGGTCAACCCCACTACTGGTGCCCACTTTTCCACAGATTTCTGCTCTCCTCATATACTCAGCTCCCCCACAGCTGCCATGTCCATCTCCTGACATGGCCACTCTCTTGCCTCTGCCCACCTTCTCACATGATTACCTCTATCCCTGCACTCACAACTATCCCCATCCCTGCACCCACCTGCTCATAGAGCTACCTCCTCCCTGACATTCATCCTCCTAAACAGCTACTTCTCCATTTCTCTACTTAGCACCCAACTCAGCACAAAGCTTTGACTCCTCCTAGCATGCAGTCGCTCCATACGGAGGTACCCCTGCCCTGGTTTCCAGTGCCTGAGGGGGAGGGTTTAAGTCTTTGCACAGCTGCACCCCAACAAAAACTGCAGTGGTGGGGAGGAGGTCCCTGGCTGGCCCCATCATAGATGAGCAGGGTGTACCTTGGCCAGTGCCAAGCCATTACCTGTGTAGTCTGTGGGGTGAGTGCGGTTCCCATCTCGGAAGAGCTTCAGCACAGGGTACCCAGTAACACCAAACTCAGCACTTAGAATGGTTTCCTCTGTCGCATCCACTTTGGCCAGTCTCAAGTCCAGGGATTCGTTCTTCAAGATCCCAGCAGCTTGTGTGTACTCGGGGGCCAGAGCCTGGCAGTGCCCACACCAAGGGGCATCTGTGAGAAAACGGCAGGCTATATGGAGGGGCGGAAGTGGTATCGCAAGGAGGAAGCTCCTTTACCAGCCACCCCAAAGCTCTCTATTCAGCAGAGACAGCTTGGGCAAGGACAAGAGCAAGGATAGACAGGGCAACCAGATGTGAGGGCAGGAAACAGCAGTGATGAGACCACTACTCTCCTCTGCCCACCACCCCATGGTCCATCCTGAGCCTTCCTTCATTTCTGTGCCCTCCTGTGCACCCTCCCCACTGCCTAGACTTGGCACCATGGGGACCTGTCTTTCTGGGGTACTATTCACAAATGGAGAGGTGTTGGTTTTGCAATCCTGGCTCTGAGATTCAGGCTGGGCCCTTCCCACCCCACAGCACTGGCAACCTAGTACTTCCAGTTTGTCTAAACAGGTGTCACTAACTGGGTGCCAGTAGTCATTGCTTAGATAATGATGCACCTTCTCCTGTGCAGGACTCAGGAAGTTATTCTGGGGTATTCCCAGGCATGTACTTTGCTTGCTTGTACTGGGAGGAGAGTGCTCAGTAGCACTGCACCCTGGAAGGGAAGGACAGGACAGAATGGGAGTGTGCCTAATGGTACCCTACACCCAGCCACCAACTGTGTCCCACTAGAAGGAACCATAGGCCCTGCCACAGGCTGCAGGGTGTGACTAACCCTCCTGGTCTGTGAATGCCTGTTGCCTAAAATACATCCCCATGGTGCTTTTCCACCTTGGGAACATGAGGCAAGCATACACTGTGCCTGCTGGGTCTACATGGGCAAGCCAGATCATGGCAGAACTGCAAGTAAGCATGGGTGACTTCACTCTACACCCACTGCCTCACCTCTCCAACCCTGTCCTGCCCCACTCTGCCCTGCAGCATCTGTAAATGACAAATCAGAGAACACAAAGATCCTGTGCCCACCTTGCCCACCTGTCCTGCACCAAAGGAAGGGCCCTTGTAGGGACAGAACAAGCCACTGAAGTGGAGCCCTAGCAAGAAATGGCAGGGGCTACTCCCAGTGCCTAGGATAGAGGGCATGAGGATTTGGTCCTGGGTCCTTAAGGAGACTTCAAAGAGGTCTTCTTCCAGGACCAGGGGGGAATCACACTGATCTGTTCTCAAGCCCAGGGCAAGGGGATCTCAGACGCACCCAGGCTGTTAAAGTTTCTGGGCTCCAGGCAAAGCAGTTTCTACACATTAATTTTTAACAAGCTGGCATCTTCTCATAACAAGACTCCTTTCCCACTGGAAAAACAGCACCCAAGCCACTTTCTGAAGGGCACCAATGCCCAGGGAAGCTTCCAGTTGTTCCTGGAACTCAGAGAACAGATGCCTGGTGCATCAACTGCACCTACCAGGGCAAAGTACCTGGACTGAAATGGCCGTTACCACCATCCCTCACTCACCTAGAGCTGCCTGTGGGCATGCAAAGACCTGAATCCCAGAACTGTACACCTGTCTTCAGACCATGAGACCTATAAATACCCAGGTACACATGGCTGGACACTGCTCAGGGATACAAGATATCCAGGGCTAGTCAGTGCCAAGAACCATATGGCTGGTTAGTGCCCAGCTTTGCACCCTATAGTGCTGATGGCTTTGGGATACAGACTTCTATGATATGTATTCATTCTCCATTAACCAAAACCCTACCCCCTCCCAGTCCTGTGCTGGCCCAATATGTGTGTGGAAGTAGAGGGGGGTGTCACTTACAGAACTTCACCAGGAGCAGCCTGTGCTCATGCAGGGCTCGATCGAAGTTGTGCTGATGGAGTACTAAGACATCATCTTCTTCCAAAAGCTCAGCTGAGATGACCTCTTTTTCTTTCACTTCCTCCTTCTGCTGCACCTCTACCTTCTTGCCCTGGTCTTCCTCACCTTCCCCCCAGCTAGGTGCCACCCAAGCCAGTGACAGGAGCAGGACCAAGACCAGATGGGACTTAAAATAGCCCATAGTGAAAGGGACCAGAAAACAGGTAAGTACCTATGTCAGCTGCTTGGAAAGAGAATGCCAGTGGGAGAGAGGGGACAGATAAGGCCAGAGTGGAGCGGGTGGTGCCTGGCCTACAAAGTGCGTGTCTCTTTATTACTGGCTGATCAGAGCCCCAGATATGGCAGCTGTATGGGAACGGCCAGGTGGCTGCATGACTTTTTATGTCCTCAGATCTCAGAACCTGGCTAGGGGACTCTGAAAGGCAAAGTCCTGGGCAGGCTGAGGCTTCCCAAGCCAGCTGTTGCTGGAAATACCTGGCACTGGTGAACATAGAACAGGCACCTTCTAGCCTACAGCAGCACAACCCTTGGCTTTGGAAGAGGGACTCCTACAACAGGTCTAGGAGAAAGGTTCAATAGCAGCAATACCCCAGCCCTGGGCAGTGGGAGTGCCTATGCACCAGAGTGCTGCTCAAGTAGCATTTCCCCACAGGATTCTGGCAGGTGCCCAAGCACAGAGCTGTTCCCTAAGGTAAATGGCTAAGGCCTAATGCAAGCTGTTCAGGCTTTGTCCTACCTCAGTAGTGTCTGGGGGCAACAAGGCCTGACAGGGCTGGAATTCTTGGAGTATTAGTAAACATGGTGTCATAGGGCTCATGCAGCTCTAAGGCCTGGATTGCTGTGGGTGGTAGTAGACCGGAACTTTATTTGTAACTGGAGATGAGTGAGAGCCAGCCACAGGCTGCAGTGGGGCTGGAGCCATGCTCCCTTTGCTCCTGCTGTCACACAACTGCAATTTGGGTCACAGTGAGCACATCTACTCAAGACAGTAACTGTGCAGTAACCGAGTAATACTGTACAGTAGTGTGTCACAGCACCAACAGCGCTAATATGCTACTGCATAGTAGCGTCACTTAAAAGACATTTGCCAGTGCTACTGTGCAGTATCTCCGCTTTTAGTACTTGATTATGCTAGTACTTATGCATTAGGGCTGTGCAAAATTTCACCATGTGTTTAGTTTTGAAGCTGTTTCAATGTGTTTTGAACTTAAAATAGCGAAATCAAAATGAAACAACAGGCTTTGAAAGAGCTTTGAAAGGAAATGATGGTGCTCGAAATGTTTAGAAAGTTTTGAAACGTTTCAAATTTCAAAGCTGGGCTTACTTGGCTTCATTGCGGGTCCCAGGCAGTGGTGGCAGCAGCAGCAGCACCCTCCTCTCATCTGTGCTCCTCCGCATGAGAGGATCTGCACCCTCATCCTGTGAGGGTTTGCAGGGCTGAGATGGAGAGAATTTAATGGTAGGACCTTTGCATACAGCCCATGGGAACATGTTCTGAAAGATGTCCAAATATGCCTACCAGCACCAAGAAAAAAATTAATTTATCATAGTGAGGAAACGTCCCAATTCCTTACAACTGCTTTATTTCAAGGTTGAGAGGTCCCAGGATGCTTTGGGAAAGGGCAGCTGTGGATCCCCCTCCACCCACATAGTGGGCTAAGAGTCGCAGTAAGGCACATTTCTTCAGCTTGCTGTGGTGAGCAGAGAAGGTAGGTGCCTCAGCCAGGCCAGAGGCAGCAGGCAGGCTGGTTCCTGGGCTCAGCACACCAGGGATCATAGTGCCTATGTGGCCCTCATAGCTCCATGGCCTGGATTGAACAGTGTTACATACAAAACTGGCATCAGCTTGAGACAGAAAGAAAACAGTTCAGGCAAGAACACATGGGCAAGGGACAGAAATGACATATTAACCGATATAAATGACTGGAAACCAGTTCAAATCTGTAATATAACAGAAATCCAGTGCACATAAACCACTTTCAAAATAGCCAAACTCAGTTTAAGATAAATCCGAATGGATATAGTTTCAGATTTAACTGATTTAGGTTAAATTGGTATTGAACTTTTGTCCCAGATCCCCTCCAGATTCAAGTTAACTCACAGTCCTCCAGCATCTCAGGATGCTTTACACCTCCCCCACAAACCTCCTTGCAGCATGGGTGGGTTAGCCTTCGCCCAAGCCATTTGCTCCAGCCAAGCAAGGAGGTGTGTTCCAGCAGACACCAGCTTCTGGCCTCGGCCACTGCAGACATGTGGCTGCATTTCCGGAATCAAAAGTAAATGTCTGTTCACTTGCTTATTGGTTCAATCTACACAGCTTAGACTAACTTGCAAAGATTAACTTGTGACAACTGAATCAATTCAGCCTTGGGCTTTTTGACTGTATTTAGCCATGGTGTTTTGTTTAAAGCACATGGGACTTTTGGGGAAGGACACAGCTCAGCTCCCACTCCAGACAGCGCAAGCCCAGCTTTCCCAGGGGAATAGCAAAGCTGGGAGCAAGGTATGGAGTGCTCCCGAGTGCTCAGAAACCAGGAGGCCCAAAAAAAGATCTCAATATATCCTCAAAAGAAACAATTATTTAAAGTCACTCTTCAGATTCTGGGACTTACCCTGCACTTTCTGAACACTCAGGTTGGCACTACTAAAAATGGCCCCACCAGCTGCTACCTTCCTCCTGTCCTGGAGGAAACACAAGTCACGTCCTAGCCTTGGAGAAGGAATGACATCAACCTCCCCAAGCTCTCCTCAAGGAGATGCCTGCCCTGGCCAGGTACCAATGGAACTGTTTGCTGCTCTCTAGCAGACCCCACCCAGACAACTTATTGGAGAAATGGGACTACAGCCCTTCTTCAGGAGAGTAATATACAGTTTATGGCCAGGCTTGTCTTCAAGCTTCCACTGAGGACTCCCACTTATTCAGAGAAAGTGCAGGCCCAAAACTCCATTGCAAGCTCAGACCTGCATATCCAGGCTGTACCCCCATCCTAGTGGCAAGAATTGCTGCCTCTCTCCATCCTCTGCAGATTGCAGAAGACCCTCTGGCTCCTGGTTGGGCTGCGCGAAATTTTACCACCAGTTTTGTTACAACACTGTTTTGACCTGTTTCAAGGTCGAAACAGCAAGATCAAAACAAAACAGATATGGCTGAAACAGCCTTGAAATGAAACTAGGCGAGTCGAAACATTTCGCAGTTTCGCTGTTTCGCCCATTGGCTATATTGGGGAAGGTCAAAACAGCCTATAACTTTGTCATTTCTGGCCTGATTTGGATAAAACTTGCAGAAATGGTAGCCCCTTCTGAGGGCATAAAGTGTGCCAAGTTTCAAGAAGATAGGTGCAGGGGGGTTGGAGAAACTGCATGCCAAAGGTTTGAGAACCAAACTTGTGTTGTGTATGTTAAGCCACAGCAAAGTCAAAACTGCAGGGATTATAGCCCCTGCTGAGGCCACAGAGCCTGCCATGTTTCAAGGAGATAGGTGCAGGGGGTTCAGAGAAACTGCACCCCAAAATCCTGACAGCAAACCTCATGTCACATGTATATATTGAGCCATGGCATGGTCAAAACTGCAGGCATGCTAGCCCCTGCTGAGGCCATGAAGCCTACCAGCTTTCAAGGAGATAAGTACAAGGGTTTGGGGGAAACTGCACCTCAAGATGCAGAAAAGCAAAACTCGTGACATGGGTGACAGTGTGTGTTAAGGCACAGCAAAGTGAAAGCTGTAAGGATGGTGGTCCCTGCTGCAGCCACGAAGCCTGCCAGCTGTAGAGGACGTCGGTGCAGGGGGGTCTGGGTTCTAGGGCGCTGCATCTCTAGCTGCTGACAGGCAAAACTCATGACATTGGTGCTTGTGCAAGTGCCTGTCTCTATCTTGGGGCAGTTGATTATCTGTATATTTCCTCTCCTTTGTCTGTCTGTGGTTTTGTAGGTGTTAATCCATAGTTGTTAAGTCGTTATGTAGTAGCTAGGTACTGTGTATTGAACTGGTCCCTGAGTGAATCATGATTAACTGGTAACACAGTAGCTTAGCAGTCAGGCCTGCAGTAGTCCCCGTTCCCCCCAGTGCCCCAAGACAGACACAGTTGCACAAGCACCCATGTCACGAGTTTTGCCTGTCCGCAGCTTACAGTTTCCCCCAAACCCCTGCATTTCTCTCCTTGAAACTTGGGTCACCACCCCTGCAGTTTTCAGCCCACTGCACCTTGACACACACAGGGTGATCTATATCATGAGTACTGCTTGTCAGCAGCTTGAGGTTCAGTTTCCCTGAAACCCCTGCACCTATCACCTTGAAACTTGGCAGGCTCTGTGGTCTCACCAGTGGCTACCACCCCTGGGTTTTGACCCCACTGTGCCTTAACACATACATGTGACACAAGTTTTGCTTTCAGGATTTTGGGGCGCAGTTTCTCCAAACAACCTGCACCTATCTCCCTGAAACGTGGCAGGCTTTGTTGCCTCAGCAGGGGCCACCATCCCTGCAGTTTTGACCCCGCTGTGGCTTAATACGTACGCGTGACATGAGCTTTGTTCTCAAGATTTTGGGGTGCAGTTTCTCCAAACCACCTGCACCTATCTTCTTGAAACTTGGCAAGCAACATGCCCTCAAAATGGGCTACTATTCCTGCAAGTTTCATCCAAATCTGGCCACAAATGACAAAGTTATAGCCTGTTTCGACCTTCCCAATTATATCCTACAGGCAAAATGTCAAAACAGGATCAAAATGGTAAAATGTTTTGATGGAACAAAGCTCAAGCTCAACCTCAAGCTGCTTCAAGAACAGCTGTTTTGACTCAAAATAAAAGTTGAAACAAAACACTGTTCTGTCAAAACGCTGGTCGAAACAAAATGCTTCCTTTATGCACAGCCCTAGCTCCTGGCACTGCAGTAAAGTAATGAGGCCAACATCTGCTGTGCCCCCCAGCTCTCCACAGTCCCCAGTTGGCTGGTGAATGAAGCACAGGCAAAGCCAATCAGTCAAATAAGAGATGTCTGTAAGGTTTAATGGTAATGACTAGGAGCACAGCCAGTGTTATCATCAGTACAGTTCAGAAAGGGCCAATACAGCAGTGTTTAGGGCATCCTATAGGAACACACTCATACATCAGAGCTAGGTCAGGGGGTGTGATAGCAGGTGCAGGCCCCAGCCCCTCTGAGCTGGCATGGTCCATACACAGGCAGGAAGATCCTCACACAGAGCTACAACAGGTTCACTAGCTAAAGACCTAGCAATGGAGATGCCACAGGAGATGAGTCAGGAGAATCAGTATTAAAAAAAACCAGCAATTAAAAATAACTTTGGTTACAAAGACCACAACCTCTGGGGTCTGATTACTAAAGGGAGCCCCCACCTTAATATGAATTACATTCTAAGGCCCCTTGGCTCTGTTAGAGAGTAGGGCATGCTACATGGCAATGCTGGGGTGGTCAGAAGTGGAACTAGAGTGGCCACAGCATGGAGCAGCAGCTGTTGCTGGGGCACTCAGGAGCACTACTCAGCAGACAGACAAGGGTTTTATGCACACAATAGGGCACTCTGACCATCAGCAGGAGGTGCTGGGATAAGTGAGGAGCAGACACTAGCTGCATCTCTGCCCAGCACAGACTTAGGCACCCCTCCCTAGGACACTTTTCAAGTCATGCAAGGCCCCTGCCCAGGAGCACCAAGCTCGTCTGGAGGAGTCCTCATTGAGCTGCTGCAGACAATGGGAAGGGCAGCTACAGAGATGCCCTCCTGAGCTTTGGGAGCAGCTGTCTGGAAGAACCTTGTGCCTCACTACCTGCAACCAAGGGCACAGTAAGCTCCTCTGTCACCCCCATCTGGCATACACTGCCATGTTCAGTGCAACAGACCCAGCTCAGAGGAAACCCTGATGAACAACAGCAGTCTCAGGCCCAGGAGAGGGACCTGAACTATCCTTTGGGGGAAAAGGTCCTACTGCACTCCCTAGTCCTTGGTAAAGTGCAGGCTAAGCTATATTAGTCTGCAGCATGCAGCAGGAAAAGGTGTTTGATCCTCCCCAGCTCTGAGCCAGGACCAGGATGGGGCACTTGTTAGCAACAATTTGTAGCTTGTTCTGATGGGAGAAGGATGCAGATCAAGGAACTGCATGAGGACCAGGGCACTGGTAGACTGTAGGCAGAGCTGGCATCATGACCTGATGGCCCAGATCAGAGTGCAGAGCAATGGGGTTTGTGTGCTGTCTGCCGGGGCTCTGCAAATCAAGTATCCTACAGAAGCATGTGCCTGTGGTAGAAGTGGCCTGAGACCCTTTTGTTTGCATTAAGGATAGTTTGTCCCTAAATTCATACTAAGGTTGGAGCCTGAACTGCAGGGGGAGGGAGTGGGAAGGTGCTTCAATCTTTCCAGTCCTTCTTTATACAGAGGTTCCATGCCCAGGAAAGGTGATCCGTTTTGTCATCATCGGTGAAGAAGGATTTGATGTGGTAGGTGCCCCGCACCAGCATGCCCTTGGGGGCCTCTTCCATAGGGGTCAGGAACTCATACTCCTCAGCTCGGGGCCCATAGCTCCCCACCATGTAGATGTCTCTATCCACTGAGAACAGAGAGAGGGGAAACAGCAATAAGAGTGACTGCTTTGGAGATGACCCTCAGTGGCAGCAAGGATATACTGAAAAGGGTAGGACAGGCTGATGGCACAGGGCCTTGCAACACATGTCCAGCACTTTAGGACCTCCACACTGTGCAAGGTAGCCCAACCCCACTCCCCTGGCCAGGACAACCACCCAGACTCACCTTTCAGACCTTTCCTGTAGGTGTGGTGCAGATACTTCAATCCACAGACAATCTCCCTGTTCACCTGGAAGAGAGAAAGGGTAGGTGATACAGATTCATGCCACCACATGCACACTGTGCCTGCTGGATGGGTTTGCACCTCAGACTGGTGACCTTACTGCAGACTGGCCAAGAAGAGCAGCTAGAGATTGCTAAGTTACTGTTTCTAGCCTTTTACCAAGGAGCCATTTGGAGAGGCACAAAGGTTATTTGTATGGAATGTAGCTGGATATGCAGGGCCTTGGTTTGCACTAGTGTCCTGTTTGTTCACCATACTGTGCAACCCTCCCCACCCTCCACTCTTATCTTATGTTGGGTTTAGCCCCAGAGGAAGACTCCAGCTCACTGGGCACACATAGCAATGGACTTGTTTGTAGGCAGCAGGATGGCAAGAGTTCTAGTAGTGCCACCACACCGCATGGCTTTGCAGCTCTGCCAAGTCCAAAGAATCACAAGCTGCACATGCACTGCCAACCTGCAGCACCCACTAGGCACATAGGAAGTACCACACGAACAAGCAGCAGGCAATGCCAGCAGAAGCTGAGCACTAAGGCCTCTGTGGGAACATCCTGCAAACTACAAGAGTCTCAGTGCCTGACTTCTAGAGAACTGTGATCTGTGCTGGCTAGCAGCGATCCAGGGTACACAAACTATGCAGACCTTACAGAACTGAGATCCTTCCTCCAAGATGGCATCTGCAGTAGCACTGCCACTGTCCTAGAGAAGCCCAGCCTTCATGGAAGTTTATCAAGTATTGAGTAGAGCACCCTGCACACATCAAACCAACCCCCAAGCCTGCTGCAGGAGGCAAAAGTGAGCTCACCTTAAATGAGATTTTCACTCTGTAATCCACTCCTTCCTTCAGCACAAAGGACTGGCTCTTCAGTGCCTCCAGATCACCTGTGCCAGGGAGACATGAGGTCCCTCAGCCTGTCTGTCCCAGTTAAAACTCCCAGTTGCGGAAGAGTGGGCTAAACTCCAACAGGCACAACCAGCAGAACCTCCTGGACTAGGGTTCAGACAGAAGCCCCTTTGGGGGGGCCGCTAATAGGTGGTGCGGGGTGGCCACTAATAGGGATGAACTAAGAAAGGACAGAGGCAGAAGCACCCAAAGTCACTTGTGAATCGTAGAGAAGCAGAGCTGGAAGGAACCTCCAGAAGTCATCCAGCGCAGCCCCCTCCCTGAAGCAAGATCATCCCTATCCAAACCAAAGGTACCAGAGCTTCCTCCCTCCATGCCAACAGGCAGAGACCTTTCCTAGGTTGGAGATTTAGTGTGCTAATGGCTGTGGGGTTATTCAGCTGCTTCCCTCCTATACACCCTGCTCCAGTGAGGAGAGCACAGCAGGTTGCCTTGCTCACCTGCTAAATCCATGGTGAGGGGCCCGGGAGCCTGGTCACACACCAGAGTCATTCTTGTCAGCTGGATATTGGGCACATTGGGATCTACAAGAGAAACCAGGAAAAGGTAGTTACTATCTGGGCGCTAGAGCCCCCCACCTCTGCCCGACAGCTCGGATTAGTCTCCTGAGGTGACACCAGTGCCAGATCTCCAACTGGGCAGCCCCGAGAACCACTGTTCACCTTCTTGTCCTTTCGCAAGATGCTAGGGACACCATCCTCCGGGCACCAGACAAACAGGGATGGACAGAGCAACTTGCAGTCACTGTGAGCAGATACCCAGGCTGCCCAGGGGTAAGTGCTAGCCTGAGCGCCCCATGTCTCAGCAGCCATGGTCACGAGTGGCCCTCAGGCAGGCAAAAATAAATAAATCACGGACTGCTCCAGCATCTCCTGCAGCCAAGCCCATGACATGGTGAAGAAGAGTTGCATTGCCAGGGAACAGATGGAACGTGGGGGGTGAGGGTGTTGACCACGTGTATGAAAGTAGCACTATGGAAAGTGCACTGCTGTTAGCACTAATGGGGTTATGCTTTTCCATGGTGGAGTGCTTGCAGTTAGGCATCCACAAGCTGGAGTTTTATAGAGGCAGGGATGGGGACAAGAGGGAAGAAGGGGATATGAGGTTGTGGCAAGGGCTGGACTGCAGGGGGTTGTTCCAGCCCCAGGTAGGTATTGGTTAAGCTGAGGTAAGGCACACTGTGCAGGAGTGGGTAGGTGAGGGCTTTTATGTGTGGGATAGAGAGGGGAGGGGTTACTGCACCTCGCATTTTGTTTTTGGCATTTTACCATATGACTGAAGTTGTATGTAAAGGAACACGTTCTTTTGTTGCTGGGATATTACGAGTGTCTCGTTGTCCAATTCTGGCTCTTGTACAAGTTTAAGTGGTACGTGATTTTGGTTACCATGGTTGTACTATGTAATCTCTGACAGTTGTCTGTTTGTTGTAACTTCCTCTGTGACGCCCCTGTTGTGGTCATTTTTAAAACATGTGGCTGTGTTTATTTTTTAAGAAAAAATTTTTAAAAAGCAAAAAATAAAGCTGTTGCATTCCTAGGGATGAGCAGGCTGCTGCTGTGCAGAGCTGCCCACATCGCAGATGACAGGGAGTTACAGTGACAGGTCAGTGCCATGACACTCCTGAGCTATCTGCCAGTCTGGTTAGAAGGGACATTCTAGAGACAGTCCAGCTGAAGTCCAGACAGTGCTCTCTTTGGCCTGGCACAGGGACCCGGCCTGAGGCAAGGTCCTGGCAGGTCTACTGAGAAAGCAGCACCAGCCCCCAACACAGAATGGCTTCTCCGAGAACAGCCTCTAAATGGCACTGTCCCAAGCCACACCATAGCTGTGTGGACACGGCCAGCAGCTGGCACATTTCTTATGCTGTGGTTACCCTGGGCCATCACTGAAATAAGTGTTTCTGGGCCCTGCAGCAAATGCCCATCCCAGAGGTGGTCACGCTGCCCTTGGGGGCCACTCAGGCCCTCTCTCCTTCACTCACCTTGATGTTATTAATTTCTTATAAGGAGGATGCCCCAGGGCTTTCCAAGCCTGATCTTACTCTTCAGATCACAGGTGCTCATGGGTCATTGCCTTAAGGGCTAATTTTGTGGGCTCCATCCTACCCAATATCCACTCCCAATTGTTCCTTATGTCCAGTCTGAAATGGTCTCCATAAAATCATAGAAGTAGGGTCAGAAGGGACCTTGTAGATCTTCAAGTCTGACCCCCTGCCTGGGCAGAAGGGAAACTGGGCTCAAATGACATCAGCCAGGTAGGCATCAAGCTGCTTCTTAAAGACCTCCAGGGTAGGACCCAGCACTTCTCTTGGAAGTTGGTTCCAGATCCTAGCTGCCCTAACTGTGAAGTAGTTCCTACGGATGTCTAATCTGAACCTACTCTCCAACAACTTGTGGCCGTTATTCCTTGTTATCCCAGAGGGTGCTAGAGGAAATAAGGTCTCCCCCAATCCCTTCTGGTCCCCCCTAGTGAGTTTATAGATGGTCACAAGGTCCCCCCTCCGTCTTCTTATGTGAAGGCTGAACAGGTTCAGGTCCCATCGCCTCTCATTGTAGGGTCTGCCCTGCTGTCCCCGGATAATAAGGGTGGCCCTCCTCTGGACCCTCTCTATGTAGTCCACATCTCTCTTGAAGTGGGGTGCCCAGAACTGGATGCAGTACTCCTGCTGTGGCCTGATCAGTGTCACATAGAGGGGGAGGATCACCTCCTTGGTCCTACATGAGATGCACCTGTGGATGCACAATAGGGTCCGGTTAGCCCTGCCGACCGTGACCTCGCATTGTCAGCCCATGTTCATCTTGGAGTCAATAATGACTCCTTTCTGCCTCCGTGCTCTCAAGAAGGGAGTTTCCCATCTTATAAGTGTGCTGCCAGTCTTGCAGGAGTTTATAATTGTTTGACCTTGTCATCTGTTGGGGGGCTCTGGTGAACAAACGTTCCCCCAGAGGTCACCCCTGATAAACTTATAGGTGGCCATCAGATCACCCTTGAGCCTGCACTTTTCCAGGCTAAAGAGAGTCCCATAGCTCTCAGCCTGTCATCATGAGGTCTGTTTTCCTGATCTCTGATCATGCGCATGGCTCCCCTCTGCACTCTCAAGCTTCTCCACATCCTTTTTGAATTGTTGGGGCCCAAAACTGGACACAGTACTCTAGCTGTGGCCTCACCAAGGCCGAGTACAAGGGGAGAACAACATCCCGGGATTTGCTTGAGAAGCATCTATGGATGCAAGCCAGCATTTTGCTCACTTTACTAGCCACAGCATCGCACTGCAGGCTCATGTTCATCTTGTGGTCGATGATGACCCCCAAGCCTCCTTCTTCCGTAGTACTAGCCAGTGTAGCACTGCTGAGCCTATAAGGATGTTGCAGGTTTTTCCTCCCAAGGTGGAGAACCTTGCTTTTTTCAGTGTTAAACACCATCAGGTTCTCATCTGCCCATTTGCTGAGCCTATACAGGTCAGCCTGGATCACCCCTCCTGTGTTCAGGTGTGGTTGCTTTGCCCCAAAGTTTGGTGCCATGAGTGAACTTGTCCAGTCTGCTTCTGACTCCAATGTCCACATCATTAATGAAGGTGTTGAACAATATGGGTCCAAGGACAGAGCCTTGGGGGACCCCACTGGTCACAGGGCACCGTGAGGATTGACTTCCATCAATTACCATCCTCTGG
>JAGPOW010002067.1:10593302-10606152 GCA_030014935.1 Caiman crocodilus
CCCGAGTTCCTGCTTCAGTTACCTGCATGTCTTGGTACCACAGCTGCAGCTGGACATTTCACAATCCACAGCAGGAAGATACCATCCTTGCCCATCTACAGTGAAGCAATTCCTGGCTGCACTCAAGCTAGCATCCAAGCCAAGTCCCTACTAGCAACTCTTAGAGCTGTACTGGTTATTTCATCATTTGCTTCCGATTGTGAATGTGGCTCTGATGAATTCCTCAGCATCCTGTGTAATTATCCTAACACAAAGCAAGGGGGAGTGGGGAAAGAGAGAGGCAGCCCTGGGCAGACCCCTCCCAGCATACCCCAATAGGCAGCTGCCAGAGTCCCAAGCCACTCAGGACTGACTGGAGGCAGGCAGGGGGAAAATGCAGCTGAGCCCCTGCTGCTCCAGCTGGACTCCTCCCATCCCCAGCAACACATGGGAAGCCGGCTTCAGCTGCATGCCGCTTTTCCTAGCCGGTGCTGGGTCCATCCCATCCAGAGCAGCATACGGCTGAAGCTGGCTTCCCACAAGTTGCTAGGAACAGGAGGAGCCCAGCCAGGTCTGCACCGGCCAGAAGAAGCGGCAGAGCCATGTGCCGCTTGGGACAGGATGAGCCCGGCCAGAACAGCAGGGGCTCAGCTGCATTTTCCCCTGCCTGCACTGGTCAGTCCCAAGTGGCACATGGCTCTGCCGCTGCTTCTGCTGGCTGGTGCTGACCTGGCCAGCTTCCTCCCATCCCCAGCGGCATGTGGGAAGCTAGCATGGGGTGGGGACCTCAGCAGGCAGGGTCCTGGTGTGACCTCTGCGGGGTGAGGCAGTGGGACCAGTGTATGCCCACCCTGCACTCCAGGCTCACAGTGCTGAGGCCACCAGGGCTACGTGCGCCGGCGGGCAGGCAGGCAGGCACAACAGTGAGCAGGGCTGTGTCAGCGGGCGGATGAGGGGCTGCAGTGCAGCAGCTGCTTCACTCCAGCCCCCTCAGGCAGCGCTGGCTTATGGGGCTGTGCTGCTTGGGGGATGGAGATGTGGAGCTATTTATTTCTCCTCTTCAGTCCCTGAGGCAGTAGCTGGCTAGATCCAGAATGGGTTCCTCCTGCTCCTGCCCACCAGCAGCTACCATGAACCTTGCAGTAACAGGCAGGTGCAGTAGGGCTACACAGGCAGGGTCTCTCAGGCCCAGGACAGAGGGTGTTTGAATATGGCTTGCCAGCCTACTGGGTGATAAAAAGTTCATGATCCAGCCCCATATTTCAAAAAAGTTGGACACCCCTGTCCTAGGTCTCCGAGTCTCATATTTGAAGTGCCACAGTCCCCCAAAATGACAGCATGAGTTATATGTACCATGCTTCAATACTGAAGATAGTTTGCTCAGTTACAGATAGTCTTTCTGTTGCTGGTCCTGCTGACCCCACTCCCAGCTCACTCACAGTAGGCTCTTGACACAGGCAGCACCACCCACAAGAGAGTTTACAGGACAAGTAGTGCCTCATCAACAACCTGTGCAGCCCTAGCACTTTGATGCCACCAGAGTGATGGCACAGGCCACAGCAGCAGGGAGCTCATGCCCAAGGCTGGTGGGAAGCACAAGGTTCCCCAGAGTCCTGTCTGTGGGGACTCTGCATGACAGAAGCCCCTGGCTGCTGTGGAGACCATGATGACACATCATCACTGAGCTGCTTACACAGACTCCTTCAGTGCCAGACTTGGCCAAACACACAAGGTGCCTTGGTATGAAGTGCTGCTACACTGCTACCCACTCAACACCATCCTTATGCTCAGCACTTTGCTCAACAGACCACTCAGGAGCCAGGTTGAGTTGACCTGTGGCTGCAGCTCAGGTACACATACCTGAGCTTGCATTCAATATGGGGACCCACTGCTATCTAATCAGAGCAACATGGAGCTAAGCATGGAGCTCTGCCCAAGTGTCTATTGACCACCTCATGTGGTGCTGGCAACTTAACTAAGCTCCCTGCTGCCATAATGATACGGCTATGATATGGCTAGCCAGAAATTAGTTGAGATGCATCTGTGAGGTGCAATCACACCAGGAGAGACAGTGTAGACACATTAACAGGAGTCCCTCTGCCCAGACTAGCAGGGGGTACATGCATCTCTCAGGGCTGGGGATTCAGTGCGCCTTTCAGTAGGTCCCAAGCATTGACCTGCCTTGCTGAAAAGGCAGTGTTTGTCATACCAGTGGATCCCTCACAAGCTTGTACATAAATTGGAGAATCACAGAAAAATAGGGCTGGAAGGGAACTCAAGCAAAAAAGACCTCATCCATCCATTCAAGGCAGAATCACCACTGGCTGAATACCACACTTTTATTTGGAATGGAAACTGGGAGGGAAAGAGCTGAGAACTGGCTCTGGGCTGGAGCTGGGCCTGGCACTAGGCTCTATAGAAGCCAGAAACACAAAAGCAAGAGGTGCCAAGATGCCAAGTGAAGCAAGCAGGTTCCAATCCAAGTGGCTGTTGGTTCCAGGGCTGGCAGCAGGCTCCAGGCAGAGGTCACTGAGGAGGCTCTGGAACCAGCAGAGATGTACCCCACTGTCAGAGCCTGGCCCCAGATCAGAGGCCATGGAAGGTGGTTGGGAAGTTGTCAAGAAACAGACACACAACCTGGCCTGAGTACAATGGGAGGAAACATGCATGAGACTGGCATGAAAGAAGCCAGCCAGTGGCTGGTGTTAGTTCAAAGATGGGGAAGGAATGGGATGGGTGCCAGGGCCATGCAGGGGGCTAGTTCCAAGAGAATCCAACCCAAGTTACATAGTTTGGCTGGAGAGAAAAAAAAACCAAAAAAACAAAACAAAACAAAACAAAAATCAATCTGTGATTTGGCAGTTAGAGAGACACAGTCACTTGAACATGTATGTAAGTAGATGAATAGCACTAACAAATTTCAAGCAATTCCAGCTTCCTCAAGAACCTCTTTAAAAACTGTTTGAAGAGACTGGAAAATTGCTTCTAAAAACACCCAGGAGTGTTTCTGATTCCAAACTAAATGACTCAGAACTCCTGGCCCAGGAAAGCCTACCCTCCCCATCCCGACCAGCTCCATGGGAGCATGCACATCTTGCACCTGCTTTGCCAAGCAAAGCCAAAAGTTACAAGTCTTTTACTTCCAAATGCCTAAAATGTGACTGTCCATTTAAAACTTTGAGGCCAAGTTCTGATTTCCAGGTAGATGACATTCCCATCTACATTCTCAGATGTGCTAGCAAGGACAGAGCCATCTGAACCAACTCAAAGCAGAGGCTGCATCTCAGCAGGATGTTCATTCTGAAACCTAGTGATCATGTTGCATTTATCATCGCTATTCTTTCCCAGATCATCTGAGTGAAGAATTTAGGTGCATACAATGATAGGTCTTGGGGATGGATTGCAGCAGTGTGCAGCAGCAGCAAGGAACTACAACATGCAAAGGGGGAGTTAAATGATTGTAATGCAAACCCTGCCACAGAGCACAGCTTCAAAACCCAAAATTCAGAAGTCATGGCTTAAGTCCCCTCCCCTTTTAGCCCCCTTTCCCGCCACCCCAAGTAAATCACAGATTTTATAAAGATTGGGTTTTGTTTTTACCTTCTGGACAAACACACTTAGATCACTTTTCAGCCTTAGAAACTGACTCATTAAATGCAAACTGAGATTCCCACCCAATCACATTGTTTGAGGAGCTAGGGCTTTCAGAGACATCTTCACACTGAAAACATTATCAGCATTATTCAGAGATCCTGCTCATCTCTGTTAAAACATCAAAAATTGTTTAATTAAAGAAAATCCAAAATTCTCATATTAAAAACCCCAAAATGCATATTTTTACACAATTTAAAAGAAATGCCACTTTTATGTATATATGGACAGCAGTTGAAAATAAAGTTTTATTGATATACAGTATAACCTCATAAATCCGACATGCTCAGAACTGAGCATCTGCTGGAAATTTGAAAATTCCAGATTTTTGAAACTGGAGCGACCGCTGGTTGTGAAGTGGGGCAGGAGGGTAGCAATGGCAGCACGCGGAGCAGGAATGCAAAGTGGTGGATGGTGGCAGCAGCTGCCACGTGCAAGCTTCTGTCTCTTCTGCTCTGAGACCAGCCACCGCTACTCCCTGATGTAGTATATTTTTTAAAAATGCCACATTTTTGAGAATTCCACATTTTTTAGATCTGGATTTATGAGACTATACTGTATTTACAATTTTAAAGCAGTTTGGAAGCCTACCAGTACCTCAATCATTATAAAACACAAGAAATTCTAAATATCTGTATAATTTGGCATTTGATTTTGGTTTTTTTAATCACAGAAAATCAGAGCTCCCCCTGCCAACCCAGCAGCAGGGCACACCTCCGTGCCAGTGCTGGGAGTCCTGTGCCAGCCATGCTGCCATGGTTGCCAGGGTAAGGCACTGCAGTGGTGAGGAGTTGTGCCCTCCATGCTGCTGCTGCCAGATGGGCAGGGAATGCCTCGCCTTAATGACCACAGCAGCAGTGGTGGCAGCAGCACCAAGCCTCCCTGCCCTGCCCCATTCCACTCTCCCATGGAAGGTCCCACCCACTGGGCCACAGAGGCAGTTCCTGTCTGGTGCCAGTCCAGCCAGGCTGCAGCCCCATATTCTGCTGTGGGTGCAGGAATCAGGGGGAATGCCCCCCAACATCACCAATAGGCCCAAGCCCTCCCCATGAATGCGCAGTGTCAGGGAGCTGCTCCCCTCCTCCCCCAGATGAGCTGTTTGGCAGGACTGTGCATTCCTGCCTGCTCCAGCCCTGGTCCCTGTCCTGGGCACTGCCCCAGCCATCAATCCTGCCCCGCTCCCCCGTCACTGTGCGCGCTCAGTGTAAGCCACCACCATTGCCTCAGTCTCTCCATGTATCACCTATGCCCCCCTCCACAGACTTACTCGAAGGCAGCTGTGAGAGCTGCTCTCCATCTCACTGCCCAGCTGTATTGCCAGCCATGTGCACGTGTGTGCACGCACATGCACATGGCTCCCTGCCTCTGATTGCCCTCCTCCCACTCCCCCAAGGCCCAAGCAGCCCCAAAGGCTCTGCCAGCCTGCCAAAGGAAACCTGTGGTTTCCCAGGTTTTTCTCCTTTAAAAGGAGAAAATCTGGATTCCTGATTGTCAGAAACAGGTAGGGAGGGGACTTCACAGTTCGACAAAAGTAGTTTTCTGTTTTGTTGCTGGACTCAAGACGACTGGTCTGGAATTGACCTCCCACCCACCACTGCAACCCAGTCACAGTGAGGATTTGTTCGGGGTAAGCTCAGCAGGGGGGAAAAGAGACAGCCCACACTTCAGCTGGTAGCCCTTTGTGCACTGAGAGCACAGCACAGTCAGCAGTACCAATACTTCTACCAGGATACTGCCCTGACCAGGAAGGGCACCAGTGTCTACACATCCCACTCGCCCTTTAGCTTCCCAGAAATGAGACACACTTCTGCTGACCACTGACAAGAAACCTCCCCACTCACTTCCCCATCAGAGCCTTTGTAATCCGCAGAGGAAAGTAATTCCCTTGGATCCCCAGCAGTCAATTTCACAAGCAGCTGGAAAGCTGTCACTGTGGGAGCGTAGTAGTGGGGCACTGTGGAAGCACTGAAGACCATGCGTGTCAATGCATGGTCTCCAATGAGAAGGCTCCTGCAGGCTCTCACATGCTGCACAGCCTGTTACTCCAGCAGGATGCCGTTAATGGCAGCTCTGCAGGGCACACTGCTTGCTGAGAATAGTTCTGTCTCTGCTGCAGGGGCTTCTTCAGTTCCCAGCATGAAGGCAGAGTCTGGCCTGCCCTCAGGCTTTTAGATGAGCAGAGACCAAACCTGTCCTAGCCACTGACCTCCCAGTTCCCATGTCAGACATCCTATGACCCAGGATGTGGGGAAAAAAATCCTTTTGCCATTCCAGGCTGGGACTGGTGGTTCTACTTGCTTGTGGGGGAAGGTTAGGCACTGTGCCATGCCAAGGTGTAGGGGCTCTGCTTTACAGATTACCAAGAGTAAAACAGCAGCAATGGCAAAGCCAAACCCATTTCCTCTGTGAATTGACAAGACCCTCAGCACAGGCCCAGGCCTTACTGCCTGGCAAATGATGCTTGCCAACACAGGCCTGTGCCAGTTACATCTCCAAGCCTGCTCCCTGTACCCTGTTTCAGAAAACAAGTACAATAACTACAGCCCTGTCCATCAAGAGAGCAAAGCAACCTGACAGTGCTCTGGGGAGCCAATGGTATGCAGCAGGGGCACAAGAGAATGCTCTGAGACACCCCACAGCAGAATGAGGGCCAGCCTCACCCTGACCTTGAGTGTTACCAATACCAGGTTCAGCTTGCCCCATCTCTGGGCTTCCACAGAGTGACAAATATTAATGAACAAATGGTTCCAGTTTTTAAAAACATTTAGGCCCAAGGCATGCTCCCACCTCCCACCAGGGAACTCCCCATACTGGGGGAGCTGTTTTTTCAGGTCCTCCAAACACTGCAGTATCCAAGCATCTTGCGCCAACTGCCTTTCTGGTCTTACTCAGGGCATCTGGACACAGAGGCAGGGCATAGTGCAATGTGCCCCAGCAAGGACCCTTCTCTGCCTCTGACAAGCCCCATGTGGCCACAAGGGACCCTTAAGCCTATTCAGCCCCTGGACCTAAATTGCAAAGGTAGCTGGAAAGCAGGTAGACACTCCTAGCAACACTTCTTTTGTGATAACATGTGCTAGAGAAGCACTGGAAGCAATAAAAACATCTTTGGCCAGTCATTAGGGCAATTCTAGCGAAGATTTTATGTCCAGTTAGCTTTTTACCTAACACAGCTGACCCAGTTGAAGCCTGTTTGGGTACAAATGCATACTTCTGGAGCCATTTCAAAAGGGAAACATTATGAAAGGAGTGAGCAGCAGCAGTTATGTTCTAGTAGTTACTGTGGACAATGCAAGAGCATTACAAAACTGCTCCAGCTTTCTGGATGAAGTAGTGTTAAGCTGAAGCTATTTAGCTACATTTATATCATCGCTAGCTTGTCCACAGTAACCTTCAGAACTAGAGGTACGCTGATATATCAGTTCAATATTGGATCGGTACCAATATAAAGAAAATTGGCTGCATCGGAAATCGGCCTGATAAGGTCAATAATTTGGCCGACAAATGCCCCTGCCTGATTGCAGCCGCAGCACAGTACTCAGACAGCAAGGATCACAGCCAGCAGCGTGAAGAGCTGCATGCAGCTGGTAAATCCATTGTGGTGGAAAGGGAGGGGGGAGGGAAGGAACATAAGGGGGGCAGATCAATGCCTCCTACGGTGAGGGACGGAGGGACCATGGCGGTGAGGGAAAGAGCTGCGGCTGTCAGGAGGGTGTGGACGGGGTGGCTCCTGGCACTGGGCCGTAGCCCCAACCCCAGCACCGCAGCTGTGTACCTGGTGCAGCCCTGGCTCAACGCCCCGCCTCCACCCACATGCCCTATCCAAGCAAAGCAGCCATGGGGCTGGATGTCATCCCCCACTCTGCACTGTGGCAGAGTGGTGCACAAAGGGTTGGGCATACTGAGAGAGGCTGGAGTGGCAGGAATGGGCTTATCGAGTCTGGTGCCACAAAGACAAAGCAGTGGCGGCCATGGCACCACAGTGCATAATGGCACCCTCCATGCATAGTGCATATGCTAATGACCAGGACATGGTGGGACAGCAAATGGGGGAAGACTGGGGGATGCCAACAGGTCTGTTGCAAGGGGACACCCTTGCCAGCACCTCTCCCCCACAAGAGCCAGGGCTGCACCAAGTGCATAGCAGCACTGGGAATGAGGCTACAGGAGGCTATAGTGAAATTTGGGGTGGTTGCAGACCCCTCTGTAGCCCCCACCCCAACCCAGGCCCTGGTTCAGAAGAGCCCAGTGCAACCCTAGCTGCAGCCTGTCCGCTCCCCCATGCACAGATCCAGGGGGTACACACTCCCCCTCATGCCCCTGCTGCTGTGATCACCCCAAGAAAGCCGCTGCCCCCGCCCCTCCCCGTGCCACGGCTCCATCCCACGCTCCACCCCAGATGAGCAGCACCTGGCTCTGCCCAACCTCTTCCCTCAGCAGGGGCATTGATTTGTCCCCCCACAAATCCCTTCCCTTTCCCCACCCCTTCCACCACAATGGACTTACCAGCTGCACACAGCTCTCCACACTGCCAGCTGTGCTCCCTGCTGCCCCAGTATTGTGCTGTGGCTATGTGCTGGTAGGGACATTTATCGGCCAAATTATCAGTCGCGTCAGGCCGATTTCTGACACCGTCAATTTTCTTTATATCAATACCAATCCTATATTGGACCAATGTTGTTGCACCTCTACTACACACACGACATTTGATGGCAGTGCTGTAAAGACCTGCATTTTACAGGATCTTGGAAGTGATTGTAAAACTGGGTCAGCATTTTTCTCCAGAGGCTTTTACTCCTGCACATGCCAGGGTGTTGGTCACACACTCTGCTAAACTCTGCCATTTCAATGCCAGATGGAACTGAAACAGTGTTAGCGTGTTCTTTGCTCCACTGCTGCTTCTTGCATACAGTCCAGGGTGAAAGGGCTCAAATACCAACACCTGCAGCATAAGCACTGCTATCTCCTCTTCATCCTCTTTTGATAACAAAGAGGAACAAGTGTATAGACACATGCAGGGGAGCAAGGCCAGTGCTGCTGACTCTCAGGGATAGTTCCCTTCCTAAAGCCCCAGCATCTAGAGTCAGGTGATGAGATGAGAAGTCTGTCTCTCATTAAAACAAATACATATTTCCAGCCCTCCCACTAGCTTAGACAACCATGACCTGAATATGACCAGAGCCCAGAAGCAGGAAGTTCCACATAAGAATACAATCTCTACTGTGCTTAAACCTCATGATTTCTGGACCCACCATGTGGTCCATGAGTGTGGGGACAGGTGCAAGCAGATCTGGTCAAATGGTGCTAAGTAAATACTGGGTGAAGCGGCTCTCTGACTTAGTCCCATGTGATCATCCACTGCACGTGCAAGAAAAGAGCCATCTAATGCATGGGCTAAGGCCCACTACCTGCCCCACGTGTTGTCTAAGGAGCACAGGCCAGGCCAGAACATGCAGGAAGTTCTGCTCCTGAATAGGGCAAAACCCAAGCTAAAGCCCACTCACTCTTACTCCTCAAGTTGTCATGTGGCTCCAATACCACTGTGGGGCTAGGCAACGTCAGCTTGGATCCATGGGCAGGGGACTGTCTCTCTACTGGCCCAGCATATGCAGGAATGGAGCTGGCTGGTTCCTCATGCCTGGCCAGCACTCCTGACCCAAAAAACATTAAGACCAAGGAAGGCAGTCATGGGGCTGGGTGTCATCCCCCACTCTGCACTGCTGAAGAGTGGTGCACAAAGGGCAGGGCATGCTGAGAGAGACTGGAGTGGCAGCACTGGGCTTATTGAGCCTAATGTCTTAAAGACAAAGCAGCGGCAGCCATAGCACCACAGCACATAATGACATCCTCCCTGCACAGTACATATGCTAATGACCAGGACATGGTGGAGACAGCAAACCAGAGGGGGAAGACTTGGGGATGCCAACAAGTCTGCTGCAACAGGACACTCTTGCCAGACCCCTCCTCCCACAAATGCCTAAGTCCCGTCTGCAGTTAAGGCAACACCCACTGCTTGATAGCTGAGCCTATTCTCACTCACCCTGCTGTAAATCAGGGGCAATGCCACTCAGAAAGAAGCAACTGCCCGTGTGCAACACAGGAAAAGGAGGACTGGCTCCCTGCTGGCTAATGGGATGGGCAGATCCCTGAGACAGGCAACAGAAATCCATCTAGACTTGGAGAGGAGCCATCAGAAAGAAACCACCTCAATTTTGGCAGCTATAACTGTACAGACAGAATCAGCTTTGCTGCTTGCACATGATCTAGGTGCAGAGACAAAAGTGAAGATTAAACTGCCAAAGCTCCCTTTACCTTGTAGGTGACTCATTTCAGCAGCAACGGAAGCACCTGGGGCACTACATGGGGGAGCTCTCTGGGGGTGCAAGTGATGGGGTTAGCGGCATCTGGGAACCTACAAGGGCCAAACAGAACAGCAGCCCCAGGTGCTAAATTACTACAAGCAGCACTTAATTGTTACACTAAGGAGAGAGACCAGCTGAGACAACTAGCCACGAACAATGTGGGTCTGCTGAGCTGATTATACCATCCATTCTACTGATGCACTTCAATGTGGATTTGCAACTCCCCTGCTATTCTACCCTGGGCTATTCCACACAGTTGATGACCCCCAATTCTGAGCCAAAATCCTGCTGTTATTCCAGCCCTGGGTTCCCTAGGATGGTGTCAGTGCCCCTTGAGCATGCACTACAGACTAGCTGCTATTCAAGTTCTGGGGTCCCAGCCTACTTGGGAATCTCTGCCAGCATACTTCCATCTTAACCACAGTGTGTCAGTCCTCTTAGGTGTTTCTCACATGCAGCCTGCCAGCCATGCCTAGTTATGTGTTATCCAAAGCTGAGTACCCAAATCCTTGGGAAAATGTTTGGAACTGCCATCCCTAACTACTAAACCAGCTCCTTAGGTATCCAGACAGCATAGGACTGGGTGGTGTCTCAGGCAGCAGTATTCTGCAGACTCATCTGGCTGGGTACAAACCACTTGCACCAGTTCCTCCCCTAAGATGGTAGCAACCTGCTGCTCCCTCCCAGAGGCTGAGCCTTCTTTCTGCCAACAGCTTGTCACTAGCAACAGGGAAGGATAAAGCAGTTTGGGTATGCCCCCCCTGACTATTTGCCTAAGATCCCACCCAGCCTGAGGGCCAGAAAGGAGAGTCTAAGGGCTTGGGGCTGAGTTCCTTCCAAGAGCCACTGTCCCTGGCACAAGGATGGACACAGGCATGGGCAAACTGGTAGGCCACCAGGGGCCTGGCTAGAAAGGGGGCCCAAAAATGATAATTTTTTTCTGTTGTCTGGTTATCATCATCATCATCTCTGGTGAAGGGGAGCCCCGATACTAAAAGTGCACCTGGGGCTACCAGAAGTCTAGGTACGGTGCTGCCATGGAAGAAAGATGAGCCAGGGGAATTCTTCCTGTGAGAGCAGAGCTTGTTCTCTAGAGCCTCCAAGACCCTGGCTTCTATTCCAAAGGTGGCTGCCATTAATTAGCTGGCAGTGCTTGGTGTTGTGGCTCCAGCATCAGAGCAGAATTGGTGTCCTCAGACAGGGTTGGCTGGCACATGCACAAGCTGAGAGAAGCTGCTAGAGCCAACCTAGCCTCATTCCCTACCAAGTTATCAGGAGTAGAACCCACAGAAGAGGTGGGAGAAGACTGAACTTCAGCGACCTGGCATAACCAAAGGCACTGGGGACTCATGGCACTGGGGACTCTAAATGGCAGTCTAAATCTGCCATAAGCTAGCAGAGAACAGATTTAGACTGGACATTAGGAAGAACTTCTTCACAGTTAGAGTGGCCCAAATCTGGAACGGGCTCCCAAGGGAGGTGATGCTCTCCCCTACCCTGGGGGTCTTCAAGAGGAGGTTAGATGGGCATCTGGCTGGGATCAGCTGAACCCAGCACTCTTTCTTGCCTTTGCAGGGGGTCAGACGCAATCTATTGAGGTCCCTTCCAACTCTAACCTCTATGAATCTAGGAATCATCTCACCAGAACTGAGTATGAAGAACCACTGCCTGTTAAGGCCCTAATGTGGAACCCCACAGAACTCACACACCAGAGCTCTGCAGCTGGCAGGCCCTAGACCCTGGATCTCAGCTGCTGTTTCCCCACAGGCTACTCCCTGGCATGAGAAACTGCACAGTTGGGCAAAACATGGGAAACTGCTGATACAGATCAGGGAGTCTCAGATCAGGGAAGGCAAGCACCAGGCATTAGCACACTCCTAATCCTTCAGCTGTGTTTTATGTGATTCACTTCTTTATGTAGTCCCAAAGGTCTGTCTGTAGGTTAACACTAGACCTAGGGCCATGACTGCCCTGTTTATCCTAGAAGATTGTTGTGGGTGCCAGAGAACCAGTATGGCTTCCACTGTCCACATCCCCAATATATAAACTCCAGTAGTGTATCTGCACCACCAGACAGAAGTTCCCACAAGGACTATCACTCAGCCTGTGCAATTTCTGTTTTGGCAATAATATTCCCATCAGGCAGCTGGGAAGGAACAGAAAGATCCACCATGCCAACAAAGCTCAGTTCCACCTGCTCTTCTTCTTCCTCACATCCTTGTGACAAATATTTATCAGAATTTGCTGGAATCTGACAGGGCCCTGCCATGAACACTTCTGCTACAGCCTTGAAATTGTGACATCAGTGCTGTCAACCATGCCTATCTTTAGCACCCAGCCACCCCAGAAGAGAGGCACCAGGAGGTTCTTCTTCCCCAAGTTAGAGTGTAGGCATAGAAACCTAGCCCTGCTCCAGGTTGGCAGGGACTCCCAACCCACTCACTGGGTAATGGGGGCCACTGAGAGCAGCCCCTTGCTGAACCAGCGCACAGGCTGCCATTCAACACATGGGAGGACTCTGCAGTGCACGGTGATCAGAGGAAGCCCCGTGTACCTCAAAACTCTTGCACACACCCAGCCTGGCCTCCATCAGCATCCAAAACATGGCCTGGTTTGTGAGCCCTACACAAGTCCACCTCTACCCCAGAGAAGCCCCAGCACAACCCCATGCTGGTCAGAGAGTCACAGCCCCAGGCTCCTTGGCTGGGCCTGTAGCAAAGGGGTTTTGTGAGCAGGCGGAGGCACAGGGGTTCACCTGTACCCCGAGAGAGAGGCCCTCCATTCGCCCACCGCCACCTTCCGACCCCGGACTCTAAAGTGACCTCATAAGGCTGGGCTTGTGACGTCGCAGTCTTCCC
>JAGPOW010002067.1:10632159-10647805 GCA_030014935.1 Caiman crocodilus
GGCCTGCCCTGCTTCCCCCTGATCATGCGAGTGGCCCTTCTCTGGACCCGCTCCATGTTGTCCACATCCCTCCTGAAGTGCGGTGCCCAGAACTGGACACAGTACTCCAACTGCAGCCTGACCACTGTCACATAGAGGGGGAGGATCACCCCCTTGGACCTGCCTGAGATGCATCAGTGGATGCATGACAAGGTGTGGTTGACTTTCCTGACCATGTCCCCACACTGCCAGCCCATGTTCATTTTGGCATCAATAATGACTTCAAGATCCTTTTCTGCCTCTGCACTGACAAGAAGGGAGTTCCCCAGCCTGTAGGTATGCTGCTGGTGCTTACTCCCAAGGTGCAGCACCTTGCACTTGCAAGTGTTGAAACCCGTCCTGTTCTCATCTGCCCACCCCTGTAACCTATCTAGGTCCAATTACAGCTTATCCCTCCCTTCTAGCATGCCCACATCCCCCACATCTTAGTGTCATCAGCAAATTTGAATAGGGTGCTTTTTACCCCCTTCTCCAAGTCACTGATGAAGATGTTGAACAGCGTGGGCTCAAGGACCAAGCCCTGGGGGACCTCACTGCCCACATCCCTCCAGGTTAAAAATGACCCATCCACCACCACTGTCTGTGTGTGGCCCTGCAGCCAGTTAGCGACCCATTTGACTGCACAGGTGTTGATGCCATGGTCCCCTATGAGAATGGGGTGAGAGACAGTGTTGAAGGCCTTCCTAAAGTCCAGAAAGACTACATCCACTGCTACCCCTGCCTCTAAGGATTTTGTGACCTGGTCATAGAAGGCCACCAGGTTGGTCTGACAGGACCTGCCTCTAATGAACCCATGTTGGTTGCCCTAAGCATAACCTTCCCTGCTGGCCCCTTCTGTGTGCGCCAGAATAATTATCTCAAAAAGCTTACCCAGGATCGAGGTAAGACTAACTGGCCTATAGTTCCCTGGGTCCTCCTTCCTCCCCTTTTTTGAAAATAGGAACCACATTGGCCCTTTTCCAGTCCTCTGGCACCACACCAGAGCACCATGAGTGCTCGTGAAGCTATGCCAGGGGCTTATCCCCTCTCTCCACACCAAACCGTCACACAGATCTAAGGGGTACATGTAGGCCAGCTCTGCCATGTGTAAAGACATTTGTGCATATCTTGTCAGTTAACAGTGTGGTCCCACTGGCAGACAGCAGAGGGGAGGATCCAAGGACCTGCAGACAGCCTTTAGGGCATCAAAGAATTTCTTCACATCATTGCAGTCAGCGTAGTGCTGGATCTTGTCTGCTTTGTTTTTCAGCCACGTGCCCTGCATCTCTCGCAGCTTGTGTTGAATGGTCTTCCAAATTGAGCTGTAGGCATTTTGTGCTGACAGACTTATCATAGAGGTAGGCTCTGTAGAGACATTGTTTCTCTTCCAGGAGTTGTTGCATCTCCTCATCATTTTTATCAAACCAGTCTTGGTATCTGCGGATGCTTGGTCCCAGGGTCTTAACTGCAAAGTGTAAAACTTTATGGAGCTGCTTCCAGTTGGCTTTGTTGGTGGAGTGGTGTAGTGTGAAGCTGATCTTTCAGATGATTCACAACAGACAGTCTGCTGCTGTTGTCTATCAGCCCTGCAGCATTGAGGTGCTTCGATCCACTTTGTCCTTGCGGAGTCAATGAGATGCCAGTGCTTTGGATCGAGAGTGCATCCATGGGGTCTTCTTCTGACTGGGGACATGGGACACAGTGTTGGTAATCAAGAGCTCGTGTTCAGCACATAGTCTGAGTAGGAGAAGACCATTGTTACTGCAGCTTCTGATCCCGCACTTCCCAATGACACCATCCCATGCTTGACAGTCAGAGCCAATCCTGGTTTTGAAATCACCAAGGAGGATGAGTTGGTCAGACTTTGGTACAGCAGCAATCACAGAGTGGAGATCACTATAGAACTGGTTCTTGACTCATTGGAGTTGGTCATGGCAGGGGTGTATGCACTGATGATAGTGGCTCATTTTTTGCCGAGCAGGGGGAGCTTGAGCACCATCAGTCAGTCATTCACTCCTTTAGGCAGGTAGGTCAGCTTCTTGATGAGACTGTTTTGCATAGTACAGCTGACACTTGCTTCCTGTTTGGCTTTGCTGCCATGACCACTCCAAAAGAATGTGTAACTAGCTTTTCCTTCTGTGAGCTGCCCTTCATTGGGTAGGTGAGTCTCACTGAGGGCAGCAATCTAAATGTTGCATCTGCCCAGTTCTCTCCCGACGAGGGCAGTTCTCCTGATGAGGGCTTGAGGGGGAATGATTTCATTCATTTTTGACTGCTGTAGTGGGACACCTGCCAGGCACAGTATGCTAGCCAGGGTGAAGTGAAACAGACATTGTTTGGGGCACCTTTCCTAGCCCCTTTCTCATTCTAGGAAGTGAGAAGTGCAGTCCTGAATAGGGCTGCTCAGCCACTCAGGGGGCTGCCAAGTTCTATTGCGGCTTCTGTCCAGTAGAAAACAACTCAAAGCCCTGAGCTGCCTATGTGCAGGTTCATGGCTACAGCTTCCAGTGTGTCCATACCTACTGCTTCATCACTGGCCTGTCACCACAGGGCTTGTGCTGGATGTGAGTTGCATGAGATTTGGATCTGAGAAAGAGTTGTGCAGCATCAGCCTCATCTCTCATCTAAGCCAATCAGTAACCAGCAGTAGGATAGTGTCAAAACAGCTGGAGATTGTTCCAGTGCAGTGGATGACCAGGATACCTTTTGTGCCTTGTCCTGTCCTGCACATCTCTGTACTGCCATCATGACCATTGGACCATACAAGGGGCTCATCTGCCCAGTCAGCTGGAGTCAGACTGGAGTGTCTGAGACCAGTAGCACCTCCAGAGAAAGAGTATGTTATGCTTGCCTGGGTGACTCTTAGCTTCATAAATTCATAGATCCTAGAGTTGGTAGGGACAATGAAGGATCATTGTGTCTGACCCCCTGCCCAGGCAGGAAAGAGTGCTGAGGTCATACGACCCCAGCCAGGTGTCTAGCTAGCCTCCTCTTGAAGACCTCCAAGTTATGTGATGGTACCACCTCTCTTGCAGCCCATTCCAGATTCTGACCACCCTTACTGTGAAAAATTTCTTCCCAATGTCTAACCTGAATCATCTCTCCACTAGTTTGTACCTGTTAATCCTAGTTACTCCTAGGGGTGCCCTGGTAAATAGTGCATCTCCAATTCTCTGTTGTTCTCCCTTGACAAACTTATAGGCGGCTATAAGGTCTCCCCTCAGCCGTCTCTTGTGAAGGCTGGAGATCCAGATCCCTCACTCTCCCCTCATAGGCTCTTGCACGAAGGCCACTAATCATATGAGTGGCCCTCCTCTTGACCCTCTCCAGATTCTCTGCATCCCTCTTGAAGTGTGGCACCCAAAACTGGACACGGTACTCCAACTGCCACCTGACCAATGCCACAGAGGGGGAGCATCGCCTTCCTTGATCTGTTGGTCATGCATCTGCTAATGCACAACAAGGTGCGATTGGCTTTGTTGATGGCTTTGGTACACCGCCAGCTCATGTTCATCTTGGACTGAGCTATGACTCAAAGATCCCTTTCAGCCACTGTGCTGCTGAAGACGTCATTCCCCAACCTATGGGTGAGCTTGGATTTGTCTTTATTAAATTGCTTCCTGTTGCATTCTGCGCATTGATCCAACCTGTCCAGATTGGCCTGTATCCACTCCCTGCCCTCTGGTGTGTTAACTTTGCCCCATAACTTGATGTCATCTGTGAACTTGGAGAGGGTGCTCTCCACAACCTCATCCAAATCGCTGAAGATATTAAATAGCACCAATCCAAGGACCAAACCCTGCAGGACACCACTGCCCACTTCCTTCCAGGCCAAAAATGACCCATCCACCACCACTCTCTGGATGCAGTCCCTAAGCCACTTGGCCACCCACTGACCGTGTAAGCATCCACTCCACAGCTTGCTAGCTTCCTTATGAGAATAGGATGCGAAACCGTGTTGAAGCCCTTCTTCAAGTTCAGGTACGTGATATCTGCCTTGGCTCCTGCATCTAGGCAGCATGTTACCTGGTCATAAAAGGCTATAAGGTTTGTCAGGCAGGATCTACCTGTGATGAACCTATGCTGGTTTCCCTTCAGCAACAATCCCCTGCTGGGCCTTCACAAATGTACTCTTTAATGATTTTTTCCAGCGTTTTCCCGAGGATAGAGGCACTCTTCTTTCATTAGTCCTCACCAGCACCCAACTCTCACCTGTGGCTCCAAGTAGCTGTCTGCAGGTGACAGCAGCCAAGCTGCTTCGATAGGTGGGTCAAACCAGGTGAGGGTACTCAGTCAGTCTCTAAACCTCTGGGAAGTTACGGCATTTCTAAGTATAAACAGTCAAAAAGCCAGAGGCTGAATCGATTCAATTTTTGCAGATTAGTCTAAGCTGTGTAGATTGAACCAAGAAGCAAGTGAACAGACATTCACTTTTGATTCTGGAAATGCAGCCACATGTCTGCAGTGGCTAAGGTCAGAAGCTTGGGGGCACTAGAGCATGCATCCCTGCTCACTTGTAGCAGACAGCTTGGGCCAAGCCTAGCCCACCCACTCTGCGAGAGGGGATTTGTGGGGAAGGTGCAAAGTGTCCTGAGATGCTGGGGAACTGCAAGTTAACTTGAATCTGGAGGGGATCTGGGACAGAAGTTCAAAAGACCTATTTAACCTAAAACAGTCAAGTGTCATACTACATTGGGGCAGGCAATTATTTGGGGTGAGGGCCACTTACTGAGTTTTGGCAAGCCATCAAGGGCTGCATGGCAGGCATCCAGGGTAGATAAATATTAAATTTTCTAAAATTTTTAAGGGCCCTGTGGGCCAGATAGAATGGCCTGGCAGGCTGCATCCAGCCTGTGGGTCACATTTTGACCACCCCTATACTACATCCATCCAGGGTTATTGTAAACTGGTTTCAGCCATTTTGAAAGTGGTTTATATGCACTGAACTTCTGTTGTGTTACAGATTTGAACTGGTTCCAATCACTTATACTGGTTTATGGCTAATTTCTATCCTTAGTGAAAAAGTGATGATCAACTGCGGTACAGAGAGCTTGCCAGACTGCATTCTAAATTGTAACATGTGTGCCTTCACCAAACCAGTCAAAGTACTGGTCACCCACCTTTCTTTGGGCAAGCTGCCCAGCTTACACATCTGCCATGCCTTGTTGTTAAATAATGATGATATTAATCAGGTGGGAAACTGCCCTTCGAACACCCTGATGTGAAAGGGCAGTACACACATGACTTCAACCTCCGCTTATTGTGCTTTATGCCTCACACATGACATCGTTGTGATTGTTCGAGACTCTGGCTTGAGGCCGGGCCCAACTCAGCACAGTGTTAGGCCTCTCTCATACTGCCTTGTTCAGGGCCTCACACATACCACTTCCCTCTCACTGGGGCCTCTTTCACTCCACCCTCTCTTACTGGGCCCCTCACTGGGCCACATTCACCCTGCCCTGTCCTGCTCCCTTGGGCAACCACATAGGCCATCAGGCTTATCCCTGCACATCTTTGCAGTGCCTGGGTCACCGGGGCTCTGAGTTCAGTCACCTCCAGTGCCCAGCGTGCTGGGATCTCAAGCTTGGTCATAGTAAGTCTTTATGGTGCTGGGTGCATTGGGATCTCAAAGTCAGTCATGGTGCTTTTGGGTGGTGCTTGGTGGGTTGCCTATAATACTAGGACCCTTGGCTTCTACCCCTCTGCTGTCACTGGCCCTTTTTTGCTTAGACCCACTGCAACAGACCTGAGCTTACTGGGCACTAGGTCTTTTCTCAACCTTCTCAACTTTGGGCCCTGGCTCTACCCCAGCCCCCTAAGGGCTCTGGCCTTAGCCAGCTTAGACTTCAATCCTCACCAGCTGCCACCAATTAACCGCTCAAGCATAGCCCCTGGCTAGGATCAAAATAGTCACATGCCCCTCACGCACCACCCCAAATAGTCCCAACCCAAACCACAGGTAAACTATAACAAAGGAATAAGCCCTTGGGCTAAAACACAAGCTCTCACTGGGTCTGAACTCCAAACATCTGCTCCTCTGCTGACTCTCAATACTTTCCCCCACACTGAGTCCCAGATTGCTGCCAGTTAGTGAAATTTTACCTCCATGCCCAGGGTAGCTTGAGAGTCTCTCAGAAGTGCCTCCCTTCTTCAGAGCTCCTTCCTAGGCCACCTCCAGGGTCAGACTACCTCCCTGCTTCAAGCTGTAGGTCTATATGCTTCCCAAGCACCTTTGTGGTCACATGACTTTCCCCAGACAACTACCCACCATTTCTCATCAGGACCTAATGGCTGGTCTCCATGGCAACTTACAGCTGTATCTTTAACAGCACTCTTGTTGCCTAGGCTAAGCTCTGCCCCATTGCAGAGAGCTCACTTTGTAATAGGCACTCAGGGTGCCCATACACAAGCACTGAGGCTGCTCTGACGCACTGAAATTCCAGCGTGTCAGAGCAGACTTGACTGAGTCTTGTCATGCTCCAGCAGCCTACTGCATCTCGTGTATCAGCATCCCCATGCTTAGAAGTGGCAGCAGGGGCATTTGCACTAAAACTAGTTAAACAAGCTTTAGTTCAAGTTCCCCACCACAATTTTTAAGTGGGGGGATGCTGATACAGGAGATGCAGCAGCACTTTAGAGTGGGCCTCAGAGGTGATCTAATTAAAGCACCACTCCTTCCCCTCCAAATCCTGGAGCACTTGTAGAAGTGCTCTCATGGTCTTTGTCCTCTAGCTGCCCGTTCTCTTTGCAGCCACCTTGTTCCATGTAGTGTTCCCAAGACTGGCTGCAGTTATTCCCCTTTTCCTTAACGTGCAGCTTTCCTGACCAGGCAGCAGTGTTTCTTTGCTGCTTACCGCTCCTCTGCATGAGCTGTCTGCAACAGCTTTTTTCCCCTTAAAGTAACAGAGGACCTAGGCTCCCTGTTACACCACTATACAAATGCATGATGTGCCCTCCTCTTGTAGAGACCAGGACTGCACACAGTATTAATCTAAAAAAGGATATAGTAGTGTAACAGGCTTGCCTTCTGGAGCTTGGGTTGAGTCCCAGGCTTGAAATCTTGCTGTTTTGAATGATGGAGCTCATCCCCAATCAGGAGGCAACAAGAGGAGTTCAGTCATGCCCCTTTCCTGAGGGGAGGGGGAGAGGAGTTTCCCTCCCTGCCCGCCCCCCACACCTTGGACCTGATTGAAGACTGCAACACTCAGGTCCATAAGATTTCAAAGGAAGAGCCCTGGAGCATATAAAAGAAGTTGCATGGCCAGCATGAGGGGAGCACATCTGAGAGACAGAAGAAAGAAGAGAGAAGAGCAGGGCTTAGAAGAGCTGAGGAGACCTGGTGCAGAGGTGAAGCAGTAGCCCAGAAGTGCCCCTGAAGACTTCCATCAGTGGGAAACAGCAGATGGCTCCAGCAGCTAGGCTCTTGGTGTGCAGCACGGCACACGGCATCCAGACCCTGGGAGCTGTGTGAGGCGGCTCAGGTCTGCAACCTCTAGCATGAGGCCAGAGACATGGTGCACAGGCCGGTGCACAGAGTAGGACCTTTGGAGCACTTGGGCAGCTCAGGTCCTCAACCCCCAGAATGAAGTTGGGAGTCAGTGCAGGAGGTGCTGCAGAGGATCCAGGAGCAGACTGAGACTGGTGCTGCATGAGTCAGCCCAGGCCTCTGACCCATAGCAAAAGGTTGAGTTCAGAGAGCCAGACTGTGATCGGGCTACTGAGCTAGCAGACAGGGCCAAACCACAGGCCCCAGAAGCCCTGCATAGCGGAGCCCTGTTTCAGGGGACGGCAATCCCCTCCCCCAAGGCCCACTGCAGGCGAGAGAGCAGCCTGGCGCAGAGGATGAGGACCACCCTCCAGGCCTGGGAGCTGGGAGTTGCAAGGAAAAGAGGATTCCCACAGGGGAGGGGAGTCCCTCCTCCCCCCCCCCGCATTAGTTAAGGGCTCCTGAAAGGGGAGGTCCTACTGAGAGGCCCCCCCCTAAAGTTACCAGCTTCTTTGTAGGGCTTGGGAAAAGCCCAAGGGCATTGGGGTTTTCCCTCGAGATTAAGTTTATCTTTGGGGTTTATCTGTTTCAGATCAGATACATACCTGTAACTTACCTGTATCTGGAGCATATAGGTTTTATATAATTTACCCAGAGGGTATTGTTCATGTTGCTGGTTTAGAGATCTTATATATATAGACATTGTACATATGTTTATATCCATGTTCCTTTCCCTTGTGATAAGTTAATGTAAATACATTTGTATAGAGTTAAATCCTCCAGAGGTGGGCTGAACATTTCAGTGCCATCCTCAGTCAGAACTCCTCCATCAACATGGACACCATATGCAAGCCACCTTAAACTGCCATCAACACCTTGCTTGAAGCTCTTTCTACAATTGTAGAAGTCCAAAAAGCCGTACAATAAATGTCTAGTGGCAAAGCTCCTGGAGCCAATGGAATTTCAGCAGAGATCTACAAATTAGATGATCACGGCCTCATGGAGAAACTAACCGAGATCTTCTGCAGTATGTGGGCACAGGAGGTAGTCCCTCAAGAATTTAAGGATGCCTCCATCATCCACCTGTACAAGAGGAAGGTAAATGGCCAACTCTGTGACAACCACAAGGTCATTTCCCTCCTTTCAACTGCCAGTAAGATTCTTGCGAGAGTCCTCCTCAACCGTCTGACTGACCATCTAAATGACCTACTGCCTGAGAGTCAATGCAGCTTCAGAAAAGGACATGAAACCACTGACATGGTGTTTGCAGCCCAGCAGCTTTAAGAAAAGTGCCAGGAACAGAACATCAACCTTGCCTCATGCTCATCAACCTAACCAAAGCCTTCAACACAGTGAATCACAAAGGCCTCTGGGAAATCATGGAGAAGTATGGATGCCCTGGAAAATTCACTAAAGTGGTTCAACAGTTCCATGAGGGCCTGATGGCATGCATCCTTGTGAATGGTGAATGCTCTGACCCCTTTCCAGTCACAAATAGCATCAAGCAGGGCTGTGTGCTTGCACTACTCTCTTCAGTATGGTATTCTCTGCAATGCTGTCAGATGTCTTCCAAGATAATGACCTTGGTATGGGCATCAGGTACCATTTCAACAGAGACATCTTCAACCTGCACAGGCTCCAAGCGAGCTCCAAAGTCCAGACAGCCACACATCACAATTTCCTCTTCGCTGATGATGACGACTGTGCATTATGTGCAGGCTCACAGGCAGACCTGCAACGGTCCATGGACCTACTCTTGTCAGCCTATGGCAACTTTGGGCTCACTATCAACATGAAGAAGACTGAAGTGATGTTTCAACATGCTCCTGGCACAACACCCCAAGAACCACACATCTCAGTTAAAGGCCAACAACTGTTGATGGTCAACAAATTTGCCTGTCTAGGCAGCATGATCTCCCGTGTGTCCACGTTGACAACAAAGTTAATGCAAGGTTAACAAAATCCAGTGCAGCCTTTGGCAGACTCCATAAGTCAGTCTGGGACTACAGAGGCATTGAAATATTGGCAAAATTAAGGTTTCAAAGCCATCATTCTTCTGACCCTCCTTTATGCCTGCAAAACCTGGACCATTTACCAACATCATGCCAAGAAACTAAACCACTTCCACCTGTGCTGCTTGCAAAAGGTACTAAAGATCAAGTGGCAGAACAAGATTCTGGACACTGAGGTGCTCAGAAGATCAGCTCTCCCCAGTATCCACACCCTACTGAAACTGACACAGCTAATATGGGGCAGCCACCTTTCAAGAATGCCTGACACATGCCTGACAAAGAAAATCTTCTATGATGAACTGTCAAATGGAGTACGCTTTTGTGGTGCACCAAAGAAGCAATACAAGGACACCCTAAAGAGGTCCCTAAAAAGTTTTGGCATTGACTCAGAGTTGTGGGAGCCAATCGTTTGTGACCATCCATCCCAGAGGTCATCGGTCCAGAGCACAGCACTGGCCTTCACACAACAGCGCATAGCAGAGCCACTAAGGAAGCATGTGGCCAGGAAAATGAGGACCTCTCTTTCTCCCTTTTCTCTTGTCTCCCTCCCTTTTTCTTTCCCACTTCCTTCCTCTCGTCTCCTCCTCCCCCCCCACTGGCTGTGGTCATCTTCATCTTCACTTGTGAAGGACGAATGAACACTTAGAAATGCTGAGTGCTAAGCTGCACCAGGTGATGCCCTTTCCAGCTGCTTTCAGACAACTGTGTTTTTCTGGCAACGAATGCTCAGGCGAAACAGCCTTTTCCTGCAGGAAGGAAAAGTATCTCTCTCAGACTTTTTCTCACTTGACTGCTGCTGGATTCATGCCAGGCTGGCTGTGCTGACCTCTCCTGCAGCGCACAGCAGCTGCACCAGTTATAAGGACATTGTACTCTGAAAAGGAATTGGATATACTCTGTGTGGTGACATCTGACTGGAGACCTGGATATAAGTAGGAGGATTGACTCAGGTAGATCAGGAGGGCTCTCTCTCTTTCTGAGCATTGCCACTGTTGCCCTTGGGGCTGTGAGTCAGGAGCCCTTGCATCTCTCCAAAGGGGATGTGGCGAGTTCATTGCAATGGTAGGCATGCCCTTTCATTCCTGTCCTGCTCCAGGGGACTTCTCTCCCCTTCATCTTCCTGATTTTCCTGACCAGCACCTTTCTTGCTCCTCTTCCTGGAACACTCAGCTTGTGTTTTTCCCATATATAGAGTGGAGCATTAGAGTGGCAGGCATGCCCATTTATTTTCTCACTGCAAGACAAAGGAGGCAATACAAGGGCCTCCTGGCAGATTCTATGTTCAGAAGATTGCATTTTCCCTTCCTCTGAAGGTGCCACAAGCTTAGGGGAATGTGCACTTGAGTGGGAATCCAGAAAGCAAGTCTCCCTTCACCTCAGTGCTGGTGACATTGCTGTACCCTTCCCAGCCTTTATGAATGAAAGAAGCCTCTCTCAAACCCAGAAGGCAGGAAATGAACAGCTTTCATAAGAGCTGGGGCTACAAGCCAAGGCTGTAACAGAGCAGGTTTGCATTGCTGCATTTCAGAAAGAATTGGCAAGACTGTGTGTAATGACTGCTCTGACCACTAGGCTGCATCATTCTCCTACTGCCATGTGCAGAACCCAGGACCCCTGAAGCCCAGTGTTCTCATTTGCCAGGTAAGCATTGTAAGTCTGTGCTGGGTAACTGAAGGCCTTGGGCTCAAATCTGGCTGAGAACATATGTGCAGACAAGTGCAATATGACTGGATAAGGGAAAGATGTGTTTGTACAAGTGGCTGAATGAGGGTTATGCCTGTTACCTTGTTCAGGCAGGTTCTAACTCCTGAGGGCTTGACTTTGCAACCTGAATTGTATCATTTTCGCAGATATAAAAACATCACAAAGAAACTCACCCCTGTGATAGCAGTCTTTTGGGGGAATGGGCTTCCTCTAGACACCGCTAATAGAGCACAGTTCTCTTTTCAGGGCATTACTGTAGTCTGAATCCAGCTAACTTGTTTGAGGGGAGTTGTTCTGTCTAATGGTGACACACATGTCATCCACTGGGTCATACATGTGTGAGTTGCATTAGGCCAGGAACAGCATGCACTAGGCTGGTGGTCAGAGCATGCCAGGTTGGCAGTAGGGCTGTATGAAGCTTCAGTCTCTGATTTGATTTAGTAGATTCAGCCTGATTTGGTGGCCAAATCTCTGAATTGGATCAGAGGACCCTTTAATCCAGGAGTGGGCAAAATACAGCCTGTGGGCTAGATGCATCCTGTGAAGCCATTCTATTCGCCCTGTGGGGCCCCTAAAAAAAACTAGAAAATGAATATTTCTCTGCCCTTGGTTCCTGTAAAAAATGACAGAAACCAAGGGCAGTTGGACCCAAGGGAAGCCTGGTGGGCTCCCATAACAGTATGGCCCACTCCCCCAGGCCGGAAGCCCCAGCAGGGTCTTCTGGCCTGGGACCACATGGCTGCCCTGCACCAGAACCACAAGTAAGGGGGAGGGTGGGGGGAGGACCCCAGGCAGGGTAGGAGCCTGAGAAAATGTGGCCTGGGGAAAAGCTGAGCACGGGGTGGGGGAGAGGAAGGCAGCCCCTTGTCTGCCCTGTGGCTGGTGCCCCATGCTGCAGCCACTTACAGCCCAAGTGGGGTTGCCTGTGCCTGTTCCAGACAGTCCCGCATGGGCTGCGAGTGCCTGCAGCAGGGAGTATTGGCCACAGGGTTGGGGAGGGGCTGCTTCCACCACCCCCCATGCTCAGCTTTTCCCTGGGCTTCTTCCCTGCTCCTTCCTGGTATGAGAGAAAGTAGCCCTTCCTTGCCCCATGGCCGGCACTCCCTGCTGCAGTGTGGGGTGCCAGCCATGGGGTGGGTAGGGGGCTGATTCCCCTCCCCATGCTCAGCACCACCTTGTAACCCAGCCTCACTGCCAGCCTGAGCCCTGCACTGGCTCTGGGGCCCCTCACTTGCCACACTGGGTAGTGTTTGCCACCACTGCCTCTGGGCTGTCCAGTGCATGAGCGAGATCAGTGTTGGCTGCTGCTGCACACCCGGCTCAGTGTGGCAAGCAGGGGGCTGCAGCTGCTGCCGCCATGCATAGCTCTGACAGGCGAGGCCTCCGCCCAAATATTTGCCTGCCCCTGGCCTAATACATGATAATGAGCTTTGGCTCCTGGCAGACCCAGAAGTGGACTGGAAGTACTTCTGGTCCACTTCCAGGTCTGCTGCCCAGTGCACTGGGGACTCCCGCACTTCTGTGGGATACTCTATGCACCCCAACATCACAGCACTCACGAGCCAGTGGTACCTTGAGGTATGTAGAAAAAACTTTTAAAGCTCTATGTTTGAATCCTTGATTCTCCAAATCAGCATTGAATCTTCAGATTCAGATTTGGCTGAATCAAATCAGGGACAGTGATCCAAATCAATGAATCAAATCACTATTCCAGATTTGGGCCAAATCTGAATCCAAATCAAATAGGGCCTACTTCACACATCCCTAGTTGACAGGGCACTTCATGAGGAAAGCTAGTGGCTTCTTTTCTGTGACAGACAAACTAGTCCCTTTGGTAGTATTAAACAAATGCTGTTTCAGGAGCCAAAGCTCATGATCATGTGTTAGACCAGGAGCAGGCAATTATTTTCAGTGTAGGACCTCTTACCCAGGTTTGGCAGGCTGTCAAGGGCCACATGGGTAGCCCCACCCCCTGAAAGGTGGCCCTCCCCCTGGTCACCATCTTGGAACCAATGTCCCAGGGTCAGCACTGGCAGGCCCAAAGCAGGGCACTGCCCCATGCTCAGCTTTTCCCCAGGCTTCCCTGCCTGGGGTCCTCCCCACCCCTTCCCCACGGTTTCAGCACGGGGCAGCCCTGTGGTCCCAGGCCAGCAGCTCCTGCTGGGGCTTCCAGCTGAAGGGGTGGAGCTGGGCATGCCCTACTGTTGTGGGAGCCCACCAGGCTTCCCCTAGGTCCTACTGCCCTTTGGTTCCTGTTTTGGTTCCTGAAAAAAAAAAACAAAAACAAAAAAACAAAGGGCAGAGAAATATTAAATTTCTACATTTTTTTAGGTGCCTTGCAGGCCACATCTGGCCCTCAGGCCATATTTTGCCTACTCCTGTATTAGTGTGTGAGCTGGCTCAGTCTTTCTGGCCCTCTGACAACCTACCTTTAAGCCCCTTTTGTCTAGGATGCCATCATCCCTGACAGCCTACCCTCTGTGTGCTCTCATTCCAGGTCTCATCAAGCTTGTCTTAGATAAGGGAAGGGAAGCAGATCTTCCTCCATTTTCTGCAGCCTGCCATATGCTGACAGGGTTCCTTCACTCTGGGCTGTTGGCAGCAAGTACAGCACAGTGGAACAATTACTGCAGCTGGTGCTGCTCATAAACACAGCCCATAACAGCAATGACAGAATGTCCCTTGTTGCCTGCACTCTGGGGTTTTCAGCCTGTGCCAACAGCAGGTGTAATCTCCAAGGTGTGCTTGTGGATGAGGCCAACCTCCCCAGGTTATCAAGCACAGCAGGAATGATATCTAGTAGCAGCAGGAAGCCCTGGTGTAGATCACATCATATATGACTCCTTATGAAAGCTTATGCCTCTCTGTTCTAGTCTATAACAGCAACTCTCAAGCAGGGTGCTGCAGCACTCTAGGATGCTTTGAGATTTTTTTGAGGGTGCCTTATGTGCCATGAAATGTTGGCACTTGGGTGTACACATTTGGTTCACAAGATAAACCCAGAGATGCCAAATAGGGACTCATAGCATTAAAACATGCTAACTTGTTGTGGTCTTATAGCAAACCCCACAATTCTATTTTTGTTTTATTTCTAAGTGTATTCCCTCCCCTTCCCCAAACATTTCTGACTTTCTATCCCTTAAGTGATTTCAAGTAGTAGTAGGTAAGCCAAGTTCTTCTATCCTATTATTGTAATAAGCCCCTTTTTATATTATAAAGTGTTCTGTTATGTTTGTATTGATTTTTACTGTTTCATATTGTATTCCTATCATTTGTGTATTGATTTTTATTGTTTCATATTAATATTGTATGGTTTAGGCCTGTGTCTGTAGAGGGATGTCAAGTATCCATTCCCATCTTGTTACAGAATTGCAACATACTTACACAACAGGGCATGGGAACCTTTCCCATAGTCTTCCTTGAATGCCTGAAACAAAAGAAATGAATGGATGAATAAAAACACAATGATCATAGATCCAAGGTAGTCTGCCCCATAAAAAGGGGTAGTAAAGACTAACTCCTTAGGATGCTATCTTTACCTAGACTAGACCTGCTCCATGTCATACTGCCTATCAACCCAGAGGCCCTGCTGGTGACCTCCCTCTGGACAACACCTGCTGGAAAAAGACCCCCTCCGACCATCGAGGACCCCCTCCCAGCCTGGATAGGTAGCGGTCACCCCCACTCGCTCTTCAACCAAGGACTTGGGCTGTGTTGGTCTTCCCCTACCTGGACTCCAACACTTCCACCAAGTCTCTTTCTCCTGCTATCAGTGTGTGCGCGCCAAGCTGTACAGTATTCATTTAATAAAACTGTTATTCGGACCCATGAGTTGGGTTTTGCTTTACTATGGTTCCGGCCCTGCTCTAATCTCTGCTCCTCGCCCCTCTAACTTCTGTTTCATTTCTCCTTCTCCTGCTTCTGGCTCACCACTACCTCCAATATCTGTCACATGCTCCTGTAGCTCCAGCCATCCTGAACTCCTCTCTGCCTGCAGACCCCTGTTTCTTTACTATTGTCTCACCCCACTGCCTTTTCTCCTGATCTCTGCCACTTGCTTTTTAGTTACCAAGCACCCTAAGCACAAACCATACCATCCAAGTTAGGAACTCACATGTGTTTGTGTGTAGGTGGGTGGTATGTGATACACATACACAGATCACCAATTTGTATACTGGGTGTGTGAGTATTGACAATTGATTTTTGTTTAAGTTTTGGTGTGTAGGTGCTTGAATTGGTGATAGATATGCATATGCCTAGGCTGGTAATTTTGCAGGTGTACGTGCCCGAGTTGGTTGAGATCTTGAGCATTGGCCTGACCTCACAGAGTGTGATGCTCTACAGACTTGAGAACTTGACAAGATGGGACTTGCAATCTGAGATTGATGAGCTGCCCCAGAGCACCTCCCTGACATTTGTAAAATAG
>JAGPOW010002067.1:10647905-10667550 GCA_030014935.1 Caiman crocodilus
TAAGGGACCTGAACCAGTTCAGCCTCCACAAGAGAAGGCTGAAGGGGGATCTAGTGTCCTGGTACAAACTAGTCAGAGGGGACCAGCAGGTACTGGAGGAGTCCCTGTTCCCCCGAGCACTACCAGGAGTGACTAGTAATAACAGTCACAAGCTGGCAGAGGGTAGATTGAGACTAGACATCAGGAGGCGCTACTTCACAGTCAGGGCGGCTAGAATCTGGAACCAACTTCCAAGCGAAGTGGTGCTGGCTCCTACCCTGGGGGTCTTTAAGAGAAGGTTAAAGGACACCTTGCTGGGGTCGTTTGACCCCAGTACTTTACCTTGCCATGGCAGGGGGTCAGACTTGACGATCTGCTCAGGTCCCTTCCAACCCTACAAACTATGAAACTATGAAAAATGGGCACCAAGAAGTTCTGTTCCCAGCCCTCCCCCTAGTTTTCCAGTCCTTTTCCTGGCCTTAGCAAAGCTCCAGAGACAGCCCCATCTCTTGCCTCCTTCCCCAGCACAGAACTGATCTTTCCCATTAACTCAGTCTGACATAGCTCCATGCCCCGGTCACCACCCCAGTGTCCTGATTCACTGCACATCTTGTCAGATCTCACTCCCACCAAGAATAACTCCATCCTCACCCATCTTTGTGTCTGGCAACCCTGCCCATCTCCTGGCTTGTTCCATCTCCACAGTTCTACCCCCTGCCTATCCCATAGGTTCCCATGCTTCAGGGGAAAGGTAGGGAGGATGTAGGGTGTTCAAAGATTTTTTGTTAGCTCAGACAGCTTTTCACAGTTCATAAAGGGGCAACTCACAATCTTAGGGTTTCTCCCCAGGGCCCAAGAAGATGCTGCCAGCTCCATGATCCTTCCTCAGTAGTGCAGTACTTTCTTTCTCTCCTCTCTCTGATGAGGTCCCTCTTGGTTTCAGTGCTGGTGGTGAAATTAAGTCTGAAGAATAAAATAAAAAGTGGAAGGAAGGAAGGACTTTGACTTTTAACTACTTTATTCAGGAGTTCAGGGATACAGAAAGGTTGGCTGCTTACAAAGAAAAAAACAAATTAGTATCAAACAAAGAACACCATGTCATTGCATTCATCACATCAAACCACGACAGACACCTTTGCTACATTCTATGTCATGTCTTACATGCTAATTATGTGGTCAGAGTGCCGGCCACATGGTCATAACTATAAATAAATAATTCATACCCTACTCTATCCAGTCATACATGTGACAACACTTTCAACTTCCCATACAAAAAGAAAGCAGCCTGGTGAGGGCCCAGGATGCGGCATGAGCTGGAAGTCATAATAAGTCATAACCAAGCCAGCCCGGTTGTCCAGACCAGTCATGACATCGGAGCACATATTTGGGACAGCCGTCCTCCATGTGGCACAGTGCTCCCTCAAGGGCCCAGCAGGTCTCAAAGGTGGGCACCACCCACTGAAGCACAGCATACTCAAACTCCAGTGAGAGGTACACCTGCACCAGGAGGCAGAAAAGCTGCAGAGCATCATCTGAGCCAGTCCCAGCAAGTTGGTTTTGGTGGCTTTTGAGTACGGCCATCTTGGCCTGACCCAGTAAGAAGTTGGTCAGACAAATGGGGCCCTTTTCAGCCACCTGGCATGGGTAGGAGCACACGTAGGTGGTCTCTGAGAAGCTCCTGTCCAGTGCTCACAGCAGCAGCTTGAGGGGGACAAAGAGCAGGTGGGGACAGTTGGGGAAGGCATGAAAGAGGGTCTCCTCAATACCCCCCGAGGCAGAAGGGACAGACTGTCGAGGTGGCTGGATCAAAGTGGGACACAAACGTGCCAGTGGCTAGGATGCCATGCAGCAACCGCCACTGCTGGTCACTAGTCTTCTTGGCGGTTGGTCGCTTATACAATGTGTGCCATGCCGGGTATGCTGGTGGGGAATCTGGCAGCCCCAGGTGCCATTGCCACAGTGTATCGGGGCGGCCTGCCAGCACTTGGGCATGGTGGCCATGAACCACCCAGGCATAGAGGCTTCTACACAACAGAAAGGCAAAGGGGAAATCTGTGTTACTGTCAGGCACAGGTTGCCAGGGCCACCAGCCAGCTCGCTGGCCACAGTCAGGGTGACTGGTAATGCAGGAAAAAGCTCACTCAGGACATCCGCAGTGCAGGGGACCCGGCCCACCTGGAGATGGTTGTCCAGGGTGGCTGCTGCCTCCACAGGAAGGGCAGCCCAGGTGTCACACAGGAGATGGCCCACACTGCGGACGGAGCACATGCCCAGCTGGGTGGTCAAAGCAACAGGCGAGAGGCAGGCCAACCGAGCGGGGTCAAGGAGATGGCTTAGGCGGAGTATATGCACCTTGATGAAAATTGACATGAGACTGGCAGAGGCCAGGCTTAGCATGGGGCACCTCAGAGCTGGGTTGTACACCAGGGGTTCCCTCAGCAACTGTGGGAACTGCAGGTGACGGGCCTGGGGCTGGAGGCGAAAAGTGGTTTGCCAGGCTCGTACCATGCCATGGTAGAAAGCTGATAGCCAAAGAGGAGGGGCAATGGACAGGCCCATGGTTGGTGGCAAAGCTACACCACCCAGGTGGTGCCACATCGCATGTAGCAGTGGCTCAATGGCCAGGGCACAGAGCATGCCCAACAGGGGCAGCCCTGACAGATGCCTCTGCATGCAGAGAATGGGGCACAGAGCACTCCATTCACCTTCAGCAGACTGGAAGTGTCTTGATATAAGACCCGGAGGGCCCCGGTGAAAAAGGGCCCAAAGCTAAAGGCCTCCAGGGTCTGAATGAAGTAGGCGTGGTCCACCCAGTCAAAGGCTTTCTCCTGATCCAAAGATATGAGGCCAATGTCTAGGCCAAAGAGTTCACTGGCTGTAAGCAGATCATGCAGCAGAAACAGGTTGTTTTGGATGGTTCTGCCCGGCATGCAGTAGCTCTGCTCAGGCCCAGTGATGGAGGCCATGACAGTGCAGAGGTGGGTGGCCAGTGCTTTGGCCAAAATCTTAAAGTCCACGCACACCAGGGAGACCAGCCACCAGTTCTTAATGCAGCCAAGGTCTCCCTTCTTGGGCAGCAGCGTGAGCACTGCACGGCGGCAATTGGTAAGCAAGACCTTGTCGGCAAGATTCTCCTGGAAAACACGCAGGAGACAGGGACCGAGAAGAGGCCAGAAAGTCCCACAGAACTCAGCAAGTAACCCATTGAGGCCTGGGGCCTTGCTGGAGGTGAGGCCAGGTGTGACAGATGTCGGCTCCTTTAGAGACATTTCCTGCTCAAGTTCACTGGCCTCTAGGGCACAAAGGTGTGGCAGGCCCACATGGAGTTCCCACGTGGACTCGGGGCAGGACGGCTCAGCCACAAACAGGTCACGATAGAAGGTAACGGCTTACTCATGTACTTCACCCAGGTCAGTGATTACCTGGTCCTCAGGGATCCTGAGGTGATCTAAGACTTTGCTCGCTGCCTGCTGTCACTTCAGGTTGAAGAAGAAGCAGGTTGGGGCATCTGTTTCGGCCAGCTCTTGGCAGTGGGTGCGGATCCTCGCTCCACGGGCCGCACTCTCTGCCAAGTCATGCAGGCACTTGCTACGGAACTGGAAGCTCTCACACAGCACCGCATCACTGCCAGCAGCCAGCAGGGCAGCCTTAAGCTCTACCGCATCTTCCTCCAGCTCTCTGATATGGCGGCACAGTTCATTGGTGGCCAGCTGCGTGTACTGCTGGCAAAAAGCCCGGATCTGTATCTTGCCCACATCCCACCATAGCTTCAAGGACAGGTAATTGAGCCTTGTGGCCTCCCAGCCCCACCAAAAGCTGGCAAAGCAGTCCTGGAAGTAATAGTCTTGAAGCAGGCTGATGTTGAAGCACCAATAGGGTGCTCATGCACAGGTTCTTCCCTGGCAGGTTCAATTCATAGCATGTCATGCCATGCCATGATCTGATAGGCCTGAGGGAATGATGCAACCACTGCGTAGGAGCTGCAGAAGGTGCCTGGTAACATAAATGTAGTCGAGGCAGGCCATAGTCAGACCGCCGACACTCATCCTGGCCCAGGTGTACTGGCGCGTGTCGGGGTGCAGGGCTCACCAAATATCAATAAGGTCTACAGTCCCCAAGACGGACTGCAACTTGCGGGTTGAGGGCAGGTGAGGCTCAGGCTCCATATGGTTGAGCAGGGTGTCAGTAGTACAATTAAAGTCCCCACCTACAAGGAGCAGGTCATCATTCTCACTAGCATCACGCAAAAGGGCGGCCAAGATCTCAAAGAAAGTGACCCTTTCCTGGCCATCAGTAGGTGCATAAACATTGAAGAGTAGCAGGTGGTGTTGTGCTAGGGTGATATGGACAGTCAGCAGGCATCCGGGGACAATCTCCCATGCCACCGCCATGTCATGCTGTTGTTGTGACAATAGAAGAGTTGCAACTCCAGTGCTAAGGTTCGTGCCATGACTCAAGAACAAGTGGCCTCACCAGGAAGTGTGCCAAGCCAACTGATTGAGCCTGTCAGAATGCATCTCCTGGAGGAAGGCAACAGGCAGCTGCTTCTGGTGCAGGAGCTCCAGGATGGTATCCTGTTTCACCGGATCTCGACAGCCATTGATGTTAAAAGTACCAATGGTTGTGGCTGCCATGGGTGTGGGTATGGAACAGGAAGAGTGAAGTAAGGTGTAAATAGAAGAGCAAGCCCCCAAGAGCAGAGCAAAAAGAAGACAGGTGAAAAAAAAAAAAAAAAGCCTATCATGCCCTATTGTACTCCAGGAACCCTGCCAGGCCCCATTCATCTCTCACCCACTGTGTGAGCTTCTCCAGATGTTAAGCCATCTGATGAGTGCCTAGATCTTGTTGCATCAGTTGGCCACAGCGCTGGCAGCCTTGATAAAAATTTTAGGATCTGCGCACCATTGGATGATGTGCCCCGCTATGTTCTTCTCTCCCTTAGTCTGTTTCAAAAATGTCAGGAGCCTCCCATAGTTGGGACTGACCCGGGGGTACCTGCCAACATGGGCTGCACATTTTTGACAGACATACGGTGAGGCTGCACCCTAGTTGGGAGCTGAGCTTCTACACCCTCCATATCTAAACCCATCAAACTCCTCTGATCTTCCAGGCCAACGTCTGGCTCTTGAAGAGCAACCCCCACTTTCTTGGAGGAAGAGAGGCCATCCTGCTCTTGAGGTCACTTGCAACACTCAGAAAGCTGGATCTCCATCTCACTAGCATCCTCATCTAGTTCAGTAGCTTGGGGTGTGACCAAGAGGTCAGCAGACTCCTCTGCTGCCCCCTGGGTCAGATCTCCAGAAGAGAGACATTGTGCGTAGGTCTTACTGCCAAACATCTCCAGAAACTGGGAGACAGGTGAGGGGTCAGTGACCCCCACCTTCGCCTCCCCCACCTCCAAGCTGCCATCATCCCCGGTCAACAGGGTCATTGACATGACAGCTGGAGCAGGCGTGGGCTTTCCAGCAGAGGCCCCCCCACCAGCTGAGGAAAGTCTCAGCAGGGATGGGGAGTTCTGAGTGATCCCTTTCACTTTCTTCTCTTTGTTCTTCTTCTTTGTGGCAGATGGCCCACCCTTCATAGAGGATAGGTCAGACTGCTTCTGGCCTGCCTCCCCAGGGCCATCCACCCCAAACAAGGTCGTGGTGGAGGGCAACTGGGAGGAGGCCTGAACTCCATCATCCAACAGGGCCTTGGTGCCACAATCGATGACTACCCCAGCCACTTCAATCAGGGTGGTCAGGGTAGGGAGGGGGGAAGTGGAGGCATGAGCCTCTCCACCTGGTGGCATCTCTGTACTGGTGGGGGTGGGCACTGTAGATGGAATGAGTGGGGGGGACGGTTGTGCCACTGGATGGCACTCTCGTGCCAAAGACTCCAGCCCCCTCAGATGAAGCAGGGGTAGAAGGAGGTCGGGAAAAGCTCTCAGCCTCACTGCACGGGACCTGCATCCCAGAAGTGGATGCACCATCCGTTGGCACTGCTGCAGTCACCTATGTTCTGGCTGATCTCCCCCATGGGCATTCGGCTGCTAGGTGGGAAGAGCTACCACACTGAAAACACATGGTCTCCCCAGAGAAAAAATAGATCACAAATCTCTGCCCATTGAACATGAGGCTCAAGGAGTGAGGCAGAGACTGTGGGCCCTCTCTGAGAAGCATGAAAACCTGCCTTCGAAAAGACAGGATGCCTCAGTTTGGTGTTCTTATTTCCTATTGTCACTCGGCAAAAGGGGCTCGTAAGAAACCCATAGGGCTCGAGTTCCTTGGCCAGCTCCCAATCGGTCACATGTGGGGGCACATTAGAAATCACCACCCTCACTGCTGGAGTGTCTAGGGGTGTGACAAAATAATGGCCACCCACAATGTCTAGGCCCTCTGCACACACCCTGTTAACTAAGGTGGGATCACTGAGGTAAATCATTAGGACTGTGTTAACATGACCTGCGTAATGTATGTTACGCTGTCCCAGGAGACTAGCTAGCAAGGGCATCAATGCAGACCTCGACCCCGATGTAGGGAGGGGTGTGAACCCTCAAGCCATGGGTAATGGGGAGGTTCTGAGAGGCATCCTCATGCCAGCTGCTGGGTGTAGGAGCAGCCATTCCTGCTAGGATGCAGTTAATTTGAAGTTATAACTAAGCAAAAGAAAACAAAAAAGTGTATACTAACTAAAAAGATAAGTGTCTGGGAAAGCAACCACAAAACTCTAGATGGGAGGGGGAAAGGAGTGGAGGAAAAAAATGGCGGGGGGGAGGGGTTTGAAACAAAAAAAAAAAAAAAGAAAACAAAGCGGGGGAAGAAGGGGTAATTAAGAGCACCCCTTGGAAGGCAAGCTAATGGAAAATATAACTCCCCGCAACAAGCAAACAGAAAAGAAAGAAAGAAAGGAAAAAGAGACAGTAAGAAAGAAGGCTCTAAAGAAGCAACACACAGACAAAGAAACCAGAAGTACAGCAAGGGGGGGAGAAAGAGGAGAGAAAAAGGGGAAAAAATGCAAGAAAAGAATCAGCAAGGGCAATAAACAGAAGCTAGAGACCTTTAGACAGGTGAGAGTCAGAAAAGAAAAGAGATAGGAAGCTGGGGAGTCTTATGCTCAGGATCGCCCCACGCAGCTCCAAGTGAGCCTGGTCCGGTGCGTCCAAAGAGGAAGAAAGGAAGAACATTTGACTTTTAACCTACTGTATTTCAGGGAAGGCCAGGTACAGAAAGCAAAAAAAACATCAAACCCACCACGAGAAGAGACCATTGCAGTACACTCAGAACACCACACCGTGACAAACACCTTCGTAGTAGCACACATCGTACCTAACATGCCATATAGCCCTCTAGAAATGAGCAGTTCCACCTTTCCCTGTCCCATAGTACACATGCAAAAACCTTCAACATCTCACCCCGAGAAAAACAAAAGCAGCCTGGTGAGGGCCCAGAGCACGGCGCAAGCCGGAAGCCACAGTTCACCACCATGCCTGCCCGGTCACCCAGACCAGTCAAGACAACAGAGCGTGTATTTGAGACGGCCATCCTCCATATGGCACAGCGCTCCCTCATGGGCCCAGAGCACCTCAAAGGTGGGCACCCCCTGCCGGAGCACAGCGTGCTCAAACTCCAGCAAGAGGCGCGCCTGCACTAGGAAGCTGAAGAGCCGCAGGGCATCATTTGAGCCGGTGCAGGCAAGCTGGATGCGGTGGCTTTTGAGGACGGCCATCTTGGCCTGGTCCAATAAGAAGTTGGCCAGGCAGATGGCACCCCGCTCGGCCGCCCAGTATGGGTAGGAGCACACGTAGGTGGTCTCCAAGAGGCTTCTGCCCAGCACCCGCAGCAGCGGCTCAAGGGAGGTAAAGAGCAGCCGCAGGCAGGGACAGTCCAGGAAGGTGTGAAAGAAATCCTCCTCCACACCACCAGGGCAGAAGGGGCAGGCAGTCGAGGCGGCTGGGTCCAAGTGGGATGTAAACATGCCAGTGGCTAGGATGCCGTGCAGCAACTGCCACTGCAGGTCACCAGACTTCTTGGTGGTCGGCGGCTTATACAATGTGAGCCAAGCCGGGCAGGCCAGTGGGAAATCCGGGGGCCCCAGGTGCCGTTGCCACGGTGTATCGGGGCGGCCCGCCAACACCTGAGTATGGCAGACACAAGCCACCCAGGCATATAAGCTTCTATGAAATAGAGAAGCAAAGGAACAACCTGTGTCACTATCATGGGGAGCTGCAAGAGAGTGCCCGGCCCACTGGCCAACTCCGTGGCCACAGCCAGGGTGACTGGCAGCGGAGAGAAAGCCTTGCTCGAGGCATCTGTGGCCCAGGGGATCTGGCGTGCCTGGAGATGTTCATCCAAGGCGGTTGCCACCTCCGGCGGAAGGGCAGCGTGGATGTCATGCAGGAGATGGCCCATGCTGTGGACAGAGCACACACACAGCCATGTGGCCAGTGCCTCGGGCAAGAGCTAGGCTGACTGAGCGGGGTCAAGGAGATGGCAGAGGACACGTGCCTGGATGAGGGTGACTGTGAGGCTGGCAGAGGCCAGGCTTGGCACAGAACCACAGGGCTGAGTTGTGCACCAGAGGCTCCCCCAGCAGCTGTGGGAAACACAGGGTCTAGGCTCAAGGCTGGAGGTGGAAGGTGGCCTGCCAGGCTTGTACCACGCTGCAGTAAAAGGCCGGAAGCACTGCCCAATTCAGGAGCGTGGTTCAGCAGGAAGAGCTCCCGGTCAAGGTCAAGGGCGCTGACCCTCTGCAGGAAACGTCACGCCAGTTGTTGCCAAGGTAGGTGCTCCTCGCTGTAAAGCAGTTGCTGAAGGGCCTGCAGGTGGAAGGCCGCCACCCTGCTCGCCAGGTCAACCAGACCCAGGCCCCCTGCAGCGACAGGTAGGTGAAGGACAGCTCGTGGGAGCCAGTGACACCCATCCCAGAAGAAGTCTACCAGGTTGTGCTGGAGTCTCTCAAGTAGATCCAGTGGGGTGTCAAGCATGGCGAACTGGTTGCACAAGGTAGCTGCTGCTAGGTTGTTGATGACAAGGATGCGGCCCCAGTAGGAAAGGCTGGCCAGGCGCCAGCGCCACTTCCACCCCCACCCCCTCCTTGAGGTTGTCCCAGTTGCGTGCCATGAAGGTCGGTGGCCCCAGGAACACACCCAAGACCTTGAGGCCCTCGTGGCGCCAGGTGAGGCCCCCTGGCAAATCCGAGGCGGGGGGCATGCCTGTCTATGCGCCAAGCAGCAGAGTATCACTCTTGGCCCAGTTGATGCAAGTGGAGGAGGCGCGCTCATAGGCACACTGGCAATCTGCCAGGGCCCGCATGTCTTCCTGGGTGTTGAGGAAGACGGTGACGTCATCTGCATATGCCAACAGCCGGAGAGGAAAGCCAGCGGATGGGCCTGTGGCCAATGGCAGGGCCATACTACTCAGGCGGAGCCGCAGCACGTGCAGGAGCGGCTTGATGGCCAGGGCATAGAGTGTGCCCGACAGCGGACACCCATGACAAATGCCCCTGCATGCGGGGAAGGGAGCACAAAACACACCATTCACCTTGAGCAGGCTGGAAATGTCTTGGTACAAGACCTGGAGGGCCCTGGTGAAGAGGGGCCCAAGTCCAAAGGCCTCCAGAGTCTGGAAGAGATAGGCATGGCCCACCCGGTCAAAGGCCTTCCTTCTCCTTGTCTAGAAAGATGAGGCCAACGTCAAGGCCAAAGAGCTAGCTAGCCATAAGTAGGTCACGCAGCAGAAACAAGTTGTCTTGAATGGTCCTGCCCGGCATGCAGTAGCTCTGCTCAGGCCCAGTGAGAGACGCTATGACTGCACGGAGGTGGGTGGCCAATGCTTTGGCCAGAATCTTATATTCTGCACACAACAGGGAGACCGGCCGTCAGTTCTTAATGTAGCCAAGGTCTCCCTTTTTGGGCAGCAGGGTCAGCACCACTTGGTGGCAACTGATCGGCAAGACCTTGTTGGTGAGGCTTTCCTGGAAAACACGCAGGAGGCTTTGGCCAAGGAGAGGCCAAAAGGTCTTCTAAAACTCAGCAGGCAACCCATCGAGGCCCAGGGCTTTGCCAAAGGCAAGGCTGTCCATGGCGGCTGCCAGCTCTTCCAGGGATAAGTCCCACTCAAGCTCTCCAGCCTCCAGGGCATCCAGACGTGGTAGGCCCTCGTGGACTTCCTGCGTGCCCTCAAGGCATGACACCTTGGCTGCAAACAGGTCACGATAGAAGGCGACGGCATGTTTGTGTATTTCACCCGGGTCTGTAATTACCTGGCCCTCAGGAGTCTTGAGATGATCCAAGACTTTGCTCACTTCCCTCCGTCACTCCAGTTTGAAAAAGAAGCGGGTTGGGGCGTCAGTTTCCACCAGCTCCTGGCAGTGGGCGCGGATCCTCGCACCGCGGGCCGGGCTCTCCGCCAAGTTGCACAGGCATTTCCTGCGGAACCGGAGGCTCTTGCTCAGTGCTGCGTTGCTGCCAGCGGCCAGCAGAGCAGCCTCGAGCTCTGCCTCATCCTCCTCCAACTCTTGGATATGTTGGCGCGTCTCATTTGCAGCCAGCTGGCTGTACTGCTGGCAAAAGGCTCAGATCTGTACCTCACCCATGTCCCACCACAGCTTCCAGGAGGAGTGGCTCGGTCTCGCAGCCTCCCACCTTCACCAAAAGTGGGCAAAGCAGTCCTGGAAATAGGAGTTCTGAAGCAGGCTAACATTGATACACCAATAAGGTGCCCGTGTGCAGGCTCTCCCTGGCAGACTCAGTTCGCAGAAGGCTAAGCCATGATCTTACAGGCCCGAGGGATTGATGCGGCTGCTGTGCAGGAGTGGCAGGTGGTGCCTGGTGACATAAAGGCGGTCGAGGCAAGCCATGGTGAGACCACCGGCACCCATCCTGGCCCAGGTGTACTGGTACTCATCAGGATGCAGGGCTCGTCAGATGTCCACAAGGTCTGCCCCCTCCAGGGCAGATTGCAGCTTGCGAGCGGAGGGCAGGTGGGGCTCAGGCCCTGTGCGGTCGATCTGGGGGGCAGTGGTGCAGTTGAAATCCCCACCGAGGAGGAGCAGGTCATCATCCTCACTAGCATCACGCAGGACGGCAACCAAGGTCTCGAAGAAAATGACCCTCTCCTGGCCATTGGAGGGTACGTAGAAGTTGACGAGCAGCAGGCGGTGTTGTGCGAGGGTGACACGGACAGTCAGCAGGCGGCCAGGGATGACTTCCCACAGCACCGCCGTGTCAAGCTGCAGCTGCGGTGATACGAGAGTCGCAACCCCAGCGCTGAGGTTGGTGCCATGGCTCAGGAACACCTGGCCTCACCAGGCAGCCTGCCAGGCCACCTGGTTGAATCTGTCAGAGTGCGTCTCTTGAAGGAAGGCAACGGCCAGCCTCTTCTGTATGTTGAAGGTGCCAATGGTTGTGGCTGCCATGGATGTGGGTATGGGAGAGAAACAGCAAAGCAAGATACAAGTAGAAGAGTGAGCACCCAAGAGCAGAGCAAGGCAGTACAAACAGGTCAAGGAAGGCCTACCGTGCCCTACTCTAGTCGAGGGACCCGCCCAGGCCCCACTCAACTCTCACCCTCTGGGCAAGCTTCTCTAAACGGTAAGCCATCTGCTGTGTGCCCAGATCCTGCTGCATGAGCTTGGTTGCTGCCCTGGCAGCCTTGACAAACACTTTGGGGTCTGCACACCACTGAGTGATGCATCCCGCTACGTTCTTCTGCCCCTTAGTCAACTTCAACAAGGACAGGAGTCCCCCATAGTCGGGAGGAACCCAGGGAGGCTCCGCCAGCTTAGGGTGGATGTTGCACCTCCGGCAGGAGCTCACCTGCAACTGCAGCATCGACACCCTCAATGTCCAGGCACATCAGCCACCTCTTGTTGTCCGAGTCAAGGACCGGGTCCATGAGGGCATTCCCTGTCTTTTTTAGGGGGGAGAGGTCATCCCGCTCATGATGTCTCTTGCGAGACTCAGAGAGCTGGATCTCCATCTCACCAACTTCTCCATCTGATCCACTAGGCTGGTGCCAAGGCCAAGGCGGGTAGCAGTGACCAAGGCGGGTAGCAGTGTTAGCAGTGGTGCAGGCTGCACTTTGCGCACCAATCACTCGGCTTCTCGCTGCCACAGGATACGTGGCCGTCTGAGATGCCTCTGTATCTGAAAGGGAAGTTGGGTACAGCTCTTTATCCATTGCCCCCTTGCCGTAACAAGGAGGCGGGTCCGTCAGGACTGGTGTTATTTTGTGGGGGGGGTGGAGTCATTGACTGAACTTCCGCCTGCCCGCCTGCTGGTAGCTCTGCCCTTCCCTTCTGGGTCCTTTGGGCGGCCCCTTCCATTTTGGCGCCATCTTGAAATGGCAGAGGACCAGTGACTTTTTCCGTTGCCATCTGCTTAGTCTCCTAAGCGGTAAGCAGTCGGGCTTCCAGGTCTGCTTTTTCCCGCATCAAAGTTGTAACCATGCAGAACATTGCATTTAACATTTTCCTCTTTCCGTGTTCCGGGCTGATCCTCTTAACTGCGGAGCGACCCTCCACCTCCAACTTTCCGCGGAGCTCGGGAAAAAGCTCCGGGTCTCTCAGCTCAGGAGCCAGGATTAGGGAATCAATTGGTGCTGGCTCTTCACCCTTTTGAATGCATCGCATGCAGCGAGCAAACTCCCAGCTGAGGACAGGGCTCTCTTTGCTTCAGCAAAGGGGTCAGTGCCCCCTTCCTCTTGGGGTCTAAATAGAACCTGCTCACTTCCCATCACACATCTGAACGCCCCAGGGTGGAGATGTACTTCCCACTCTTTCTCAGTCTCCTCTTCTCCTTCGAGTGAGAGGTAACTGCTGACGAGTCTTCCACCTGTTCCACCCGCCTGGTGGTATGCGATGTGTGCACTCAACTCCACAGTGTTCAGCACGTGGCATTCCCCATTGCACCAGGGGCAATTTTCAACTAATTCTAGCTTCATTGCATCTTCCCCAGATCTTGATCCTGTTCATGATGCCATGTGGGGGCTGAGTATAGCTGGATGGGGTTATAGGCACTGCGACCAATGGAGTAGAATTAGGCACAGAAGCATATTGGTTGAAGTTGAAAAAAACTTTACTTACAAAGCTATAGTACAGGGACTCGCGTTGATATACACAGTGTAGGCACCTTCCATACAAGTTGCAAACCGGGTGGCACACTGATGTTTTCCGAGCATGCAGGGTACGGGGTACGTCGGGATGAACAGCGATGGGGAGTCAAAGGGTGATCAGGCCTCCAAGTTCGCTCCAAGATGCATGCAGTGCTCTCTTCCGACGTACACGCAGAGTTTTCCGACTTGGGCGGAAACTGCCCTAGCTTTTATACGGCTAGCGAGCCACTTGCTAGTCGGCAGGTGGGAATAATTTATGATAAGCCAATCGGTAGCATGCATGAAAACAGTGCAACTGCTAAGTTTGGTGGGGATTGATCACTGCACCAATGTTTTCCCGCCATACCGAGGGACTTTTGCACCAAAGGATCGCGTTGTGCTCGGGAAATTCCGGTGTGCCGAGGCACTTCTAATCACTGAGCAGACAGGGGCAAGGCCCTTTCCCTTACCACCCCCAGCTGTGGTGGAGGCTGAAGAGAAGCCCTTCCCACTGTCTTTGCCCTTGGTCCCTGATGATGGGAGAGGGGGCTTGGGAACCCCTTGGGGGGGGGCCTGGCCAGGGGAGACCCCCCCAGCCCTGTTGGCTCCCTACTGGAGTCCCACCTTCCCCTGCAGCAGAGGTTGCAGGCTTCTCCAACCCCAGAGAAGGTAGGTTGGACTCTGCTTCCAGGGTGGAGGCTGCAGGGACATGCATCTCCTTGGGGGCTTGCCTGGGATCCATAGTGGGGGCTACAGGAAGCTCTGTGGGGGCATCTGCCCCCCTCCCCCCAGAAGGTTCCTCCCCTGCCATTGTTTCACATGAGGCAGGGAAGAGAATAAAGAAAAACAAAATATTCCATGGGGCTGATGAATCTAGTAGGGACAGGCTGGGGTTGTGGGGCAGAAGGGGGATAGGGAGGAAGGGGGCTGAGGCTTACTGAGCCACAACCCCACAAGGAAAAAAAAAGCACGAGGCCTATGCTTTGAGAATGTGTGGGAGGGGGGAGAACACACACACTACACACATGCTGGGGAAACTCAAGCTGGCTTACTCAGCCACACAATCACCAGGTCAGGAGGAGTTGACCACAGGACTTACCACACAAGGGCAAAAACATGTGGAGAAAGCGGCAGAGGCAGATGAAAAAGATGACTGGACTGGTGTAGGGGCTCTGGTTGTGGAATATCTCCCTAGAAGCCCCTCGGACCTCCAGCCAAGCGCTCAGCAGCAGAGCAGTAGGCAGGAAGACAAATCAGGATCAGGTGCAGTAAGGTAGCTGTGGAGGAGGGCAGGAGCAATCAATCAATTAGGAAGTAATGTAGTGCAGGTCTGGTGTCAGGTGGTACAGCAGAGACTCTTCCCTCTCTCCTGAGAGGGTGTAGCAGCAGCGGTGATGGTGGGAACTGTCCAGTTCAGCCACTCAGGGTGTGCTTCTGGTGAAAGTGGAGGTGAAGGTGAGAGCTGGCATGCCAAGGCAGCTGGGGCAGGCAAGGTACCTTCAGGCTCTGGCAGTGATGGTGGAGGAGAGGCCCCACAGGCAGTGCAGGCTCCCTCCCCAGGCTGTCCCTTGACTGTAGGCTGAGCAGCAAGCCAGAACAGGGGTGCAAAAGCTGGGAGCCACTCCCCAAGGGGAAGCAGCAGAGGACTCCCTACTGGGGGAGGGAGCAACAACAGCAGCAGCAGTCCAAGGCAGGAAGGGGTGTGGCCAACTTACTCCAAAAGCTCTGAGACCAAGCCAGCAACTGATAGTAGCCAGAGGTAGGAAAGGGCCTAGTCATCTTCTCCCCAGAAGTTCCTGAGGCCAAGCTTGCAGCAGCAGCAGCCTGGGACAGGAAGAGGCATAGCCAACTTCTTCCCAGAGGGCTACTTGCTCCTGAGGGCAAGTAGCCCTGAGCGCTTGCCAGGGCAGGTTTTTGTACTGATGGGGCCAGGACAGGGCAGCTTTTTATACTTTTGGCTCTAGCTGTCCCTGGCTGCAGATCCAGGAGGAGCCAGGCAGGGTAATTTTGCCCCAAGAGGCACAACTTGCACTTCACCAAAGTGCATGTCTGGGCACATGTGCTGAGGCAAAAAGCCTTAGCTCAAATTTGTACTGGTTCTATTTAAGCTGCTGCAAGTGCATGTGCCTGCATGTGTGGACATGCTCTCTGGGTTCTACCCCACAGCCAGTTTCCTATCCACTTGACTGTCTTGCAGTTAAGACCACAGTTTTCCAATTTTCTCAGGAGAATATTGCAGGATACCAGATTGAAAGCTTTTTAGAAATCAAGGTACATATTGTCAACCTCCTCTCTCTTGTCCAGGTGGTGAATCACCTGAGGAGTTAGGTAAGACAAGACCTGCCCACGACAAAGCCATGCTGGTTGTTGTATTCTACCGTCTGCAAGCCTATGTCACATAGACTCCTCCATGAATTTTTCCAGGATTTTCCCTGAGATAGAAGTTAAGTTAACTGGCCTATAGTTTCCTGGGTCCTCCCTCCTTCCATTCTTGAAGAGGGACACAACATTGGCCCTGTTTCAGTCCTCAGGGACCTCCCTAGAGCATCACAAGTTTTGGAAGAGATTTGCCAGGGGTTCTGTGATTACTTACTTCTGTTAGAGTGACAATATTTGGATCTTGGGGAGCATTAGATTTGCAGCTGAATACAAGGCTATACAAAAGCTGCTAACCACAAGGCAGAATGATATATTAAAAGTATATTGCAAGATGCTTAGGCAAGCAGATTTTGCTTATGAATGCTTATGCTAAGCCATCCATTTTCTTATGCTAAGTAACCATCTTAACTGTGTCAACCATTTTCAAGTCAGTCTGTGTAAGTCTGTGTGCTGTGAATGAGGTGAAGTCTTAGGAATGTAGAAGATGGTACAAATGGGACAGAAAAACAGATTGGAATATGAAAAACAACACATAATTGGTAACAGGATCCAAGATGAACATATGCAAAATGGTAAATAATGATTGGTGAAGAAGTTTCCAGGTTTTAGTCAAAGTTTGCCCATTGACCAAAGAAGTAAGTTCATGGCCTTTGACGTGCACTCTAGCAAAGAGACATGTAAATGAATGAAATGCATAGGCAATTCTATGTTATTGAAGTAAGCAGTAAGCAGAAGTGGAGCTTGAGTTGGGAGGAGAAATGGGTGGAACAGAAGGAGGAACAGAGGTGGAACAAATGTTAATAAGCATGAACCAAAGTGTATAAATATGGAAAGAACTATTGTTTCTTGCAAGTCCCTAATTTGTTGGTTTTTTGGGAGCAAAATGCCTGTCAGTACTGAGAAAACATCTTGGAGGTGCTTTAGTTCAAAAGTGCACTGTCACCATTTCCTATATGCACATTGTGCCACTTATACAACTGCACGTGGCACACTGCAGTTTGCCTCAGTTTGCATGCAGAGCAGACTCAATTAATCAGTGAGTAGGAGCCTTCCAACAGCTCTAGGGTCAGGAGGAGGAGCCGCTGGAGCTGACCAGTATCCAAGTAACTGTTGGGTCTGCCAAGAAGCTATGTGCTCTGGCTGGAGCTGAGGTGGTACTGTCGCCGGGCTCAGGGTAAGTGCGAGCAGGAGTGCAGTGAGGGCTGCCCCAGGCAGGAGTGGGTGGGGCTCAGCCACATGTGGAGCACCCTGGGGGCAGCAGCAGGCTAAATACAATCAATTGGAAGGCTGTATTTTGCCCACCTCTGCTCTAGGGTGCATTAAACCAAGCTAAACCCCCACCCCCAAGCACCAGACTACACATGACCAACTGAAGGCCACCTCTAAACTCAGAAAGCCAATACAAGGAACACCTCCCCCCACCTCCAGCTCCCAGCCTTTACCTAAAAAAACCCAGCCTCAAGTGTCCCCCAAACTAAGCTAACTTGCATACTCCTGAGCCCTGCCAAGGAAGCTGTACTGTACCTGTAGTGAGCCCTATGCTTTCCCTCACAAGGTCCCAGGCTGGACTACACCAAGTTAAGGTCTCCATAAGCCCCAGGCTGCAAATGAAGACACCCACCAAGATTCCAGCTGTCCCAAGCCAAGCCACTGTCGTGCCTCCACAATTCTCCAAATGATATAGCACCCAAACAGGATGCCATGCCATTTCCTCCAACCACCCCTCTGACCCCATTGGTTTTCCTAGACTGTAAAGATCAGCATATGGACAATGGAGGGTGGGAAGGGGGTACAAAGTTCTCATCCTATAGCAGACAGTGGGGTTGATAAAACAGCAGTTCATGGTTTAGGGAATATGGTGATTGTCAACCTGGATAAGCTGTGCCACATGAACTGATGAGCAGGCCAACATCTGATGTCTGAGAGTTAAAAATAGCAGACAGGGACATATTTAGTGTCCCACTTTGAACCCTGTACTCCCTTCTCAGGTTGTGCTGGGATCACAGTCCTGTGGGGAAGTCTTCAGGGGTTCAGAAAGGGCTGGGTGAGTGTTTCAGACCTGGTTGATGACTAGGACAGAGCAAAGAGGCAGCCTCAGCACTTAGGCCACAATCTTGAAAACAGTTAGGTATGTGTTTGTGAAACAAACAATTAGGCACATGCTCTCAGGTGCCTCCCCGAGACTGGGGAGGCACCATGGCAGTGAGCGGGAACTGCCCACAGCTGCTGCCAGTGGTGAGCAGGGACCGCCTGCAGCTGCCAACAGTGGTGTCTGTGGTGGTGGAAGGGTCGAGTGGCAAGCAGTGAGTGGGGACTGCTTGCAGAAACCAGTGGCAGCTTTGGCCAATCTCAGGGGCAGCATGTCCATCCCTCCCCCCACCCCACACCTTCCCCCCAGGCTCCCTATGTATCGCCTGTGTACATGCTTGTCTTTGCCTGTATGAATATAGTTTGAAGGAGAGTGGGCCAGGAATGAAGCTAAGCAAATGCTTATATGTCTGTAGGACCTGGGTCTACCTGCCCTGCTACCCCCCTTCCCCAAGACCTGGGTACCAGGATAAAAGGCACTCTGTGTTGTGTAAAGGCACATAAAGGCAGTCAAAGTACCTAGCTAGGATCCCTTACATGGGCACTGTGGCGACTGCTTTGATGCCTTCAGGGAAACGGTGAAACAGAGTTGAGTGGTCTGTACCTGAATGCCTCGGCCATCAGACACCCACAGGGCAGTACTTTGGCTTTCTGTGCAGGAGCCAAGTGCTTGTGCTCATGTACGCTCTCTTGATCCATGTTGCTCTGACAGTGTTGTAGCATGTGGACCTGTGTCTGACAGCAGGGCTGCAGAGGTACACAAGAGGCCTTGCAAGGCCTTGAATGCCTGTATACCAATGCTCGTAGTATGGGGAACAAACAGGAGGAACTCACCATCAGAGTAACCAGTTCAAATTCAGATATAGCAAGGATTACAGAAACATGGTGGGATTCATCCCACGACTGGGCAGTTAGCATTAGGGGCTATAGGCTTTACAGGCCGGATAGAGAAGGAAGGAAGGGAGGGGGTGTGGCGCTCTAAGTCAAAGAGCAATACACATCCTCTGCCAGCAACATGGGGTCAGAGGAGGGAGCACATGAAGTGCTCTGGGTCAAGATACAAGGGGGTCGTGGGGAAAGGGATTTAACGGTGAGGGTCTACTACAGACCCCCTAACCAAGGGGAAGAGCTGGACGGGGAATTCTCGGGCCAGCTTGCAGAGGCACTTAAGGCAAGGGATGTAGTTGTCATGGGTGATCTAAATTACCCAGACTTCTGCTGGGAGGAGCAGTCAGACAGGTTGGACCGTTTCAGGAGGTTTCTGGCCGAGATACAGGACCTCCACTTAACACAGGAGGTGCACAGTCCCACCAGAGGAAATGCCCTGTTGGACCTGGTCCTGACCACAGGCGATGATCTGGTAAGGGGGATCCAGGTTCTTGACCACCTGGGTGATAGTGATCATCGCTTGCTGGAATTCATCATCCAGCGCAGGGTGACAAGGGCCTGCAGCAAGGCGGTAGCCCTAGACTTCAAGAGGGCCAACTTAAAGGAGTTGGGAAGATTGGTGGGAGAGGGCAGGGGAACTCAGTGCCCAAGATAAATGGTCATTTCTTAAGGAGACAATATTCAGGGCCCAAGGGGTGATGATCCCAACAAGAAGCAAGGGGGCAAGAGTGCCCAAAAGCCCCCCTGACTCACCAAGGACATCCGGGGATGCCTGGTTGCCAAAAAGGCAGCGTACACCCAGTGGAAGAGGAGGGCTACCTCCAAAGAGGAGTATACCTCCACTGGTGGGGCCTGTAGGGGGGCTGTTAGGAAAGCTAAGGCGGACATACAGCTAGGACTAGCATCCTAGATCAAAGATAATAAAATGTCCTTTTTCAAATATATAGAGAGGATGAAGAAGGCACTGGGAAACATGGGGACCCTGCAAGATACGCTGGGCAATCTGGTGGTATGCCAGAGGAGAGGGCAGACCTCTTTAACAAATTCTTTACCTTCATTTTCCTGTGCAGGGACCAGGACTCCCCCAACATGATTCAAGATGGACTCAAGGGGAATGCCTCAAGACCTAAGGTTGAGGAGGACTGGGTTACAGTGCTTCTGGAGGGGCAGGATGTGTTCAAATCAGCAGGTCCAGATGCTCTCCCATCTTTAAGAAAGGGAGGAGGGAGGACCCAGGC
>JAGPOW010002067.1:10667650-10700274 GCA_030014935.1 Caiman crocodilus
CAGGGCAGACCCTACAATGAGAGGCTACAGGACCTGAACCTGTTCAGCCTTCACAAGAGAAGGCTGAGGGGGGACCTGGTGACTGTCTATAAACTCACTGGGGGGACCAGAAGGGTTTGGGAGAGATCTTGTTCTCCCAGACCTGGATAAATACAGTCCCAAGACCTCTAATCTGGCTGGTGATTCGCCCAGCTCTGAGCATCCTGTGTACAGGGCCCAGACTCACTTGTGGTCTCTCTGAATAAATCAGGCCAGATTGCAGTGCATTCCCCAAGGCCCACTCCTTTGTATAGGACAACTGCAACTTGTCCCCCAGGACTAGTTTGCACTGCCCCAGTCTGGTTCCTTGCAGGCTGACAGTCCCCTAGACACCGGGACTGGGCAGCCAGTAGTACTGGATGGAGCCCCTACTGAATATATGACACACGGGCCCAAGGCTATTCTCTGCCATCATGCAGCTGTGAGTGAAATCTCTCCCCATGCCAGCAGCAAGCTCAGCAAGCCCCATCCCAGGAGCAGCACAGCACTGCCCCATTTCCTTAGCATCACAGCACTTGCCTCTAGGGAGATTCTGGCAAAGCACTGCCCAGCCTGGCTGCTGATACTGGGTGAGAGCCTTCAGAAACAGTCTCTGAAGTGCCATCCTCTCCAGGTAGGGGCCAGCATAGGGAAACATGCAGGAATAACTAAGAACTTCATCCTGCCCTACTGTAGGGGTATGCACAAACCCACATGCATGTGTACACACATGTTCTTTCACTTGTACACTCACACAGATTCACAGGCACATAGATTCCAATAATATAAAAATGTGCATATGCACATACATATGTATAGCACAGTATCATAGAAAATGAGGGCTGGATACGCACATGCAAACCCCTGTGCATTCAGACACACTAAAGGACACACACATACTAATACCCATTCAGACCAGGTCTACACTACAAAGTTTTGTCACAATAATTTGGTTAGCTATGGGCAAAAAATCCCCTAGCCAATGTGGCTATGCTGGCAAAAGCCATTGCACAGAGGTAGCTCTGCCAACAAGAGGGCTTTGGGCATATTCTTTCTGGGGAACTTATTGATAGCTAATCTTCTCTCGAGGTAGGCAATGTCTCCACAAGGGGGTGCTGTCAATTCAGTCGTGTGTGCTTTGTAGATCTGGGTTGATGGCACTGACTGCACGTGTAGAGCCTCTAGAGGTAGTTGGAAGAGTACCTGCAATGTGAACCTGCCAGTTTGGGTTGTGGGTGTCCCTTCCATTGGGAAAGGCTTTCCTGGCAGCTAGGCTGCTGACCTGAGGAAATGTTTGGGCTGACTGGAAGCCATGAGGGATGGGATTTGAAGCCCATGGAAAGTCCAGAGATTGTTGGGGCAGCAGAAAGGGTTCCTCCCTGCAAAGAAACTCTGAGCATAGTGATAGAGTGGCTGGAGAAGGCCTTTGCCATGGAGACCTGCTGTGACCAGGCCATTGCTCATGTTTCTGTCCAACAAGTATGTAACCCTCTCAGCTGCCCAGACCAGAGCCTTCACCCTGGTGCCTGTCCCCAGAGGAGGTCAGGGCTCTTACTTCCCTCAACACAGCACTAAAGCAACCCTGGAGTCTGCCTGCAGGAAGCAGTACCAAGCTGCCTGGTCTGGAGCAGCTGGTCAGAGCCCTGGGAGCTGTCTCCCCTGCACGGCAAGGATGACACCGCAGCAGGGGCACTGCCCTCCTTCCCCTCAGTGCTCTCGGAGCCGGGGCTTACAGCATCACCTCTCAGCTGTCCCTTGCAGCAGCCACGGGCACTGCTGACCTTGCTCCCCGCTGCAGCAGACACCTAGCTGGGCTGAGGCCTGGCTGGTCGGACCGGAGCTGAGGGCCGAGCCCTGGCAGCACACCCAAGAGCTCAGTGCCAGAGTAGCAGCTCCGGCCTCCCCGTGCCTGCTGCCCCGACCTGCTCTGCTCTTCGTCCTGGCCTGAGTTACACCCGGGCACTTCACCACTTCCTGGCTCGCGGCGCCTGGCACGGCGGGGCTCTCAGCCGCGGCTGCGGCGCCTAGGTGTGTGCGGGCGGTGCCCGCGGGGGCCGCATCCTGCGCGGGGCCGTCGGCAGAGCCCTGGGTGCCGGGCCGGGCTGGGCTCCGCCTCGGCTCGAGGGGCCGGGCCGCGCTCTCGCCCGCAGGGGGCGGCAGCGGCGCTAAAGCGCGCGGCGGAGCGCGCCGGAGCCCAGTGTCCCGCGCCCGCATCCCGCGCCCCGCGCCCCGCCATGACCATCAGCGCCGGCGGCCGGCCCCGCCCGCACATGCCCTGCCTGGCCAAGGTGAGCGCGGGGGCTGTGCGGGGCTGCGGGACGTGTCCATGGCGGGGGCTGCTGCCGGGGACGTGGGAGCGGGACTCGGGAGCGGGCGCCGTCTGACCCGCCGCAGCCCCCTGGGGTGGATGGAGCCGCCTGCCCAGGCTTTGCTCCCCTGCGGCCGGGGGAGGCCAGGCCATGGTCCACGCAGCGCTGCCCCGCTCCGCCCGACCTTGGCAGCCGCCCGTGCGTGGAGGGGGCGCCCGGCGGGGCTCAGCCCAGGCCTCGGCATCACTGGGAGGAGCAGCCGCCGCTCGGCCGAGCTCTGCCGCGGGCACAGGCTGCAGGGCCCGGAGGGGGCTGTGCCCTAGGCCCCGGGGGGCTTTGGCTGGCTCTGGCTGCAGCCTAAAACCAGCCTGAGCCCAGAGTGCCTCCTTGCCCACTCCTGTCAGCTGGGCGGGGCGGGTGGCGCCTCACCCGGTGCTTGTTCATTCGGCTGGAGAGCTGCCCCCATGGTGGTCCCAGCCAGGAGTCTGGGGCCCAGACTGCTGAATAAACAGAGCACCTGCAGCTTGGCTGAAGGCCAGAGTTCGAAGCACAGTTCAGGAAACAAGCTGGACCTACCACCTGTCAGCCCCAGGACAGGGCATGTCCCCACTGGTCATCCATCTGCATTTGTTCACCTGCCTTGTTCCTATGAAGTCATGGCTTGTCGCGCTCTGCTTGTTTGATAGAAGGGGAGAGAGGCTTAGCCTGACTGGGTCAGACCCAGGCCCCTCTAGCAGGCAGGACTACAGCACCCTTTAGCAGGAACACTGGCAGAGTCCCCAACTCCCCTCCCCCTCCCCAGTCTCTGGTGTCTGATGCTGAGTGTCTTGAAGCAGGGGGGCTTGTGGTTTTTCCAGAGCTCCGCCTTGTTCAGCCTGCACTCTTATGACTGGGATGCTCATCCCCCAGAGACACAGCCAGCCCCCTGCTGAATGTCTGCAAAGTTACTAGGGCGAATCATAACACTGTCAGTTTGTAAATACCTGGAGGAGAAAGGGAGGTCACTAGCAGCGTTAAATATGGCTTCATTAGGGATAAATTGTACCAAGATAAATTGATTCCTGTCTTTGACAGGGTAACTGGATTGGTGGATGAAGGGAACATGATAGACATAATATGCCCAAATCTTAGTAAGGTTTTTCATATGTTCCCCCATGACATTCTTGTAAATAAACTAGAGCAATAGGGGATAAGTAGAATTACTGTTAAGGAGATATACAATTGGGTGAATAACCATAATCAGAGAGAAACTAAATGGCAGGTGGCTTCACAGAAGCTCAGTTCTGGGTCAGGTGCCATTTAACATTTTTGTTAAAGGATTGGATTGGGAATAGCAAGCTTCTTGACTGAGTTGGCAGATGACACAACTGTGAGGGCTTGCAAACAGTTAGGAGGATAGGGGTTGAATTTAAAATGAACATGATGAATTGGAGAATTATAGACAAAAACTGAAATTTAACAAAGAGGAGTGTAGAGTGCTACACCTATGGAAGAGAAACCAAATGCACAGATACAAAGTGAGGTGGTAACTGAAAAGGCACTACTGAAAAGGATCTAGAGTTACAAGCTTAACATGAGTCAGCAGTGTGATGTTATCACACAAAAAATTGCAGCCTTGGGTTGCATTAACAGAAATATTGTATGCAAGATATGGGAGCTGATAGTACCACTCAGCTGGATGCTGGCTGGGCCTCTGCTGGAGTACTGTGTGCATTTCTGGGCAATATATTTAAGAAAGATATAGAGAAAATGGAGACGATCCAGAAGTGAGTGGGAATGGTAAAGGCATTGGAGGGCAAGTTGTATGAGGGAAGAGCTGACAAATATATGCGCGTCTGGTTTGGGAAAAGGAACATAATGGGGGGAACTGGCAGAACCATAGGACAGTGGAACGAGTTAGCCAGGGAAGTTGTAGGATCTCTTCCTTGGATACTTTCAGGAAGCAGCTGGCTGGGCAACACCTGTCTGGGATGGTTTAGCAACAGTTCATCCTAGGTCTGTTCAGGGATTGGACTCACTAGATGACCCGTGAAGTCCCTTCCAGCCCTGTGATTCTGTGATAATACTGTAGAGCTTTTAGCCTCAGTGACCTCTTGTGGTCTAGAGTTCCCTGAGCTTTTGTATATTGTGCAGGGGTGTGATTCTTCTTGTTTGTTTGATGAATGTGTTCCATTTTGCTGGCTCCATACATCCCCTGTTTTTGTTACAAGATGAAGAAGACCGGCACTCCCAACTCAACTCTCTTTAGACCAATCACTTATTCACCAGGTCCCCTCATACTTGTCTCTTCTCTGAGGTAACATATCCATTCTTCACTTTCTCTGACAATCTGTCCAGGCCCCAGTTGTTCTTATCCTCCTTCCCTTCAGTTGCATTCTTCAATATCCTGAAGGAGGTTGCGTGACCAGGGCAGACCACAGGATCCAGACCAGGCTGTGTCATTGATTCTGGAAAGACACAAAAGCAACTCCATGTTGTTTTCCATCCCATCTCTTATGAGATCCAATTTCTGGGCAGCTCTTTGACCCCAGTTATGCCCTGAGCAGAGGACTCCAGCATGTTGCCCACACTACCCAGAGTTTTGCTTGGAGCAGAGGCACTTTGTGGGATTTCAGATCCATGGAATGAGGAGCTCGGAGCTTCCCCTCCAGCCTGTGCTCCCTGGCACCTGCTAGTCTGAAATTCCCTCTGCCCTAGTGCTACCCCTTCACCTTGCTTGGTCTTATCTCTTCTCTGCAAATAAAGGATGCCCAGGCCTCTTCCTGCCCTTCCCCAACTGTGCAGAGAGGCTGCAGTACTCCCCTTGCAACATACAGACTTTGTCAATGGGTCTTTGCTAAGTGTGTAGGGGTGGGCTGGTCTCTTTGACTCAGTCTCTGCTGCTCTCCCCCTCAGATGGAGCGCATGATTGTCATCATGCAAGATCCAGACATGGGTGTCAAGATGAGAAACCAGCGCTTGCTAATTACAGTGATCCCTCATGCAATGACTGGTAAGTTCTACCGTGCTCCTCACCCCATCTCCCTCTGCATCAGACACGCATGTCATCTCTCCCAATGTCCCATCACTCATGCCTACTAGGGCTGTGCGAAACTTTGGTCCCTGATTCGTTTGGGCGAAGATTTGGCCCGATTCGGTGGCTGAATTCAAATCAAATCAAGAGACCCTTTAATCTCTCCAAGTCAAATTGGAACCCTCCAAATCAATTTGCAGAGTTTCAGAAAGATTCGCAATTCAGACATAGAGACAGCTTTAAATGTTTTTCCTACATATCTCTAGATAGCAGGCAGCTTGTCAATATTGGGATGCTGGATCACATGGAATGTCCCACAGAAGTGTGGGGTGGTCCCCAGCGTGCTCAGCAGCAGACCCGGAAGTGGACCAGAAGCACTTTCAGTCCACTTTTGGGTCTGCCGGGGAGCTTGCGGGGGCGGGGGAAGGGCCCTGCACTCCCCTGGCTCAGCGATCTGTGCCACCTGGGTCTAAGGGGGCACCCAGGGTCCCCCCGCAGCCAATCACTGGGAGGGGGATGCTCTCCAGCAGACCTGGGAGTGGACCAGAAGTACTTCCGGTCCACTCCCAGGTTCACCATTGAGCATGTAGAAGGCCTCCTGCGCTCCTGTGGGATGCTTCATGCACCCCAGCATTGCAGCATTCACAAGCTGCGCTGGTACCTTGAGGCATGTAGAAAAAACATTTAAAGCTGTGTCTATGTCTGAATCGCTGATACTCCAAATCGGCATCGAATCTTCAGATTTGGATTCGGCCAAATGGAATCAGGGACAGTGCTCTGAATCAACGAATCAAATCACTGTCCCTGATTTGGGCCAAATCCAAATTGAATGGGACCCACTTTGCACACCCCTGATGCCTACCCCTAACTTGAGTGCACTGAGGAGATTACACTGCTGTTAACTAGGTCTGTGCCCTGGGACTGGGCAGCAGTCCTGCTCTCTCCCCTACCATCTTAATGATATGTGAGCATGCTAGTGTAATGGGTATGCTTTGTGCTACCGCTTCCCAGGCCACCTTCCTCTGAGCAAATGCTCTTTATGCCCAGGGGAGATGGCTGATGCACATATACCCAGTTGGGTGTCTCTGAATTGACAGCATGTTATTATGGGGAGCAGGGTCTGTACACCATGTGGTGTGGTGCATCTGTGCATATGTTGTGTGTATGGCATAGGTGGTTGTGTAGGGAGCTTTTCTATGTGTATGTGAACAATACTCAATGTGGTGTAAGTGCACCATGTGCAAGGATTCAGCCCCAGACCTTGCTCTTTACCCAGTGATCATGTTGCTGCTGGGGCCACTGTTGCCTGGGCCTTTGGCTTTGTGAAACCTCTACCCTGATATTGGCAGCAGAAAGAGTGCTTCTTTGCTCAGTAACCTCCACACCAAGAGGGACCAGACTGTAGCCGCTGCCTCACCCCACAAGTCTGCTGGCTTTGTCTGTGCTAGGTTTGCAGGAACTAGTATTTTCCACAGCTGCACTCCCAGTCTTGCTGCAGCTCCAGTGCCTGCCTTTGCTGGCACCCAGCCTAGCACTGGGCTACAATGTGGAGGGAATGTGCAGTACTCCAGGGAGAAATAGCTGCTCTTGCAAATCAAGATAAGTTTTGGATGTTCTTTTCTGCAGAGCCAGATTGGATCCCTTCTTAAGGCATCATGCTAGGCACCTGCCCCTGGGCCCACAGATTTCTCTCTTTTTACAAACTGTACGCACTGCTTCCTCTGTGGCTTTGCCTCTCTTCCATGCCTTAGCCTGAAGAGTTGACACCTGGAGTCAGGGTGCTGAATTTTCCACTCCACAGGAGCAGGTCTGTCCCAGTGCATTGGCAAGGGCTGTCTTCTCTTGCCTCCTTTTCCCAAACCAAGCTCTCAGCCTCAGTTCCTGGCTGCAGGCAGTCATGTGCCAGCAGTAATGCATCAGGATATCAATTATTCATTGGGCCAGGCTGAGAGCTGACACTGCTGGCCCAGATGCTGTCTGCTGCTTGCTCAGCAGGCACTGACTGCCCTGGGCAGCTCCAGATGGTGATCAGAGGCTCATGGGGATGGAAGGCCTGTCACACTTCAGGTTACTTCTTAGCTCTACCTCTGCACTGTGCTCTCGCCCATCATCACCCCCTAGTTCTGCCCTCTTATTTCATCTTTTCCCCAGCATCCTCCTGCCACCCCCATTCTCTTTGTGTGCCTTTGCCCTTACCCATGCCTTGCGGTCCCCTCCTCTTATATTTGTGGGCTCTTCTAGAACTTCCCATGCATCTTCTCCTGGAGGCCAACCCATGCCAGTCCAGCACTGGCCCTGTGCCCATAGTGGATGCTGGAGGGGCTTTTGAGACATGGGTTGTGGCTCACTGAGTCTCCAGTGTCCTTGGTTATGTGCGCTTCTGTTCCCCCAGGGAATGACATTGTGGAGTGGCTCATCCAGAAGTACACCATCTCTGAGGAGGGTAAGCACTACCTCAGCTCAGCCCTGGGCTCTGTTTTGCATGGGTGGGATGCCAGGCCAAGGATTTGGGAACCTTGTCCCCATAGAGGAGGATCTGGGTGAGGCCTGCTTTCTCTGGCTGGAAGACTAAGATGTTTGTTCTGCCCTCTCCCTCAAGAACTGAGGCTTCCCATCCCCTGTATAGACCCTTGTCACCTTGCTACCTTGTTCTTCTTGGCTCCTCTTGGGAAGTACCAAGTATGTAAGTGACTTGGCACCAAGGCATGGGTCTGGCTCAGTCCATCTCTGAAGGGCCAGTTGGGCCTGGTCTCTTCCAGAGTGACCCAAAGTTGTTTGTACAAGATGCGTGTCCCAAGGGTGACTGGTCCCTGGCTCAGCAGCAGTGCAGAAGGCCTTGCCTAGCTAGAAAGCTGCAGAGCTGTGTGGCTCCCAGCATCAGCTCAACTGACTTGTCTTGCTGGACATCCCCTAGCAACTGGTTCCACAGCAACATGGCTATGAGTAAAAAGGTCCATGCCTGGTAGCAGAGAGAACCCTGAAGCTGCAGCCACCTCTGAGACTTTAGGAGCTGCCCATGCAGTATTGCAGCAGCAGGGACTGATCTAGGAGCTGAACCTGACCCCTTGGCTCCACCCAGTCTCTCTCCAATTAGGCTGCAGATGTGGAACAGCCCTGCCAGGCTGCCTGGGACCCTGGGCTGGTTGCTGCCAAGTCTCCCCTTTGGCAGTGGCTGGCAACATTTGTGCTCTGTACCCTACAAGGCAGATGAGTTTGACAATGTAGTGCAGTTTGGGGGTGTGCCCACCTAGGGGACAAACCCCAGAGCTGCTCCCATGACCCAGTGGAGGGCAAGGCTTATGCAGGAGGAGTGGAGCTGACCTGCATATTTGAAATGTCTCCAGTTTTGTGGTGTCACCTCTAGGTGGCTTCTGCCTGAGCCTGAGCCCCAGGTTACAGAGCATGCAGCCAGCAGTGCAGCTCTAGGTTATGGGAAGGCTCTGTGACCATTTGTTGTCTGGCATCTCCTGGAGCCAGAGCCAGAGCAAAGCTCTGTGAGAGCTTCTACCCTGTGAAAGTTTCTGCTGACTTGTGCTGTGCTGTGCTGTGCTGTGCTGTGCTGTGCAGGTTAGTTCAGGGCAGCCCTTTCCAGGAGGCAGGCAGAAGCCATGTGCATGGAGTGGGTAGGGAGCACAGGGGCTGTCACATCAACTCTGCATCCTAGTGATGCTGTCGGGTGTGCAGAAAACTATGTATTCTTAGCACAGCTGTGTCAGCCAGCCTCTGCCTCACTTGGCAATGACAGTGTCCTTGGCCAGCTCCTCTACCCTCATCCCTCCTAGAGCCCCTGTCACTGTTGCAGACCACCCTGCACCTGCCCATCTAGGATACCAGCCTTCAGTCCTGCCCCTCTGCTGGGAGCAGCACTGGGAACCAGAGTTGGTTTTGGGCCGGTCCAGCTCCCATAGGTTCAAATGTATCCAGCGTCAGCAAAGCCTGTGGTCTCTTTTCCTGTTGGCCTTCAGCTTCTCGTGGCCTCTACCACAGTTCCAAGAAGAAAAGGATAGGGTTTCACCCCTCATATCCCTGGTGTGGCAGAGGGCCCTGCATGAGAAGTAATGTGCAAAGGCCAGGGTATGAAACCACGAGCAGGAGCCCACGCCTCGTCCCATGTGCTGGGCTGCCCTTGCTGCCTTAAGAGGCCTGCCCAGGCATGGGAGGACTCCTGGGATGGCTGTTCAAGGTGCCTTTCTGGGCGTTTAGCCTACACTCTGCTTGGCCAGCATACATGGAGCAAATCTGGTGCCAAGTGCTGACCATGTCCAACTTGATGCTGGGATAGCCACTGCACTGGCAATTCCAGCATGGAGCAGTTGGGCAACATGTGTGACCTGCTTGTCCAACAGGCTTGCCTTCAAGGCTTGCCCTCTGGCAAGCCTTGTTGCCAGAGGGCTCTTGCCATCGCTGTAGGTGACCAGGCATTGCACACCCTCCTGTTGGCAAGCAGTAGCTGCAGAGAGCTTTCTTGGTCAGAACCCTCCCTTTCCCAGTAGCTGCCCTGTTTGCTGCTAGCATGGACCTTGGTTTACTGTAAGGACTTGGGGTCCTGAGGAAGGCTGCTTTTCCCTCTGAGCTGTCCTGAATTTTGCAGGTGGGACTGATTTCAGGCTGAGTGAAGCCTTTATCTTGCTGTGCCCTGGCTTGAAACCATGGGTTGTATGCAACAAGCTATCCCAATACAGGCATGTGGCCCCTTCTGCTTTGGGGGGACAATTTTTGACCTAGATGGCCTGTGCTGAGGAGAATGCTCTTCTCTTGCAACTGTCAGACTACCCCCAGAGCTGCAAGACACCAGCAAGGATCCCTGCCCTGCTAGAGCTGTCAACATGGAGGGCCAGCATCCTGCACAGATCCCAGGCCCATTCCTGCTAGGATCCTGCAGCAGGGCATTTCGTCAGCTGGGAGGAGGGTTGGAACAGCTTCCTGGGGCAGGGGCTTTGTCGGCATACGCAAAATAGTGCCAGGCATTTCAGTTCAGCGTGATAATGAGCAGTTGCAGTGATCTGAGCCTGTGAGTGGGTCTGCTGTTTCATGGGTCTACTCTACTGTTTCATGGGGTAGGGTTGGTGTAACTGGTGTTCTTTTGGGCTTGGTGGAGGTTGAGGGGCCACAGCAGGTGGTGAGTGGGCACCTGCTACTGCACTATACTCCAAGCAACCTGGCCATCTCTCTCCTGCAGAATCCTTGCACCTCGGGAACCTGATTGTGAAGCATGGCTATATCTACCCTCTCAAGGATCCCCGCAACCTGGTGCTGCGAGCTGATGAGTCCCCCTACAGGTTCCAGGTTGGCCTGGTGTGGAAATCAGGGCTCCATTCCCCACCCCTCCTCATGCCCTTGGAGTCAACTCGCCCATAGGTCCTGGGGGCTTGCTCCATGATGCCTCCCTCTCCTGAGGGAGAGTGCTTTCCTGGACACACCCAAACCTGTGCCCCTAAGACAGGGAGGGCAGCAAGGTGTGGGAACCCTCGTGGCTGATTTTCATACCCAGGACAAGGAGGCTGGGGCTGCTGGATAAGGCCTGCTGTTGTGGTGGGTGAGTGCTGTGATGCTTCCCAGGTCCCTTATGCTGACTGCTAGAAAGTTTGTAGCTGCTTCACCCTGGCTTGGAGAGAGCAGTGAAACATACCATCAGTGCCCCAGTGCTGGGTGCTCCCACAGGGCCCCACCCTGCTGAGCAGGCCCAGAGCTGTGGAACGGGTGCCCAGGAGGTGATGCAGTGGCCTGAAGGACCCATGCACAAGCCCACAGTTCTGATACATTTGAGCCCCGTGTCATGTGTCTGGTGTAGGCTGGGTTGGAGGCAGCAAAACAGGGATCTGCTTCAGGGCTTCCAGGCTGGGGCTGTCTAGCAGCTTCACTGTACCTGGTTGGGATCCCCCTCCTAACTGTGCCCACTTCCAATGATGTCCTGCTGCATGAACTGCATTAGCAGGGCAGGACCAGTGCCTTCCTCACCCCGCCCCCCATTTCCATTCAGTGACAGGAGTGCCTCCTCTCTCTCTCTCCTTACAGACCCCATACTTCTGGACCAGCACTAAGTGGCCAGCCACAGAGCTGGATTATGGTAGGTGTCATTCTGCAGCATTGGGACCTTGGCCTGTCAGTCCTGTCTAGAACCCCCAGCACCCCTGGCTCTCATCTGCTCTGTTTTGGCCCTGTCCCCCGCAACAGATTTACAGAAAAAGCCCTGAGGTGCCAGCTGCCAGTAGCTCCAACCTCAGGTGGAGGCCTGAGCACTGCAGGATTCAGAGTGGTGGCTCTGAGCTCAGCTGTTTCCCCACCTGCCTGCCTTCAACACTATGCCTGCCTGCTGTTCTTCTGATTCTAAGGGCTGTTGTGTTCGGTCCCAGCTGCAGGGATCTGGGCAGAGCCCAGGGCTGGTAGCATATCTTCTGTGCCCACCTCTGCTGGCCCAGCCAGCTTTGGACATCCCTGCCACTCCTTACTCTGTGAATGGGTATGGGTTCAAGCCCCATGGGAAGGCTGCCCCCTAACATAGGCACAGGAACATGCTGCTCCTGGCACGGCAATTATTTTGGGGGAAACTGAGACTAAAGTGCAATTAGGGCAGAGCCCAGCACCTGGTACCACCCAGCTCCATGAACAGGGACCCCCCCATTCTTCCCCACCCCAGTGTCATCCAGAGCTGCCCATGCTGATGGCTCCTTTGCCTTACTGCAGCAATCTATCTAGCCAAGAAGAACATCCGCAAGCAAGGTGACCTGATTGACCACGAAAAGGTAAGATACAGGTGCTAACCACACTGCAGAGTTCCCTTGGCTCCTGGTGAGGTGGTTAGGATAGTAAAGGACCTACAAAGCAGGGGTTTGGGGAAGATGGGCGTTGGGATGAGAATACAAGAGGGCTGCAGCAAGGGCTGTGATCACAGTAGTGGCTACTTCAGCATTCCCAATAATGCAACCTGCCGACTCACCCTAAAACCATCTCTGCCCATTATAGCCTGATGCCATCAGAAGGGTTGGAACAGGGAACCACCTGGCAGCCTTGACACTGCATGGGGCAGGGAGATACTTGGGTGGAGTAAGTGAGGTTTCCCACCCCCTCACTGGAGGTCCCCAGACTGCAGGCAGAAGCCATGACTGAGGAGGTACTGACACTAGGGTGTGGGGTTGCCCTGCCTGGAATGTATCTGGCTCTGGGTAGCCAGGGGGAGAGAGGATGGGGCTGGGCAGGGACTTACTTCCCTATGCACTTGCTCCAGGACAACTACAACCTGCTGCACAAGAGGATCAACCACACCTGGGACTTTGTGGTGATGCAAGCCCGGGAGCAGCTCCGGTGAGTTGGCTAGGTTTAGACTGGGTATAAGCCCAGACCCTGGGAGTAGGACTGGAAGTAACATCTTGGGAGCTGATGAAGGAACATCACAGCAGGAAGGCTGCTGCTCCTGAATGGAAGCAAAGAGAATATTCCTATCCAAATCTCCAGATGTCAAAGGAGATGGAAGAGATTCCTGGGGAAACAAATATGAGGGTCCAGAGCTCTAAGGAAGGAACTGAGTGTACAGGGGCCTATTGAGACACCAAATGAGTCCAGCCTATTTTTCCACTTCTAAAAAAACCCGTGGATCCAGCCCACCAAGTCACTCATTGGCCTCCCTTAGACAGGAAGGCCACAGGAAAGAGGGACAACAGAGTTTGTGGGATAAAGAATGAAACAACAAGGATGGAAGTGCAGATCAGAGGTTCAGAACAGGCATGCCAAGTTGGGGGGGTAGAGATGGGAGAAAAATCAAGGTGCGGATAGTGGCCCTGCAGTCCCCAGGGTCAGATAAACCCAGAGAGAAAGGGTCTGGGTGTACAGGGACCTATTGAGAAGCAAGGTGAGCCCTGGGAGAGGGGCTGAGTGTTTGGGAGACCTAATAAGGGTCTCAGTGAACCTACTGAGTGGGACAAAGCATGGGGGCCTATTAAAGGGTCCAGATGTGGCCAGAGAAGGAAGAGGCTATGTTAGGGAAGACTTATGCAGGGCTCCAGGTGAGCCCAGAAAGAGGGAGTGATCTACAGAGGGACCTACAGAGACAAGGGGACTGACAGCTGGAAGACTGACCTTGGGAATCTCAACTGACCTGTGCAGGGCCAGGGACCAGGAGGGGCCAAAGGGTGAAAAAGACTATAGCAGACACTGCCAGAGTCAGGAGAGCCTGGAGTTCTCAACTGGCTTGAAGCAGGGCCAAGGCCTAGGAGAGGCCAAAGGTTCTTGTGTGACCACAGCTGAGAGGAAGGGGTCAAGGGGCATGCAGCACAGAATGAGGATGGCTGGCTCTCAGCCACCTGATAAAGGAGGGATCAACAAAAGAGGTCCGAGAGAGACCTGGGGGCCAGAGATGGAGAACTCGGATGGGAGATGGAGTCAGGGATGGGGACGGGTGGCTAACAGCCCAGGAAGGGTGTAGGACATCTAGGGGAAAGCCTAGAGGGACTTGTATATCAGGTAGGCCTGAAGACTGGTCCTGGGTAAGATCTGAAACTGCACCCTACTTGAGCTGGTTTGTGTGGTGGGGCAGCCTCCATGAAATACCACACATGGGCCAATGCAGGGAAAGGTGAGGATGAAGCACTGGAAAGTCTCAGCTCCCACTGCCTTGTGGGTTACCCCACGGAAAGGGAGGGCTAGGGGTGCATACCTGGATAGAAAAACACTTGGTCAGTGTAACAGGAGGGATGGCAGGGTCACCATGCTAGCCCTTGCTGCCTCCTTTACTGTGCCAAGCTTCAGACTTGCATCCTCCTATTCTCACCCACCACAACTTTGATGATAAGTATTTTTGTAGGGAGGCTGCCTCTCCTCCACTTGGTCACAGCTCTCCTGCTCCAGGTGTCTGGCATCTAGGCCTTACAGGCCTTCTCTATACACCCCCCTTCTCTCCTGGCTCTTTTTCCCTCTGTGAGGCTGCCCTTCTCTCACAGGCTCTGCTTTGGAGCTGGGTCTGCACCCCCAAACTCCATGCCCTCACTGGGGCTGGGGTCCTCACTCTACCATGAGTCCCCTATGAGGCCTTCTCCATCCCCTTATAGCCTCACCCAAACCACCAGTGTAACAATAGCAAACACAAACAACAATGCAAACATAAGCCTCCAGCTGTAACTAGGCTCAGGCCTACCAGGTTTTCTCTCCTACCACTGTGACCAGTGCTGCTCTGGCATTCAGGCTCACTCTCTCTTCTGGCCAGGAGCTTTCTCATCCTTAGCTGTTGGTAGGGAACACCTGCTATCTTGGATGCCAATCAGCAACTACCTCCGGTCTCAACTCCCCTCCTCCCCGTAAGAGCTAGGCCTTGCCTCTTATAATCAGCTGACCACTGGCAGGTGTGGGTCATTTGCTGGCTCCCATTGCCTTGGCAACCAGCACCTGAGGAGTCTTGCCTCTCTCAGTAGCACGCACCTCAGTGTCCTGCTACAGTCAGGGAACACCGGGACCACCTGGGTCCAGAGGCCCAGCAAGGGGCCAGGGAACAGAGTGCAGGACTGGATAGATCCGAGTGGCTAGGAAAGTGGAGAATTAAAAGGGTGCAGGACAAAGGACCAAAAGGGGCTGGCAATCTGGAGTGGGGCTGGGAGGGAGACAGAGCGGCCTGGCAGCCAAGGGAATGGTTGTGCAAAACTGAGAGGTCTGAGGACCCAGAGAGGGGCTGGAGGGAGACCAAAGAGTCTGGCAGCCCAGGAAGCGGCTGTGCAGCAAGACAGGGGTCTGAGGGCCCAGAGAGGGGCTGAGGGGTTGGAAGGCTCAGAGAGGGGCTGCTTCACCATTTGGTAGAACATCTGTAAGGATGCCATCTGCAAGGCATTGGGCATGGTGTAGGCAAGGTACAGAGCCATTCAATTGGCCCAGAAGGCCAGGACCACTATCTGGGTGGTCACTGTAATAAGACCAGGGCAGCCTCCCATACTCTGTGTATCTAAATTAACATCAAGATGGGACAAGAGAAAGCTAGGCAGACTACCCATAAAGCAGGGGATCTCAAAAAAAATGTAGGCACCTCATTCCCAAATCCATGCTGTAGCACATGCCAGGCCCCAGAGGTGGTTGTGACACCCCCTAGTAGCCACACTGCACCTGTTCCACTTTGACTTCACAGGTACCCTCCCCTTTCTGTTCCTTGCTATGCCCTGATGTAATTGATTAATTTGTAAAAAGGGAGGCTGCCTAATATTTCCTGAACAAGTCTTTGTTTATCTGTCAGCCGACAGGTCCCTCCTGGACCCTGTTGGTCTCAGTTTTGCCTCTTAAGCACTAGCTGAGCCTTTCTGGCCCATCCATGCCCCCTGGGCCCTAACTGCCTTAAGTTTGTGGCCACCAAATGCCCCTGTAGCTATGCCCATCCCTTCCCTCAGATGTTACCACTCATTCACTGTCCCTTCGTTGGGGCCTTGGCCTCTGCCCCTTTCCTCTTGCTGGGCCTCTTAGCCTAAGTCCATTTTACTGGACATGGTGCTGGGCTCCAACCTCTGCCCTGCTCCCCAGCACTGAGCCCACTGTGATGCTGTCTCTGCTTTACTCCCAGGCCTTTTGGGACCTTCATCACCTCTTAGCCCTGTCCAAACCACCAGATTACCAAATTCTAACATAGGACTAAACCTTAAGGCTATAATTCAAACTCCCCACTCAGTCAGAATACAAACACCAACTTGGATGTCTCTCAGAACTGCCTACCCAGCCCTGGGTCCCATTCCCTTGCAAGTCAGCAGTAATGTACTTGCAATAGTCCTAGGTTAGCCCAGGTATTAACCACAAACTCATTCCTCTTCAGTCTCTCTCTTACAGTAACAGGAACTCTGCGCTCCTTGTTACAATGCTCACTGAGTGCTTCCAATGAGGCGCCAGTTCAAGCAATCAGCTGAGAAGTCATATCCTTCTGGCAGGGCAGGGAGCAGAGCTAGAGGCTGCCTGAGTGAGCAGAAGGATTCTGTTTGGTGCTGCTCATGTCCTGGCCAGCCTCTCCTCTACCTATCTTGAGCCTTCAATCTGCTGCTCCCCAGAGGTAGATGCTTTTCCTGATGGTGCCAGCATTTGGGGCTTGAGAGATGGCAACTCTAACAAGGGCTGTGAAGAGGCAAAGAAGGGGACAGCAGCTTACACCAGCTCATTTGGAGGGACCCCTTATTCCTCCTGAAGCTCCCCTTGTTTGGGGCCTTTGCTAAGTTGGGGTGGGAAAGCCAGCTGCTCTGGTCTTGGCGTAGGCTGGGCTTGGCCCCTCCTCTCAGGAGGGCTCCAGCGCTGGCTTTCCCAAGAGCAGTAGGGGAATGGCTGCTTGTAGCCCTTCTTGCCTGATGCTACCTTTTTATTGACAGGGCAGCCAAGCAGCGCCGGAAGGGTGATCGCATTGTCATAGACTGCCAGGAGCAGGCCTACTGGCTGGTCAACCGGCCCCCGGTAAGGCTTGCCTGAGGGAGGCTGTGAGGCCTCAACCCTGTCAAGTGTGACCATGCTGGGGAGGAAAAGGGTCACTCTGTAGAAGGACCTGCAAGGGTGGGAGAGCTTTGATCAGGTGTGTGCAGGTAGGGCAGAGGTCCATGCTGGAGCCCTCCTGAGTGACCACAGACTTGGGTCCAGTCTGCAGGTGCTGAGCTCCTGTGCATAGTGGCACCCCACCACTCCCTCGGGACAGACAGATGAATAAGGCAGGCATAGCAGGAGCTCTGGCTGGAGCCCCAGGCTCATGGGGAAGGGACTCAAAGGCATATTCAACTCCTTGCACTCTTGGTGAGCAGCAAGGACCTGGCAGTTCCCCCTGCATCCCAGTCTCAGTGCAAGCACCTCCCCTAGCTTCTAACCAAGGATCCCCTGGTGGCATGCAGCACCCTCCCCTGGCAGGCTCTGCCTCAGGATGCAGTTTTCTTGGACTGACACTGCCTGCTGGTAACCACATCCTTGCTAGGCAGTTAGGCAGCTCCTCACCCCTCCTTTCCCCTCCCCCTGTGCCAGGTGGGGAGATGTGGAGGGATGGATGAGTTGGGTGAGGAGGCAAAGAGTAGGAAGGGGGCAACTAGTTCCCTCTGAAGTTCTTTGGTGTCCAGAGAATGCCCCTAGCTTGGCACCATTCATCTGTGGGGCAGAGGGGTTGCAACTCTGCCCTCTTCCCTCTGTCAGAGACCTGGGGCATAAGGGTGTGGCTGCAGGTGTACTCGGAGCAGGGGCTGGGCCATTGTCTGCCATCTCCTACACTGTCCCTGCCCCCATCTGCCCATGCCAGCATGACAGTTGACTCTCAGTTACAGTTAATGGGCCTTTCTCTCCTAATCCCTTCCATCCCTGACCCAGCAAGCTCTACACAGGGTAGTAGGGACAGGGCCAGTGCAAAGGGTCATGGCTCACCCTGTGCTGTTTCCCAGGGAGTTGCCCCTAGAGCATGGGTGTGGATCCATCTGGCCTGGGCCCAGGCAGGGTATGTCCAGCACTCCAGGAAGACAGTCTGGCTTCAGCAGCTTGTCTCAGTCTGGTGGTTTCCTCTCCATCCTGCAGGAAGCAGCCCTGCCTGGCCACCCAACCATGTGATCTGCACCATCCTGCTGCTGTGTACCCTGCTCCTGTTTTTTTGTGGGGGGAGCTGTGGCCACACAGCCATGCTGTTCTGCAGACTCCCAGAGTGGCAGTATGTGTGGATAGGCATCCCCTGTGGGACAGCACCAGCCCAGTGCAGAGTGTGCCAGCTCAGGCCACAGTCAGAACCAATGCCCCTACCCTGCCTGTCCCCACTACGTCCTCTGCCTCTGCAGGGAGGAGATAAGGGCCCTGGCTATAGCAACCCTTGTGGCGTTTGGCTGGACTCAAGGAACATGCATTGGGCAAGGGGCTGGCTGCAGCCCATCCTCCATCCTGATTCAGGCTCGGTTCTTGTTCTTTCCTGTGCAGCCAGGAGCCCCAAATGTGATGGAGTATGGGCTGAAGCAGAGGAACTGCCACACCAGCCGAGTACAGCTCGTAAGTGTCCTGCCCGGGGATGCTGTGGGTGGCACAGGAGTGCTTGGTCCCCACTCCTGAAGCACTCCCCCTGGCCTGTCTGTGCACAGAGTTTCCAACCCTTTCTAGTGAGGCCACTGCATAGGCCAAGAGATCTGCCCTCTCTGCATGCACATCCTAGCTCACCCTGGTCCTACTTGCTCTGGGCCCCTGTGGGTATCCCTGACATGCAGGCTGAGGCAACGTGCACCTGCTGAGCCCTTCCCCTGATCTTAGTCCCACCAGTCTCTGCACTCAAGTGTCCTTGCTCATGATGCAGTGCTGGGTGAGCTGCCCCAAGCCCAGCGGGACATGCTCTTGATCCCAGGGTGTGATGCTGTCTGATAGCTCTGGTTCCATTACTGCTGCTGTCCCTGGGATCAAGAGAGTCACCATTAACTCTGCGGATTAGTCCCCTGCTGTGTTAGCATCCATGTTTCCTATTGCTCCCCCTACCTGGTGTCTTGAATCTGTCTGGGTCCCTGTGTACCATTTCTGTTTGCTTATCCTCAGCTCTGAATAATGTGCCATTTGCCCCCAAGCATCTACACTTCCTTCTGGGAGCTCTGCAAGTTTGCTAGGCAGAGCAGTCTCTGGGAAGGAGCCTTCTCCACAGTACTCGGTGCCCTGGGCCTGACCAGACTGCCTTGCTGCGATGCCAGCCCTGATAGTGGCTAATGGTTGGGCAAGGGCAGAGGCCAGTTCAGCCTCTATAGCACCAGGTGGTAATGCTGGCTCTGGCATTCTTCAGCTGCTAGTCTGTCCTGCTGTACCCCTCCATTGCTAAAAATGCGCATGATCTGGCCATGCCTTCCCCGAGGGCATTGCAGAGATCTGCAGCAAGAGGAGGGCATATTGGTCCACATGGCTTTGGTATGTGCAACGACCTCAACAGGGCTGTGCGTCTTCTTTCCATATTTAGAGTGGACCACATGCAGCCATGGCCTCAGGCTAGTGATGCCAGCTTGCACTGAGGTGCTAGCAGCCATTCCCTGGGTTGGTGGTTACCAAGCTGTCAGCCAAGAGCTCTCTGGATTGGCTTGGTGGGCTTGTACAGCCAGTGTGACAGCCCAACAGACAGGCAGAGCAGTGAACCCTGGGCTGAAGCAAGGGCAGCCTCCAGCCAGGAAAAGCCACTTAGGCAGGGGCTGAATGCACATGGCTGGCCTCCTGGCCACTGGCCCTGCTTTTTCTGCATCCCCTAGGGAACTCCTCTCTTTCTGTACTGGCATCACTAACACAGTCTGTTGGCTGCTCTTATCTCCCCTGTCTGTTGTGCTGGCTCCTTACTAACTGCTGGTTTCTGTTTTTCTTCTGTTCTCCTATGCGCCATCTTCTGCCCAAGTAAGTGTCACTAATCTTTGGCTCCCCATGATGGGCTTGGGGGGCAGCAGGGTGGGGCATAGACATGCAGACTGGCAGCAGTGCCCAGCAGTTAGCAGGGAATCAGGAGTCCTGAGCCCCTGCTAGCTGGTGTGTGAGATGGCTGAGCATGTCCTCAGGGCTTTGCCTGGTGAGTGGCTTTTTGTTGGTGATGGCTGGCTGTGGGGGTGAAGGAGTCTGCCAGCGGCTCTGTGTCATGCACAGAGTGGCAATGCTGAAAAAGGACCTGGGGCTGCCCTTGATCCCCAGGGCTGGGCAGCTTCAGGGGCACCAACCCTTCGGGCAGCACCCTCCTGCCAGTGCCCTACTTCATCCCACAGCTTCCAGGTTGTCCTTTGCTGACAGCCCTTATGCTGGTGCGAGGCCTGGTGGTGAAGCCCCTGCTTTCCCTTCTTCCTCCCATGTGTTCATGAGTTTCACTGCTTTCTGCAGGACCAGGGAAGGAAGCTATAAGCTGTTGAGGGATCCTCCTGCTGCAGTCCTCTGGGTGGCCTGGCTGAGTAGCCTGAAGCTAGAGGCTGGGAACTCAGGGTGTTTGGCCCAGGGGATCCATAAGCAGGTCACAAGGCAGCAGGACACTCCAGCACAGTGGAGTGTGGAGAGGCTTCCCTCAGGACTGCTGCCGTTTCCAGCTACCCTGGTCCTGCTTATAGAGAATCTCCCAGGACAAGGCCTGTGCAGCCCAAATCCCCAAAGTGCAGTTTAGCTGCCCCAGCAAGCAGAGTAGAGTATGGGGCCAGCCAGCCAGCTGACCTTCTGGCCTACAACTCCGCTCCAGGCTGCCTGTAGTACCAGACATGACTCCAGGTACTTCAGATCGGAGTTTGGACCAAAGGACTGCAATTAGAGTAGGTGAGGGTGGAGAGTGGGCGCGCAGAGGCGCAGGGAGTGGTTTTGTTTATTGTAATGAGAAGTGCGAGTTTTTAATGTGATTTTAAGATGTGTGATGGAAAGTTTATGATAGAGGATGTGTATATGTAAACTCTGTCTGTCTCTCTCTCTCTCTATACATATCTATATATAGAATGTGTGTGTGTGTACGTACGTATGTATGTATGCATGTGAGAGTGTGTGTGTATATATATATTTTTTTAAATTTTAAAAAAAAGTACTGTGGGGGAGAGGCAGCTGGGACCTGCATGTATTGAGCTCTGCTCAGCTCATTGCAGGTTAGCACATGGGACCAGGCAACTGAGCCCTGAAATGCTGGGGCCGACAGCTGCCTGGTCTGGCTGGGTGCTGGGCCAGGGCTGTTGGGGCCCAGACATACTTATGCAGGGGCTGCTGTTGCTGGGCTCTCTCACCCCTATGCTTGTCTCTTCCAGACCAAGAACATGGATTATTACAAGCGGGAGGTGAGTATGCAGGACAGGGCCTGGCCATCGAGGCAGGTACAGCTCCCCCAGGCCTCTGTTCAGGGCTGTGCTGGGGCCTCCTCCCTAGGAGCACACTCAGTGCTGGGCAACTGACAGAGTGCGGAGCACTGGGCACAGTGCCCTGGAAGCATACTGCCCACCTGCAGAGGCATAGCAGCACCTCAGGGTGAGGGGCCTAGGTGGGAATGTGGGCTGGACAGGAAAGGCAGAGCAATGAAAATGTCTTGGCCATGGGCACACACAGGGTTAGCTCCAACTCTTACTGTTACCATGATTGGACAGTGGCATAACAGCTGGCAGCACCCATCACAGCCCCTCCCCAACCAGTGTCAATGCCCTGGGCCTCAGCGGGTGGGTGCCACAATTTTCCCTCTTACCCTGTTGTCCTGTGCCGGTCTCAGATCGAGTATTGCCGAAAGGCCATGGGAAGAACCAGGGTCAAGTCTTCCATTTGCCTGGAAGGGTAAGTTGTTACCTGGGGGCCTTGGAGATCTGAACAGTCACTTGCTGGCATTTCCAGCCCCTGTTTCACTGGACTGGCCCTGCCAGGCATCAGCAGTTTCTCCCTGCTTTTCAGCAGCAGCCCCTGGCCCTGGGGTGTGGGGCAAGGGGCTTTGCACTGGGGGTGGGGGGCTACACACTCTGAGGTGATGGAGCATGATCCTTACCATCTCAGCATGGTCCCTGCAGGCATCTGCTCTGCCCTCTGCCCCACTGTCATAGTGATTGTGACCTGGTGCCCACATTGTCCTGTACTCCAGTAGCACTGCTCCAGGCTCATTCATGTGGCTGTACTGGCTGAGGCCGTTGCAAAGTACTGAAGCAGGATGTGAGGCTCTGTGCTGGAGAGCAGCAGGGTTCACAGGGAGGGGCTTTGAGAGAATCCTGCCAGCAGGAGATTGAGCACAAAGCACCCTCCCTCACGGCACTGTGAGGTCTTGGCCAGCTGGCACCACAGCTCTGGAAAACCTGGCTTAGATCCCTGCTCTGTCCCCCAGGGATCGCTGAGAACTTGCTCCTTCCCACAACAGGATCCTCAGCTGGTGCCAGTGCTTTCCAAAAAGATCCTTAGGGTTCAGGGGTGGGAGTGTTGGGAGAGAGCATATGCACCATGGAGACCAAGCTGGTGAAGGGGTGGGCCATAACATTAGTCCTTGTTAGCGAAGCCTGTTAAGGCACAAGACAGACACGTGCTGAGCCCTGAGGGTAGACCTTGGGTCAGTGAAGTACGGTTACTAGACCATGTAGGGGCAATATGCTGTGCCCTTAGGGGTGGGGTTTTAAGGGGCTTGTGGCTCAGAAGTAGGGCTCATGCTGTGTCCCAGGGCTGGTGGTGATGCAGATGAGATGGGGAGAGGGCATCGCAGTTCCTCTTCTATGGCAACGCTGGTCCCAGTGCAGACTTTTCCTCTGGCATGGGCCCAAGATGCCAGCATGTTGTGCAGCCAAACCAGTAAGGACCTCGTCTGTTCCACAGACTCTCTGGTCACGTTCTCCACACTTCTGCCAGTGCTGGTCCTTGGCCTGTGCTGGGAGTCCACTTCCCAGCTGCTCATCTCTCCCCTGCCTTGGCAGGTACATCAAGTTTAACGAGCAGTATGTGCCCCATGATCCCATCATGTCTGGCTGCCTGCCCAGCAACCCCTGGATTACAGATGACACTACCTACTGGACAATGAATGCCCCCACGTAAGCACCCTGTGGGCTGAGTACCTGGCATGTCCCTTCATCCAGTCCCTGGCCCTGCCATAGCCACTGGTGGTAGCAGTCCACCACAGTCTGCTTTCAGAGGTCGACATTCTCCCACCTGTCTGGCTCTGATGTGAAAAGCTCCAGCCCCAGGTTGGCTGCCTGTCCCATGTTCCTACCTGCTGTGGAAGCGCAGCCAATCATGGTTACTGCAGGAGGCAGGCAGACTCTGCCCCAGGAGCCAGAGGAACATGGTGGGTCCCTTCAGTGCAGGGCAGACAGGAGTTCAGGGGCATGGGTTACTCTTGTGGCCTCTGTCCTGCTAGCAGAAGAGGGATGTCAGCACTGCTTTCCCGACCCCCAGAAAGTAACGTCCCTGAGGTGGTAGCTAGGAGCGTGGCTGTCCCAGTAGGGCTCTGCTAAGCACCAGCCTAAGAGGGCTGAGCTGCCTCTGGGCTTTTGCCCCTGCTTGCCTCCATGTGTGAACTGATCTCCAGGGCCCTGCAGGCTCCTGGCTCCCTGGGCTGATGGGAACTGCTCAGGGTGCCACAGCTGGTGACTGCAACTCTCAATACCCCCTCTGCAGAGTGATGACTCCAACCAAGCTGCGTGTGGAGCGCTGGGGCTTCAGCTTCAGTGAGCTGCTAAGTGATGCACTGGGCAGGGCACAGTTCATGGAGTTCCTCAAGAAGGAGTTCAGCGGTGAGTGAGCAGCATGTCACACCCACCCCCAGCACTGCCACGGTGTCCCAGGTTGGAAGGTACTGGTCCCTCCCTTCCCCCCCCGCCTGTGCCAGCTCCTGCAGCCTGTGCTGCATGGAGAGGTCCTGCCTGGCTGCTAGGCAGGGGCACAGCCCAGCACAGCAGATCATTTGGCTTATAGGGGTGGCAAATATTCTCTTGCCCTGTGCAGGAAGTGCTTGGGTGAAGCACTGGCCTGCACAAGGCACAGGATAGGTAGGGTCCTGTCCCAGGAGGCATTACCAACATCATGTGGGCAGGACCCTGCTCTCCTGCTGGCCTGACAAGGGAGTAGGTCTGGCCCAACACAGCCAAATGATGTGCCAGGTGGGGCCCTCCTGCTCTGCCCCATGTTTTCCACCTGCCTGGAGAAAGGCCCCTTCCATGCAGCTGGAAGCACTTGTTCATGATTCGTTGGGAGGAACTCTTTCTGGGTTGTATTCTCACTCACCCGTAGTTTGTGGGCATCTGTGCCCTGGCCAGTGCACTGTGGACCAACCAGGCCTGTGAACCTGCTTGCTGACCAGGCAGGAGCATGCTCTGCCTTGCCCAACATCATCTCTCTGTCTCTTCCCACCAGCTGAGAACCTGAGCTTTTGGGAGGCATGTGAGGAGCTGCGGTATGGGGAGCAGTCCCGCATTGCTGAGATCATGGACTCCATCTACCAGTGAGCCTCTTATCCCTCCCTGGCATAGCTTCCATGTGTATTCTGTTAGGGACAGGTGGGGTGCTCTTCCCGCACAAAGTCAGCATCTCCCAGCACAGCACAGTAGCAACAAACCCTCTCCACAGGCACATCCCCATGACCGTGGTAACTGGGCCACCCCATGTGGCTGCCTGGCCCATGTTCCTGCATTCTGGAGAAACGCAGGCAACTGTGGGTTACTGCAGGTGGCAGGCAGACTCTGCCCCAGGAACAAGAGAAACTAGGGGGCTTTGGCACAGGACAAACAGGGACCTCAGGGGCTCAGATGACTCTGTGGCACCTGTCCTGCTAGCAGAGGGTGGGCAGCTCATTGGTAGCTGACAAGAGGAAATCCCTTGGGGATCAGGTCCTTCCTGGGAAGACCTGTTGCACCAGGAGTGGAGGGCACAGCCCTATCTCCCATTTGCTTCTGCCATGAATTTCAGGGGGTCCCAGCAGATTCAGGGGCCACATTCCCCCCTGAGGCAACATTGTTTCCTAGTGACCCCTGTCTAGTGGGGCCTGTGAAGGCACAGCCCCTCCTTATGGCAAAGGCATGGCCCTGAGCACAGCAAGGGCAGGCTGGCTTCTCAAGGCTGGACCAGAAGGCTGGTAGGTTTTGGTGGGGATCCTAAATGTGCAGGGGCATCCTGGTTGTGGTGGCCTACAGCAGCACTTTGTTTTATGTTTTGTGTAGGCTGAAGCACCCTCCTCACTACTTGTCCCATGGGTCTCTGGGCAGTCATGTAGGTGGGGGGAAGGGAATACTGGCACCTCTCCTTGGGGCCAGCACCCTGGGGCTCACAACAGAAGCCTCTCACTACCTCACCTGCTATATTCTTGCTGGGAGAAGTCATGCCAGGAGTGGGGTCACTGGAGCCAAGGCAAGTTCCAGCCTGTCAGTCCTTCTCTGTCTATGCTGTGGCCCTGCTCTGCAGGCACTTCTTGGCCCCTGGTGCCACCCGGTGGGTGAACATTGACAGCAAGACCATGGAGAGGACCCTGGAAGGCCTCAAGACCCCTCATCGCTATGTGATGGATGATGCCCAGATGCACATCTACATGCTAATGAAAAAGGTGAGGCAGGATGCACTGGGGCATGACCCCTCCCTCACAGCTGCCTGGCCTAAACATAGGTATGTGTGCTAGTGCTGAGGTGCAGCAGCCTGCATTACTCCTCGTGCCTAGCTGGATGAGCCCATGTCAGTGCTGATTACTGCCAACAGACAGAAGAGTTACATCCTGTGTAGAGTGGGGTGAGCAGCTCTCCCCTCCAGCCTGTGAAACCCTGACCTCTCCCTCCTGAGGAGTCCTCACTGCCAGCTGGTTGCCACAGAGAGAGGCTGCACCTGTGTGGTGGGTCAGTCACCATAGACATGGGGATGTGCTTGTGGGTTGGGCTGGTTGCACAGAACAGGGGCAGTTCTGTGGTGCTCCCAGGCCCTTCAGCAGGTGGCTCGGTCAGGCAGACTGGACTTGCCTAGCAGAGGGAGTCTGTGGCTAGGGGGAAGGGCAGGCTGCACATGCTGGGCCCGGCCTCCAGCAGCAGAAACCCAGGTGTGATGCATTACCACAGATCACCATCTATGAAACCTGGGAAGGATCAGCTTGGGGCAGGGTAGCTTCCCTACAGCCTCCTGCTTTTGGGCTGTGCTCAGGCCTATGTGTGTGTAGGCTACACCATCCCCTCATGGTTGTTTGCCCCCAGGACTCCTACCCACGCTTCCTCAAGTCTGACCTCTACAAGAGTCTGCTGGCTGAGGCCATCATTCCTCCTGAGACCAAGAAGCGGTGAGCAGAGGCCCCTGTCCTATGTGTGTTGGGTGCATCCTACAATGGCTTGTTTCTGGTTGCAAGTGGCTGTGGGGAGCACTGGGGAAGCAGGGCTAAAGCACATCAGCACTCTGCACAGTGCCCTCAGCCCTGCTCTGTGCCCCTCTGCCCCCACCCACACCGCATGCTTGACCCCACACTAACTGTTCTCTTGATCTCCTGCCAGGGTGTTTCCATTCATGCGGAAGCAGCGACACTCAAGCCCTAGCCCAGCCCTGCTGCTGCTGCCTGGGGGTGAGCCAGAAGCCAAGGCAGAGGACAAGACCAGGACCCCTGTGGCTGCTTCTGTTCCTGAAGAGGAGAGCTAGGGCCCCTTGCCTCGTGGTCCTCACTTGGTCCCTCCACCACCTACCCCACTCATTCCCAGGCTGAGCACTGGCCTGTGGCTGAGAGAAAGAATGAGGTGCCTTGCACGAGCCAGGCCCATCCTGTTTTTTTCTGATGCAGCACCTAGAGCTTGGAAGCTGTGGGGCAGGTGGCTGCTCTTGTATGTCACCCAGCCCCTCCCTCCCTCCCTCTCTCTAGGATGAGCAGCATAGGTTTGGAGTGGTCTTGGCTCCTGGCCCGTGATGGGGAACGTGGTAATTTCCTGCCTGTGGCATGACCTGGTACTCTGTGCACAGGGGGTTACTGCTGATCATCAGTAGGCGCCAGGGTGTTCAGAGTGGTGAGCCTTGCTGAAGCCAGTGTTGTTACTAGTGCCCTTGTGCTGGAGGAGCAGTGACTTACCAGGGGCCAGGACAGCGCAGGGCAGGGCAGCTCTCTGGATCCTGAGTGTTTGTATAAATTTAGCCTAGGACAGACACTGCCTGCTACATTCCCACTATGTCCTGGCACCCCTGTGCCTGGGCAGCGGGTAAGACAGCTCTCAGATTCCCAGTACAAACCATCTCAGCCTCAACCCCCCCCAGTCATCCTGCCTGTGCTCCTACCCCAGAATCATTTCCCCCCCTGCTCCCCCATCCCAGGCAGTAGCCTGGCCCCTTCTGTAGGACTTGCTCTTCCATGACACTAAAGGAAAGAAGCCATATGCCCTGAGGTCTTTGCGCATGGTTCCGCTTAGCCCATGCTCTGCGTCCCAGGCTACACCCTTCTCTCTGCCTTGGTTCTGGCCTGGGCATGTATCCTCTTAATCTTCCAGCTGCCCCTAGGCCACTGCCTTAGGTAGCTCATGGTGCATAGCTGCAGATTTGGGAACTGGCCTTCACAGCCCATTTTGCTTCTCAGAGGCTGGGTGAGTCCCCTGCAGGGAGTCAAGCTCAGGTTTCCATTGGAGGAAGGGGCAGGTCCCCCCTCAGATTTACCATCCCCTGGGCCATGCTGGTCTACTCCAAGAGCAGCCCTTGCTAGCTACTGCCCAGCCCCTGCTCCCCTTGCAGAGGTCCAGTCTGGGCACTTGTAGGCATGACCAGTCCTGCAGACAAGTTGGGCGGGGGGCTGGCACTGCATAGGGAGCCCCTTTTTCCCTCCACCCTGCTCACTGTTACACTAAGCATATGGAATCAATAAAGGACCTTGTGGGAAACTGTGTGGGCTCTTCTGGTGGAAAGGGCTGGTCTGAGGGTAGTGACAGGTGCAAGAGAAAAGGGGACGTGGCTCATTTGCAGGTACTTTGCTTCATAAAAGTGGTGTTATGGTTTCCCAAGTAACTGCTGTTCCTCCTTCCTGCACGTCCTCCTCAGCCCATTTTGATCTGCGAATACCTGCCATTACTTTTCTTGGGGCAGAACACTTTGCTCTGTTCTCACAGGCCAGGTCTAGAGGCTGCAGCTTCTGCGGTTGTTGGGGCTTTCTCAGCAGGGGAGAGAGCTCTGCGCTCTTGTGGCGTGGGTGGAGCTCTGTAGTGAGCTGCAAGCTCTTGGGATGCACAGTAGGGCTGTGTGAAATTTCACTGGCCGTTTCATTTCAACACTCTTTCAACTCATTTCAAGGTTGAAACAGCCAAATTGAAATGAAACAAAGGGTTGTGAAACAGCCTCAGAACAAAATGAGGCTAGTCAAAACATTTCAAAAGTCAAAATGTTTTGACCATAGCACTGGAGAAATGAACTTGGCCCCGGATTTGGCTGACTTCCCATCCCCTGTACTAGATCGCCGGGGGGTCAGGGTCGGGGAATCAGCCTGGTTGGGCTAACTCAACCATCAAAACTCAAGGCGAAATGGAACGGTGCTGTTTCGCACACCCCTAACACACAGCACCACGTACTGAAATCAAACGGGGTTCAGGGCCAGCTGGATTTAAAATGGTAAGTGCTTCAGACCACAATCAGTTCAGGTATAGCACCTTAGTATGGGGAGCAGGGCCAAGCTTCTCATGCCTGTTAACAAACTGACAGCTGCAAGGGAGAGCTGCTCCTCTTTGAGGTTTGGGACATTCTCTAGTGTTGGCTTAGGGCAGGGGTAGAGCAGTGACCAGCCAGCTTCCAGACTCTTCCCACCCTCCATCTCATGCTGGCTGCCCAGGAGCAAGAGCTGCTGGCCAAACCCCATGGCCCTGAGCTGATCGTGGGCAGTATCTTGCCATGCAGGTCCTGCAGTGCAGCCAGACAGCAACACTGGATTGGAAGGCTTTAGAGTAGGAAAGGGCAGGCTGACTTCCATTGCACCTGAGCACCTCCCCCTCAGCCATGCCCGGAGCCAGTGGCCAGCCCCAGCACCTCATCCCACCAAGGCCCTGGAGCTGGAAGGAGACACTTGGAAACAAAGCTCCTCAGTCCTACCCCTGCACCTATACCCTCCTGTTGCCTGGCTGCAGTCCCACTGGTAACCTCAAGCTGGAGGAAGCAACCCCAGGCAGCTGAGGGACTTGATCTGCCTGGCACTTAAGGGGAAGAGGGATCAGGCTGTGTCAGGGCAGTGTGTTCAGGCCCTGCTGCTGCACCTATGAGTGAGGTTCTCTCAGCCTGACCAGCTGGACTAAAATACCACAGCTGTACTGTCCAACCTGCTTCTGCCTGCACCTCCCAGGCCCAGAGCTGACCCAGAAACTGCAACCTGTGTATTGCTGCCTGCAAGAGCAGCTGGCAACAAGCCACTGTGAGCACCACAGTAATGCAGGGCAACAGCTTGCCCACTCCTGGGAGTAGCAGGGCACCCTGTAATCTCTGATCAAGTTAATGGCTGGGGAAGGTGCCAGCAAAGCACTTTAGCATCTGAATCTGCTCCAGTACAGGTCTGGGGTATTACTAAAACATCCGTGATGACACAGGAGGCTGTGTGAAGGTGTGGCCTGCTGGCCAAGGGAGGGGGGAGTGGGAGCAGGGGTTGGGGAAGGTATGCGGGATGGGCACAGAGCACTCGCACAAGCCTGAGCAGACCTGAAGGCTCCAAAAAGTTCGTAAGTGTGAAGTCAGCACACATCTTCCCATAGCTGCATCACCCTACTCCTCAAGAGGGACAGGACAATTTGTGCTCCCTGGACAAACCAGCTAGGCCTTATTTCTTCTCCCTCAACGCACAGCCCAACCTAGCCCTTCACCTTCCACTGTGGGCCCTGCACAGGGTTCCTTCCCACCTGCTGCCTAGGCCTAGCAGAAGCAGCATTCAACAGACAAATCACTGGGAAGCACATACCCACATGCCTCTGCTCTAATGTATATGGTCATGGGGCATGAATGCCTTTGGTGCTGGCCTCCTGGGTCTTTCCTGGGGACTTAGCTGAATTTATCCTAAGCCAGCAACACCACAAGCATGGCCTACTTTGGCTGGGCTTGGCAGGTGGTGGTGGGCGGGTCAGACCCTGCCTCTGGCATGGCAGGGGCAGCCCCAGCTCTTTCCCCAGAGCCTCCCACTGCTGGCCCAGCCACACTTCTGCACTGCTCACTCTATGCCTGAGGGGCTCTGCCCAAGCTTGCCCCAACAGCGACACAAGGAGGCCATTTGCTACCTCCATCCTGCCTCAGCCTTGCAGAATGCTTTCCCCCATGGGAGGCAAAGCAGTACCCACTCCCCTGCCCCCCGGGGCAGTTCAGAGTGGGTGTGTCTACATATGTGCATAACTGTGCAGTAACGGCTATTAGTGCACAGTCCCAGGGGCAAATGGCTTGTTTCCAACCCTGCTGCACAATAGTGTCCACATCATAGTTTGTGCCAACCGCCACTACATTGCTGTAGTGATCAGCTACGTCACTGTAGCTCATCACTCTGGTCATATGGCATCCCGTGTAGATGTGCCCACTGTGGCCTACAGTGTTTGCACAGCCGGAACATCATCACCTATGCTGCCATGATACTCAGGAAGAGCTGCACTGTTCCTGCTCTGGCACACCATGACCAGGCTGAGCCCACTTCAAAGGCAGCAGCTGAGCTAGACAGAGCCGCTTGGGAATGTGCCCAGGCAGTGCTGCCACTGGGAGCTTGTGTACTCAGCCTGTGAGGTACCAGCACACACCTAGCACCCATAAACTGGGTGCCCCAGCAACTCAGAATCAGGCACTGCTCCCAAATAGCCCTCTGCAGCCAAGGGCATGAGCATCTGCCTTGCTCCCTGCCCCACCCCCTCCCCAAAGCCTTCATCTGCCATGGGCTAGTACCCTTGTCCAGCATGCCTTGCTTCTAGGCCAGGGTTTCAAGCCACCTGCCTTCCCTCATGCACTGCCTGGGGTGAAGAAGCTGGCAGTTGCAATGGCTCCACAAAGCACTGGAAATCACCCCCAAAAGAGAGCTGCACAACTGGGGGGGGGTGGGGTTGCTGGGCAGCATGCCCCTCCATAGGTCGCTCAGCTCGAAATCTCATGCTCCTCAGCAGGCTTTGCAGAGCCCCCTGTCCAACAAGGGGAGCAGCCAGGGGAGCTACTACACCATGTGATTGCAGCACCGATTATGCTGTCCCCAAGGAGCCTCTGTGCCTGCAATCTGCCTGCTATGTGCTGGTGCAAAGCAGTGCAGAGGCCTTCCTCCTTTCCCAGACTCTGACATGCCATAGGACTACATCAGAGGTCCCAGCCTGCACTTGATTCCCACTGCGTTCATGGGTACGGGAGCCCTGCAGCCAAGTGCAGGGGATTCCTTGTGCTGTCTGCCCAAAGGCTGCCATTGAACAGTGGTGCCTCCTGCCACACAGACCTGGATGGCTGAACTTTCTGTCAGGGCCCCTGGGCTGGCAGCCAGCTCAGCAGGGCTGAGACTGGTACACAGAGGGCATCCCAGGAAAACAGCTTTGCGCTGTAATGCCAGTGTAGGGCACACTGGCTCTGCACTTGTCCCTTTAATCGGAGCAGATGCTGAGGCTTTCCTTGTTCATTCCCCAGCTCCAGCCAGGGTCCAGCAGCTGCAGGATTAGTGTGCACATTATATAAAATGCCAGCAGGGGCTCATTTTGGGCTGATCCCTATTAGCACTAGCCATTAACTCTCCACAGTGCTAAAGTGCAGCTAGGAGCAGGATTACATGACCCAGTTCCAGGCTGTGGGGTGGGGAGAACTAGAGGCCTCCACAGACCACTTTGTCTGCCCAAAACTGTGGACAGCACTGCCTTTCCTTTGGCTACACATAGCCTGAGCAAATGGAGCAGCCCAGGAAGCTGAGATGTGGACATACTAGGCTGGCACCTCCACCCCCTCTGCAAAGGGACCAGCCCCTGACTGTGGGTGGTGAAGAGGAAGAGTGAGGAAGGCAATTTAGAGAGGGTAGCTCTTCCAACTTTGACCCTCATCCATGCTGGCACGATTGGGGCTGATGGCAGGGCCGGGATCCAAAAGCAGGGTCTTTGGCTCTTGGAATGCAGGTGGTCAGACTCAGTGACGTAGACAGGGGCTCACTATGCCTCTGGGTTCTCAGCCAGTCTGGGAGTTCAGCCATCCAGGGCTGTATGCCAGAAGGCAGCGCAGCACTATGGCTGCTTTTGGGCAAGCAGCACTAAGAGTTCCCAGTACTTGGCTGCAAGGCTCTCGTACCCACACACAGCGGGAACCAAGGACAGACTGGGACCTCTGCTGCAGTCCCAGGGCATAGCACAGTCTGGGAAAGGAGTAAGTCCCAGGCCAGGGCCTCTTGACTGCTCCAGTGATGCTTCTACCTATTAACCTTAAGCAACAAGATTCCTTCCCAGAGTAGGATGGCCCCCCAGTGTGGTCTTCAATGCACATGACACTGCCTTCACAGAGAAGGCACATGGTCCCAGGGGGCAGGACAGGAAGCTGGGGTAGGACAATCTTGTTGCAGAGTGAGCACCGCAGACCTGGTGGCTGTGGTGACTGTCAGTGCTGCCAGGACAAGTTCACTAATTGAACTCCCAGGGGCCCAATCCATTTTTTCCTTTGAATCCCCCCACCCCCTCCCCCAATGCCACTCCCACCTAGGCTACCAGCCAGCTGGTCACCACCTGAGCTTCAAAAATGATCTGGTCCCATGGAGTTCAGGTGGTGTTCAGCAACAGCCCCAGGAATGACAGATTCTAGAAAAAAAAAATAAGGCTCTGGCCCCCAGGACTTGGACACACACCTTGGTGAGGCCAGGCAACTACAGCAGGGCAGAGCTTAGCAGCTGCAGTGCAGCAGCCAGAGGACAGGTCCCGCCAGCTCTGTCCTGTGCTGGGCTGTTCAGGGTCCAGCTGCTGGCTACCACCACCTAGGTGGCCTACAGTGGCTGTGGTTGCCAGGAGCCTGAAGTCGCT
>JAGPOW010002067.1:10700672-10714645 GCA_030014935.1 Caiman crocodilus
TGAACCCCTGCTAACAGCCAGGCAACCCCAGACATGGAGCTTGGCACTGCCTGCCTGGCCTTCAGCTGCACAGAGCAGCTAGGGAGACTAAGCTGCTCACAGCCACCTCCCAAGCCTGGTGGGGCTGGGAAGTCCTGGCTGGGGGGGGTGAGGGGAAGGGAAGCGACTTCAAGGCACCTGCCAACCATAGCCCCTGCCAGGCAAACTAAGTAGGGGAAGAGTGGCAGCTGGACCTTGCACAGACCAGCAGAGTGCAGGGTCAGCAGGAACTGGCCTCAGCAGGTGCATGGCAGCCTCTGGAAGTGAAGAGCGCAAGTAGCCTCTGGCAGGGAGGATCATCTCAGGACTTCTGAGGAACTCAGAGCTTGAGTAGAAGCTTAAAGTGAAGGCCTTGTTACTCTTTTGTTTGAGGGAAGTCCTGGAGCTCTTAACCCCTGGATTGTCTACATGTTAACACCTAAAACTAGTTTTAATCACATTTCAGGCTGTTTAAAGTTATGCCACTCCAGAACAAGTTTATTTCTGATCTCTGTTACCCAGCTCATGTTCTATTAATGAGCACCCCCCAGCTCCTACTCCACAGATGAGCCACCCAAGTTGCAGTCCTCCAGCATCCCAGGATATAGCATCCCCTCTCCTGTGGTGTGTGGACAAACTTTCTGAATTCTACTGAACTCTGCTGCCAAGGAGGCAGATCTAGCATCAGCTCCCCCTCCCACACCCAAAGGGGTGCAACCCCATGCAAAAAGCCTGCACAGCACATGTCAGCTAGCCAGGTGGCAGGGCACAGATGGGTCCAGAAGTGGGGTCTAGGGAGAAACAAGTAGGGGGCAGATTGGATCCCCAAGGCAGGGGCATTAGCTTTCCCAAAAGCACCTTCTCTCACTCCTCCCAGTGACCCCAGGAAGCAAGTCCCCCCCACAGCAGAGAGAGAAGCCTGCCTGGGCTCACCAGCCCCTTCACAGCTGAAGCTTAGTCAGGCCCTGCTCACCAGCCCCCTAGTGGCAAGGCACAGCCGTGCAGTGCGGGGGAGAGTCAAAGATTCTGGCCTTAAGGTGCGACTGCTCCAAACTCAAGCTGGCACTAACCCCCATCAACATTTGAGCAGCTCAAAGCGCAATGTACAACAATACCCTGAAAGGCCAAGTGATAAAATGGAACCGAGGGAGCAGGTATGGATGCTGGGGGCAGGCCGAGCTAGAGGACAGCTGCTGTCACTCACATTATGTGGAGTGAAAATGTCTCCAGACTTTCTGTGAGATTTTCTTATCTTCAAAATCCTGGTGCTGAAACACTGGAGGAAGAGGCCAGAAGCAGAGAACTGCCTGGGTGAGAGCTGACACTATGAGGTCTGGTCTGGCATCTAGCAGGTGCCCTGACAGCAGGGTAGAACTGCCATGACTTGCCACTTTGTATACTGGTCACTAACCAGGGATCCCAAGCAACAGGTGAGGCTGAGCAACTGCTGTGGCCAAGCAGCCACATGGTGTGCACTCAAGCTGAAGCAGAGTATGTGTGAGCACCTGCCATCTCCACACACCATCTCCCTGTGTGCAGCTACTGTCCAACCATGCAGAGCTGAAGGCAGGCTGTGTTTAGTAGCACCAAAATGGAGAACTGTGTTGGCTAGAGTTAAGCACTGTAATATCAAAATCTGCACCCAGAGCCAGGCCCCCACACTCCTGTCACTGGACAATTCACTTAGTGATTCTTAATAGTTTCCCTTGTTCTTTCATCCATTTTGCAAGTGGAAGAGCCCCCAGATGAATGTTGTGGTTCTGCAAGTGTCTGTCTCTATTCCAGGTCTGAAATGCAGGCCTCTCAGAGGCTCTTCTGCATGGTCCAAATAGGTCCTGGGTATTACACTTGAACCCACTTTCCCTCAGCTGTGACTCATGTAACTTTGTGCTGGAGTCTGAAGGGTTGAGGTGAATTCCCACGTGACAGTAGCTAATGCTAAAAAATCCTTCAGGACTGCTGCTTCTATTATGTTTAACCTCTTCTGTATTTTCTTTTACACTTGCTGCCATGACTTTCACAGCTGGGATTGTACAGGTTTATAGGTTCCTTTCACAAACTTAGGGACAGTAATTCGTCTGCTACATTATAATAAGCAAGAAAACCCTGAAGGAGCAAGTAAAGAAAAAAAACAAAACAAAACTGATCCTCGTTTACTTCCAGCTTAATTAGGGCCTGAAGGGGAAAGTGTGCTCATGCCCTTTCATGGCTTTGAATGCAACACGTACAATGCACTCCATTTAAGTGCATGGCCTGGGGACTGAAGAAGGGCCAGGAACTTGCTGGGCACATGCACTTATCTGAACTTAATGTAAACCTGTTCCTTAAGTACAGAGGGCTGTCAGTGCAGCCACCAAACTACCAAGTGCTCCCCTTCTGTTCTACCATGGGTCCTGATTGCTTTTTCCTCTAGACCAATATATGGCTACAACCTAGATACCGGATCCTTCCTGTTCAAACACTGCACAGCCTGAAAATGACTGCTAGAAGGCTTGACAGTGAGGGGAACTGGCCAGTTTCAGGTCTGCTAATGGCACAGGCTGACAGCAGTGTCCTGTGCTTTCACCTACCCTGAATCTGACTAGCTGCCCTTATTTTCAAGGCTTTTTACAGCTGCTTCCCCTTCACTCATTTTGGAGTACAATTAATTACAAAGTGAACAGTGGGGCTAAACAGTGTTATGCATTTAAGTGGTTTACACATTTGATCTATAGGCAGATAACCAAAGCATGTCGCAAAATAATTAACAGGCAACAAACTGGACCTGGCAATGCGTGCTGCAGTTCAGCACGCTACACACCTCTCTAGTACACATGCAAGTGAAATACATGGTACTGAGCTTTAGCAAGAAGAAAAGAACCAATCAGTAAATCCAAGAGTTCAGGACTGTGCGCCACGACACATTGGGTACCCACTGAGCACTGCAGGCTCAGCAGCCACAAGAGCCAGGTGGGGGAGCTGTCAGATTTCTGAAGCTGATGCTACAACAGTTTTATGCCAGTTTACAAATGCTGATGTCAAAGGGCTGCAGGATTCATGTTCCAAATGAATGGGGGAATTTTGTACTTCACCTTCATGTAAAGCAGCAGTCTGTGTGATCATGAAGTGTCACTAGTTCCCCTTCTTTCAGAAGAGGTTTCTAGTCTTCAGGTCTCTTTTTCTTCCTTTTTTAAAGAAACCTAAGCCCAATTCTTCATTTCCTGAACTCTAGGGATACCTGAGCTAGTTAATCAACAAACGGCAGTAAAAGCACAGCACCATTTACAAACAGTGCAAAAAAGGATTTATTGGAATCATCACATTTAAGCCAAGTCCTGTACAGCACAATTTGCAATAAGTTATAGAACCAGAACAAACAGTCTTAGTGTTAAACACACACCATGATACAGACAGTGATTTATGCTACCATCACCCATCTGAGTTATTGAATCAAGGCACAAAGTTAATTATTCATTAAACACTGCAACAAACAGCAACAAGGGAAAAAGCAGTTGGAAACTCTTGCCTCATTTGGAGGGGGCTGGTTTGGCACTGACAATTTCACTGAGCTGCCAAAGGGACATTAGGAAGAGCTTTGCAAGAGCTTTGGAAATGTGATAACAGTAATGAAAGGCAAAAAGCAACCACGGTGCTGCAAATCCAGCTCTCCTGCAGAAAGTCAGTGTGCTGATCTGGCAAGGGCAAGCATGTGTAGCACTTTGGGAAGGAAGAGGAAAAGCAGCCAGAAGAAGCTGTTTGCATACCACATATTCTTGATGCCCAGAATACATCCCCAGCACTCATTCAAGGGACATTTCTGTGAGATGCAGGCAGCACAGTGATCAATATAAATCAAATTAGCATGCAAGCATTGGACTTTCCCTCTGTCCAAATCAAAGTGCAACTCTCAGAGGCAAGCATCCAGAATTCCTGCTTAAGCAACCCAGCTGGAAGGTCATTAGGTGCATAAACCTGCCATCTTCATTGTGAACAGGACCACATTTATTGCTGTGCCAAATCACATCACTGCGCCCAAGGAACCCAAGTGCCATTGGGATTCATGTCTTCCTCCTGCTAAGCAAGAGAGAGGCTTGGCAAAGAATAACATGCTGTGCCTCCATCACTAAGAATGCTGGGTGAAAGGAAACTGCAACAGTGAAATAAAAGGAAACCTACCATTTGTAATCCAGGGTGCTTGGAGGTTTCACACAGCAGGGGAAGCAGCTCAGCTCTGGTGGAGAATGGTCTGCTGGGGAGCCTTTTCCAGCCAAGAAGAGCAGGAAGTCTGACATTCACACACTCCGTGACCATTCTGCCCCAGAGCAGAGGAGTTCCATTGTGCTGCAGAGGCAGGCTGCTAGCACAGACAGGGCCTCACACCAACGTCTTGCCTGCCAGCTGGAAGTGCTCTCATTTGCAACCATGAGCACTGCACTGAGCAAGTAACCACCAGAATCACCACAATCCACCAGAGTGGAAGTAGGGTACAAGTGCATCCACCTGCCAAAGCTCCTAGCAGGACTCCAAGCAGGAACACAACTGCCAGACCAAACCACTGGCTGCTGCATCAGCAAACACCAGCAAGAGAAAAAGCAATCCATACAGCTAGAAGAGTTAGTGATCCAATCAGCGAGCACTGCCCTGCAGCAGCTGGAGACTCAGTGCGTTTGTAATGGACGAGAGGACTGGCACAAGCACCTCTGCTGCCCTGAACCACCTCCACATTGTAGTGTTTCTACACACAGCTCTTAATGCAAACCAAAGAGAGCCAAATATTTATTGAGAGCCTCCACTTACATGACCTCACACAGGCCAGGGGTGCACAGCTATGGGCGCATAGCTATGCACAGTTGCACCTGCCTCCTGCATATGAATCAGAGCAGCCAGAGGACTTGGCTACAGTTCCATCATTGCACAGCACCCCACTTTGAAACCAAAACCCTCCCAGAGCTGTCAGCAGGGCACTACTGCTCCCAGCAGCTTCTCCCCACACATTCCCATTATCCTTTTGATTTCTGTTGTTCACTTACTGATTTACTCCTGCCCCACCGGGGAGTCAGCAGCACATGCATGGTCTCCCCAACTATACCATCTCCCCTTCACACAGCAGCTCCATACTCAAACCAAGACAGCAAATACTAATACCTACCACCAAGAGGGCAGGGCATCTACTAAGAAAAGCACCCACATATCCATACCCATGAACTGATTTTATGGTAAAGGGGCAGAGTCATCCCATGATTAGAGCAGGGGACAAGGACTCAGAGTGCTCTTAAGCTTTTCTGCAGCTTTGCTACAAAAAAGGACTTCCCATTCAGAGGGAGTAAGACTGAATTCTTGACTGTAAAGTGATTGGAGTTCCTCTGACAAGCAGCACACTGTGGAGAAACAGCTACCCTTTCTCTGTGGAACACCAAAGCGTAGCTCTTGAAGAGCAGCTGCAAACAGGTACCAAGCAAGTTCTGTTCTGCACATTTGAGCAGTTTCTCATAGTGTTCCTGGGGATCAACAAGCCAGGATTGGTCCATTCTGGCTCCTATATCATCTATAGCTGGGACTTGGCTAACAATTCTACCCTTGTTGCATCAACTGGAACAGAGCTGAGCTCCCTTTCCTAAAGCTGTGCCAGTATTGCATGGTTAACAGGGGTGGAAAACAGCATACTCCTATTTTAGACAGCAGCAGATCTAAGTTAATGGTGTGAAAACCAGTCCGGGAAGCAAGAGGCCTGACTTTTATATTAAAAACATAAAGAAACAAAACGCATTTTCTGTGTAGAACTACATGCTAGCCTGTGGCTCTCCTGGTCCGGATACATCAACCACTGCATTGCCTCTCAGACATCTGTCATTATCTATGTCTCACTGCTCTACTGCTGCTGAAGCCAGATATTCATGTTTTTCAATGGAGAACAAGGGTAAGCAACCTCTGGCCAGTCAGCTCCTTTTAAAGGATGAAATTCCTACCTAAGGAGAATCAAGACATATATATGGTCAAATAGAAAGGAAAATTCAAGACCATGCAAGCAACCCCGCTCCTCCACCCCACACTGTCTCCTTCTCTCATGGACATGTTCTCTCCTCAATGCAAACAACAGAGAGTCACCAACTCAGGTCTCCCCAGCAAACAGCTGTGCCTTCCTGTAGGTTACAGCTGGGAGGTACCAGGAACTTAGGCCTAGCTGAGGTATGCTCGGCAGTGTAGTAGGTACTGTTTGTTTTAGAAAGGGAAAGAGCCCTGTTTTCCTGAAGTGACAACTGAGGACTGTAGCCCCACTGACTCAGAGGTTGATTGTGCTGGCATCCACTCATATAGGTGTTTAGATGCCCAGATTTTTTTGCTGCCACTGTTTTATGGCCAGCCACACTTTAGCTTGCGGATCAAGAATGGTGGCTTTATTTGAATCTAAGTTCTGGGTTTATCGAGTCCACTGTTGCAAATGACAGGTGGCTCAGAAGAGACTGTGCTGGGGCAGCCTCTCCTGGGTCCATTTCAGTGAGTTCAGATTTGGCTCTGGAAGCGCATCCTGTAGAGACGGTCCTTGATGTACTGCTCGCTGTCTGCTGACACCTGGCCTAGCCACATCACCTTACTGTCAGTGATGTCCTCTTTCAGTTTCCGTTTCATGACAGACACCACGCCTGGCTCCTCACTGCTCTGAGGGCCTGTCAGCAGCACGTAGCAGGCATGCCGGCTCCGCTCAAACAGTACAGCTGGAACAGAGAACAGAGGCACAGCTCCTTGGATGGGCAGGGAGCGACTGTCAGAGCTCTGCCTCCACACCCAGTTTCAGAGGCAACTCTAAAGCTCTATAAGAGTAAAAGGCCAAATAGTCGGGGGAGCTTGGCTTCTTGAAAAGCCACACTTACCGTCAAAGACAACTATCTGCTCTGTGCTGTTGGCCAGCTCCAAGAGGGCGTTAGGGTAAGAGGGATGAAACAGATACAGGTTCTGGAAGGGCACTCGGGATCGCTGCAACAAACAGAAGAGGGTCTGTGATGGAGGACTTCAGTCTCAGCCACTTGTATGCAACCCTGCTTCCATTCTCCTGAAATGCTGTCCTGGCAGCCAGGAAACACACCAGATTTGGCTCATCCCTGCTAGTTCATGCCAAGAGTCCAATGGGGAAGGAATGTGCTCATAGCAGTAAATCAGTTCCAGCCCTGGTACCAATGACACTGGATATGACTGGGGTCACTACCTATCTAACTCAGTTGAACGCTAGTGCCATCAAAATCAGGGCTCAAATTGATTTATTGTTGTGTAGCCATCCATAGTAACATAGTACCTAGGGTCAGAAGGGGCCTAGAGCAGGCCATCTAGTCTGACCCCCTGCCAATGGCAGGAACAAGTGCTGGGGTCACAGGACCCCAGCCAAGTAACTGTGAAATCCAGTTACAATTTGTTTATTGTACAGTTCCTGACATCTCCAAGCTGGTTCTCCCGTGTGCAGGGAACACATAGCTGTTACAGAGGGGAGATCTGAAAAGATGTATGGACTGGGATGGTTTTGGGGGACACACCTAGAGTGCCTACCTGCATCAAGCACACCTCATTCAGTGCAAGTCTGATATGGGCACAGCCCTTTTTGCCCCACTTGTTCTGCTGTGCTAGTTACCTTTTTCTACTGAGGGTGTTGTTCAGTGGCAGAGAGATTGCTCCAAGACAGTGAGGGACAGTTCGAACTTGACTGATCACCTAAGAGACTCCACATCCTCAGAACAAGTTCTATAGTGAAGAGTCAAATCAAATTCTCCACTGGCAGCTCCAGCACAGACTATTTTCTCATAGGTTGGCACATATTCAGACAGGGAACCCATTGATGCACCACAGGGTCTGAGCATGAGCAAAGCCCTGAATTAGTGGCAATCTCTCTGGCAGAAAAGACTGGAGGGCTGTGTCCCTCCATGTATACACATGACAGAGTACTTCCACCACAGGCCTTAGAATGTGTGAAGAGCAGATTTGAAAATAAGAGACTGGGGATTTTGTAACTTCTGGTTGTAGGTAAATGCTATCACTGCTTGCCCGCCCTCACCATCTCATTAGCCTCTGCCTGGTACTCCCCCCAGAAGAAGAAGGTGGAACGATGATTTGCAGTAGGAAGGGTGGCTGGCCTGGGACTTCCTGCTCTTGAATACAGATCCAGCTCCCACTGAACTGCTCCAGAACCACTCTCAACAATCATAATCTGCCAGAGAAAAGACAGAGATTATTCTGGAATACACAGAACATTAACAGCTCCAGGAATATGTAAATTTGTGAGAAGAGAGATCAAATAGCCCTGCCCAGCTCTATGCCTTCCTGTGCATACAACACACTTGGCTATGTGGAAAAGGGGTCCCAGGCAGGATTTGAGAGACCAGAGGAACCCAGACTTTAACAGTAGGATGGCATGCCTGCCATTCTGAACCCGAGGTCTAGCTCTTCCTGCTCTGGCCTGGGTTCCCTGACTGCCCTTGGCAGTCTGGTCCCTTTGAATTCTCTCCCTTTCTGTGCTTTTGCTGCCTTTCCAGTTGATATTTACAAGGTATACCCACAGGATATAGCCATAAAATGTACAAGGTGCCTCTGGAAGTCCCAAGGCATATGTGAACCAAGTCAATGCAAAGCCACATTTTACAGGTTATTTCAGAGGAATCACATGGTTTTTAAATTCATCTGACATCTAGCTCAGAAACTTGGAGAGAAAACAAAACAGCCTGGATTACCTTAGGGAACCTGCTGGGAAAGTCTTAAAATTGTCTGGATATGCATTCTCACCCCAGGCCATCAACACCTACCAAGAAAAGCAGCTTCCCTCCACTGGCTGCAGCTCTGACTCCTTATACTCAGCCAAACCCAAACTGTAGTCAGCAAGGGAGCAGAGAAGAGAAAATCAAAGAGCTTTCAAACCTTTTTCCTGTTGGGTCCAACTGTACTCTCAAGGACAATGTCAAGAACATCAGGTTTATAGTAACCAAGCACAGGCTTGCTGCAAGAAAGACAGAAAAAGGGCATTGAGACACTGTACCAAGTAAGCTGGGGATCTGAGTGTCAGACTTAGTGCATCCTTTTTTATCTGTCTGTGTTCTCACAGCAGTTGCTGCAGCGAGACACCTCATTACGGCCTCCCTGGCTCAGACTTCAACATTCCATATTACCATCTGGGCCAGACCCTTTGCTCCTTAAGCTGCACTTGCATTCCACTCCTCTCTTGTGGGAGCTGTGACCTTAGGAGGGGAAGTACTCATATAATACGGGAAGGTCATGTAGCCAATAACAGTGGTCAGGGAAGATGAGGTATGACCACCCCACTCCATGGCACACTCTGGGGAACAGGCCAGATTCCATCCACATGGAACAGCCATGAATTGAAGCATGGCATTTTATGACAGGGCCATGGAGCCAGCTGTCTAGTGAGGCTGGGAACAGAACAAATGGAGACCTGAAATGGAGAAGGAACACAGCCAATGCCATGACTTCTAGAAGTACCAGAGCACCTCCTCTGGCATGCTGCATGCCGGGCTGCAGGAGAAGGATAAGCTTTCCATGCTCTCTAGAAACACTGCAGAGCTTCAAGCTCTTCTTGTTTGTGGTAATCAACTTCGCAAACAGAGGACATGTGACATGTTCATAGATGAAATGTGAACTTCACATAAGAGTGGCTTTGTGTTTCACTATTATATCAGGTGTTATGGGCAAACTTTTGGAACAACGCCATCTCACTCCTACAGCAGCAAGCATTACCTCAGAATATGAGATGTGTTGAGAGTCCATAGGGATTCAAGATTTTGTCCACTGAGCAGCTCAGCCATATCTGATGTCACAACCAAGATATCCTCCCCTGATCTCCTGGGAAGCTTCACCATGTAACGAATGTCTCCAGAGCTACACAAGGAGGGACATGGCAAAAAACAATTGAACTTTCCAAATGGAGAATGACAATTTACTTTTGCTGTGCACCATGGAGGAATCAAAGGCTCTCATCCCAGCCAGAAAGAACTAAGGCTATATGAGGAAATGTCAGGCTCTGCTGAATCTGATGTTTGGGAAGCACAGGCTGCTAGTTGCCCACTTTCTTTATGCAACTAGAAACTCTCTTTCCACAGACAGCAGCTCCCCCTTGCAGTCAGCCATCATGTCACATTACAAAAGGCTGGCTGAAAGCAAATGAAACCTTCTCTTGCACACAAACAACAAAAAACCTTTGGTTTCTGTTCAGTGCAGGTGACTGTTTGAGCAGAGAACGTTTGGTTTGCCCCCTTTGTTTCTCTCCAATGGATCATTATAATCTGGAAGTGCTCCCTTCTCAACCCTCCATGAAAGCTTTTTGTTACTACTTAGAAGTTCAGGTCTTGTCAAAAGAAGGTCTGACAAGAACTACATTAGGGAAAAATTAACTTGCTCCCTGAAGCACTACACACCCGGTCAGCTCCTCCCAATCTACTTGTGCACTCAAACACACAACCTTAACTCTGAACCCATGCTTTATTCAAGTCCAAATCACATGACTGTCATTACAGTTATCCATAAGTAATTTATCTAAGTGTAGCTGAGGCCTGAGAGTTAAGTCTATTTTAGTGTGAGTGTACAGAAATGGACATCTGTATAGTGAACTGAAAATAAGCCTGCTGAGGAATGAGCACACATATGTTGGCATAAGAGTTTAAAAAGCTGTGGATCTGAAGGCTGGTTCAATTGGCAAAGGTCTGGATTTTGAAGGCTTGCAGAGACAGGAACAGCCACAATGCAGTTTGCTGATAGCAATAAATTGTGTCTTGTGGGCAGTATCTCACTTGTATCAACTAATTTTAGTCTTAAATCAAGGGCTGGCAACCTACAGCCCACGGGCTCCATCCAGCCTGCAGTGGCAGGGGGAGGGGCCGGAGGAATTGGCAACTGGGTGATAGTAGCATCCCACCCTACTTAAATGTTTGCTGATCCCTGGTTTAAGCAAATTTGAACTGGAGTATCCCAAGCCTGAAACTCGGTAAAAACCACAGAAATCAGAAATGGAGAATACATTACACTGCCCAGTCCATATCTCTAGGCCAGTGCACAGGAATGGGATAAGCAGGGAATTTCACAAGGCTTTGTCTTGCCTAGGTACAGAAGTCCCTGTTGTTTGGGGCTTCCACTTTTTCCCTCACTAGGCAGTGCCACAGCCTAGCCTGACAGATATCTCATGGATAGAAGTATTTTCTGCTTAGGTTTGACTTCTCTCTTAAATTCAGGCCTCTCCCCTCTAGTTCCCAGGTCTTTTCTGGTCTTTACACTTTCCCCTATGTAAGCTTACACAATTATATCCCCTTCACCTTGCTGTCTCTCAGTGAGACAATGCCTTCTGCCTCCTCCTCACTGTGGTACACAGACAGGCTCTTGGGCAAGCCAGAAACAACACTGGAAAGGATTCTCTGACAAACAACACTGGCCCCCCCATCTCCTGCTGGCAATTTAAACAGACTTTGAGCCCTCCAATTCAATCACAAGACAAGAGAGTTGTCTTGCTGCTACCTGAGAAGGGAAATGTGATGTGAGTTGCTCTCAATCTTCTTCTCCCATTGAGGATCTTGCTTAAAGCTGACTAATTTAGGTTCCATTCCAGTTGCCATACTGTAGAGATCCTTCAAGGAATAGCCATAGAGAGAATTTACTGTGCAGAAAGAGAACAGAATGAAAATGGAAAATTATTTTGGCTTTTGTCCAACCCACAGAACCACTGCACCTGGCCCACCAGTAGACTGGTGGGCTACCAAGGTTGCACTCCTCCTCAGCTCCACATTGCTCCACGCCATGGGAGAGCAGCATGAATGGAGCTGGGGTTGCATAGCCACATGAATGTGTGCTGCTGCTCGGTGGCACAGAGCTCTGGCTGGTTGGCAGCAGCGCCAGGGGTATACAGAAGCACACAGTTCCAGGGTTATGTAGCTGCACAGAGCTGTGCTTATGCAATATGAGCTGGAGGCATGCAAGGAGCCAGGACTGTGCAGCAGTATGAAGCTCTGACCGAACATGGTTCACAATGCTGAACAGCCTTAGTTGCGTACTGTTGCCTGGTCAGAGCAATACATTGTCACATGCCCCTGGCTCCTCATAGGCATAAGCCACCTGGTTCCATGCTGCATGAATGCTACTGCTTGGTCTGGACCAACACTGCTGCCCAAATGCAGCTGTATGGGTGTGGCCAGGGCCCTTCGGTGAGTTTGATACCTTTGTTCTAAACCACCTCCTCTCCTCAGAAATCGTGTGTCAGTCTTTGGAAACCAGCTTACTTCACACACACTGCCTACATGCCAAGGAAAGTTCACCAAGTTCATAATCAGTCTTATTTTCAGCGACAGGGCTCCCTTTGCCTGTGAAGCTCAAATGGCTGTTTTATAAAATCGAAGCTAAACTTTCAAGTCAGTTATATTTCAGCAAATACTCTTCCAAAAGGACTACTTAGTACCATGTGTGTGGTTGTCTGTTGAATGCAGCCAGTACAAACCTTACCTGTATGGAAGAGAAGGTAGTTGGAGCCAGCTTTTGTAGCGTACATTAGATAAACTGCCTTTCTGCCCAAACCCAGTTGTGTAGGGAAGCCGACCTGATTGCCATTTTTTCCTGAATGGATGTAGATTTTAATCTACAGAGAAAAATAAAATAAGAGGAAACAGGCAACAGAAATGCAGGTCAGTGTGCTACTGCTGCTGCTACACAAATGCAAACTCATCCCAAACCCGAGAGGGTGACAGCTTTATGAGTCTGGGAACATACCCTCTTCGAGCCTCCCTTATCTTTAAACAGCTTCATCCACAAACTGGAAGACATTTCACATTAGTTAGCACATGTTTAATTTAAGATGTTTCTAAATAATTCCCAAAATACTCATCCAGCCACTAGGAGTCCCTACCATTATGGAGGATCCAGCCTATAAGCCCAAGTTTTCACTTTCTGAAATGGTGTGATGACAGGTTCAGCTCTATTGATTAGTGACTGTGTGTAACTATTGCTTTGTGCATTTCTCCCACTGTGTTGGATAACATGAGATTTAGGCTTTAGATAACATGTGGCATACTCATCTATCTCAAATCATGAATTAACTTGTGAGCAGTGAAATAAATGGCTATGCAAACACAGCAGACATGCTGCCTCCTACTGCTTTATTGTGACATGTTGAATTGCTGGTGAGGACACTGCGTTTTCCCTTTACTCTTCCTGTCCTGTCCTCTTCCAATACCGGCAAATCTTTAGCTTCCATTTGGAACAGCCTCCAGAAAGAGGAGCAAGAGGCACTTAAATGTCCTACACCAGGCAGTGCCAACCTGTAGCACAGGTGCCACATGTGGCATGTGCAGCCTCTCTGTATGCCAGTCTGGGGAAGGAACAAGCAGCACAGCAGCAGATGAAACAGGAAGCATAAAACAATGCAGCAAATTGGACAGGAGGCACAAAGCAGGAAGTAGAGAGCAGAGTAGCAGATGGAGCAGGGTGCACAGGGCAGGGAGCAGAAAGCAAAGCTGTGGACTGGGTAGGGGAAAGGGATCAGTGTGGCACCTAGGAAGTGTGGAAGGCTAATTTGTGGCATGCCTGCCAAAAAGACTGGCTCCCACTGGTCTGTATAACACAGACATGAACACAGGGTATCTACTTATACATAGGCATTGAGGCTGCTCCAATGCACTGTAATTACAGCACATTGGAGCAAACTCAATTAATCAAGTCTGCTGGAACGTGGTAATTACTGCACTTCAGCAGACTCCAGCATCATGTGTTAGCATCCCAGACTCCAGTGTCACTTGTATCAGTGTTTCTGTGCTGAAAAAAGGTGGTAGAGATGCTTTAGCTAAAGCTCACTCAAGGAGCTTTAGTTAAAACACCTCTGCTGCCATTTTTCAGTACAGAAACACTGAGGCACATGACAGTCTGGGAGATTTAAAGTGGCTCTTGGACCTGCTCTAATCAGAGAGCCCTCTCCCCCGGCCCACATCCTCCTGAGAGCACATGTATAAATG
>JAGPOW010002067.1:10722533-10740112 GCA_030014935.1 Caiman crocodilus
GTGCATGGGATTGTTCCATCTTATGTGTGGGACTTTGCACTTGTCCTCGTTGAACCTCATGAGAGTCCTTTTGTCCCAAGCCTCCAATTTAGATCACTCCGAATCCTACTCCTACCCTCCAACATATTTACTACTCCCCTCAGCTTGGTGTCCCCTGCAGGCTTGCTGAGGGTGTACTCTATGCCATCTTCCAGTTGTTGATGAAGACATTGAACAAAACCAGCCCCCAGACCGACCCCTGAGGCACCCCACTCGATACTGCCTGCCAACTAGTAGTAATCAATGACTTGATGTCTGTTTGAGCCCGAAACTTCAGCCAATTTTCTCGCTACCTTACAGTTCATTCATCCAGTCCATACTCCCTTAGCTTGCCTGGGATAATGTGGTGGGAAACCATATCAAAAGCCTTGCTAAAATCAAGGCACATCACATGAACTGGTCTCCATGCATCCACAGAGTCAGTCATCTCATCATAGAAGGCAAGCAGGTTGCTCAGGCATAGCTTGCCCCTGATGAATCCCTGCTGACTGTTCCTAATCACCTTCTTCTCCAAGTGCTTAGAAATGGATTCCTTATGGATCTGCTCCATGATTTTTCCAGGGACCAAAATGAAGCCAATCAGTCTGCAGCTCCTTTGATCCTCCCTCCTTTTCTTAAAAGATAAGCACTATATTTGTCCTTTTCCAATCATCCGGGACCTCTTCTGATCGCCACGATTTCCCAAAGATGATGGCCAGTGGCTCTAAAATTACATAGGCCAACTCCCTCAGACTCCATGGATCGTATCACATCCAGCCCCATGGATTTGTAAATGCCCAGCTTTTCTAAATAGTCCCTAACCTGTACTTTTATCATGAAGAGCTGGTCACCTTCTCCCCAAACTGTGCTGCCAGGTGCAGTAGTCTGGGCCTGTGAAGACTGAGGCAAAAAAGGCATTGAGTACTTCACCTTTTTGCGCATCTGTCACTGGGTTGTCTCTCCCATTCAGTAAGGAATCCACACTTTCCCTGATCTTTCTTTTGTTGCTGACATACTTAGAGAAACACTTCATGTCCCTTGCTAGCTGCAACACCAATTGCACTTTGGCCTTCCTGTTTTCATCCTTGCACACCTGAGTAATACTCTTATACTTCTCCCTAGTCATTTGTCCAAGTTTCCAGTTCTTGTAAGCTTCCTTTTTGTGTTTTAGCTTACTGAAGAGTTCCCTGCTAAACCTGGTTGGTCGTCTGCCATACTTGTTAGTCTTCCTGCGCATCTGGATGGTTCATTCCTGCCCCTTCAGTAAGGTTTCTCTAAAGTACAGCTAGCTCTCCTGGGCTCCTTTCCCCCGCAGAATGGCATCTGAGGGGATCCTGCCCGTCAGTCCACTGAGTGAGTCAAAGTCTGCTTTTCTGAAGTCTAAGGTCCTTACTCTGCTGCTCTACTTCCTTCCCTTTCCTCAAGATCATGAACTCTCTCATAGTCAGTGCTGCCCAAGTTGCCATCCACTACTACATTCCCCACCAATTCTTCCTTGTTTGTGAGCAGCAGGTCAAGAAAACTACAGCCTGTAATTGACTGCTCCAGAACTGGTACCAGGACGTTGTCCCCAACACTTTCCAGAAACTTCCACTAGCTGTCTTCCACCTCATCATTCTGGTCTGGTGGTCTATAGCAGACCCCCACAACATCACCCTTGTTGCTCTCCCCTCTGACCCTAACCCACAGATTTTCAACAGGCCTATTTCCAGTTTCATACTGAACCTCTAAGGAATCATATAGCTCTTTTACATAAAGCACAACTCTTCCTCTTCTTGTCCTCTACCTGTCCTTCCTGAACAGTTTGTACTCATCCACAACAGTGCTCCAGTCATGCGAGGGCCCACCAAGTCTCTGTTATTCCAACCATGTCATAGTTCCATGACTGTGCAACGACTTTCAATTCTTCCTGCTTGCTTTGCAGGCTCTATGTATTCATGTGCAGACAACTGAGGTAACTAACCTATTGCCCTACTTTCTCTGGAAGAATGAGAAGACTTCCTTTCCTGCTTGTGCTTCCTCTAGGTCACCCACTTCCCTATATACCTCAGGGCTTTTGTCTCCACCCCCAGTGAACCTAGTTTAAAGCCCTCCTCACTAGGTTAGCAAGTCTGTCTGCAAAGATGCTCCTCCTCCTCTTCATCAGGTGGATCCCGTCTCTTCCTCACAATCCTTCTTGGAACAACATCCCATGGTCAAAGGTGTTGCCAGTAGGGCTTTCGCATATGCACAGCTATACTTTGTTCTGCAGGATGTGTCCACTCCTGCCCGGGCCCTTCCCCTTGACCGAAAGGATAGAGACCACCTGAGCCCCTGCCCCCTTCACCTTTGCACCAAGAGCCCTGTAGTCACTTTTGGTCTGTTTAGGGTCACCCCTGGCAGTATCATTGGTGCCCACATGAATGAGCAGCATGGGGTAGTAGTCAAAGGGCCGAATGAGTCTCAGTAATCCCTCCATGACATCTCAGATCCAGGCTCTGGGCAAGCAGCAGACCTCCTGAGATAACAGGTCATGCAGGCAGATGGATGCCTCCATCCCCCACAGAAGGGAGTCTCCGACCACCACAACCCATCACTTCTTCTTGGTAGCAGTGGTCTTGATCCTTCCAACCTTGGGGTGGCCTGGCCTGGCTTCGTTCTCCAATGGAACGTGCCCCTCCTCCTCTGTTGCTAGGGCTCCAAATCTCTTCTCCAAGTGAGAAGTTTTTAAGATGTCTTCATTAAGGATGAACAGAGAATCCAATTACTCTGGTCTCCTAAATCCTAAATGGCAGTGTTGGCACTTATGCAGTTCTACTACTCATGTAGTGTGGACACATAAGCTAATGCCTCGCATAATCTGTGGTATGTTGGTTAGAGCACTGGGATGAAATATCAAAGAGAAGCAAGTTCCAAGGTCCTCTGGCCAAGAGGTGGGGTACTAGACACCAGGTCTCCAGCTTCTTGCGCCAACACTCCAACCAATCTGCTATTAAAGTTACATATGGTAGGGCCCTCACCCTCTCCTTCCTCCTCCTGGTTTTTTTTCAATGACTTATGTTTACATACTTGTGTACCTAGCTATGTACCTGCCTAGCCACTATGTAGCCTAGTAGTGTTGTGGATACTTGTGTATCTACCCTGCACATGTGAGACATTCATAAATGATGCTTAAGTTCCCAAAATGTCACAGAATTCTGCCTCCAGAGTACACCTATAGGGGTTTTTCTAGTTATTTCTAGTTACATTTATAGGAGGGTAATGTAAATTCAGATGGAAGGCAGACAAGTGCTTAGAAAGGAAAATGAAAACACAAGACTATTTTGTCTGGAAAGCACACCACCACTATATCTTTAAAGGCACTATCTTTAAAGCTAAGTCTGAATCTGGTCACTGATTTGAAAATAAGCCGATAAAAACAAGCAAGATGTTTCTTTGAGGCTGGAAGGTTTCCAAACCAGATGCAACAGCACGAAAAAACCTTGGATTAAGACCTTTACCTTGTGAATATAAATTCCAGAATCGATTTAGTAGAACAGGCTAAGACCTTGAAATATTTCTCTGTATAAGTCTGCCCCCCACAACAACTTTTTAAACCCTCTGTTGTACACTTTTTCCTTGAAGTTATACTTTAGGTTAAGACACCACTGTCCTATTGTTGCTGTCTAGAAGGATGGTAGATTTGCTAACGAATTCTTAGGAAAGAGGTTTTATTTCTAGGTTAGTGATGAGGAAGTGATATCTGGAGGTCAGACATTTCCCTTTACTACAGGGTGGCCTATATGAGCTGCCCATGAAATGAGATTCAAACCTATGCCCCAGGGAGAAAGAGTCCAAACCATCTAGGTGAAGATTTCAGTTCTCCCACAAAGGACTAGCATGGAGACATGTATGCTACATAGCATCGGAGCAGAACATCTGATGACTTCAGAGGTCTAGATGCCACCATGCAGGCATCTCAAACAGTCAGCAAAACTAATAGAATCTGAAATTAGCCATCTAATAAGGGTAACACAGAGGGAAAATTTACCCTGTGTACAGACATTTTTTATCCAAGTTGACCAACAGGGCCAGAAATTTAAATTCTAGCTGAATGACATCTTGAGTAGGCTCCACAGCACTTTCTATATTTTTGTAATGCACCCAGGTTGACAGAGTAGCACCAGTTTTAGTATTGTGACAAAATATTCTTTACAAGGTGCTTCTCTAAGAATCAATAATCTAGGATTTGGAAAATTGAAAAAAAAATTATAGAAAATGGATAAAATGTCAAATAGCATGAGGCCTAATTCCAATAAATCCTCACTAGAAACTCTTCCATTTAATGATGTTTTGTCTATCAACAATTATTTTTGGAAATATGACAGTTGACCAGCTCTTAACATATTTAATGCATTTAACTCATAGTGTATAGTGCTATTTTAATCAGAATTCTGTGCAGTACAAAGTCAGACACCTTTTAAAAAGTCTAAATGTATTACATCTGTACGTTAACTTAATCAACCAAGCATGTAATTATCTCAAAAACTTAAATTAGACTTGTTTGACAAAACTAATTTTTCACAATGGTTTAATTGCTTACATGACCTTTTACCTAGTCTTTACTCGATATCAACTGAAAACTAGCAGTGTGCCAATACATCAGTCCAGTATCAGAGCAGCACAGATATAAAGAAAATGAAGTGTATCAGAAATCGGCTTTTGATGCCTTATGTGGCCAATAAATGCCCCATGCATGCGTGCAGTTGCAGCACAGCATATAGGTGGCAAGAAGCACAGCCCAACAGCTTGGAGCGCTGCATCTAGTTGGTAAGTCTGTTGTGGTAGAACAGGAGTGGGGAAGGAAGGGGCATGGGGAGGCGGATCGAAGTCCCCACAGTGAGGGAGGGAGTGGGGCTAGGGCAGGCATTGCCTAGCCAATGCAGGGCACGAGATGGAGCCACAGATCGTTGGGAGGGGTGGGGAATGGGGACATGGCAGTTCCTGCCGCTGCGCACACCCCAGGAGGGCATGGGGGCATGTGCCTGCAGATCTGCATGGGGCAGGATGGGATGTCACTGCAGGCTGGGGCCAGGGCTGCACATGGGGTGGGAGGCAGCAGTGCTGGGGGAGCGGGGGAGCTACAGTGAATTTTGGGGTGGCTGCTCCCTGCTGGCTCACAGCCCCACCCCATGCATCCAGTCAAGTACACCTGCATATGCAGGTCCTGGGCTGGTCTTCATGGAGATCCTGCCTGCCCACTCTATACGGCACTGCCAGTGGTGGGTGCAAGGCAGATGGGTTGGGATGACAGGACAGTGGGACCAGGTCTGGAGACAGTGACTGACAGCTGTGGCTGGCGGGAGCCACTGCTATGGGGGCTGCTGGGAACTGAGTCCAGTTGCCATGCTACTCCTGCCCCATTGCTTGCCTGGGGGTGGGAAGACCAGCCACGTGTATTACAGCCCAGGCTGCCCCAAGCTAGGCCATGTGGGACCAAAGGACCCACCACAAACCAGACAAAATCCTTTGACAGGGTGAATCTGGCCAAGGAATTGTATTTTGCCCACACTTGGTCTATAAGATGCAAATCTACCCTGCCTTATGACTGCTTAATATTATCATTAATGATCTGCAGGATGGAATGAAGTGCATGCTTAGCAAATTTGCAGATGATATCAAGCTAGGTGGTGTTGCAGACATTTTGGGGGATAAGATTATAAGATTAGGATTCTGAATGGCTCTGATAAACTGGAAAAACAGTCTGAAACATCAAATTAACAAATCTCCAAATAGACAAAAGTGGTTATAAAAAGGGTGGCGATAGACTACTCCCTGTTGCTGCATGGAAGAGAATAAGTACTATTGGTTTTAAAACTGCACCAGGGGAAATTTAGATGGGATATTAGGAAGAACTTTTTAAACTCTGAATGTGATTAAGCACTGGAACAGGCTATCCAGAGAGGTTATGGAATGTCCCAACTCTCGAAATCTTGACGAGCAGGTTAGACAGACACTTGGCTGGGATGCTTTAAGACAGGGATGATCCTGCTTTGAGCAGGGGGCTGGATAAGATCAGGGCCGTCCAACTAACAGCCTGCAGGCAGCATGCAACCCCCAAAAGATAATTATGTGGCCTGTGAGTGTCTGGAATAGCCACCACTGTGCCCTACCTACCTCCCCCTGCCACTGCTCCTACCACAGTAGCTGGGTTCTTCAGGCTCCCCTGCTCACCTCTGCTTTTACTTCTTGCCCATGGAGGTGGGAAGGGGCTGGGGTACCTGAGTTGAGTGTGCCGTAGGGGGCCACAGTGCCCATGTTGTACACAAAGCAAGGGAGGGGACTGGAATGCTTGCACTGTTAATGAGAAAGACAGGAGCCAGGCTGCCTACATTGCAGGTGGGTGCATGACTGGAAAGGAAGGTGATGCATAGCAGCAGGGGAAAACCAGGCTGCCTGTGCTGCAGGTGTCAGTGGGAAAGGCGTACTCCCCACAAAGCACAAATGACTGGGAAAGTAGGGAAGGCAAGCTGTTTGCATGGTGTGTGCCAGTTGGAGAGGGACAGGGTGCTCTAAGCTACCCATGTGGCTCTGGAAGGGCTCAGGTGGCATGTAGTTCGCAGCTGCCCAGAAGTTGGACAGCCCTGAACTAGATTACCTTCCCTATTTGTTACATATCAGACTTTTATTTCTTATTGCTGCTTTCATTGTTATTGTGACATAGTATATAAATACATCTATGCTGGTAATACGCTCCTAGCATAAACTTACCTATAAGCTTCCTATCCAGTGTTTAAGTCTCATTATTGACCAGAAATCCAGAATGGACACAACCCAAACAACAAGCAAGAGGAAACAGCTTAGAAATTGAATTGGCTGAAAGCATAATGCCATCTGCAACATGGATGCATCCAATACAGTTTTCATGGTAATGATAAAACATCCTAGGGTCCAGAGGTCAGCAACATTTTTGGGACAGAGTGCCAAAAGCACCAGCAAACAGAGAAAAGCAAATGGGCAAATTAAATGAAAATTGACTGTGCCACGCACCAGTAAAATTCTACTTTGACCTACCTGTTTGAGAGTTGATTGCAGTTAAAGACTCTGGCTTCCCCAAGACAAGGCAGCCTGGGGACTGAGCTCCACCCAACTGTTCAATGCCACACTCCATCCAATGGACATCTTCAGTGACGGGCCTCTCCCAGAGTGTGCTGCCATCAGTGCCTGACACGGCAACAATAAAGGCACATGGAGTAGAGAGGCCTGAACAGAAAAACATGTTTTAGAAATAAAATCCCTTTCTTACCTTGGGTTGTAGATGCAACCATTTCAGCAGAGAACCTGCACCAACCCTGCTCCTCCAGAGACTAGTTTCCTCTTCACAGCTTCTTTGCCAATTTTCCCTTTTTAATCTGTCATGTCACAAAGAGCTTCCTGCTTCTCAACTATGACAAGAGAGCTTCAAGACTAGACATAAGCTCAACAGAAATCAAATGGTAGCTTCCTAGAGAAGTTTAACTTGTCTTTGTCAGATAATAACTCCATCCACAGACAGGATCTGTCACAGCAACCTTACCCATCAGCATGACACAACCCCCCACGCCCAATTTTCACCAAAAACCTCTTTTTGAGCCTCCTTAGAGTCACAATTACCTTCATCCAAGCAGGATCTGTTAAAACTGCTGCTACCATTGGTACTTCTGAAAGCAAAGATAATATCTTGAACTTTGTCTTTGTCCACATCTTCTACAGCCAAAAATGTGTAGGTCACTGCAAAGAGATCACAGACCAAATCCTAGTAAGCACCTACCTTCATAAACAGGATGAAAGAATACAGCAGTAATGCAACTAAATGGAGAAAACTGCATGCCCTTAGAAACCTGATAACTATTCACAATCTCTTTCTTTTGTGAAAGCAATGCCAGAACAGATTAGCATTTCATTTATAAAAAACCCATCTAAATAGGAATGCTCAAGGAAGTCAAAACAAACCCACCAAAGATGTGAAGCCAATGACAATAAGTTAACAACAGCATCAAATCACTATATAAGGGTGTCCTTAGTTTATTTTAGTTTAATCCTGTCCAAATGATAAGTACCTTGTGTTTGAACAGGACCCAGAGCTAAAGCCAAAACCAGAACTACAGTGTCTCTGCCCCACCTTGGTGAAGCCCCCTACTGCCAAAATGCTGTAGAAGCCCTCCACTGTTGACACAAGTCTCTCAAGCTCCATGGGCCGAATAAAACAGCTCCATGGCCAGATCTGACTCATAGTCCATTAATTGCTGACTTCTGTTTTAGGCAAGTCAAATAATTTGATAAACAATCTCAATCTCTGGTTTGAGGTATACTTTATTAATGGGTGAACCCATACATGTAATAGCTTCTAATTTACAACTAAGAGGAATTCTTTTTCAGCTTAAAAGAAAGAGGATTTTATTTCTGATGCTGGAAATGACTGGTTCACTCTCCAAAGACAAATGTGGTGTTTGTAAGTATGTGGCCATAATTTGTTAGACGATGTGCACAAGACAAAAAATCTTATTCCGCTTCAGAAAAAAGGGAATATGACAATGGTGAGACAGTAATCCACAAGGGCACAGAAGCACATGCCATAGCAATAAACAAACTGCTCCCAGATTTCCAGAGACAACTTCAGTAAAAGGATATTTTCCTTCAGATTACAGTGCGTTACTTACAAGTAACAAGATTTTTTCCCTCGCACTTCCCCTTCACTTATCCAATGTTTGTAGGAGTTTCTTATGGGAAAAGGGTTGCTTTCAAGTCTCAGCTCAATATCACTTCAAGGTACATTTTAAGGAGCACTAATATTCAGCAACAAAGGTCTACTCTTTAGAGCACTCACTTTGTCCAAATCAGGCCCACCTGCTGTATTGTTAATGCCTGAGGGCAACACCCTATTTGCCCTACCATAACACAATGCAAACTTCATCAGAAGGCCACTCTGATTAAAAGGAACCACTATTGTATGGAAACCTAAATTAACTGCAGCTCATATGCTCATCAATAAGACCCCTGCAGGCTGGCTTGAGGGCCACGTTCTGGCAAGTGTCCTGTAATCTGTAGAAAATGACAGTTTAGAAATATTTTTATATAGCAAATTCACCTGCATTTTCATATTTTCTGTGCCACGTCTTTTGTGAAAGAGGCCTCACTGGACAAGGTATGATGAATGAAAAAGCAAACACCACAATAAGACAGAGAAATAATGAGAGGAAGAAGGAAGCAGTTCGCCATCGGGACAGCTGAGCAAAGCGTGTGGGCTTTTTACAGACATCTTCCTTCTCTGTACAATTTTCATGATTCTCTTGTGCTTTCCCATCCTCATTCTTTAGAGGGTGGATTTCTGCTTCCAAGTCTTTGCTGTCCATCATAGGTTATTCATGAGTTTTCAATCACTTTGGTCACCTGCAGCAACAGAAAGGAGAGTTAAAATAGGATTTGGGATATATCAAATGAAGCAAGTTATTGAATACTCAGGTCTCCATCAGGGGCTGGCAGATGTTCACTAAATGGTATAAGGGGCTCTGATCCCGACTCCTAACAACTATACCTCCTGCCATGCCACATATTCATCGCAGGAGGTACAATTGTTAGGATTGGGGACCAGATCCCAATAGTGTGACTGCCAAAAGGGAGTTAAGGCCACAGGTCTGTACGTGCTTGTTGGGGGAAGGGGGTAGAAGGGTTTCATAGTAGGTAGGGTCGGAAGGTTACCTGAGCATATCATCAAGTCCGACCCCCTGCCATGGGCAGGAAAGAATGCTGGGGTTGAACAACCCCAGCTAGGTGATTATCTAGCTTCCTTCTGGAGACCCCAGAGTAGGAGCAAGCACCACTTCCCATGGAAGTCAACTTATGGCCGTTACTCCTCATTACTCCCAGTAGTGCTCGGGGTAACAGGAACTCTCCCATAGCCTGTTGGTCCCCATTGGTGAGTCTGTCCCACTCTCAGCATTCTCTTGTGGAGGCTAAACAGGTTCAGGTCCTGTAGCCTCCACTCATAGAGCCTGCCTTGCTGCCTGCTGATCATATGAGTGGCCCTCCTCTGGACCCTCTCCATGTTGTCCACATCCCTCCTGAAGTGCAGCACCCAGAACTGGGTGCAGTACTCCAACTGCGGCCTGACCAGTGACACATAAAGGGGGAGGATCACCTCCTTAGACCTGCTCGTGATGCATCTGTGGGTACATGACAAGGTGCAGTTAGCCTTCCTGACTGTGTCCCCACATTGGCAGCCCATGTTCATTTTGGAATCAATAATGACACCAAGATCCTTTACTGTCTCTGTGCTGATGAGAAGGGAGTTCCCCAGCCTGTAGGTATGCTGCTGGTTCTTCCTCCCCAGGTGCAGTACCTTGCACTTGTCAGCATTGAATCCCATCCTGTTCTCATCCACCCACCCCTGTAACCTGCCTAGATCTAGTTGCAGCCTATCCCTCTCCTCCAGCGTGCCCACTTCTTCCCACATTTTAGTGTCATCCACAAATCTGAACAAGGTGCTTTTTACCCCCTCGTCCAAGTTGCTGATAAACATGTTGAACAGTGTGGGCCCAAGGATGAAGCCTTGGGGGACCCCAGTGCCCACATCCCTCCAGGGTGAAAAAGACCCATCCACCACCACTTTCTGGGTGCGATCATTTAGCCAATTTGTGACCCACCTGATTGTGCAGGCATCAGCACCACAATCACCTAATTTCTTAATGAGAATGGAATGAGAGACAGTGTCAAAGGCCCTCCTGAAGTCCAGGAAGACTATGTCCACCACGACACCTACGTCCAAGGATTTTGTGACCTGGTCGTAGAAGGCCACCAGGTTGGTCTGACAGAACCTGCTTCAAATGAACCCATGTTGGTTGCCCCTAAGCAGAAACTCCCCTGCTGGCCCCTTGGAGATATGCTCCTGGATAATTTTTTCAAAAAGCTTCCCCAGGACCGAGGTAAGGCTAACGGGCCTGTAGTTACCTGGGTCTTCCTTCCTCCCCTTTTTTTGAAAATGGGGACCACACTGGAGTCCTCCAGCACCTCACCAGAGCACCATGAGCGCTAGTAAAGCTGTGCCAGGGGTCCCGCAATGACCTCTGCTATTCCGTCAGCATTCTGGGGTGGAGATCATCAGGACCTGCTGACCTGAACATGTCCAGTCCCACCAGAAGTTTCCCAACTGGGTCCTCACTGACCCTGGGCCTGGCAGCACCTCCCCTGGGTCTGTCGGGGATCCCAGTAGGGGGGATGCCCTGGTCCCTGCTCAAAAAGATGGTGATTAACAATGGTCCATCATAAAAACAATCTAGACCAGTGGCTTTCAACCTGTGGTCTGTGGACTCCTGGGGGTCTGCAAAAGAGGACTATAATCAATCAAAAGCATGTGAATTGTGACCTACACTCACAATTCAAAGGGGTCTAGCACATCCATTCAACGTTTTTTTAGGGGTCCACAAATGAAAAAAGGTTGAAAACCACTGATCTATGAATTAAAGAGGAGCTAAGCAGATCATACCAGATATAGTTTAACATGACCCAGCTTTTGGCAAAAGAGGGTTCTCACCCTGACAGGGAGAGGTGGGGGAGGGAAATGCAGGATAAAAAAAGGACAGCTTTGTTGACATTCACTTGCACACAAATCACCACTCAGCAAAGTGTGGATCCCTGATGACAGAGAAGAGCCAAAAGCTCTGAAGGATTTTAGGTTGGAGGGTCTGGACCTGTTTTGCAGGTGACTCAAGTAGAAGGCATATAACAAATACTCCCTCTGCTAGTACACTGATCACTGTTATCTAACTTTTCAGAATGATCCTGTATCACAGAATTGAATGGAGACTCTGACTTTCTTTGTGCCAGCACTTGAAAGACATTCTCTAGTCTAACTACACAGGAGTTTCCACAGGAGAGGTAAAAGCAAACACTGAGTAATTCCATAGAGGAGCAAAACAAATCTAGTGGCCTGTCTTCAAGAAAGGAACACCATAGGACCTAGCAATGTTGCAAAACCCACTCTTCAGAAAAACAAGCAACATACCTCTTCCCAGAGTCAAAAAGAGGAATGGGGAGTTTAGATTAGAGTAGGACAAGTAATCTGTGACACTTCCCAGGGACAGGTGATTAGTTTAATGACAACTTAGTTTTCTCCATTACTGCTCCAGTTTTACAGACTATCCATATTTGGCTCACATTGTTTATTCTGACAATCAGTAAATCATTTTTGTTCAGCATTACTGAAAATGCCTCCTTCTGACACACCAAAACAGAACAGGCAGTGCTGTGACAATTATCACTCATTCTAAGGGGCAAGGGGAAGGTCTGTCCTTCTGATCTGCCCAGTAAGTTCATAAGTTGCAGAGAGCTAGGTTCTTATTTGGGCGAGCTTCTCATTGCCTAAGTAAGCAGGCCAATCTTACACCCAACAACCCTGATCAACCAGCCCAAACCCTCAGCAAAAGGAGACAATCATAATGGAAAGAAATAAACAGTAGTAGATTAGAAAAAGAGGTAAGGTGGGGAAATAAACTCTCTGGATCTCACAGGGTATGGTCTGTTTCTACATTTGACTGAAAAAAAAATCACATCTACGGGATCAGTATAACTTTTGTGTCACATATGGAAATATCTATAGATGTTCTTCCTCTTAGTTCAGTGTTTCTCCACCTTTTCAGACTCAAGGAACCTTTCCATAGCTTCTCTGAATTTAGAGTCATCCCAGTTGAGCATCACTGCACCACAGTAAGCTAGAGGAAAATGGTGAAGTTTCCTATATTGCTCCTTTTTATAAAAAAAAAGATAGGCAAAGAAAACCTGACGCTAACCACTCAGGAAGAGATCAGTAAAAGGTTTAAAATGTTAGAAAGTGGGCATGTCTACAAGTGCAATTAATGAGAAGCAATATACTTCAGTTTATTGCCCCCAGGTCTGCTGTTTGAACATGCACCCAGGACTACAGCACGTATAAACAGAGTCACAGCAGCACCAACTAGCAGAGGGCCCCCAGAGGGGGTCAGCCTGCTAGCCCAGGGCTGTTCCCCTTGCTCAATGTGCTGTGGAGGGGCTGGCTGGGGCACAAGGGTGTTTCAGTGTGGTGCTAGCCAGCAGGCAGAACCCTCACTGAAGCACCCTCATGTCCCACCCAGTCAGCCAGGGCAGCATCTATATGTGTGCTGCTGCAGAGTGAAAAACTATGCAGTAGGGCAGTACTTGCATTTACTGGAATGAATTAGCTTTCTCCAGCCTAACAGAGGTGCATGTGTAGACTACTACACTGCAGTAAATGTTTTATGTAGATGCACCTACTATCTAGTACCAGGCAAGGGTAGAAGAGGAGGAGGGGCCACCACTCCATGCCCTGCTCTTTCTGGTTTCTTCCTCTTCCTTGTCCATGATTTGTACCCAAGGGAAAATGTGTGGGCGAAAGATGCTACTCCAGAGCCTTACATTCTTGACTGATACCACCTTCAGGACTGAAAAGCAGGACCCCAGGTCCACCAGGGTGACACAACAAGCTGCTTGGAGTGGGAGCATTAGGTCAGCAGCCAAAGTCCACAAAACACTGTGCTGGGTGCAGGGCCTCAGCAGGGGGAGGAGCGAGAACTTGCCTCCTTGCACAGGGACTGGGTGCCATAGCACCCTTAAAAGGATCTTGTGGCACACCAGCTGAGAAAACTGCTTTCAGCTTATTCTGAAAGTTGCAAGGAATGAGTCTAAGAAAATCAGGCATGTTAAAGGAACTCAGAGCTTTACATCTACAACCACAATAAAAAATAGACTTTCTCCTAAATTAAGTTTCTAGGCTTCATTAAACTGACCATGTTGCATTGAGGGAAAGAGGGAGGGGGAAAAATATGGAATTATATGTTCCAATGGCCTTGAACAAGATGTGCATGACAATTTGTCGTAAAAAATTTCTTCAGAGCCAATACCCATGAGGACCAAGTCAATTTTCCTTTGTGATGCCAGAAGTCATGTACCTAGAGAATCTGTCCAAATAACGTACCTCTCCAGAACTGGCAACAGCAGACATTAGTTTAAAAGCTCATTGCTAACCCACAGAAAAAAAAGCAAACATCAAGCCTTGTAGCTCTATTCTCACATGCCTGCAATATTAGCAGATCTAGTATTCAAATTGCCCTGTTAGGGAAATATGCACTAGCTCACCTAAGACTTGTGAATAGAGAATTCATGATTGCACAGTTTTCATGGAAACTGCAAATTCAGATAGCCTCTGAGAAAAATGGCAGGCTTGCTGCAAAAAAAACCCCAAAAATAACCTTAGCGAAAAGAATATGCTGGCCTCCAGAGAGAGCCAGCAGTCTGCATGGGGCTACAGCCTGGCCAGTGGGGAAGGGAGGCTGCCAGCAAGATGGCTGCAGCCCACCCCTCATAAGCTGAATGGCTGAGGGCTGCCAGTCATGTGCCCCCACCCCTTGCCACCAATCAGAAGTGAGGGTAGGGCCATATGGCAGACAGTTCTCAACCAATCAGCAACAAGAGGTGGGGCCACAGTCCCCTTGGTTAATTAGAGTTGTGGGTGTTCCACAAATAACCAATTGCTCAAATGATGAGCAAGACTTTATGGAGAGAATAAGACAAAATACCACCTTTATTGATTATAATATTCAAAAGAGTGCTCATACATATACACACACTCACTCTCAATCACTCTGTTGATGTTATAGTTACCAAAATCTATTGTTCAGCACTACACTAGGTGGCCAGCCTAGAGAGTATGAGAAGCAGGGCATGCAGACACGTCTGTGCTTCCAGTGAAGTTTTCAGAGTGTCTTTCCATTTCTTACTGATAAGTCTTTCTCCTTCACAGTGGTTATCAAGTTGGTGTTGGGTGACTGGTCTGCCTTTCCTGATTCTGTGGCTCCTTTGGCTAAAATCTCAGTACCTTTCCACCCTGACAAGCAGTTAGGCTCACACATTGTCTTTAGGTGTTGCTCTTTAATCACTCCGTTTAATAACAAAATGCAGCTCCAACTGATACAAATCTAAGTCAAGTCAGCAGTAATATAAACCCCCCCCACCTTCTCCTACAGATCTCCACACCAAAATACCTGTCCATCCTACTAACTCAGTCTAGCAGAAAAGTCTGAGAGGATAGGACCAGCCAACACACTGCTGACTTTCAAAACTAGCTGCTGCAGATCCACCTGTGCTGCTACAAAGAACCTTTATTTAAGAGGAGACAAGGAATACTAGGAAGCAATCCAAATGAGGGTGGAACACAGGAAGGAACTGACTTGCATACAGTCTTCCCCACTGTATCTTGATAGATGCCACCTTTTCCTAGCCTTAATTATTTTTAGGAGGTGGTCTACAAGTACAAAGTACAATGTAGTTGCTACAGCAGAAAGTTGGGTAAAGTGACATTGGTAAAACACGCAGCACAACGCTGTGAAGGGAAGCCCCAAGCACCGAGCAATCAGAAACTCACTGGAAAGACAGTGTCGCTGTGATGGGAAAATGTGAGGTTTAGCAAAGTACATCATGAGGCTCATCCCACAAGCTAATTTCCCTAACTTCTTACCTACTAAATTCTCTCATCCCTTCAATGAGTGGGAGGTGACAAAGTATCCTCTTCCATAACAATGATGCAGCAGCTAGCAGATGCTGTCCTTTTCTATAGTGGGTAGAGCCCCAGCACAGCTCAGACCATTATTTTCAGATTTAGAAGTCAGCATCATGCTTCAACCTTAAAGCTAGTGAAACTTTTGATACACAGTCAAATGTTCCTATCACCCAACACAATAATAAAAACATTTTCAAAAGGCTTCTGTCTATCCCACTAGAATACCAGAAAACTGGACTGCACTGTACTTTGATCAAAGCTGACAACACCTTGAGCCTTTCATGAGAAGTTATCTTTTATAACCTAGTGTAAATCATTTCACAGGCATTTACGCTGATAATAAAGCTGGCATAATTATTATGGGAAGCTCAACAACTTCCCTTCTTCTGCAATAATGACCCTGGGAACTGCCAACTCAAAAACATTCTTTATAATATTTTTCTGCCTATTTTTCCATGATTTGAACAATGCCCTCTAGAACTGTTGGAGTAAACAGTGTCAGAATGCTCTTCAAAGATGTACAGCAGACTCAAAAACAGCTAGAAAGCTCATTGAGATTGGCAAAGATCTGCTCAACCGCACATGAAAGTAGATTTGTTCATTAAATCATAAATGTAAGCTAGTAATCAATTTAACAGAGGACAAGATGACTTCAACAATGCCAACTCAGATGTTTTTACTGTTCCTACAACTGGTAATATTTTGTCTGCCAGTCGCACACTGACTACTCCTAAGAGATTAATCTAGAAAAAGTATTTGGATCTGGTTCTGGTTAAACACTCAATTAGGTAATTAGTCAACACAGTATAATCAGCACACTAACACCCATTGACTGAGACTTCCTGCTCAAAATTAAAGGTTTTGGTTTGGTTTTTTTTTAATATCACCTACAAGGTATAATTTTGGAGTCACAAGTAACATAAGTGTCACATGAAAAGTTACTGGACTCTCAATACTTTAAATTCTTACTAGATTCTCTCTTAACCACAGCGGAGCCTCCTGTGGTTCAATGGTAGAATCCTTGTCTGCTGCACAGGAGACTGGGGTTTGGTTCCCAGTGCTTATACAACTACAGCCACTGAAGCACCAAATATCTAAACTCAGTGGGTGCATCCAGACAAGCTGTTTCCAGTGCTGCCACTGCCCAGTCTGAGTGCAACTGGCCCAACCCCCTGCCAAGAAGAGCTCAGCAGCAGCCCATCCTTGCCCCATGTACAGATATATACCCCAGGGGTGCATACAGTGGCAGGAGTTGCCCCATCTCCCCCTGGACAAGCCACTTGTGGCTGCCCTGTGCACCATTTTGGCTGGGCAAGCTCTGCCCCTCCCCCAGCTCCACTCCCTCCTTCACTGTGGGGGCCTCCATCTGCTTTCCCACCTACAGCCTTTCCCTTTCCTGCAAGACTTACCGGTGTCACACTGTTCTTCAAGATACTGGGCTGCATATTGGCTATCAGATCAGTGTCTGTCAATATTGCTTTTTAACTGACATGGGTATCAGCCCAAAAAAATCTTTATCAATGTGCTCTACGAGGGGAGGCTATGGGACCTGACCCTGTTCAGTTTTCACAAGAGAAGGCTGAGAGGGACGTGGTGGCTGTCTATAAACTGGCCAAGGGAGACCAGCAGGCAATGGGAGAGTCCTTGTTCCCCGAGTACTACCAGGAGTAACAAGGAATAACAGCCATAAGTTGATGGAGAATAGGTTCAGGCTAGACATCAGGATGCACTACACAGTCAGGGTGGCTAGGAGCTGGAACCAACTTCCAAGGGAGGTGATGCTCGCTCCTACCCAGGGAGTCTTTAAAAGATGATTAGATAGACACCTTGCCAGGGTCGTTTGACCTCAGCATTCTTTCCTGCCCATGGCAGGGGGTCAGACTTTCATAGATCCATAGATGTTAGGGTTGGAAGAGATCTCAATAGATCATTGAGTCTGACCCCCTGCATAGGCAGGAAAGAGTGCTGGGTCTAGATGACCCCAGCTAGATGCCTATCTAACCTCCTCTTGAAGACC
>JAGPOW010002067.1:10743573-10754062 GCA_030014935.1 Caiman crocodilus
AGCCAAAGCATTTGAAGCTATAGAACCTGACTGACAGTATAAAGAAACACAGAGGTACTTAGTAGGGCTGTGTAAAATTTCACCAAGTGTTTTGTTTCAAAGCTGTTTTGATGCATTTTGAGCTTGAAACAGCAAAATCAAAATGAAACAAAAAGCATCAAAACAGCTTTGAAATTAAATGAGGGCATTTAAAACATTTCAAAAGTTTGGAAATGTTTTGAGTTTCAAAGCAGCCTGGTGGTGGGAGGCAAGGGAGAGCCAGGGCTGCGCTCTGAGTGGCTCTGCAGCCCCATGGAGCTCAGTCCAGCACAGAGCGCAGCCCCGCCTCCTGCCTGTGCTCCGTGTGGCTGGCAGAGCTGATCAGAGAACAGCACTGGCTCTGCCCACCTCCCACTGCTGGGCTGCATACTGATTGGCTCCACCAACTCCACGGAGCTCAGCCCAGTGGTGAGAGGTGGAGCACAACACTGGCTCTATCAACTTCCCACTGCCGGGCTGCACTCTGATCATCTCTGCCAGCCCCATGGTGGCAGGAGGCAGAGCACAGTGCCATCTCTGTCCACCTCCCAGTGCCAGCCTGCTCTCCATGGAACTGGCAGAGCCAATTGGAGCATAGCCTGGCAGCAAGAGGCGGGCAGAGCTGGGGCTGTGCTCCACTTCCTGCTACCGACTGAGCTCCATAGAGTCCAGTGCTGGGCACGGGCTGCACCCAGCACCAGTCTCAGGCAGCAGCAGCAGACTCCTGTCATCCGGCACAGATCTGGGGGCCTGTACCACTGGGAGGTATCAGGCACAGACTGGCAGCCCTTCCAGGGGTGTGAGATACCAGATCTGTGCCCCAGATGAGAGGAGGCTCAGGCTGCCACTCCCACCTGGGATTGGCTCTGGGTGCAGGCTGCACCCAGCAGCAGACAAAATTGCTGCTGCCGCAGCCTGAGCCTCCTCTCATCTGGGGCACAGATCCGGGGGCTTGCACCCTGGGAGGGCTGGCGGTCTGTGTCAGATACCTCCTGGGGATGTGAGCCCCCAGATCTGCACACTGGATGAAGGGAGACTGCTGCCGCTTGGGACAAGCGGCAACAGCAATTTTCTCTGATGCTGGGCGCAACCCACACCCAGCAGTAGTCTCAGATGACAGGGCAGCCTCCTCTCATCCGGGGAGCAGATCCAGGGGCCTGTACCCCTGGAAGGAGTCCGGTGCAGGCCTCCAGCTCTGTGCCTGGATGACAGGAGGCAGCTGCTGCTGCCTGTGGCCAATGGCATCATCTGTCTTCTCCAGCGCTGGGTGTGCGCTGCAGGTGGCAGCAGAAGCCTCCTGTCATCTGGCACAGATCCAAGGACCCGCACCCTGAAACAAAACACTTGGTGAAATTTTACACAGCCCTACTAAGTACCTCTGTGTTTCTTTATACTGTCAGTCAGGTTCTATAGCTTCAAATGCTTTGGCTCTTTCAAGATTTGAGGTGCAGTTTCTGAGAAACCTCTGCACCTATCTCCTTGAATCTTGGCAGGTTTCATGCCCTCATAAGGGGCTACTATTCCTGCAATTTGCATCCGAATCAGGCAACAAATGACAACGTTTGAGGCATTTTCATGATTCTCCATTATAGCCTATGGGAGAAATGTTGAAATGAGTCAAAACAGCAAAACAGCTTAGACAAAACAAAACAGGACAGTGTTTTGAAACCAAACAAAAGGACTAGATGAAACACTGTCCCTTCGAAATGGCTAAATGGACACTGAAACGGAAGATGGTGTTTTGCACAGCCCCAGTAATTAGCTATGTTACTCTGAAGTCGGACAGATGGCAGGATAGGTTTACACCTTATAGACCAACTAAATTTAGTCCATAAGGTGCAACTCTATTTTGTCTTCAATTTAAGAAACAGCCAGTGTCCACCATCTGCAGTCCCTCTACAACACTATGCTCTACCAAGTAGCATCTCCTTAACATTTGATATCTCCCATAACCAGCCATGTGTTGATGTTTTGATGCAAAACAAATAAGTACATGTGAAGCTTAGTGACTTACTAGGATCCCCTTGCAGCTCAGGGTCAAACAGATCAAAGATTGCCCCATCTATGCAACCTTACTGAGGTCAGTATTTGAAGAGCAGGGAAAGACTGTCATCTCAGAAAACATGCAGAATTTTAAAAAGCAAACACCTCCAAACACGCACATTTTCTTTCTCTCTCTGTCATGTGCATGCACAGATTATAGTAACATTTCACTTTGCATGGCCATTCAACCATAAGTCTGCAATTTATTTTCAGACAAACAGTATTTCAAACACTTCTTGGAAGCTGATAGTTCAACAATGTCGATCTTTCCCTGAAGTGTCTACAGCATGACTAACTCAGCCACTCAATGCCTTGCCTTAACATTCTGGCCAGCTAGGGATCAAGATATCTCCATAACCTGCTTCTAGGGAAAGTTGCTTATTTCTCAGTCTTGCTATTACTTTGTCACTGTTAGCAAAATTGCTTTATAAAACAGTGTATTATCTTATTTTAGCTATTTCAAGTCAACAGAAGCAGCCAGAAAGGCATTCAAAGTAAAAGCTTTAAAACTTTCCAGTGGTAGCCTGCTGCTCAATCTAGTTAGCTGTTTGTCATTTTGTAACAGAAAAGTCACCTTTTCTCCAATAGCTTTCTTTATGATCTATATTAAAGGTGCAAGACCCTTGTGTATCTCTTTAATAAAAAAAAAAAAAGCGTGTCTGCCCCCTCTTGATAAGAGCTAGTTACTATAGCAAAGCAGGAAGAACAGCATTAGGGAATCAAAGTAAATGGGTATTGACTGTCATTACTAACGCCCTGATGTACCAAACTATCATTTATGCAAGTACCATTTATGCCCTGGAAGTTATGCAGCTTTGGTTCAATGCCTCTTGGTTGATTATAACCAAATAACTGTGTTTTTTTCCATGCTCCCACTAAAAACAAAAAGTTAAGTAATTTATATCTGCATTTATTTTAATACACTTCCATCAGCCATAGGCTTCAGAACAGAGGTGGGCAAAATACGGTCGGTGGGCCAAATCTGGCCCATCAGGGCATTATATCCAGCCCACAGGGCCCCTAAAAAATTTGCAAAATTAATATTGATCTGCCTGTGGCTGCCTGTCAAAGTTGATAGGAGCCAGGGGCAGTAGGACCCAGGGGAAGCTGCCGACAGGACCAAGCTGCTGCAGAACCAAGGCCCAGCCAGCCCTGCTGCCCCACCCCTAGCCAGAAGCCCCATGCCAAGCAGAGGGTTCTGGCCTGGGACCCTACATACCCCATACCCTCCCCCCCACAACACACACACCACAAACCTATATCCACCCCGATGCTCTCCACCCCCCACAATATACAAGAGTAGGTCTTCATTTTAAGTTATTATACAATCACTTCCATGTGCACTTTGCAAACACATATAATCCAGGATAAAAATATTTTTGAAATCAAATTAATGAATTTGTTGTAGGTGTTTGATTTTTAGAATATAATTTGGCATTTTTTGGGTTCTGAGATGGTAAACTCTTGCTGAAAGGACTATTTCTGAAGGGGGGGCAGGAGGAGGGTCAGGGGTTAGGGAGTAGGACTTCCGGTCCCAGGATGGCAACTAGGGGGTGGGGCACCTGTCAAGGGGCAGGGCTAGCCTTGTGGCCCTTAGCAGCTTGCCAAAACTCAAAAAACTCACTTCTCCACACCTTAAAAAATTCAACAGCAGAGACCTCAAAGAGAGATCTCAACGTTAAATATACCTCCTCTTGGAAATCTGTTAGAATAAGTTAAATTTTATTTTAAATTAAAACTAAATAAACATTACAATTAACTAAAAGTATCTCATTGTCAGGTATCTTTGCTACTTCACAATGTTCTTCAACTGGGATTTGCAAGAGAAAGGAATGGAAAAGCAGAAAGCAGCAAATGGAAGACAAAGAAAGAATAGATTTAAAAATACAAAAAACTTCAGGGTATCTCCTAGATCAGCTGTTCCCAAACTGACAGATTGCACACCACCAATTTAGAATGATACAACCTTAAGTACCCTCAAGAAATTTTTCAGTTCAACCTGAAGTACCACCAGCAAATTTTTGTCACAGAAAGTAATTATTATAAATGTGTTAATACATACCACTGACAGGTTGTCTGTGTACCATTGGTGGTACCTGTACCACAGATTGGGAACCACTGTCCTAGACTGATGATGAGGTTACAGTGTAACTGTAGTAACATAGACTTACTTCTTGTTATCCATAACAGAATTATAGGGATTCATACCACAAAAAGCAATACAAAATCCAAATAAGTCTGAGAACCACTGCTCTAGCACTCTTTCATTTACATGCTAATTTCCACAAAATTCTGTAAGACATGCTGTATACTCCAGCCATTAGTATGAATTCATGACGTTAGATCCCAATATTGTCCCTTACTGTCCAAGAAATCCCCCAAGAAATTATCTACTTTCCCTGCAATGATCTCTCCTTCTCTACCATATTTATACTGAAGAACAAGGAAAGACTCTCATTTCACAAAACATTCAATTTGCAACTTCATTGCCCAACCTTGAGATGCCAAGTACTCGCAACTTCCATTAACTCCACTCAGAACCCCTTGGTATGGGATCCTTATTCCTATGGACTCTCTCTTCATATTAAGCAAATCACCCTAAACAAATTCTGTTAATTGTCTGTACATCTAGTTTAGCATGTGTGCCTACCTTTCCTGTATAATGTACATCATTGTTGTAGCGTATAATAACAGTTATTTTAATTAAAAAAATATATACTTCAAAGAATTAGGGAAAGAATCATGATTACTCCCTGTCCCCCCACCACAACACTAGTTCTTCCTGTAGTATGTTAAAGGGTTTTTGTCCCACAAAGTCATTAAAACAGTCACACAAAATTCAAGAACGATTCCAGAAAAACCCACTGCTGATCTCTGAACAGATTTTGAAATACAGTGCACTTGGAAGCAGTAGCTTAAAAAGAAAGTGGTTCTTCAACGCTGTTATTTGACACTATCCAATTGATCGGGGGCGGGGATAGAGGGGGAAGAGGTAGCAGACAGGGACAGAGCCCTGTGCCCCATCTCCCCCCCGACCTGGGCCCACTCCCACCTTCCCCACCACGGTGGTGGGGGGTAAGGGAGGAGCAGGCCCAGGCCCAATCTGGGGGAGGACTGAGTCCGAGGGTGGGGAGAAGCCAGCCTGCTGTGGCAGCTTGGGGAGGGGAGCAGCAGGCCCTGGGCCAATGTAGCCATGGCAGGAAGACAGGAGGAGCGGGCTCAGAGCCAATGCAGGAGAGGGAAGGTAGGGGAAGAGTCCCACTCCTCCCCTCTGCTCATCACATCAGCCCAGGCCCGCTGCTTCCCCCACCACCATCACTGCAGCAGGCCAGTTTCCCCCCACCCTTCCCTCCCTGCCATCATGGCAGCGCTCCACTGCCGCCAACTCCTGTCTTGATACTGTATTCTCACTCTGACTGGTTATTTCAGTCAGCCAATCAGAGTACGAATAAAGCGTTATGGACAGACAGACAGATTAAGGCTTTTATAATATTAGAATAGTTATACATAAAGGATTAATTAAATCTGAAAAAACAAACTCCCCAAAAATACACCTCCCAATGAGTCTTTAGTCTGGAGCGTGAGTAATAGCAATCTACCAACAGTTAGCACTGATCTAGCGAAGAGGCATTTAGAAAGGCTGGACATATTTAAGTCGATGGGACCTGACAATCTTCACCCAAGGGTATATAAGAATTGACTAACTCAACTGTTCGAGCACTTGTGGTACTCGGGACAGGTCCCAGAGGACTGGAAAAGGGGCAACGTGGTCCCCGTTTTCAAGAAGGGGAGGAAGGAGGACCCGGGTAATTATAGGCCAGTTAGCCTCACCTCTATCCTACGCAAGACCTTAGAAAAAATCATAAAGGACCACATTTGCAAGGGGCCAGCAAGTCACACTATGGTAAGGGGAAACCAGTATTGGTTTACAGAAGGCAGATCCTTCCAGACTAACCTGGTCTCTTTTTATTACCAGGTCACAAAGTGCTTAGATGTAGGAATGGAAGTAGATAGTATTTACCTGGATTTTAAAAAGGCTTTTGACACAGTATTGCACCCAATTCTTACCAGCAAACTGAGTAGCTGTGATGTGGATTTTTTCACAGTAAGGTGGGTGAAAAGCTGGCTCATGGGATGCACCCAGAGAATGGTGGTGGATGGGTTGGTTTCTCCTTGAAGGGAGGTAGGCAGTGGTGTCCCCCAGGGCTCTGTCCTTGGACCAGTGCTGTTTAATATCTTCATCAGTAATTTGGATGAAGGTGTTGAAAGTACCTTGTCCACATTCGTAGACAACACTAAACAATGAGGAACAGTTAACATACTAGAGGGCAGGGAGCGAATTCAGGCAGATTTGGACAGGCTGGGGAAGTGGGCAGATCAGAACAGGATGCAATTTAACAAGGATAAATGCAAGGTGCTGCACCTGGGAAGACTCTCCAACACACCTATAGGCTGGGAGGTACCATTCTGAGTACCACAACAGTGGAAAGAGATCTCAGAGTCCTGGTTGACACAAAAATGAACATGAGCCGCCAGTGTGATGAGGTAATAAGCAAGACTAACCGCACTCTTTCTTGCATCAGCAGGTGCATCATGAGCAGGTCTAGGGAAGTGATAATTCCCCTCTATGCGGCATTGGTGAGGCCACTGCTCGAGTACGGCATCCAGTTTTGGGTGCTGCACTTCAAGAGGTATGTGGATTATCTTGAGAGGGTCCAGAGGAGAGCTACGCATATGGTTGAAGGCCTGCAGGTAAGAACCTATGAAGACAGACTGAGGAACCTGAATCTCTTCAGCCTCCGCAAGCTGACAGGCAATCTTGTGGCTATCTATAAACTCATCAAGGGGGCCAGCAGGGAATAGGGGCATCCCTCCAGGTTACTAGAAATAATGGCAACAAACTGAAGGAGAACAGATTTAGACTGGACATAAGGAAGAAATTCTTTACAGTCACAGAATCATAGAATCATAGAAGTAGGGCTAGAAGGAACCTTGTAGATCTTCAAGTCTGACCCCCTGCCTGGGCAGGAGGAAAAACTGGGCTCAAATGACCCTAGCCAGGTAGGCATCAAGCCGCTTCTTAAAGACCCCCAGGGTAGGAGCCAGCACCACTTCCCTTGGAAGTTGGTTCCAGATCCTAGCCGCCCTGACTGTGGGGGCACTAGGAGAAACACAGTCTCCCACAAACCCTTCTGGTCCCCCCAAGAAGGGTTTTCTCTTGTGAAGGCTGAACAGGTTCAGGTCCTGTAGCCTCTCATTGTAGGGTCTGCCCTGCTGTCCCCGGATCATGCGAGTGGCCCTTCTCTGAACTCTCTCAACGTTGTCCACATCCCTCTTGAAGTGGAGTGCCCAGAACTGGACACAGTACTTCTGCTGTGGCCTGACCAGTGTCGCGTAGACGGAGCAGATCAACTCCTTGGACCTACTTGAGATGCACTTGTGGATGCACAATAGGGTCCAGTTAGCCCTGCTGACCATAACCTTGCATTTTTGGCCCATGTTCATCTTGAAGTCAATAATGACTCCAAGATCCCTCTCTGCCTCCAAGCTCTCAAGAAGGGAGTTTCCCATCTTATAAGTGCGCTGCTGGTTACTACTGCCCAAGTGCAGCACCTTGCACTTGTCAGTATTGAAATGCATCCTATTTTTGTTAGCCCACCCACTCCTATCCAGGCCTTGCTGCAGTCTTTCCCTCCCTACTAGTGTGCCCACCTCACCCCAAATTTTGGTATCATCAGCAAATTTAAACAGGTTGCTTTTCACCCTATCGTCCAAATCGCTGATAAAGAATTTGAACAGTGCAGGCCCATGGATCGAGCCCTGGGGGACTCCGCTGCCCACTTCCCCCCAGTTTGAATATGACCCGTCCACCACCACCCTCTGAGTACAACCCTTCAGCCAAATTGCAATCCAAACAGTGAGGGTTGCCAAAATATGAAATGAGCTTCCAAGGGTGGTGGTACCTTCTCCTACCTTGGAGGTGTTCAAGAAGAGATTGGCTAGGCATCTGGCTGGCGCTACTTAACCCCAGTGCTCTTTCCTTCCTGGAGCAGGGGGTTGAACTTGATCTGCCAGATCCCTTCCAAACCCAGAAATCTATGAACTGAGAGGATTAGAGCACTTCACTCTTACTGCAGTCACATTTTTTTTAGAAAAATCAATAAATTAACTACTTAAAAGTGAAAGCAGGGCAGGAGATTGTCATTTTTGGCTGTTTGCAGACATTAAAAAAACTAAAAAAAAATGCACTTTACTGGAAGAAGCAGCATGTTATTTCGATCCAGCTCTATAGCATCTGTATATATCAGGTGCCTCAGCATGGCTTTTTGGTACTTTTAACTAAAGCCAATTCAATCAACTATTAGATAAAAGCACCAAAAAAGACCCTCTAAAGCTCCCAGTCTATACAACAGTTGGGCAAGCTGGGTCCAACTAATGGATTGCCTCTTCTGAGCGTGCACTGGGCTCAGCTTTTTTTTAAACACGTGCAAGCAGCCTTTAGTTCTAATAATGCAAACTATTTATATAAACAAGAAAATTTACTACAGAATTCTTCTGTATCACCCACTTCAACCTCCCTTTGGTTCATATAGAATGGCTGAGGTCACAGTTGAAAGCTAAAGACTATTGTTTATGGACTGTCCTTTGCTAGAAAGATGAGTCCAGAAGTCAGTTGTGGGTGACTGGGATACAAAGAAAATCTTCACCTTTAATTACAGAACAATCAGCCTGACTAATTCCGGGCAGTTAAGCAGAAAGCAGGGCAGGGTGGCACCTTACTGACTAGCTTGTTTAGAAAGCTATGAGTTTTCCTAGGCTACAGCCTATATCTTATTACCTGAATCAGCTTTTATAACCCCTATGTCCTTCAATGGATTAACTGCTTAAATTTGTCTCTCCCCTTTGCATCTGGGCTCTCCCAATAGTGCCCTCTTCTTTTTCCTTCTCCTTCCCTATTCTTTGCATTCAAATCCCTGTTTTCTGTTTCAAAGCTCTACTTCCTGCAATCTCTTCATAGCATCTGACATAAGCCACTGCTTATGAAAGCTTATTATGCATCTCAACACAGCCTATAAGGTGCAAATCTACTTGATTTCTACAGCCTACTCTGTCAAATGTTATTAGAGCAAATTATGAAACAATCAGTTTGTAAACATGTTTAGTAAGGGGCAATCATGAGTAGCCCATACAGATTTGTTAGGAATAAATCTAGCCAAACTGGTTTGGCTTCCACCTTTGGCAAGGTAACTAGTTTGACAGACGAAGGGAAATATACTTGACTGAATATACCTGGATTTTAGTAAGACTTGAATATACTCCTACATGACACTCTCATAAATAAACTGCAGAAATTTGGGACAGACAGAATTACTGCCAGATGGATATATAATTAGCCAAATACAAGCAATCAAAGAGTAATAATTGTAAAAGGATTAAGGTTAGGATAGTAAAAGGTTCAAACTGAGTTATGGGGGATTTGCTCTGGGACTGGTGTTAACACTTTTTAATAGCTTGGATGCAGGAATACAGAGCTTCCTGCTTAATTTTTTAGATGCAAAACTGGGAATGCTTTCAAACACTACAGAGAACAGAATCTCAGTGTTTGGATGGATCACAACCTCAACATGAGTTAGCAATGGGATGCAGTCACATAAAAAGCAAGTCTGATTTTGGGCAGCATTAACAGATAAACAAGATATGGAAGATGACAATATCACTCTAGACAGTGCTGGTTAGGGTTCAGCTGGAGAGCAGTTAATGGGTACCACTGACAGGTTGTCTGCATACCACTGGCAGTACCCGCCCCACAGATTGGGAACTAAATTTGCTGGTCTAAAGGATTTCAGGTTGCACTTGTTTTCTACACTCTCTCAGCTGTTCATACTTCTCCCACTTCTCTGAACATTTCTGCTATATGTTGAGAAAGTTCAACACCTACTGAGTCTATCTGTGGCAACTGCTTCAATTTCTTAGCACTTCGCAACTGTTCATGGAAATGTGACTGTCCCCCAACTTACAAATCGGGAACTGAGGCACAAAGAGACCACTTTGGTGAACTTATCTTGTTTGACAAGTCCTTCACTTTAGGGCTGTTAATTAATGTGCTTAATTAACACATTAATTGGTTCTTGTGTTGTTTAACATGTTAATCATGCAGCACTTGATTCTGGAGCCCATGCCCAGGCTCTACTCCACAGCCATCACTAGTGCCTCCAGGCTGCCCAGATGTGGCTCCTCTGTACCATCACCGCTGCCCAAGGCAGCCCAGATGCAGGCTACAGGCTGCTGCAATGGGGAGGGGGCACACAAACAAGCAAGCAAGCACAGACACAGACGAGAATGCAGCCTGGCAGTATGTAGAGCAGTGCTCAACAGTTAAGTCTGTGGAAAGGAAGGGGCAGGGGAGAGAAGGAAGGTGGACCCCCCC
>JAGPOW010002067.1:10754162-10769255 GCA_030014935.1 Caiman crocodilus
CCCCCCCAAGGTGAGGGAAGGAGTGGGGCTGGGGCCAAGACAGGTCACGTACAGAACCATAGGTTAGTCATTCAGGGAAATGGCTCCCCACTGCTGTGTGCACCCCCAGGAGAGGTATGGGGGCCACATGTTTCCCAGATTTGTGCATGGAGCAGAGGCAGGCTGCCCACTGGCCTGGCACTCTGTATCCTGCTGCCTTTGCTCTGGGCGCCACATGCTGGCTGTGCGTTCCCTGCCCGCCCAGCAATGGGAGGCACAATATGGCATTGCATGGTTCCTGGGGCAAAGGCAGCAGGGTACTGAGCCCCAGCCCGCCTTCACCCTGCACACAAATCTGCCCTCTATGCTTCCCCTGAGAATGCGCAGTGGTGGGTCGCCACACCCACCTCACGTGCCCTGGATAAGCCTCCTGTGACTTCGTCCCACAACCTGCTCTGGCCCCAAGACCTCATTCACCCCAGCACCTGGCCCTACCCCACTTCCTCTCTCAATGTGGGGGCCTCAATCTGTGTCCCCCCTACCTATCCTCTCGACAGACTTACCAGCTGGGTGCTGCTTTACACACCTCCAGGCTGTGTTCTTGTAGAGTTACCATAGTTCCAGTTTCAAAGGGGGGGGGGGAGTGTTATATGATTGCGGGGGGGAAGAGAGCAGCATTATGCCCATGTCCTACCCCTCCCTCTCACTCCCAAGCCACAGCACCCCCAGCCCTGCTACTGCCCCTCACTGCTGACCTATAGTATTCACTATCCTGCCAGGGCATTCAGAGACCCCTCCTCCCCAGGCTTCAAACCTCTCACACACAGCCTCCTCACCCCCCCCCCCCGCCCTGCATAAGTTTGAGTTTTTAGCTGTGCAATTAAAATCACAATTGTGACTATTTTTTTAATTGTGCAGCTAATCGCGATTAAGTTTTTTTTACTCATTTGACAGCCCTCCTTAATTTAGGCCCCTTGTTCTGGATGGGACAGAGCAGGGACGGAAGAGGGAAGCCGGGAGCTCTGGCTACTAGGCCGTGCTTCCCCAGTGACAACTGCTTTCCCGTCCGGCTAGCAGACCTTTTCACACGAGCCGCCGGCTGCAGTGCTCCCCACTCCCAGCGGTTCGCATGGATGCCCCGTTCCTCTCCCGCCCGGCGCGACGGGCTGTGGCAGCCGGCTCCGGCCCCCACCGCCGCCAAGCACCCGCGAAGGGGGCGGGCGGCCCAGGCAGCGCAGCACGGGGAGGCGGCGACCGTAACTGGAGCCGGGGCCGAGGATCAGAAGCTCGCTGTCACTCGCCTCCGCCCGAGCTCGCTGCCGCCGGAAGCGGCCCCGCCCCTGCGCCGGCACTGGCCCCGCCCCTGCGCCGGCACTTCCGGGCCCCCCCTTGCTGACGGACTGCGGCGAGCGAGGGCTTTCGGCCAAGCCCTCGGCTGGCCCAGGCGCGGGCGAGCAACCCGGGCGCAGGCCTGCGGGCCCGCCCGAGCCGAACGCCTAGCCCAGCGCGGGAAGCCGGGCTCGGCGTCTGCTACCTAGGGCTGATACGAAGTTTTCCCCCAGGTTTCAGTAGGGAAACCGCAGTCCGCTGGCGAGCCCCGGCGCAGCCTGGCACCGCGGCTGAGACCCGCGTGTGGGGACAATACCAAGGAAAGAGCAGCAGGGTCCAGAGTCCAGACTCTGCAATACTTTGAAGAACGAGCCAGAGGATCAAGCCAAGCCACAAACATAAGTCTTTAATGTTAGTCAGACTGGCAAGAGAACAGCATTTTTACTTACAGTTTTATGCTTAGACCAAACCTCTTCATAAGCAAAGGTGCCATATAAAGAACAAAATGCTCTGACATCATGACAGACTGCAAATGTTGTACATACAACACATCAGTGCAAGGTGGGGTCCCTTCTAACACTCCACATTTGCATGTGATCAGCTTTTGAGTTAAATTAGGTCATTTGTATTCCTTGAAAGGAAATGCTCTGGGGGCCAGACCCTGTCCTCACTACTAGCTTCAACAGAAATTACACGTGTACCTAAAGACAAAATTGGGCCCACTGCACCTACTACAACTGCCATCCGATTGGCATTCTTCATCATTTGTTAATGTATTCCAGAAGTGACCTTGCAAGTTACAGCCCTAAAGGGAGGTACCTCACAGATTGTGGTACATGGAGATTAAAAATAATTAAAATGTAATATTAGTTGTAAAAAAAAAAAAAAAAAAAAGCAACTAGATTCTGGCCATAATTAAACATGCAGCTAGAAGACTAACATAGTAAGGACAGCTCCTGCACCTCTGCAAATAAAAAAAAAAAAATCCCAAATTAAAGAAAGGGGGTGGGGGAAAAGTTAATCTAAAAAAATAAAGCCAGAAAACCCCAACACACTAGATGTACTGCTAGTTTTATTTACAAATGCCTTGCGTTTCCACTGAGTGAAAATATTAAGATTAACTGTCTTAATTTAAGATACCTGCCTGAATGAATTAATGAACAGGCTGGCTGGTATGTCAAAACTGTATAGTGGCTAGAATTCCACTTCCTCAGCTCAAATTCAGCATGTGTTATAACTGCTTCAGCTACACTATTCTGTGGAGTCTCAGGGTCACCACTGTGGCTGGAACAGGAAGTTTTTGTCCTTAATTTAAAAAATAAACAATTATGCCTTTTTAATTCCCACTCTGCCTCCCTGCTTTATTACCATACACCAGATTTATTTCACTGGCAGCTGAAAGCATTGGGAAGAGTTTGGCATAAATTCACATACACTGCAATCTGTACAAGCAACTATCCTTAAGATGTATGTGAAAGCAGAATTCTGCTCCATCTTGATTAGAAGCCTGCCTCCAACAAGCAAACAATCTTTGTTTGACTGGTCCCTAATGACTTATACCTGCAAATTTTCATAACTCGCAAAACCAGATCTAGGAAGTTATAATCTGATCATAGTGCGCAGATTAATAGACAAGCTCTGAAAATCCTCATTGTTGAACTCAATTACAAGAGACCAATCTAAATAACTCATTCAAACACAGGCTTTCTATGCTAGGTACCTATATCATCACTAGGGGTAGACCTGAATGTATCTTGGCAAAGTGCCCCAGATGTGTAAGCCATCTTCATAAAGATGAACAGTAGCTTTTAAGAGAAAGATCGGGGCACATTTTGTTTGCCTCTAACTGGAATAGCAAGGGATTCTTTCAGATCCTGAAAACATGAAATGAGCTTGCTAAACACTTAAAAAAAAAAAAAAATCCTGAATTCCTCTGAACATGTACAAACTGAAGAAAAATGAATTCAGTTAGCATCAGTGCTACTGATTTCAAACTCCAGTGGTGCAAGGGGTCAAAGTGGATGTTCTGAAAGGGCACAAGTGTTACAAATATTACAGCAGGTTGTGTTTCCAACCACAGGACTAGCTCTAACCACTGCATTTGTTAGTTTGTGACAAACACACAGTGTGTAAAATCACTAGCCCGTGTTGAAAACAATCCATCAGATTTATTTATTCCTACTAAAACAAATCCTGTTAAACAGTACATAACTTTGTATCCCTACAAACTCACAGCTATCTGCCAAACAATAAAAATTCAAAACTACAAAAGATGAGTTGTATTCAGTAAATATAAATGGGAAATTTAGGCTTTGTGTAGAATGTTTCATCAGACTATTTACAGTGCAACACAGATCGTTTGAGTTCAGATCTCGCCAGCTTCTCTCTCTTCTGATCTCTTGGAACGAGATTTGCCATTTGTGCTCTCGTGCCGTCTCTCAGAAGAGCTCTTCTCTTTCTTCTCTCTGTCTCGTGACTTTTCTCTTGAAGATCGATCTTTAGAGGATCTGAAGTAGAAAGTAAATCTTAACTATAAACTTCACAACTAAAAACAATCATAAATGTATACTTGATGGCAGACTCATTCTTTTCAGGAAACATGCAGTATAATGCAGCTTAAAGAGACTAATTAAATATGCCTAATTACTGCCCCATCAGAGAAAAAGATTACCCCATACTAAATAAAGAGCAAACAGCATCTGGTGCATTTTTTTTTTTTATGTAACAGAATCATCCAATGACTGTCAGTGGAATTCAAGTAACTCTTCTTTATGCAAAAAGCACTGTGTTGGTTTCATCCCGTTCTTTCCTGCTCAGTACTATAAGCTCTTTAGGATGTGCCCTCTAAGGTCACCTGACAGTTTGCTGGGCAAAAGCAGCAGTTCCTATATACATGGCAACTACTAGTATGACTCCTGCAATCTTTCTATTCTATTTCAGTTTCTTTTACAGCACCCTCTGAGGCTGCAAGCAACAACTTCCTACCCAAGAACTCCTTTAATTACTGACTGTTAAGCAAAAATGCTTACTTCAAATCCTGGATATTCGTTACTTCGCATAGTCAAAAATTTAATATCTGCTTATATTCTTGTTTCAAAGCACAGCTCTAATGTACATGCAACCCTCCCTTGCTTACCCTCTCCCTCCCTTTCTCTCCCCCCTGCAGGTACTACTTATCCATGTTAAGTGCTCTTCTTTTCTCACTCTGCCTTCTCTCTCTCTCAGGTTGGCAGCTACTTCCCTCCCCACTTACCCAACCAGTAGCTCACACTGCAGCCAGGTTGCAAACACCTGGTTCTGCTGCTCTGAAGTTGAGAATCATTGCTATAGATCATGTTTCATCAATTCTACATGCTGGCAAGTGGAGAATTAAGCAGCCACAATTCCTGAGTCACAGTTTTCCAGTATGACCCAAGCTGATTGTTAAGAACCAAACAAGTTATCAAGTATATTCAAGAGGTGTTTACCCACTTCTCAGAACTAAAGGGATGCTTTCAGAGACCTTAAAAAATCTAGAGCGCCTTAAATACAGAACATGCTTCCTCTCTACAGCCACAAGAGGATGACTTAGGGGTTGTTTAAATTAAAGCTTGATTTGGTCTGGAACACAGGAATTGGAGGCACTGCATCAAATGTTTAATTAAACCTAAACATATCAACTACCTTGCCTTCATCTACTATACATTCTGTCAATTAGCCAAGAAAGCAAGCAAGCAAGCAAACCTGTTTGACATGATGTATTTGTTAACACATCCTTACATGGGCACTCACAACTCATAATTGTACTACGCTTTAGAAGTTGACTGCTCTCAATATCTGTTTGATTAGTTTAAGTGGTGCATTCAAACCAATGGAAAAATAAAGCATCAAGCTCAGCAATTCCTTCTATGAAAATGGGAATTATGCTACTGTTTTACCAGTCTTTGGAACCTCTCCAATTCCTTCAGAGTTTTTAGAAAAAATGTAACTAGAATAATATGTTTGTTAAATAGCTCCCTAGGATGCATTTTATCTAGGTCGGCTGATCGAATACATTCAAGCTTTTCGAAGTATTCCCTTACCTGCTCTTTAGTAATAGTTATTACTGGGTCTTCCTCACTTCCTAATTGTCCAAACTTCTTTTCTTTATTTTTCATGTTCAAGACAGATTTAAAAAAGGACTTTAGTATCTCAGCCATTCCAGAGACAACATTTTTACCCCCCTCCTTTAATTAAGAGATCTACTTTCAATCTAATGCTCCTTTCCCTCCCCATCAGGTATCTGTAAAAGCCTTTCTTATTCCTTTTGGCTAGCAGTGCTGCAAGGCATGGCATGCAAGTTATACTTTTTTTTTTTCTTTTCCACTGTACTCAAATGGGTCCAAAAAGAGGGAGGTACCATTTAAAGCACCTTCCTCAAAGCTGTCCAGGAAACTTGATTCACAGCACCCATGAGCCTACTTGGTCCAACTGTAGCAAACAGCCATGCTTCCACATACAGGATCACAGTTCAGATCTCCAGCTCCAGGGCTTGGAAGCACTGCAAAAGGGCATGCCAACAGTCTGGGGCAAAGATCTAATATTATGTTTCAATGACTTTTTCTCCTCCCCTCCCGCTTAACCCACTAACCTAGGGGCTGTTAAGTCCCAGAGGAAAGATATCAAACACTTCTCAACCAGAAAGTTGCTATAGCATTGCTTCAAGAGATGACAGAGGATATGCGTCTCTTCTCCCTCCCAAAGCATTCTTTGGAAAAATTTCCACTTTTCATGGGTAAACATGCCAAAGCTTGCTTGAGATGCAGTCCACTCCCCAGCAAACAATATATCCTTTTCCCAACAAAAATACGTTCTTGTGGGCTAAGATTAGGAAGATAGCTGTATAACCAGCAGCTAGTCATAGCATGCCAATGCGCAACCCCATTTACTTTGCTTTGCAGTTAGCACAAGCAGGCTCCTGGCCTTTTCCTGTTCACCAAGGCATTAGGAACACTCTTCTGCAGAAACTAAGCTGTGACTCCACATGGAAAGCAGTTTTTAGCGTAGGTTCAATTTTTAAGCTATTGTTCCATTTAGTGCCAACTTGTTTTCATTTGACTGTCTATGGACAGCCTTTGGAAAGAATTTTGCTGACTCAGGAGTTAGTCACAAACAATGAAGCTCCTGGCTCTAAAAATCAGATGCATTACTGTTCATCTGACAGTAAACTCTTTTAGGAAGCCAAAGAGTCTGAGAGAAGGGGCCCCACCCTGGTAGTGCCAAGTGAACTGAGTACATACTTATGTTTTGAACTCCTGTCTCTAGAACCCCGGCGGTGACCTCTGCTGTGGCTGCGTGAGCGGCTTCGGTGGCGTCTGTGTCGGTCACGCTCTCGGGACCTGGAGCGGGACTTCCGTCTTTCACGAGAAACTGATCGCGAGCGCCTTCGCCTCCTATCCCGAGATCGCGATCTGCAGGGACAGAAAAACCATTTCAAACCCAGACTGTATGTGACCAGTATATGGTTAAGCCATCACTCCATCAATAATCAAGACAAAAACATTTCAGAGTAACATTGTGTATGAAGATTCAGCCACCAAGTTCACTTGGGCATTGTATGGCCTTGATTGTAAAAGAGCACAACACAAAAGGCCTCAAGGGAACATGCAGTGTCCTGGGGTAGAGTTTTACCTATCAGAACCCAAAGCCAGTAAATTCTCTCTCTCTCTCTAGAAGTTGTCTAAAAAGTTTCAGTTCAAACAAATTCAAGTATACGCCGATACAGAGCACAGGTGCTGAATATACAGCATTTGGAAATGGGATCAAGGAAAGAGGGGTGAGAAAATAGATTTATTTATTTATTCCTACTAAAACAAATCCTGTTAAACAGTACATAACTTTGTATCCCTACAAACTCACAGCTATCTGCCAAACAATAAAAATTCAAAAGTACAAAAGATGAGTTGTATTCAGTAAATATAAATGGGAAATTTAGGCTTTGTGTAGAATGAAAATAGATGGTATGAGGAAGTGTCATGCAGTTTCTCTAAAAGGACTGCCAACAGACTTTCCTAGGGAAGTATTGTACTGGATACTGGAAAGAATAACTCATTTCGATCTATCCTAAAACAAAGGATGGCAATATATATGGGGAGGGATCTGCATACTCACCTTCTACGATCTCTGTTTCTTGATCCAGACCTGAAAAGAATAATGTTTGCTTGAGACTACTATAAAGAGGAAACTAGGATATCATCAATAGTTTTATAAAACAGCCTGTTCTCTAGCAGTTGTTCTCAGGAGTTCTGCAGCACACTAGTTAACCTGATCCAAACCATAGCTGGCTGAAAATTTCTTCCCCCCCCATAATAACACAAGTGCATACTTCTTTGAAAGCCAAACTGTTTTGTGAAAACATCAATTTTAACAAAATTTTGCCAAGAACATTTCTTATGCCCAGCATAGATTTTTTGGTCAAAATTGAAGTGATCAACCAAGTGACTCCAAAACCTTTTGATATACTGGGGTTGGAGGCTTAAAGAAAAATAAAGTTTTGAGATGTGGGCATTGACTCAAATTTTATAATCCATTGTTCATGTCCAATATATTAGTTGCAAACGCTCTCTTTTGTAAGAACGAACCTAATTATTTTCAAATCTACAAATGTACCTAGATGACATAAGAGGTGTGGCCTGGACGCATATATATTATTAATATATTATATTAATTACTATATATTTATGATCATATACAAATAAAACAAATATTTTTGGGCAACTTGAAGCAAGTGTCATTACCTATTTTACAAACCTAGCTAAATCTACTCAACAAGGTTTTTACACAGATTGTGCGTGTGCGGTGGGGGAAGAGAATTTTAGTTCTTGAATTAAAGAACTGGTATTAAAAAAGATAATTAATAAATGCATCAGGAACATTTTACTGCATTCTCAGGGTTAGAGACTTTTTAAACATGTCAACTAAACCCTAGCAACTTTTTCCACAGCAGTGGCTTGAATTAACACTGGGTTTTCAGTTCCACTCTTATGTACCAGATTTTCCATCAGCCTGTGAACAACAAAATCTAAAAATCTCATGATTTCTGGACATAAATGATCAGAACCTGTTAAAATGCTAACACGAATAGATGTCTGTCATTCAACTGTAGATGTCTGTTTCAAAGCAAGCACATTTTTTATGGATTCAAATACACACAAATGCTACAGACCTATTCCCTAACCCAGTGGTTCCCAAACTCTGGCAGACTGAGTACCACCAATTTAAAATGATACAGCCTTAAGCACCACTAGCAAATTTTCCATACACATAGGTTGACTATGTATTAAAACTTCAAAACATTTAGTAAACATAAAACATTGTTTTATCAATTATGATAGCCATATAAAACACGTGTAAATTGGAAAAAAGACAGTGTAAACCAGGCAATATTTTTGTCCACAGTACCGAAAAAACCTCAGTGTGTACCCTGTAAGGTGCCAGACTGCGGGTACACCAGAAAAACAAAACGGGCAGAGGGTACATGGCAGGATGCACTGTATATTAATATAGTTAATTATCATAAATGCTGCTGCTGGGGGGGGGTTGTTTGGTTTTGTGTTTTGTTGTTTTGGTTTTTTTTTACGGTAAATACCAGGTTTTCTAAAACTTCTAAACCTGGTGACAATAAATAAAACTTCATATACTACCTTTGTTCTCGTGTATTCTTTTTTGTTAAGCATGTTCTAATGAGAGAACACGGAAGACAGTGAACGAAGCAAACAAACAGAGAGAAAAGAGAGAGAGATGATGGGAAAGGGAACACAGAGTGGGAAAGAGAAAGAGAGGGAGAGAGACATGGGGAGAGCAGACGTGGAGGGGGCACTGCAGGCAGAGTGGGAAGGCAGCAGCCAAAGGAAAGCAGGGGCTGGGTGGAGAATGGGGTTGGCCTCGGGGCTCCGCAGACTCAGGCTGCAGTGCGGGTACTGTGGCACCGGAGGTGGAGCCTGGCCCAGGCTGCGCAGCTCTGTGGGGGTGGGGCACAGCTGCCCTGCCCACAGGTGGACACTGCCTGGCCAGCACAGGGGGACTATGCGCACCAGGGGGACGGCACAGTGCAAGCAGGGCGGAGCCCTCCAGGCTGCAGCAGGGACTCCCTGGGTTCATTTGATGCTTTTTTTTTTAACATTTCTGTACGGTATGAAAACATGATCAATGCAATAAGACATGGGAAAAAAAAGCTCAATACTTTAAATAAATATGTTAGGGTCTGTCTGATGGACACTGAATTTGATGGTTGAGGAACACACTACTCTGCCTCCTTGTAAGAAAGAGAAACATAGCTTAGAGACTGGAGCACTGGACTGGGACTAACAAGACGGTACCTGTCTTCCTAACAATGCTGTTAAGTGACTCTGGGACCAGTCATATCCCCTTCTCTATACCTCAGTTTCCTCCCTTCCCCGCATCATGTAAGACAACACTGACCTCTTTTTATAAAGCGCTTTAAGTTCCACTGAGGAAGACAGTTAATTATTATTAAAACAGCAGGACTCACAAAGAGATGGATACATGTGTCTGTGTGAGCAAGGGCTGAGGTCTCAACCTAAGCAATGACATACAAAGAAGCTATAGGAACAAGGCAAGATTCTATACCAACACAATTCAACATTTTTAATACACTGTTCTTTAAATGTTATGCATGTCCAAAAGTGCAATTTCTGAAAATCAGCACATAAGCAGCGCCATGCATAGAATCCATGCCCTGTTCCCAAGGTCTGCTTTTGGAAGGAGAGAGAAATAAATAGAAATTGAGCCAGAATTTACATGAAAGACTGATCAAATAAGAGACCCTAGAACTATTCCCTTCTGACCCTACCAACTATGAAATTAAAACTGAAAAGCTCCAAGGGTGAGGGGCTACCATGAAAAGCACTCTTCGGTTCCCTCTACAAGTTTAGGTAAAGGCATGATTGGATATAACGTGCAGTCCACACAATTGCACCTCCTGCATGAGTCTTGAGCTGGATTCTTAATCAGGTAGTAAACCACCACGTGGGAGCTCACACATTTTAAGTGCTGTATATTTTAATTGCATGCTCTCATGGCAAAGATAATGCCCAATATGAGGAATGGGCCCAACAAAGGCTTACCTGTGCTGGCATAGCTGCCCCCCACTGCATATGCTGTGGCAGGTATTTCAGCACTAATAAAGGCCTAAATTTGGAAGGGATTCATTTGCCATTCTTGTGGTTCTTGTAATTGCTGCACAAGGGCAGTAGTATTTTAAATCCTAACCCCAAAAGAGGGGCTCACTACTTTCACTTACCGTCTGCCCATTCTCTCTTCTCGTTCTCGTTCCTCTCTCCGCCTCAAACGATCCTGGTTTCTTTTCTCTTGTTTTTCTGCCACTGTTTTCTAGGTAAGGAAGGAATTCACAAGTTTGTTAGACATTCTGTAGTGGCCCAAACCGGTGTAGCAAGATCCTATAAGAATTGAGGCAAAAAATGTAATAATTCAGAAGAATCTGGATTTTATTCTAACATTTTCCCACACGTCATTTGTTTCCTTACTGGTTTGAAAGTGAGACCACAGGACTGTTTTGCCTATAAAAGTCAAGACAGAAGAAAGGCTGAAGAACAAACTATGGATGGCAATGACTTCCTTATACATTTATACAAAACACTTCAAAAGCAAATTTTTGACTTTGCTGTCAAAATCTCCACTCGCATTTCTGTTTCTTCTACCATCATCCTCAGCTGTTGCACATTTTGGTGAGGCAAGGAATGTATTTCCTGCTCTGGCCTTTATGCTTGTGACTGTCTGTGGTACTATTTGCTTCACCCATAAGCTCTTTGGATCAGGGATCGTCTCACTCTGTATAAACCTACCACAATGTCTAAATCTTGAGATTAGTGTATTTTGACACAACTGCAATATAAAGAATTAACCACCAAAATAAGAATAGCATGGAAATGAAGAACAGTGATGGGAAAGCTAGAAAGCTCCTGTTTGTTTGTAAGGACTCTGTAAAAACTGACCTAGCTAAGTACATCAGTCCCACCAAGTCAGAGTACCTGTCGCTTTGAAAAGTGCTCTGTTGTCAAGATTGGAGCTGTGCAAGATCTTTGCTGACAGCACAATGTAACACATTAAGGTTTATAAAATATTTTGTCTGGAGGTCTCCGACCGGTTTTCAAAATTAAAAAGAAACTACTTTTAGAATTAGTGATACACGTTGCTTCAGCCCAATGGACTACAACGCAGTGCATACTCAAGAGTTTCTTTATTAAAGGAGAAGTTAATCTGGTATTTTGGGGGGCATGTTCCTCTAATAGTAAAATTTCAGTTAATCAGACATTATAAGGGAGAACCTAAGGCAAAAGGTACACAAGCCTCCATTTGAAGATTCACTGTTTTTTAAATCAGAGAGCTTTTGAGAACAAGGATTTGGCAGAGCTTTCATATAAGCCAGAGAAAGAGACTGTGCATGACAAAGTGGCAAGGATCCACTAAATTGCCACCCACTGCTATCTAAAGGGGAGAAAAGAGTTTTAATAGGATTACCCTCAACTGATCCAGTTTCTCACGGATCTGAATGAAGCCCAAATGTAATTTGCCACCAAAATGATCAGCAAGACGGCGGTCATTGTCATGGAGACCAAGGTATGCTGAACAGACCTCACAGACGCGCAGCTTCTGCTGCTGGAAACTGGAAGCTGGCATAGAATTGCGGTATTCTTCCTGAAGAGAAGTAGACACAAGCCAACATAAGGAACCCACCATGCAGTAAGCACTCTTAAACAGCTTGCAGCTTGAAAGGAGTTGGTCTGCACTAAAGTTTGGTTCACAGGACTCATGTACTCCCAGCAAAACTGTGACACCTTCCATTTTTCATCACATCTGCAAGCAGAATCTCTTCTTTCTGCTGGCTGAGGAATCAACAAAGGCTTTTGCCATAACAGGAAAGATACCAGAATGCACTTCTACATGTGCCCACGCTCTCTGCAGGCTATCACTGTCCTTTGAATAGCTGGTGACTTACAGAATACACTATGCATCCTGCTGATACAACTTTATGCAGCAGAGCCATGTGGAGCTGCCAGAACTTCTGTTGGCAAAAAGCTTGCAATGTAGACAAGCCCCCAAAGTGATTTAATCAATTTTCATTCCTTATGGCCAACTACTTGCTAACCCAGTGTGGAGGTAGAGAAGAGGGGAAGTTGTCTAGATGGGAATTTCCTGCTTTGTGCAGTGATTCAGTTAGCTGTTACACAGAAACTATTAGGACATATTAAGATTACTGTTTTCAACAAACCTCCGCTTCTTTCTTTTTTGCTCGAACTTTCTCCACTTCCATCAGGATCTTTTGAGATTCATCCACATTACCTTCTGCTCCTAACTGCTCAGCTTTCGCCAGAAGTTTCCCTATGTCTTCATTCAGCTCATGCACTTTTTCCGCCTGAAAAGAGGAACTTATTTTTTAACAAGCCAAAGAATGCAGTAACTTTCATGGGGCTTGTGACTAATAAGCCTTTTCATTACACTTACAGAAACAGAGAAGTCACTTGCCACCGCCATCACCTCAAAGCCAGGGAGGCCTGCAGTCTCCCCACAGGTTGAAAGAGAAAGTTATCCCCAACTTTTCATCCTATGTCCTGTCCTTTGCTCCTGCCTGCCTCCCCAACAACATAAGGATCTTCTAAATATGACTGTGGACTTCCTTCAAAACAATGACAACTCTACCTTACTTTATTATCCTTACAGATGATGCCCCAAAGGTACAGTGGGAACCACAAGTATTTCAAAAGCAAAAATGCATAAGACAAATGAACCAGTCTCAAATGTCACTGATCTGCAATTGGCTCACAACTGCTGCAGGACAAGGTGTGAACACACCTAACAGTTTCAACAGTGTGAAGTGTTATGGCTCCAACACCAAGGGGTGGAAGTGAGCACCCAGTCCAGGATACCTCTCAGAGGTTGAGTGGAAAGAGGGAGGGGAGCAGTGCTTATACCCATGCTCTGGGGGTTCTAGTAGGTAGGCGACCTGCAGCTGGCAGTGTTGTCACTTTTCTAGTTTCTCTTGTTTCCTAGACATAAGTTTACTAAACTTCAAGTGTGCTTGCCTGACTGTGGAGGTAGCAGGGTGTGCTAAGTCTCCCCAAGGGCTGGGAAGCATGATAAGGAGCTGTGGTCAGGCAGGGAGTGAAGACATAGTTGGCTGTTACAAATATAGCAGAATTCCGGGCTGTCAGAATTCCAGCTGTGTACCAGAGTGGCCAACAGCAGCAGAATGTGTATGTTTTTGGAAAGGGGAGGGGGAGTACCAATGCAGTGTGGAATGACTGAAGGACTGACCAGAACACTGTCACAAAACACCTGATGTCTATACATAATACTGAAGTGGTTCACATTGAACCAATTCAAATTAATATCTGATTTTCCAGGCACCCTTTTCAACTATTCCAGATAGGCTTGCATGTCTGTCCACTTCATGTTTAAACATCATTTAAACTGTTCTAAGTCAGGGTGTCAAGTTCACTCGGCCCTGCAGACTGGATGAGGGTCACTAGGTTAGTCTGTGGGCCAGATGCAGCACTGGGTCCAGCCAAGAGGCCAACAAGCCAGATCGTATGGCTCCATGGGCCAGATCCAGTCTGCAGACTGTATATTCACATCCCTGTTCTAAATGTTATGTGCATCCATGCATGCATGTCCAGCACCTGCAGCACCAGGTCCAGTCCATACTGCCCTCAATACATGGCACACAGGCTGCACTTACCATGTAGCACAGGAGGATGGTCCAGGGTGTGGGCTGCATGCACAATGGATCCAGGGCTGGTTTCGGCACCCTGAGATGCATGCTGTGCCAAATCCAGCCCATGCATTGTGAGCGGAGTGAGCCCTAGAGCCAGGATGTGCTGCACATGAGTTGGACCAGCCAGCACACAGCACCAGGGGCCATCACAGGGTGCATGCTGCATGAGGTACCCTGCCAGATCAGCCCTGTGCACTGGCTCTGACATGGTCCAATCTGGACTGTGACATGTGCTGCCTTTAAGCTGTTCTGCGTGCAGAATATGTGGCACTGAGTTCCGCAAGAGCGTGCCCCATGAAGTGTGTAAGTCCTAAAACCCATGGACTGGACCCAGCCTGTATGTTTGACACCCTTGTTCTAAGTGTTGTGTGCATGCCCCAACAGGAACTATTTGAGAGTAGGTGTTAAAAGTAGTTTGCCTTGGAACAGCCTAAACTCCACAAATCATCTTTTGTATTTTAAAATAACTGGAACCAGATTCTGCTTTTATCCTATTCTATCCTTATTATAAATTATTCTGTACTTATCCTGTCCTAAAGAGAATTTGTATAAACTTTAAAGGCTTCCTATTAGAAAAGTGACTTTGTCTATATTAACAGACACTCTTCAGAAATGCAAACTGTAATTCTGAACTTGCTGACAGATGCCAGGAAACCAGCAGACTATTCTTCAGGCCAGGAATAATTTTTCATCCTTTACTTTAAATGCTAGCACTAAATTTTTACAAACTCTGCTTCATTTGCCACTCTAATAAGCAAAATGCAAACAGCAGCAAATTATCTACTCCAATTATTAGCAGTTGATAATTGGGGTGGGGGGGGTGAGTGATGAGGGGGAGAGGGATGTTGGCTGCAAATCAGAATAGTGGTGAGTTATACCTAGGCCTGGCAGGATTCAATTCTTATCTTTAACCGTTGATAAATGTCGATTTTACCTCACACTCACAGCCTAATGAAAAATATTTTCATTGTTAATAATCCAAATTTGAAGAGAGAGGATGTAAAGAAAATGAT
>JAGPOW010002067.1:10772644-10787270 GCA_030014935.1 Caiman crocodilus
CACCGCCAATGGGATCCAGGGAATTACAGACCAGTCAGTCTGGCCTTGATATCTAGAAAGATCATGGGTCATCCAGGAATCTATTTCTAAGGAGAACAAGGTGACCAGGAACAATCAAGAGCAGGAATTCACCAAGAGCAAATCATGCCTCACACCAGTTTGATTTCCTTCTATAGTTAGGTGATAGGCTCTGTGGATACAGGGTAGGGGACGTGGAGAAGCAGTGGATGGGATATACCTTGACTTTAGCAAGGCTTTCAACATCATCTCCCATGATGTTCTCATTAGTAAGTTAAGATACATTAAAGTATTGTAAGGTGGATATAACTACCATATTTCACGGTATAGAAGTTGAGCTTTGAAGACCAATTTTTAATTCTTCAAATTCAACCTTGACTTATACACCATATCAATACTTTTGACTCCCACCCCATTGTCGTCCCAGTCAAACCCCAGCCCAGCCCTGACCTGACCTTCCTCACCTACTGACAGCGTCCCTGTTGCTGGAGGCCATAGGACCCAGGCACAGCCCGAGAGCAGCCTGAGGGCCTTGCCATCACTATGGAGACAGCACTTGGCCGGGCACTGAGCCTGTTCCCATCTCCTGTGAATGGCGCTGCCTGGGCTGCACCAGCTGAGCCTGACCCTATTGTGGTCCAAGAGTCATTATCAGTAGCTTACTGAATGTCCAATTAGAAGAAGGTATCAGGTGGAAGTCTCCAGGAGTTAGACATGGACAGAAAGTTTTCCAGTGCTTATTTTTCCATTGCTAAACATTCATTGTTTCATAAAATTCGTTAGTAACAATGAATGGATACCAATACAATATTAGGCAAGCATGGCAGTTTCAAAGTTGTATTTAATGATTTTCAGGTGATTATCCCTAGAAACTGTGTGAGACACTACATATATGTTTAATTCATTTATACACAAGATGGTAAACACAATCCAAACCAAAAATCAAGTTATGAATCCACCCACTTGGCTGTGCAGGTCAAATCAAAACCAAAACTAAAATTCTTATTTCATTTTGGACTGCAAATGAAAGCAAAGCCAAAATTAAAATTGTGATTAATTAATTGTAATTGTGATTAATTTCACTTTGAGTTCAGCAAACACACAGAGCAGCATCTCATTTCTTTGCTTGAGTTGGGGAAGTTGCAAGTGCTTGCATAAGACCTGTTAGTTTTTTAGTGCTTTTGGTTTGAAGTAGTCATAAGAATGCCTAATCAGAGATAAAAAAACTAGTGTGTGGCAGCATTATAGTGAAGTTCAAGCCACTGAAGGAAGGAAGGAAGTTGGTAGATGTAAATATTGCAGGCAAGAGTATGCTAACAATGCAACAAGAATGAAGAAACATTGAATAACACGTGGAAACTGCCCTGAAAGCCATATACAGAAAGCTAATACAACAAAGTGGTGGAACAACATCATCTGAGAAATGCCTACTGCAGGAATCCTATGCAAGTAAACAAGTTAATGTGTTAAACAACACACAGTATAGACTAATATCTATATTGTTTTAACATTATAATTTTAAAAGTTGTTAATGCAACTCTGGACTATTACCTATTTATTTGTTTTAAATATTTGTATTCTGCTTGCACTAAGCACCCAAAGTGGCTTAGGCTTAACAATATATATTGCTTCTCGGCCTCTTGAAGGCTCAGATCAAGTGTAGTAACCTAGGTGCGTTCCCAACCTCACCCCCATCCTTCTCTTGTTAGTCCCTCGCCCGGGCGCTCTGTATTTCCCTCATGGCTTTGTCATCTTTTTGGGATTTTGAAAATCCTTAACATTCACTAATTAAAGTCAATCTGTTTTATTACATAATAGATAAATAGTTAACTATTTCAACCCAGCAGAGTGAGCTTAGTGCTTTGGCCAATGGCAGAGGCCAAACTATACGGCTCTGTGGTACCAGGGCAAATGAGCAGCAAGGTGAGCAGCAGTGTTCTTTCCAGAGGGGGGGAAGCAAGCTCCCTGCCGCTGCTCCTTCTCCTTTTGATGGATAAGGCCAGATTAGAATAGGCTAAAATAAAAATCTTTTCCCCCTTTTGTTGCAGGAACTTGGTAGCTCAAATGAAACAGCAGATATGCAAAAAATAGAAAATGAAAAATGTTGAGCTGCCAGACCTGGGCAAAGAAGCAGGATCCTTGCTTTCAGGATCGCTGACACCAGATATGCAATCCACCATGAATTGTTCAAGACAATCAAACTTTTTATCAAGCTTTGTGGACAAAATGTCAAAAGAAGATCAAGAAAAAGCAGACGAGACATTAGCTCGAGCTATAGTTGCAAGTGGCACAACTCTTTCCATAACTGAAAATCAATACATTTTGTTATCGCTTATCACATTCTCTCTTCAATAGAGAGTACGACAGAGTACTCAAGCAATGGTTATTCAAAGGATTGGTCAAGCAGAATTACTGACTCCGATATCAGATGGATGGACTGATATATAAGGGAATCCTTTATTGCGCATTATGCTAGCAACACCTGAACCAATATTCCTGAAGGCAACTGCCACCAAAACTTCTCATCATACAGGTGAACACATAGCCAAATTACTGAGTGAAGAGACTGAAAGTGCAGGTCCCTCCAGGGTACAAGCCCTTGTAACTGATAATGTGAGTAACATGAAAGCTGCATAGTAAATATTAAAGGCAATGCATCCTCATTTAATAGTATTTGGCTGTCTTGCTTATGGGTTAAATCTTCTGGCAAAGGACATAGTAAGTGTGAATACAATGAAGACAATATTGGCAAACTGCAAAGCGACTGTGAAGATATTCAACAATCATCACACTGATAATCAGACTTTGAAGAAATTACAGAAAGAGAAGCAGGGGAAGGAAAGTGCACTTTTATTGCCAGGAGAAACTAGATGGGGCTCAGCTACAAAGTATTTACATAGTCTGCAGCACACAAAGAACTGTTTGCAGTGTGCTTCAATAGGTGACACAGTATCCCCAATTATTCCTGTGAACATTTGGAAGCAGATACTTGACAACAATATGTACTGGGTTCGAGTTCAAGGAGCATCCAATTTGCTACTACCAGTTTCAGTGGCTATCAAGAAACTTGGAGATACACCAAGCCTTTCAAATATTCCAGAGATATTCAGGTAACTGAATGAAAATCTAATTGAGCTTCTTCCTTCTTCACCTTTATCCAAAAAAGTAGTAGTAAGAGTAAAACAAATGTTTCTTAAGAGATCTGAGTTTTGCTTTCATCTGGTTCATCAGGCAGCAAACGTTTTTGGATCCTCAACACAGAGGACAACATTTATCAGAAGGTGAATTATCTACTGCTGTCAATACAATTATGGAAGTGGCTAAGAAAGTCCCCAACATCAGTGAAACAGCCATGATCACAGACATTGCTGAGTACTGCACAAAATAAAAACTTCAAAACAAAGACATAATTTGGCAGACAGCAGAGAATACGTCTCCTCTAACATGTTGGAAGGGATACTGTAATACCCGACTGTTGTCCAGGATAGCTCTAAGGATCCTAAGCATTCCCTGGAAGACTTTCAGCTCAATCAAGACAAAAAAGAAAAACAGACTAACAAATGAATGCACAAGTAAGCTTGTTTCTGTTTCTCAAAATCGCTTGCTTCTGGAGAATCAGTCAGAAGCACAATTAGTGAAGAAGATGCAGTGTGATAAGCTGCCCTTGCCCACACTCATTCGTAAATATCCTTTAGCAAAAGAGAATGTGGTTCAAGTAGTTTTGAATCAGATTTGCCTCAATCTGATTCTGAAATAAAACTAATAAGTAGTGCAAGTGATTCTACAGATAGTGACAGTGAAACTGGAGGTGCCGCAATGACCTCAGTGGAAGAGAGTTAAACTCTGCTGAAGTAGATGAGCGGACAACCACGGCATATCACACACAGCTCTTTGGGTGTGCTAAAATGAGTGCGTGAGCAGTTTTCAGCGCCTTCATTTTTTTCTTTACATTTAAAAAAACAATGCAAGGGAAGTACATGCTATTATGTACTGTCTTTACATTATTACAAGCATTCCAATAAAAATAATTTGTTTCCACGTAAAGCTTTTAATTTGTTTGAATATAGTATTTAAATCACATTAAATGTGCTGTATTTAATTTTTTTCCTAATCAAATATTTCAGTTCAAATACTTATGGCTACTGGGACAACATTAACATGGGGTGTACTTTGTTAGTTTTGTTTACTAAATATAAGTCAAACAAACATGCTAAATCAGATCACGCTCTATTTAGGGCATTGGAAAATTTTTTAATTCAAAATTTTCCAGAAAATCCACATCTCTGGTCACAGGTATAAGATTGTTTAATATCTTTGTTATGATTGGGCAGATGGGAGATTTGCAAATTTGCAGAGGACATCAAGCTAGACAGAGCTGCAGACATTCTGAAGGGAAGGATTAGGATTTAAAATGACTGGAGAAGTGATACGAAATTAATCAAATAAAATCCAATATGGAAAAGTAAAAAGTTCTATACTTTAGACCATATGTACAAATACAGACCAGGAAATGCCTAGCTGAGGGTTCAGCAATATTTCTTGGCAGACTGCCAAAAATACTCAAAACACTGACTGGTAAGATGTTGGCGTGCCTGGTCAGACAGTGGAGGGACCTGATCGTTGTTGTGACACACATACTAAGCAAAATGCCTTCACGTGTCATGCTCTGGTACTCATGCTGGGGGGGGCAAGTCAAGCGAAGTGATTTTTCCACTCGATTCAGCTCTGGTGAGCCCTCAATTGGAGCATGTCTAGTTTTGGACACCAAACTTCAGAAAATATGTTGGTAAATTAAAAAGAGCTCAGCAGAAAGCAACAAAAACTATTACACGTCAAGGAAACATGATTTAGAAGGAAACACTGGAAGAATAGCGATTAGTCAGTCTGAAAAAGAGAAACCTAAGGAAGGATTTAATAATAGTCTTCAGTTATTGAAGGGTGATGCTAAAGAGGGTGACAATAGACTATTCTCTGTGGTCACAGCAGATAGGACAAGGAAAAGTGGTCTTAAATTGCAGCAAAGGAAATTCAGTTAACTATTAAGAACCCACTGTGTGGGTGGTTAAGCACTGGAACAGGCTACCTACAGAGGCTGTGGAATCTCCATCCTTAGATGTTTTTAATAGCAGGTTACATATACACTTTTATAGAAGGGTTTAGACTTAGGATAGTTTAGACAGGTATGATCCTGCCTTGAAAAGGGGCTTGGAACAAATCCTAAGCTCCCTTCCAGCCCTACTTTTGTATGATATCAGCAGTCTCTTAAAGAATGGGGGTGGGTTGAAATATCAGGTTGTTGATCATTAAAAAACCCATGAGAAATATACAAGTTTGGCTAGAAGCATATTAGGCTAATAAAACAAATGAGAGCGTGAGACCAACCTGTAAAAAGAGCACTGGAAATGGCTCTTTATTTCAAAAGAAACTGGGACATGCACGACAACCAGAAAACAGTTTATTATCTGTCTTGGCAATGAGATGATATAAGCTCAGTTGTCAAAACTGAATTATCTGCTTCAGTTCTCCAGTCCCCCCAAGCTCTTTCTTTTGCTCAGGAAAGTGCTTTTGCTAAGGAAAGTGCGTAAAGCAGGTTAACTGCACCTTAGGTGTAACAATGGTGTAAATAACATTCTTCAGAAAGAACAGAAGACTTGAGCCCTGCTTTAAAGTTTATGAGCAAGACTGGTAGTCTCTACATTCTAAGATCTAGTGGACAATGTGTATAGAGACTGCTGACACAGTGCACTGAACCATCACAGCATGGACAACAGCTAAACAAACAAGGGAAAGTTAGAACTGCTTCTGCCCTTGACTGGTTCCAGTCCAGGAAATCAATAAAGATGTTCAGGCTGGCAAAGGTAAGTCTGTGAAGAGCAGAGAATGTCCCATGCTGTGTACAGCTGGCAACAGGATTTCCAAACGTGACTTACAGCAGTGGCACTGGCAGGTCTGCACAGGCAAAAAATGCAGGGAAAGTCCATATTTTATAGTGTATTACTTCTGTTCTTATTTTTTGTTAATGATATAATTAACCTGTTTAACCTTTGATGCCTGTCTGTCTCACTCATCTAGCTGACAAAAGGCAATGAATTGCACACATTAGTAAATATATCATATACAAATGTTAGTTGGAATGCCAACTGGACACTCACGCATTCCAGAGTCCAGCAAAATGTAAGCATTTATAACTGTAGTTACCCCCACCTCCAAACTTACATCCAATTCAAAAAACAGGTCTCTCTCTTTACTTGCAATCTCATAATCTGCTCTCAGTGCCAAATCATGGATCTTGGTACATTCTCCCAGGTCCATGCGCTGTTGGAAAGCAAAAAGAAAATTAATATTACAACTTTCTATTACTGCAAGAAGCAGAGGATATTTAAGTACTGACATCAATGTGTATTCATTCATTTCATGCATCACATCATCCTTAAAGGCATTTCAGGAACTGATCTACCCTCTTGGTCAACTAATGAGAAGTGACCAAAAGGTCTTCCATGTGTTCTTGTAGTGATCTATTTTGGCTAACTGTCAACAAAACATAATAGCTCTACAGTCACAGGAAAGTAGGATAAGCAGTTACCCAATCTTAATCCCGAAACTGCACAATGACAGGAAAATGGGTCTCACTAGGAAGAACACTGAGAAAGGGTCAAAATGAGCCTGTCAAAATTAAAGTGCTGCTTCCTGGTGAAGTGGTAAATTAGAGGAAAAAAGATATGGCCAGGGGAGCAGCGTGTCTAAGTCTCACAAACCCTTCCACAGGACTGACCCATCCTAATGTAGCAGGGCTTTTAAAATTCTGTTGGCCCAAAACAAAGGACTCTTTTGCACAAGACCATACAAATCAAACTGACAAAAAAGCCCAATAAGACAAAATCCTTTCCACAGAGTCTTCCAACCACACCCAAAAGAGCAAATTTGTAGCAGACGGTGTTAAAAAAAGTTCTCGATCTGTAGGCCAGCAGCCAAAAGTAATATTTTAAGCATTTAGTTAAAATGCCCAATAGATTACTTCTTTATCAGCAAGGCCAGTATTCATTTTGTTTTCAAACAGACAAAGGATGCTTAGCATCCTGAAAGCCATAATGCCGAAAGGCCTAAGTATACACAAGAGCACATGGGGTTAGACTGCAGCTCTGTGTATATATGTATCTTTATACTCTACATCACGAAAAAGCACACATGTGCCTTATCCTACAGAAGCAGACTGCACATGCAATACTGTATTCCCTTCCAGGCTCCTCAGAACATGAGCTAAGACGCAGATAATGATCAGGGGGTGAGAAAGATTAACACTAAGACTACGTATGGCTTAACCAGTTCTAACCACACAACTTGCTTGAAGAGCTGCTGATTGCTCAGCCTTCTATTTTGCTCTACGGGTAGGGCCTGGCTTAAATTGCAATTTCGCATTTTTCATGAAAATCATTAAATTAAGTGATTTTCATGAAAAATGCGACTTGCTACAAAATGCCATAATACGACCACTTGGCTTGGGGAGTTCCCCAGCAACGCATTTCATTGCAACAAGATGGTTGCTACAGACTGGGGGAAAGCATTTCCCAGCCCATAGTTTCTCAACCTGTGGTACACGTACCCCTGGGAGTATGAGACAAGCAGGGGGTACACAGGTACCCCAACACTGTCTCTCTTGTCCTCTTTTCCTCTCTCTCTTGCCCCTTCCTCCTCTTAAAACTACAGCAAAAAATTTGGTGCAGCTTAAAAAATTAAATTCCCCAGTAATAATTTGTTGTGCCACATTTTGGGTGGCACTGGGTTCAGCCTTCCTAGCTTTAGCCAATATCACCTCTAGCACAGGTACATACTTGAGTTGTGCACTGGTGGTGTAAAAGGTGGCAACCCTACCTGCACCAGATCAGACATCTGTCATATCATGGCCTTATATACACAGTCCTTCTTCCAACATATAGCACACATTAGTCTGTAAATATAAAATCCCCATGAAAATTGAGTGTTAGGGTACTTATTAAAATTTTCAGAAGTTAAGGGGTATTTGCTACTTAAAAGATTAAGAAATGCTGCCCCAGCCAGCAGCAAAAGCCTAGCAGCCCAGGGGTTGCAAAAGAGACGGGGGAGGAGAGAACTTGGAGAGGGGTAGGGGAGAGACTTTTTGCTTCTTCAGGCTAGAAAACTGCGGCACAAGGTGTTGGGAGCATCTGGGGACTGCCTTGGCAGATGGCCCTGACACCAGGTATAGAAGGGGCTGTTTGCTCCTCCAGACAGAAAACTGGGGTGCTAGGGTTTGAGAACACAGAGGAGCAAACAGCCCCTCACCTACCCAGTGCTAGGAGCATCTGCCAAGGCAGCCCCCAGACACACCCAACCCCTTCTACCCATTTCCCTGCCTAGAAGTGGAAAAAGCCCCTTCCTTTCCCCTGTCCCTTTTATAACCCGCTCCCCTGGGATACTAGGCTTTCGCTGCTGGCTCAGGAATGCTTTCAGAACAAAATGCAGCAGCCATCAGAACAAAAAGCATCCCCCCCGGGCATGAAAATTAGGGGTGCATTGATAGAGATTTTTGGGGCCAATACTGATGGCCAATTTTTAAGAAGCTATATTGACCGACACCAATACGATATGCAGTAGGGCAGGTTGGAGACCAGCACTGGGCTGATACATCTGGTGTGGGGGAAAGCAGGGAGGAGGTGGCGCAGATTGAGGCCCACAAGGTGAGAGAGCAGGGCAGAGGCAGGCACTGCTTAGCCAGGGCAGGGCATGGGATGGTGCCACAAGCAGCTCATCCAAGGAGTGTGTGCGGGGGCAGCTCCCACCCTGCATGCACCCTAAGAGGGCATGGGGGTGTGTGCCCCCAGATCTGTGTGGGGCAGGGCAGGGCAGGCTACTGCTGTTGGCTGGGGCCAGGGCTATGCTGGGCTCTTCCTAGTTGGGAGGTTGGAGCAATTGTGCTTGGGGCAGGTGACAGTACTGGGAGGGGGCTGGGGGGGGGGGCAAACGACTGCAGCCACCCCAAAATTTGCCATAGCATCCCCCTAGCCTCCTCCTAGCACCACTTCCACATACCCTCAGTGCAACCCATCCCATCCCCACCCTGCGGGAAGAGCCCAGTGCAGCCCCTGGCCCCAGCCTTCAGCAATAGCCCATCCCAGCCCATGCACAGATCCAGAGGCACATGTCCCCCATGCCCACAGGTGCACCTCCCCCAACCTCCGGATGAGCCACTTGCAGCTCCACCCCACACCCTGCCCCGTCCTGCCCCAGCTGAGCAGTGCCTGCCCCAGCCCCACTCCTGCCCTCATTGCAGGGGTTTCGATCTAGACCTCCACTCCCAATTTATCAACCTGACACTGGTCTCCAAGCTGCTGGGCTGTGCTCCAGCTGTGCACATGGACAAGGCTTTTACTGGCCACATTATCAACAACATTGGGCAAAAAAAGCTAATATCTAACAGAGTCAACATTCCCTCTATTGGTGCTGATCCAATATGGGACCAATGTATCGGTGCACCTCTAATGAAAATGGTGGCCCCCGCCACTACTGGCCCACAATATTAGCAACTGGCACCCACAATTTAAACCAGGACAACTCCTTATTGTGTACAAGTGAGGCAATAATTCCCACCTTCTTTATCTGCTTATTTCTTCTCTTTTCATTACACCATGTTATACACCATCTTACAAAGTACTCATATACTGATTCATATTACTATTCAAATTCTCCACCTCACAAAACAGCTTCACAGTAAGTGGACCATGCCACAAGTCCTGCTTTAAAACTGCTGATTTAAAATAGAGATGCACCAATACATCGGTCCATATCGTACTGGCACTGATAAAAGGAAAACTGACATTATTGGCAAGTGACTTTTTTTTGGCCAAAAGTGACTGATAATGTCACTGAAAAAATGCCACATGCTTGCGTGCAACTGTAGCATGCACCCAACCAGGAGTCCAGCCTGTAAGTGTGTGGGAGACAAGAGCGTAGGGGAGGGACAGAGACTCCCGCAGTGAAGGAGGGAGGGAGTGGGGCTGGGGCAGGGGTAGGTACTGTATAGCCAGGGCACATGATGGAGCAGCCCATATTTTGCCCTCCCTTGTGTTAGTATGATCTTTGGTTGGCAAGACTGAAACTATTCCGACTTGTCACCACTGAGCTATCTATTCATCTACACCTCCCTCAGATTGAACAGAAAAATGAGTGCTGCTAACCATGAGTATTAGACATAAGCACCACTCCCAGAAGCAAGTTCTGGGTGGAAATGAAATATCAATCTTTAGAAATAGCTCTGAAAGATTTACAAGATCAAACCAAGCCAACTCTCTTCCAGGGATTTAGAGAAGCTTCCAGTCCGGTCATTTTACTGAAGTTACAACTTTCAGCAATTCCAGAACTACATATGCACTTTCAAAGATTTCATTATGTGTGGCCACTGTATACTAAAATTCCTTTCCAACACTAGCTGAGGAAGTGGAGAAACCTCTTCTGAAAATCACAGACCAGGACTGTCATATTTCCAAAAGAAAGTTCAAGAAGTTTTTCCAAACTGAAGTGGTACCATCACTTTGGAGAGACATGTTCACAAGCTAAGCAAAGTAGGTCTCAACCTTGCTAGCTCCTCTTTCTCCAGACTTGGAAGACGGCAACATATCTCCAGGCTTCTCTCTTTCAGCAAGCAAGCATCTGCAGAAAGCCTTGGGTTCTACTTCCCAATGACTCGCAATGAATTCTAGATATCTGGATATTTTTACCAGGACCTGGACCTCCATATGCAACACTAATGCAAGATGACAGATTGTATAAAGACAGATCCCTGGAGGATGTTCCACTTACACAGTTTTCAGAATTGTTTCATCAGCTAATCCGGTAGTATCATTACCAGCAGACACCCTATCCAGGAGTACTGAAGTTTGTCTGCTAGTAAAAATATGCCCATTGCTATTTGAGAACTAGGGGTGCACCGAATTTTGGGGCTGATATCAATGGCAGATTATTGGCCAGCCATATCAGCTGATACCAATCCAATTACCGACATGCACTGGAGAGCAGCTTCCAGCTGGTAAGTCAGTTGGGGCGATGCGGCAGCTCCTGCCACTGCATGCATCACCAGAGGAAACATGGGGGGCACGTGACCCCTGCATCTGTGTGCTGGACAAAGGCAGGCTGCCCACTGCATGGTCAGGGTGATGCTGGGCTCTTCCAGCAGAGGTCTGGATAGGGGCTGTGCTCAGGGCAGGAAGCTACAAGGTGGCTGTGGATAGTTTTGGGGTGACCATAGCCCCCTCCCCCCAACACTGCTGACGCCTGCCCTGCCCCTGCATGCCGTCTTAACCTATCCCCCCAGCTGGGAAGAGGCGCAGTGGGCAGCCTGCCCTCATCCCACACACAGATCCAGGGGGCACATACCCTGGGGTGCACACAGTGGCAGGAGCCGCTCCCCCTCCCCACTCCCTGCACTCCCTGAATGAGCTGCCTGCAGCTTCATCCCACACCCCATCCTGCCCTGCCTGGGCAGTACCTGCCCCTGCCTCAGCCCCACTCTCCCTCACTGTGCCCTCCATGCTCCCCCTTCACCCCACAGACTTACCAGCCAGATGCTGCTCTCCAAGCTGCCAGGCTGCATTCCTGGCTACACGCATGCTCCGGTTATGCACATGCACATGGCATTTATCAGCAACATTATCGGCCACATTAGCCAAAAAAAGCTGTTTGCCAATAATGTCAATTTTCCTCTTATCAATGCCAATACAATATGAACCAGTACATCTCTATTGAGAACAAACGTCTAGAACATCTTGCGTGCATAACCCCTAAGCAAGGATGATCACAAGCATCAGCTTATGAGTTCAGATACACATACATGTAATGCAGAATAAGGACTCCAAGGAAGCTCAAGCATCGCTTCAGTCTACTTAGAGCACAGATTACAATATTTTACCTCCCACCTTCAGTTCCTCCAGAATTCACAACTATTCACACTGAGACTGGCAACATAATCACCACAGACTACATCAAACAATAAGCTCAAACTAATAGCAAAAGTCTAACCAAAATATCTTCATCTGCAAGCCTATGACTATCCCTTAGCACCATCATGTTTGGAACCAGGCTCAGCCATCCTAAATTGGAACTAGAAGAATATAAGTAGAGTTAACTAGTCTAATCAGATTGCAAACAGATGGTTCTTCTCACAGGTAGACTTGTCTGAAAACTGGTCCAACAGGAAGTAGGAAATACCACCGCAGTATGCATCTACAAGCCTACTGAATGGATACCCATTTGCTCTTCCAGGTCAGATTACCCTGGCTGTGACATTCTATGATTCCTTACAATATTCAGAGGGGCAGAAAGGTCAACCAGTATCACGACACCGATAGAACATTCCCACTTTTATCCCTACAGCCTCATGTGTCTCTGACTGAAGGAAATGTAAAGAAATCTAACTGCCAAGCTACCAATCTCTTAGAACCTCCAACACCACACAAAAGCTAGAACTACACTACATAGATTTGCTGGAAGAAATGTGAGCTTGTTAACTCGGTGATTCTTAGAGGTAACAACTCCTTTCTGCTAGCAAAGGAAAACCTGCTTTCTGACTGAAAGAAGACTCCTGGAACCAACTTCCCAGGGAAGTGGTGCTGGCTCCTACCCTGGGGGTCTTTAAGAAGCAGCTTGATGCTTACCTGACTGGGTAAACTGAGCCCAGTTTTCCTCACGTCTAGGCAGAGGGTTGGACTTGAAGATCTACAAGGTCCCTTCTGACCCTAATTCTATGATTCTATGATTCCTATTGCCACCTAGCAGCTGATAAAAAATGCCTGTAAACATGCCCACACTGGGTGTGCATATAGAGACAATATGTACCCTAAAAGCTTTATGCCAGCAGCTGCTCTCTGTCAGAACTTCTGCTGGTAGAAAGCTCATAATGTAGATAAAAGCCCTCAGATGCTCAGCATCAGAGACTCACCAAATAGAAACCAAACCACCACATTTCACTAAGCAAAGCTACTCAACATCCATTCTTCCTCCTGTGCTTCATGAAACCTTCCAATAAGCAACTTAATAGATTGCAATGAAGGTACACATGGAGGAAATAAAGGGGTCAAGCTGGCAGGAACCTTGTAACACCTTTCTAAAAGTATTTAGGAGATCTGAGCGATGGTTATCTGAAAGGCAGAGGCTTGCCCCAAGGAGCAGTGTGCCGACTATCCCATTTAATAAGGCCTCAAAACCCTCACACCCAACACACAACATTTTAAGACTACAAACTTCTAATAAAGCTGCTTTTGCATCCACTTGAGCGTTCCACTGCACTTCCCCACTTTAATTCACTCCTCAGCACTAATGGCAATGGCCGAGATGTATGCCAGAATATTAAATGCACCTACTGCATGCAGTGCCTGGGGCCAGACAAGTATACATGTCATATGCTGCTGCCTGGGGGGCTGGTCTAGCATGTGCTACATGTGATGGATACACCAAATTGGCTTCAGGCACTTGATGCAGCGCATGGGACCAATCTGCAGGCCTGATGCAGCTCACAGACCAAACCTGCACTACTTGAAGAAGGGATTCTATAAGTATCTTGGTAGCAAGAGGAGGATCAGGAACAAAATGGGTCCCTTACTGAATGACAGACGCAACCTTGCAACAGAGGAAGCAGGAAAGGCTGAAGTGTTTGATGCCCTTTTTGCCTGAGTCTTCACAGGCAAGGTCAGCTCCCAGACTACTACACCAGGCAGCACAGTTTGGGCAAGAGGCTAACTTACCTCACTGGTAAAAGAACAAGTTAGGGACTACTTAGAAAAGTTGGACACATACAAGTCCATGGGACCAGATGGATGAATCCAAGGGTGCTGAGGGAGTTGGATGCTGTGATTGCCAAGCCACTGGCCATCATCTTTGAAAAATTACAGCTATCAGGAGAGGTCCCCGATGATTGAAAAAGAACAAATATAGTGCCCATATATAAGAAAGGGAAGGAGGGGGAGTTAGGAAACTACAGACGAGTCAGCCTCACCTCAGTCCCTGGAAAAATCATGGAGCAGATCCATAAGGAATTCACTTCTAAGCACTTGGAGAAGGTGGTGATTAGGAACAGTCAGCAGGGATTCATCAGGGGCAAGCCATGCCTGAGCAACCTGCTTGCCTTCTATGATGAGATGACTGACTCTGTGGATGCATGGAGACCAGTGCATGTGATGTGCCTTGATTTTAGCAAGGCTTTTGATACGGTTTCTCACCACATTCTCCCAGGCAAGCTAAGGGAGCACGGACTGGACGAATGAACTGTAAGGTAGTGAGAAAATTGGCTGGAGTTTCGGGCTCAAACAGACATCAAGTCATTGATTACTACTAGTTGGCAGGCGGTATCAAGTGGGGTGCCTCAGGGGTCGGTCTGGGGGCTGGTTTTGTTCAATGTCTTCATCAACAACTGGAAGATGGCATAGAGTACACCCTTCAGCAAGCCTGCAGGGGACACCAACCTGGGGGGAGTAGTAAATATGATGGAGGGTAGAAGTAGGATTCAGAGTGATCTAAATTGGAGGCTTGGGACAAAAGGACTCTCATGAGGTTCAACGAGGACAAGTGCAAAGTCCCACACATAAGATGGAACAATCCCATGCAC
>JAGPOW010002067.1:10787370-10797641 GCA_030014935.1 Caiman crocodilus
ATGGGGGTTACAGTGGACAATAAGCTGAATATGAGACAGCAGTGTGCCCTTGTAGCGAAGAAGGCTAATGGCATACTGGGCTGCATTGGTAGGAGTGCTGCCACTATGTCAATCAGTAGGGGAAGTGATTATTCCCCTCTATTCAGCACTAGAGAGGCTGCATCTGGAGTACTGTGTTCAGTTTTGGGCCTCCCACTACAGAAAGGATATTCACAAATCGGGGAGAGTCCAGCAGAGGGCGACAAAAACAAATCAAGGGCTGAAGCACATGACTTATGAGGAGAGGCTGAGGGAACTGGGCTTATTTAGTCTAGAGAAGAAGACACTGAGAGGGGATTTAATAGCAGGCTTCAACTACCTGAAGCAGGGTTCAAAAGACAATGGGGCTAGACTGTTCTCAATGGTGGCAGATGACAGAACAAGGAGCTAGGGTTTCAAGTTGCAGCAAGGGAAGTTTAGATTAGGTATTAGGAAGAATTTTCTCGCTAGGAGAGTAGTAAAACACTGGGACAAGTTACCCAGAGAGGTGGGAGAAGCTCCTTCCTTGGAGGTTTTCAAAACCCAGCTACACAAAGCTTTGGCTGGGATGATCTAGTTGGGGATGGTCCTGCTTTGAGCCGGGGGCTGGACTAAATGACCTCCTGAGGCCCCTTCTACTCCTAACTTTCTATGATTCTATAGTCATCCAGCCTCCAGAACTGCATGAGTTTGACACCCATGTTCTAAAGCCCTCTGCAAGGGGAGTACAAGATGGAACCCAAGATGTGCAGGTGACAAAGCAAGAAGAAAAGGCAGGAGAGCCCTCTCACATGATGGGATAGAGGCTGATGCATGGCAAGAAAGAACAAGACCAAACTCCAAGTTTCTTTACTAGGGTCTATTTCGACACTATTTTAAAAATATAAGGAAGTGTCTACAACTAACAATTTTACCCCAAAATTTAAACATTTTGGAAGCTACAGTAATATATTCAGCAGCAATCTAATTCTTATGTGGCAGTGACAAGCTGTGCTGTGCTTTCTTTTGAAAGTATCACAGGGTATACAGTAATTAAGCAATCTTTTGAGGTATCTGTTATCCAAACTATTTTACAATTTTTTACGCAGGCAGCCAAAAAGATATTTTGAACTAAAGCACTTCTGAGCATCATCCCTCTTTGCTCCCACAGAACATTTCTGAACTGAACATGTAAGATTAGATGGGCAGATGCTAGAAAAGCAGGAAGATGTGACTTTTTTTTCCATGTGCCAATTAAACAAATGTGCTCCAACATACCTCATCTACCTCCTTTGCCAAACCAGATTAAAAACAAGATTACAGACAACTGTAAATTGCCATTAATACTCTCAATATATTGTCCTTTGCATCAGGGGAGATGAAAACAATCTGACTTACTAGCAAGCCCTTCAGCTATGACCATGCTGTTCAGGACTGAAAAGTTGGGAGGCAGAGTGATACAGCGGGAAGGGGAAGAAGACCAAGAATTAAGTTAAACTGAAAAAAAGAAAACTGCCACCGTGCCAAACTCCTGATATTTACATGGAATGATATAGCATGTCACCTCTGGAAACTAAAGTCATTTTGTGCGCCTTTTAAAAGAAATGGAAAGTCATTTTAGGTCAGAACTATTTCAAATTGAAAAGACTATCTATCTGGGGTCAAGATAAAAGTGTTTCTAGGATCCTCATTTTCAAGTACTTCTAGTCAGTTCTGTGCTGGATCTTTCAGCAGCTGCATGTCTAGGTCAGAGACTGGTTACATTAGAATGTGTGCACTAGAACATTCAGAATTTGAGTCTAATATTTCCTAACTGGTCCCTCAAATCGTACAGGGATCCATCCCACACAGTTTCCACTAACTCAGGGCTTATTCCTATTTACAAAGACTCACACTTACCGTTCCTGCCAGAATATCATGAGGGCAGCAGTCCAGAAGATGGCTCTTGCAGACACGATCATCAGTAAACTTCACCCTTTGTCTGGTTTCATCTCCTGAAATTCAGGTGTGGTTTCAAATAAGAAAGCATTAGAATACTGATAAAAGCATGAAGGTGTTGGTATGATGATTTTGCCTTAATATGTGGATTAAAAAAAATTACTTCACCTTCCTGTTCCCCAAGATTGTTTGAAAAAGCTGAGTTAGGGATAAATTATTCTGGATTTTTTTACAACTGGCAACTGAAACATTATTTTTGCATCTATACATCAAGTATATCACATGTTAAATGGAGTGCTGGCAAGACAAATAGTGTCTATCACCTGTCATCCATGTAAAGAGACAGCACAGCCAGAAAAAAAAAAAGAGAAAGACAGACAGACAACTTGGCTGACAGCCATAATGTTTTGTGCCTTTTTTTTTTCCCAATATACAAAGAGTATGTAGGGGACAGGAGATACTAAAACCCATGCTATCAGAGGGCCATGAATCACAAAACAGGGCTGAGCTTGGCAAACTTTACAGGCAACTGCTATTTACTAATCCAGTAACCTAATGCATCAGTTCAATTGGTTTGGGCAACCAAATTGTGTAGTGTGTTGTCCAAGGCCACGTGAAAAATGGAGCTTGTAGGTATTGGCCTGGAACATGAAACGTATTTCCCACCCACTTCCCACCCACCAGAAGACATTTTGTACTTGGGAGCCACTTAAACAAGACAATATCAGAAAAGCAGAAAAAGGAAAAAAAAAAGAAAAAAGAAACAAAGTTAGTCAATACACACTGCGAGCTCCAACACATACTATACCCATCTGCATTCTTCAAGACCTCAGCTGTAGAATTTTATGCCCACTGTTGAAAAGTTTTAAAGGAAAAGTTTTCTTGCCCACACCTGCAGTAAGGAAGTCAGGGGAATGATACATAAAAGTAAAGGCAAAGTGGCAATGGTATGTGACAATTTTAAAGCTAATCTGTGTATATGACACAGGTATGTGTAATACTAAAGTATGAATATAGCTTAGGATTTGCAAGCATCCAGGATTAATGTAGTGTCTATTGAAAATGTTTTCTTTCTTTTTTTTTTTTTTCTTTCTTTCTTTCTTTCTTTCTAAGCTACACTTTTAAAGTTACTCGTGAGGAAAAAGCAAACACTTTTTTTGTTATAACAGCTTTAAAAATTGGTTGTGACTCACGGCTCGATGAACATGAGGCTTTTCTGCAACTCCCTTGCAGATTGATGTAGGCAGGCAAAGATACATTGAACCTTTATAAATAAAATAGAGGGGCCACAATTGTTCAGTTTGTATGAAATAAAAATATGGGAAGCAATTCAAAAGCAACTCAATACACAAAGAAAGAAAAAGCACTTATTCACTTACGAAACAAAGTGCAAAATACCTGGATAGCCCTGCTAAGTGTCAGAGTGCGTTTAAATAGTCAATAACTCAGTAGAAGAGAAGATACAAACCATAGCAAGGATACAGTTTTGCACAAGATGCGACATTCCTTTTCTTGGGCAATATCTAGGAATACCAACTTCTAAACACAAACCTACCTATGTACACTTCTGTGTGAAAGGTGTTGATTAAATGCAGACCTTTTGCTGTGGGCCCCCCATTGGAAAGCCTCTCCAAATAGATCATCACGAAGTGAGGAAGTTGAGACTTTCAGCTCTCCTTGCAAGTGCAGCAGTAGAGCGATGGGACACTCAGGACTGCATTTTCTGTGGGGGAAGCCTGAGATTTTCTGCACTGCAGAACTAGATACCAAGGGTATTTTCTGTTGAGGGTTCCAGGTAGCCTCAGAAAAAAGGCTACAAAGACTAAACCGTAGGCTTACTCTACTTACAGCAACTGCAGTCCCAGAACATTGTTTCTGGACTATTTTATGGGGTTTACTATAAATATACTTTTGGTGGGTGGCAGCACCTAGACAGAGGAGGAAACTCTGAGAGGGCCCAATCTTTCAAACCTAGGCTCCTTAGTGAGTCAGCCAAATATCAGTTGTGGACACTCAAAGTTGACACAGACACATGCAGAACAGATGCTGATGCTCAAATGCTAAACCCAACCACTTGAAGGTGAGCTGTGGATATTCTGATAAGGAGCCCATGTTTGAGAACGAGGCCTGGATGCTCAATGTGTCCTCACCGGTCCCGTGCGAGGACAGGAACTGGAATAACAGCACATTTTAAGTCTGACTTAACACACGCAAATGCTTCCAGCTGCTAGCAGTTCTAGACAGATCATGACAGGCTCTAAACATCTCAGCAGAGGGTCCACACAGGCAGCATCAAGGGTATCACCAGCAAGAAAACCCGACACTGACACCGGGCCTCTGCTGCCAGAGAGGGCAGCAAGAGATCGGATTGTGCGTGTCCCTGTTTGGGGCAGAGGATCAAAGCCAGGGCCCAGAATGCTAGCTGCAGGGAAAAGAGCAAAGGGGCTAAAGCAAGACCTGGGAGTCAGAGGTCCTGCCAGGATAATGGGGTCAGAGGTAAGGGGGCAAGAACCAGGCTCAGGGTGAGCCGACGTCCCACAGGCTGAGGGAGAAGAGGGAGGGTACAAAGACCAGGCTCAGGAGGAACCAGCGCTCTGACGGGGAGGCAGCTATCCTACAGCGGCCCCTGCCTGGCCCACCAGGAGCAGAAGGATCGCGACTCGGGCACAAGGCCCTATTAGCGCCCCAAGGGGCTTGAGGCGGCCGGGATCGGGCCCAGCGCCAGCGCTAGCGCCGCGGACGGAGGGGACGCAGGAGGTGCAGGCCCGGCTGGAGGATGTGCAGAGCCGAGGCAGGGATCGGGCCCGCGCGGGGAGTGGACGAGGCCCAGGGCCGGGGCGGCTCCGTCCCCGGCCGCGCCCGCCCGGGCCAGGCCTGCGCGACTGCAAGGCCGCGGCGCTTCCTGCAGGCCTCGCCGCGCTACTCACCGTCCCGGGCCGTGCCCATGAGCTGGTCCAGCAGCGCTCGCATCTGGGCCTGGGCCGACATGATGTTGATGTTGTTGTTGATGATGATGATGATGGCGGCGGCCTCTCGCTGAGGGACCCCCGTGGGGTAGGCGGGCGGCGGCGGCGGCGGCGACTCTGGCCTCTACTGGCGCCGCGGGGAACGCTGGGAGGAAGCGGCCCCGCCCGGCAGCGCGCGGAGGCCTGGGACATGGAGTCCAGCCAGAGCCCGGCCTCGGCTCCTCCTGCCCCGGTCTCTAATAATCGTCTTGGTAGGATCGTTTCAACCCTGGCGATGTAGGTAGCCTAGCCAAAGGAAATGATCTGGTGAGCAACTTGAATATTAAAGGTAGCCTGGGCGACAGCAACCTTGAGCTCGTGAGGTTCACTGTCTGCCATAAGGCAGACAAATCAACCAGCGGAATTAAAGTCCTGGACTCCAAAAACCCAACTTGCAAGAGGCTTAGGGCATTAGTAGGGGAGACGATGGAGGACCAGGGACCACAGGCAAATGCAGTGTGTGAAGAGTGGTTGTTCTTCAAGGACATGATCCTTGAAGCACAAAAAAAGACCATTCCCCTGCAGAGGAAAGGTAGAAAGGCTGGCAAGCCCTCTTGGCTTAATAGGGATATCATGGTCCTCTTGAAAAAGAAAAAAGAGGCATACACACAATGGAAGCTAGAGACAGTCCTCAAGGAGGACTATACACTAGCAGTCCACACATGTAGGGAGAAGATTAGGAAATCTAAGGCAGCGACTGATTTTATGTTAGTGATGAGAATCAAGAACAATAAGAAGTCCTTCTGTAAGTATGTAGGCAGTAGAAGGAAAACAAATGAAAGTATGGGACCTCTGCTTAACACCTCAGGACAGCTGGTAATGGACACTCAGGAAAAAAGATGAACTCCTGAATGCCCACACTGCTTTGGACCAAGCCATCACTGGACCAAGGGGAAAAACATGCTAGATAAGCTTCACAGGGGGCGTGGTGGGATTGACCGTCTTCCTACTGTTGATGCTGAACTTGTACATGACCAACTAGAAAAGCTAGAAATTTATAAGTCAGGAGGACAGGATGAATTCCACCTGAGAGTACTGAAGGAGCTGGCTAAGGTCATTGCGGGACCTCTGGCAAAACTTTTCCAAAACTCATGGTGCTCAGGGGAGATCCCTGAGGATTGGAAGACAGCCCATCTCATGAGTTTTGCCTGTCAGCAGCTAGAGGTGCAGGGCCCCAGAAGCCCTGCACCGATTTCCTTGACAGCTGGCAGGCTTCGTGGCCTCAGCAGGGGCTAGCAGGCCTGCAGCTTTCACCCTGCTGCACCTTAACACACACAGCGTCACGCATGTCACGAGTTTTGTTTGTCTGCAGCATGAGGTGTAGTTTCCCCAAACCCCTGCACCTATCTCCTTGAAACTTGGCAGGCTTTGTGGCCTCAGAAGGGGCTAGTATGTCTGAAGTTTTGACCCTGCTGTGCCTTAACACATACATATGACCTGAGTTTTGCTTTCAGGATTTTGGGGTGCAGTTTCTCCAAACCCCCTCCACCTATCTCCTTGAAATTTGGCAGGCTTTGGTGCCTCATCAAGGGCTATGTACACATGACATGAGTTTTGCTCTCAAGACTTTGGGGTGCAGATTCTCTGAACTCCCTGCACCTATCTTCTTGAAACTTGACATGGTTCATACCCTCAGAAGGGGGATACCATTTCTGCAAGGTTCATCCAAATCAGGCCAGAAATGACAAAGTTATAAGCTGTTTCAACCTTCCCTATTGTAGCCTATGGGTGAAATGGCAAAACAGCCTCGAAATGGCAAAACATTTCTACTTGCCTCATTTTGTTTTGTTTTGTTTTGAGGCTGTTTCAACCATATCGGTTCCATTTCAGTTTTGCTGTTTTGAGCTCGAAACAGGTTGAAACAGCATCAAAACAGCGCCAAACAGTGTCAAAACAAAACTGGAGTCAAAACTGGTGGTGAAATTTCGCACAGCCCTACTGTTCCCCAGGGCACCCTTGGAAAAACAGGAGTAATGGCCACAAACTCCTGGAAGGCCACTTCAGGCTCAACTGTATGAAAAACGTCTTCACAGTCATGGTGTCTACACTGTAGAATAAACTCCCACAGGGGTGGTGCAATCATCTACCCTGGAAACCTCCAGACGAGACTGAACGGTCAGCTTACTGGGGTCACCTGACCCTACTTGTCTTTCCTGCCTAATGCAGGGGGGCTGGACCCAATTGTGGAATCAGAAAGAAATAAATGCCATAAACTTTGATCATATGAATTATAAGATGACATAACCACTTTGTGGGGAATTGCTGGCTCTGTACAGTAGAACAGATAAGGGAAAGTGTTTGTTCTTTGTAACTCCTCTGCAACTGCTTCACTCACTGTGGCCTTGAAGATAGCAAAAAAGTATGTACAACTCTGATTTCCAGATGCAAGAAGGGAGTGTAATTTCTCCCTTTGTCTCCCCGCATAGTTCCCATCCTGATAACAGCAAAGCAGTGTGAGGTAATGTTTGCAGCTGCTTTTCTAGCTAATTCCACTATATGATCACATGAGTTGTAAGCGACTGTTAAAAAGTATATAAGCCTCCTGCTTTTGCTCTTGGGGGGAACCCCTTCCAAATGTTTGGCAAATCCATGTCACTTTGGAGTCCCTCCCACAGCCGTAGTTTCATTTAAATAAAAGCTTCTGCTGACCTGACCCAAAAGTATGCTGCGTGTGTTTCCACAACACAATGATCTTGCAAGAACCCTTCCAGCCTCTAACAATCTATGAATCTTTCTGCTACAATAACGACAGCAAATGATAATACAATAAATAAACAACAAACAACAAATGAATACCTTACAAAGAAACATGTTAAAAATCATAATATCTGTGCTATCCTAACACTGTAGAAGGTAGTCCTGCCTCACAACCTTGCCACCTGAATGGACTTGGTGTGTAAGGGGGGCTCTTGTGACAGGTAGGATTTGCTATTCAGTGTTAGAACCAGACTTAATGGTTGCCTCCCTGGACAACTGTATTACAATATGCTGCACTATAGACAGTTTCCTGGAATGAAGGGGTTATTTGCTGCTACACATCACCTGCCACCTCTTGGCCCTGCATCTCTGGAAGCTTTAGCAGTTCTGGTGGAAAACCTCTTGTTTCCAAGTGAAGATGGCTTTCACACTTAATCTGAGGGTCCCTGTTCAGCTGTTGGCTGCTGTCTGTGGTAAGCAAGCTAGCCCAGCAAGGAATCCTTGTAGTTGGGCCTTCTTTTGCTGCTTTTTTTGTTTTTCCTGTTTTGAGCACTGCTTGGGCTAATTTATTCAGCTGGCCACAAGATGATGCTGCTAACCCCAAAGTTGAGAGTCTAATTCCCCATACAGGTCATGATGAGTCTGGGTACATTTTTTTATAAGAACTGTTTAGGAATAACATTGCTGCATTCATGCTGGTGGGTTGAACTAGATATCCTTGAAGTCCTTTCCAAATCTATGATTCTATGGAGGATCCTCCCTGCTGCTCTATGGGAAATTTGTGTTCCTGCCCCAGGGAAGGCTACCTGGAAGTATTTGTTTCAGAACCTGAATCACTGTCAGCCCTTCATCCCCTCCAGCAATTGACAACACTGTAACCACAGTTCCCAGAGACAGCCCCCCTGCCTGGAAGTTGACCTATATGAGCTGCAGCCTTCAAACTTTCCCTGAGACATCTGAAATGCAACAGTGAAGACTCATAGTTTCATAGTTTCATAGTTTGCAGGGTTGGAAGGGACCTTAACAGATCATCAAGTCAAGATCATCAAATTAATGCTGACTTTGTGAATGCTGGATACCTTCAAGTCAGCCGGACCTGACAATCTTCACCCCAGGGTACTCAAGGAGCTGGCGAGCATCATAGCATGGATCTTTGAAAACTCTTGGTGCTCTGGTGCAGTGCCTGAAAACTGGAAGAAGGCCAATGTGGTGCCTATCTTCAAGAAAGGGAGGAAAGTGGATCCGGCTAACTATAGGCCCATTAGCTTGACTTCTATCCCGGGGAACATCTTAGAAAAGTTTATTAAAGAGGCCATCCTTAATGGACTGGCTGACGCCAACATCTTAAGGGATAGCCAGCACGGGTTTCTTGCGGGTAGGTCTTGCTTGACCAATCTCATTTCCTTCTACGATCAGGTGACCTATCACCTGGACGAGGGAGAAGAAATTGATGTCATAAATCTTGACTTCAAAAAAAGCCTTCAATCTGGTTTCCCATGATCACCTCTTGGAGAAACTGGCCAATTGTTGCCTTGGGTCCTCCACAATCCACTGGGTGGAAAATTGGCTCCATGGTCGGACCCAGAGGGTAGTAATTGATGGAAGTCACTCATCATGGTGTACTGTGACCAGTGGGGTCCCCCAAGGCTCTGTTCTTGGACCCATACGGTTCAACATCTTTATTAATGATGTGGACATTGGAGTCAGAAGCGGACTGGCCAAGTTCGCGGATGACACCAAACTTTGGGGCAAAGCATCCACACCAGAAGACAGGCGAGTGATCCAGGCTGACCTGGACAGGCTTAGCAAGTGGGCGGACGAGAACCTGATGGTGTTCAACGCCAATAAATGCAAGGTTCTCCACCTTGGGAAGAAAAACCCACAGCATCCTTATAGGCTCAGCAGTGCTATGTTGGCTAGCACTTTGGAAGAAAGAGACTTGGGAGCCATCACTGGCCACAAGATGAACATGAGCCTGCAGTGTGATGCTGTGGCTAGTAAAGCAACCAAAATGCTGGCTTGCATCCATAGATGCTTCTCAAGCAAATCCCGGGACGTCATTCTCCCCTTGTACTGGGCCTTAGTGAGGCCGCAGCTAGAGTACTGTGTCCAGTTTTGGGCTCCACAATTCAAAAAGGATGTGTAGAAGCTTGGGAGAATCCAGAGGAGAGCCACACGCAGGATGAGCGGTCAGAGAAGCAGACCCTACGATGACAGTCTGAGAGCTATGGGGCTCTATAGCCTGGAAAAGCTCAGGCTTGGGGGTGATCTGATGGCCACCTATAAGTTTATCAGGAGTGACCACCAGTATCTGGGGGAACGTTTGTTCACCAGAGCGCCCCAATGGATGGCAACTAGGTTGAATGGTCATAAACTACTACAAGACCATTTCAGGCTGGACATAAGGAAGAATTTCTTCAATGTCCAAGCCCCCCAGGTCTGGAACAGCCTGCCATCAGAGGTGGTTCAAGCACCTACATTGAACACCTTCAAGAGCAAACTGGATACTTATCTTGCTGGGATCCTATGACCCCAGCATTTCGAGCCGGTCCAAGGCGGTGATCCTCCCCCTTTATGCGGTGTTGGTCAGGCCACAGATGGAGTACTGTGTCCAGTTCTGGGCGCCGCACTTCA
>JAGPOW010002067.1:10800937-10817793 GCA_030014935.1 Caiman crocodilus
CCAAATGAGGTTTATCCTGCATTACTAGTCACCCCGGCCGTGGCCAGCGAGCTGGCTGGTGGCCCTAGCACCCTGTTGATGCCCTCTGTGCCTCCTGACTGACACGGGTTTCCCCTTTGCTTTTCTGTTGTGTAGAAGCCTATATACCTTGGTGGTTCACACCCACAATGCACAAGTGCTGGCGGGCCGCCCCGATACACTGTGGCAACGGTGCCTGGGCCCACCAGATTCCCCACCAGCCTATCCAGCATGGCGCACCTCGTATAAGCCTCCAACCACCCAGACTGGTGACCTGCAGTGGCGGTTGCTGCACGGCATCCTAGCCACTGGCACATTTGCATCCCACTTTGACCCAGCTGCCTCGACGGCCTGTCCCTTTGTCCGGAGGGTGTTGAGGAGACCCTCTTTCATGCCTTCCTCAACTGTCCCTGCTTGTGGTCACTCTTTGTCACCCTTGATCTCCTCCTGCGAATGCTGGGCAGGAGTTTCTCGGAGACTACCTACGTGTGCTCCTACCCATACCGGCTGGCCGAGAAGGGCCCCATTTGCCTGGCCAACTTCTTACTGGGTCAGGCCAAGCTGGCTGTCTTCAAAAACTGCCAAAACTGACTTGCCAGAACCAGCTCAGATGATGCCTTGTGGCTTTTCCACCACCTGGTGCAGGTGTGCCTCTCACTGGAGTTTGAGTACGCTGTGCTGTGGTGGGCAGTGCCTGCCTTTGGGACACACTGGGCCCTTGAGGGAGCACTGTGCCATGTGGAGGATGGCCATCTCAAATACGTGTTCTGATGTCGTGATCGGGCTGGCTTGGTGTCGGACTATGACTTCCAGCTCGTGCTGCGGCCTGGGCCCTCACAAGGCTGCTTTTTTTGCTCTCTTTTTGTGTGGGAAGTTGAAGGTGTCGTCACATGTATTGCTGGATAGAGCAGGGTATGAATTGTTTATTTATAGTTATGACCGTGTTGCCAGCACTCCGACCACATAACTAGCATGTAAGACATGATGTGGAATGTATCGAAGGTGTCTGTTGTGGTTTGATGTGATAAATGCAATGACATGGTGTTCTTGGTTTGATAGTAATTTGTTTGTTTTTTGCTTTGTAAGCAGTCAACCTTTCTGTATCCATGAACCCGTGAATAAAGTAGTTAAAAAGTCAAGTCCTTCCTTCTGCTTTGGATACTTCAGACCAGGCTCACGTGAAGCTGTGTGGGGCAATCCTGAACATAAGACTCCCTGGCTTTCTGTCTCTTTTCTTTTCTGACTCCCACCTATCTAAAGATGGTTTGCTTTTGTTTATTCCCCTTTCTGATTTTTTTATTGTATTTTTGCCGTGTTTTTTTTTTCTCTGCTCTCTGTCCCCTCCCCCTCTACTTCAGGTTTCTCTGTCTGAGAGTTGCTAGTTCACAGCTTTTTTCTTACTGTTTCTTTTCTTTCTTGCTTGCTTGCTTGTTGCAGGGAGCTATCTTCTTGTATATCTTGCCTTTCGAGGGGTGCTCTTAATCCCCCCCTTTTTTTCCTTTTCTGTGTTTCTACTCTTATTACTAACATTCATAAGCCCTCCCCCTGACTCTTTTTCACTCCTTGTCTCCCCACTTTGGGCACTTACCCTCCCTTTTAGCTTTTTATGACTGCATTCCCACACACCTATCTCTGTAGTTAATATACACATTTTTTTTCATTCCCTTAGTTTTAGATTTTGGAATTAACTCTGTCCTAGCAGGATTGGCCATTCCTACACCCAGTGGCTGGCATGGGGATGCCTCTCAAGACCTCCCCCTTAACCATGACTTTAGGGTTCATACCCCTCCCTATGTTGGGGTCGAGGTCTATGTAGGTACCCTAGCTGATTTCATGGGATGGCATAACATACATTACACTGGTTGTGTTAACACGGTCCCAGTGGTTTGAATGAGCACTTCCACCCTGGTCAACAGGGTGTGCATGGAGGGCCTGGACATTGTGGGCATACACTATCTTGTCATGTCCCTAGATACCCAGTCAGTGAAAGTGGTGATTTCTAATGTGCCCCACATGTGTTTGACCAGGAACTGGCCAAGGGACTCAAGCCCTATGGGATTCCTATGACTCCCTTTTGCCAACTGATGATCAGAAGCAAGGACCTGTAGCTGAAGCATGTCCTGTCTTTTTGAAGGCAGACTTTCATGCTTCTCAGGGAGGTCCCTCAGTCTCTGCCTCACTCCTTGAACCTCACGCTCAATGGGTGGAGGTTTCTGATGTATTTTTCCTTGGGGGAGACTATGTATTTCCAGTGTGGTAGCTCTTCCCACCTGGCAGCCCAGTGCCCACAAGGAGAAGTGGCTGGTTCATCAGTGACTGCAGCAGCACTGATGGATGACACAGCCACCTCTGGGACACAGGCCCCACCCAGTGAGGCTGGGAGCTCTTCCTGACCTCATTTCACCCCTGTTCCATCCAAGGGGGCTGGGGTCTCCAGCGTGAAGGCACCATCCAGCAGAGGGGATGGGACTACTCCCCAGCCCTCTCCTCTGCCCATCCAACCTACAGTGCCCACCCCCACAGTGCAGAGGCCTCACCAGTGGAAGGGCTGATGCCTCCACTTGCCCCCTGCATGTCCCGACTGTGTTAGTCAAGGTGGCTTGGATGGCCTGTGACTGTGGCACCAAGGCCCTGTCATAGAATGGGGCTCAGGCCTTCTTCTGGTTGGCCTCCACCATAACCTTGTCTGAGGTGGCTGGCCCTGGTGGAGTGGGCTAGCAGCAGTCTGGCCCATCCCCTATGAATGGAGGCTGCCTGCCGCTCCTCCAAAGAAAAAGAAGAACAAGGAGAGGAAGATGAAGGGGGCCTCTCAGGACACCCCATGCCTGCTGGGACCCTCCTCAGCCCGTGCCAGGGGGGGTCCTCGCTGGAGAGCCTGACCCTGCTCCGGCTGTCCTGCCGGTGACCCTGTTGCATGGGGCCACGGCTGAGGAAGAGTCAATGGCGGGGAGGGGGGTGATGGCAGGATCACCAACCCCTTGCTTGTCTCCCAGCTCCTGGAGTTTGGTGGCAGTAAAGGTGATACAAAATGCCTCTCTTCTGAAGGCCTGACCCAGGAGGCAGAGGAGTTTGCTGACCTCTTGGTCATGTCCCAGCCTACTGATTTGGATGAGGAAGCAAGTGAGATGGAGATCCAGCTTTCTGGGTGTCATAAGCAACCTCTCGCCTGAGGCCTTGACCACCTGTCTGGGCATGCACTCTGTCTGCAGTGTGGGTCATCTCCTGCGTGACATCCAGGCTGCCCTCCCAGTGGAGGAAGCAGCCACCTGTGCCTCCTGACAGTGACACGGGTTTCCCCTTTGCTTTTCTGTTGTGTAGAAGCCTATATACCTGGGTGGTTCATGCCCACAATGCACAGGTGCTGGTGGGCCGCCCCGATACACTGTGGAGACCTAACCACCTCTCTCCCTCCAAAAAGGCATGGATCACTCTCCTGGAGTTGGTCCTTGACCTGGATGATGAGAGGAGGTTGTCATGCTTGGACATTGAGGGTGTAGACATAACATTTTCAGGTAAGCTCCCACCTGGGGTGTGGCCTTGCCACTCTTTGTTGGAAACATCCAGCCCACATTAGCAGATCCCCAACAATGGTCACCCCTGACTGTTGGGGTCTCCTGACCTTTTTGAAGCAGACCGAAGGACAGAATAATGTAGCAGGGCACATCACCCAGTGGTGCACAGACCCTAAGTTTTTTATCAAGGCTTCCAGGGCTTATGCCAAACTTATGCAGCAAGATGTAGGTACCCGGCAGATGGCTTATCATTTGGAGAAACTCACACAGTGGATGAGAGACATGTAGGGCCTGGGGGTGGTCCCTGGAGTAGAATAAGGCACAATAGGCCTTTCCCAACCTGTCTCCCTGTCTTGCTCTGCTCTTGGGTGCTCACTTTTCCATCCACACCTTGCCACACTCTTCCTGTCCCCTACCCACTCCCATGGCAATCATGATCATTGGCACTTTTAACATCAATGGGTGTTGAGATCCAGTGAAATAGCAGGCCATTCTGAAGCTCTTGCACCAGAAGTGGCAGGCCATCACCTTCCTCTAGGAGATACATTCCGACAGGCTCACCCAGGTGACCTAGCATACTGCCTGGTGAGCCCACTTGCTCCAGAGCCATGGCACCAACCTCAGTGCTAGGGGTCGCAACTCTCTTATCACTGCAGCTGCGGCTCAAGCTGTGCTGGAACAGGAGGTTGTCCGCAGCTGTCTGCTGGCTGCCTGCATCACCCTAGCACAACACCACCTGCTACCCATCAACATATAGCACCCACTGATGGCCAGGAGAGGGTCATTTGTTTGAGACCTTGGCTGCTGTCCTGCGCAATGCTTGTGAGGATGATGACCTGCTTCTCATAGGTGGGGACTTTAACTGCACCACTGATGCCTCACTTGACTGCACGGGGCCTGCACCTCACCTGCCCTCAACCCACAAGCTGCCGCCTGCCTTGAAGACCATGCACCACATCAATATCTGCCAAGCCCTGCATCCTGATGTGCACCAGTACACCTGAGCCAGGATGCGTGCCAGTGGTCTAACTATAGCCTGCCTTGACTGCCTTTATGTCACAAAGCAACATCTGCCACTCCCGCACAGCGACCACATCATTCCCTCGTGCCTGTCAGATCATGGTCTGGCCTACTGTGAACTGAGCCTGCCTGGCAGAATCTGCATGCAGGCAGCTAATTGGTACTTCAGTGTCAGCCTGCTCCAAGACTCCTACTTCTGGGACTGCTTTGCCCAGTTTTGTTGGGGCTGGGAGGCTGCAAGACCATGCTACTCCTCCTGAAAGCTATGGTGGGACGTGGGCAAGGTACAGATCTGGGCTTTTTGCCAGCAGTACACCTGGCTGGCCACGAATGACCTACGCTGCTGTATCCAAGAGCTGCATGAAGATGTGGCCGAGCTTGAGGCCACCCTGCTGATTGCTGGCAGCAAAGCAGTGCTGTGCCAGAGCCTCCATTTCCGTAGGAAATGCCTGAGCAACTTGGTGGAGAGCACAGCCTGTGAAACGAGGATCCACGCCTGCTTCCAAGAGCTCACAGAAACCAATGCTCCAACCTGCTTCTTTTTTGACCTGGAGCAGTGGCGGGCAGTGAGCAAAGTTTTAGATCACCTCAAGACCCCTGAGGGCTGGGTAATTACAGACCCGGACAAGGTGCACGAGTACACCATCACATTCTATTGTGACCTGTTTGCTGCCAAGACGTCCTGCTCCAAGGCCACGCGGGAACTCCATGAGGACCTGCCACATCTCTGTATCCTGGAGACCAGCGAGCTGGAGTGGGAACTGTCTCTAGATGAACTAACAGTCACCATGGCTGGCCTCGCTTTCAGCAAAGCCCCAGGCCTTGACAAGGAGCCCCTGCCAAGTTAAACAAGGCCTTCTGGCCTCTCCTTGGTCCCTGCTTACTGTGTGTTTTCGAGGAAAGCCTCATTGACAAAGTCCTACCAATCAGTTGCCACTGAGAGGTACTCACACTGTTGCCCAAGAAAGGAGACCTTGGCTGCATTAAGAACTGGCATCTTATATCCATGCTGTGCGTGGATTACAAGATTCTGGCCAAAATGCTGGCAACCTGCCTCTGCACCATCATGGCCTCCGTCACTGGGCCAGACACTTCCAGCCTACCAAAAGTGAACAGAGTGCTCTGAGCCCTGTTCCCCACATACAGGGGCATCCATCAGGGCTGCCTCCTGTCAGGCATGCTCTATACCTTGGCCATTGAGCTGCTGTCCCACCACCATTGAGCCGCTGCCCCATCACCATTGCTGCAGCACCACCTGAGTGGCATGGCTCTGCCAACGGCCACGGGCCTGTACATTGGCTCTCTGCTCCAGCTGTTGACATGACCATCTTCCTCAACACCCAGGAAAATGTGTAGGCCCTGATGGACTGCCAGCAAGCCTATGAGTGCGCCTCCTCAACCCATATCAATTGGGCCAAGAGTGATACCCTGCTGCTCAGTGCATGGACCAGTATGACCCCCTCCCCCATCCCCACCCCCAGCTTTGTCAAAGGGCCTCACCTGGTGCTGCAAGGGTCTCAAGATCCTGGGTGTGTTCCTGGGGCTGTCAACCTGGGACAGCCTTGAGCAGGGGGTGGAGGCACTTGCAACAGTGGCACTGGCGCCTACCCTGCCTCTCCTACCGTGGACGTGTCCTCATCACCAACAATCTGGTGGTGGCAACCCTGTTGCACGAGTTTGCCATACTCGACCCACCACTGGACCTATTCCAGAGACTCCAGTACCTCCTGGTAGATTTCTTTTGGGATGGGCGCCACTGGCCTGGTCAACCTGGGAAGCAAGGTGGTTGCATTCCACCTGCAACCCCTTTGGTAATTCCTCTAAAGCAAGGAGTGGCTACCCTGGCAACAAGTGGTGTGCCAGTTCCTGCAGAGGGTGGCAGCCCTCAGCTTTGACCAGGAGCTCTTCCTGCTGGATCTCATGCTCTTGAACTTGGCTCTGCTTCCAGCCTTCAATCGCAGCATGGTACGAGCCTGGCAGGCCATCTTCTGCCTCCAGCCCCAGGCCCAGCACTGGTAGTTCCCATGGCTACTGAGGGAGCCCCTGGTGCACAACCCACCCCTCCAGTGCCCCATGACGAGCCTGGCCTCCACTAGCCTCACAGCCGTCCTCATCCAGGCATGTGTCTTCCGCCTGGGCCATGTCCTTGACCCTGCTTGGTCAGCTTGGCTGTTGCCTGAGGCCCTGCCCAACTGGATATGTGCTCCATCTGCAGCATGGGCCATCTCCTGCACAACATCCAGCCTGCCTTCCTGCCAGAGGCAGCAGCTGCCCTGAATGACCATCTCCAGACATACCAGGTCCCCCTCACCGTAGATGAGGCCTTCCCCCTGCTGCCAGTCACCCTGGTCACAACCAGCTTGCCTGGACCAGCTCAGAGGATGTCCTGCGGCTTTTCAGCCTCCTGGTGTGGACATGCCTCTGTCCTCTTCGAGGTGTACGGGGCCCTTGAGGGGCATTGTGCCATGTGGAGGACAGTCATCTTCAATATGTGCTCTGATGTTAGGACTGGTCTGGGTGACCGGGCAGGCTCAGTGGCAGACTGCAATTCCAAGCTTTTACTGTGTCCTGGTCCCTCATAGATTTCATAGACATTAGGGCTGGAAGGGACCTTGGAAGATCATCGAGTCCAGCCCCTGCCCCAGGGGTAGGAAGTCAGCAGGGGTCATAGGATCCAAGTTGATAAACATCCAGATTTCTCTTGAAGGCATTCAAAGTGGGTGCTTGAACCACCCTATTGCAGCAGCAGTCTATTCCAGACCTTGAGGGCTCGGACAGTAAAGGTGTTCTTCCTTATCTGCAGTCTGAAAGAGTCACAGAGGAGTTTGTGACTGTTTGATCTTGTCATCCCTTGGAGTGCTCTGGTGAACAGACGTTCCCCCAGATCCTGTGAGCACTCCTTATAAACTTACAGGCAGCCACCAGATCACCCCTGAGCCTGTGCTTATCCAAGCTGAAGAGTCCCATAGCTCTCAGCATTTCATTATAAGGTCTGTTTTCCTGACCTCTGATCATGTGTGTGGCTCCCCTCTGCACTCTCTCAAGCTTCTCCACATCCTTTGTGGATGTGCTCAACTGGAATCCTTGATGTACTAGTGGACTCAGCACCTTAATGGCTAGTTTCATAGCCTCTGAACTCCCCTAGAGTTATCCCTATGCCTCACAGGTGTTACTCATCTCACTGGGCCTTGGCCCTAGTCCAGTGCTGTATCTCTTCAGGCTCTAGATCGTTATTGAGGTCACTTCCTTTTCAGGGCCTTGTGTCATACTTGGACTCTATGCTCTGGCCCACATCATTCCCATCTTGCCGTCAGGCCCTGGTCCTGCTGCTAACTTGCCAGGTCTCAGATCTTGCTCTTCAATGAACCTAGACTAATTCTCCACAATCTCTGGTCTTTCCCTCTTACTGGCTTGGGAGTCACCCATCAAAGCCCCTAGTCCCACCTCTCATGGGCCCCGGAATCACTCTTGCAGGGCTCAGGCCTTACCCCCTTACAAGCTCAGGATTCACTCCCCAAGGACTCTGGTCTCACCCCTCACTGGGTTATACTTCACCCCTCCATGGCTCGGATCTCACCCCCCCTTGGGGCTAAGGATTCATCCCTCAAGAGCTCTGATCTTGCCCCTCATAAGCTCAGGCTTCCCCTTTCCCAGAAACCTCTGGGCTGGGCCTGACATGTAACCCCATGCTGAGCCTAACTCTGTGCTGAGTTTACAGGTAATCACATGTCCCTTGGACACATCTGGGACTTTAAACTTCCCTTGCTAGTCCTTTTCCAGTTTACTGGTTTAAAATAAAGCAAGAGTAAGCCCACTGGCTTCAAAGCAAACTGTAAGTACCCTGTCTGCATACCAAAACTGAGCCAGAGCTCAGGCCAGACTCTCCCTGAGTTAATATACTCCCCACGCCCTGCCCCTGTGTCTTCCTAAGTCAGCTGTATATATTTTCTGTTAGGCTGACTGGCTGACCTAACTTCTGTGACTGTGCTTTTCTTATCTAAACTGGATTCTGGCCTATTGTACTACTGCCATGACAATATCACTGCAAAAGGCACTCATTGCCCAGGCAGGCCCTGCCCTATCATCCTATTGTGGGGCCACTTGCTCTGCAGTAGGTGTCTCAGCCCATTGGTTCCCCATGGCTTGTCTTTTCACAGCCCATGGTAGCTAGCTCCCTTCACCTGAGTTTCTCTGCAGCTGTTCTGTCCTTCAAGTAACAGGGAATCCCTGACTGCCTGTTACATCATTACAACCTGACCCCGGTGGTCAAGAGAATGTGGGCAAAGGTCCCTGTTCCCTAAGAACCTGATTATAGCATTTAGTCACCAGCCCAGATTGTGCACTGGGCCATTAGACTACATACTTCAGAACACCACATAGGACTACCTTGTTTGGCTGTAGGGCACAAACTACCATTTTTTAGCTTTTTGGCCACTTGGCTTCACAGGAATGGGGGAGCACATTGTCTCCATGCTCCACTGGGGTAGACTACCCTGGTTGTCATGTGCTGCTATTAAGCAGCCACATGAGGTGGGTGACATGGTTCTAGGGTCTGCTCCACAGTCTATAGGCACAATGCAGGATATAGCTCTGAGGCTGCAAGGGAGTGGGTGGGAAGCAGTCAGTTGCCTTATTCAAGGGTAACCAGTTGTGAAGTTTGAAGTGCTCAGTCATTTTTCTGGGTCATAACTTCCAAGGGTGAACTCATAGAAAACTAGGGTTGGCAGGGACCTGAGGAGGTTCTATTCCAAACCCCTGCTCCCACAGGACTAGCTCTAACTATATCATCCCAGCCAAGGCTCTGGCTAACCAGATCTTAAAAATCTTCAAGGATGGAGATTCTACAACCTCTCTGGGAAACCTCTTCCAGTGCTTTAGTACCTTGCTAGTGAGAACATTTTTTGTAATATCTAACCTAAACTTCCCTCACTGCAACCTGAGACCATTGCTCCATGTTCTGTCATCTACCACAGCTGAGAAAAGTGTAGTTCAGGGGATTTCAACCTTTTTAAAGAAGTGTACCCCTTCCAGATGGCCAGGTGGCCAGATGGGGACCAGGGGGGCTTGCAGGCAGCAGCAGCATGGGGTAGTAGATGGTAGCTGCCACTGCCATGTGCCAGCTCCCTCCTGCCACTTCCAGCCAGCTGGTCGGCACTTGTGTGGCCCGTGAAGGGGAGCTGCTGTCTTTGCCCCGCAACCCCTTGGCCCTGCTCCTGGAAGAAGGCAGCACAGGGTGGTGGGTGGCAGCTCTCCATCCCCACCCACCCACGGGTACCCCCTAGTTCCTTTCCATGTCCCCCTAGTTAACAACCCCTAGTCTAGCTCCGTCCTCTTTGGAACCCACGTTCAGGCAGTTGCAGACTCCTATTCAATCCCCTCTCAGTCTTCTCTTCTCAAGACAAAATAAGCCCAGTTCCCTCAGTCTCTCCTCAGATGCCATGAGCCCCTACTCCCAAACCATTTTCACTGTCCTCCGCTGAACTCTCCAATTTTTTCACATCCTTTCGGTAGTGGTGGACCTAAAACTGGACACAATATTCCGGATATGGCCTCACCACTGCTGAATAGAGGGGAAGAATCACTTCCCTCAATCTACTGGCAGCACTCCCACTAATGCAGCCCAGTATGCCCTTAGCCTTCTTTGCAGCAAGGGCATGCTGTTGGCCCATCGCTGTGGGACCCGAACCAACAGGCCATACCAGGGTGTGCAACAATCCTCTTCTCTCTCTTCATCAGGTGGATCCCATCTCTTCCCAGAAATCCTTCTTCTTGGAACAACATCCCATGGTTGACGAAGCCAAAGCCCTGCTGGTGACACCATCTGTGCAGCCGTGGGTTAATCTGCAGGATGCATCCGCTCCTACCTAAGCCCTTTCCCTTGACTGGTATGACTGAAGAGAATGCAACCTGAGTCTCTGTCCCCTACACCCAGAGCACTGTAGTCACTTTTGATCTGCTTATGGTCACCCCTGGCAGTGTCATTGCCACATGGATGAGCCACAAAGGGTGGTAATCAGAGGGGCAGATGAGACTCAGTGATCCCTCTGTCATGTCTTGGATTTAGGCAAGCAGCAGACCTTCTGAAATAACAGGTCAGGTAGGAAGATGGATGCCTCTGTAGCCCCCACCTTCCCCCACATAGAAGGAAGTCTCCAACCACCACCACTCATCACTTCCTCTTGGTGGCAGTGGTCTCGATCATTCCAAATGTGGGGAATCTGACCTGGTCTCTTCCATCAGTGGAATGTGCTCCTCCTTCTCTGTTGCTTGGGCTGCATATCTATTCTCTAGGCAAACTGCTGCAGATGGAAATGAAGATTTCTGCTGTCTGCCAAGGGTCACAAGCTTCCACCTTCCTGGGAGCTCATGTTCTGTTCCTTCTCTGACAATCCTTTCTCCATAGTCCTGGGGTCTTTTCCAGCATCAAATCAATGAAGTCCTCATGGCAAAGGATGTTTCAGAACCTTGCCACCTCCTCTTGTACCTCTCTTGTCTGCTTCCTGAGGGACACCGTAAGGAGACACACTCACATCGTAGGCACTCCCCAACATGGCTGTCACTGGGAGGAACCGGCAAACCACAGTCTCCACAGTGCTAAACCAGGACCTGGGAGGAAACCTCACAGGTGCAAACAGAGGAAGAGGGGCAATGGCTCTGAAACTGCAACATCCTCCAGCCATTTCTCTGTATGACTTCACCAAGACTATCAGTGAAAATGGTTTGTGATGGCTAGAAAATGATGGTTAGAGATTTTCTTTTAGGAATTGGCTTGTAGGTAAAGTAGATATTGCATTTGAATAATGGTCTAGAGGGGTGCCAAGGGTTAATTGTCTTTTAAAAACCTGTTTGTGACAAAGTTTCCTTCAAGGCAGACACCTGTCTAAGGTGAACAGACAAGTGGGCATACATATCCTGGGAAAGTCAAACAGTGTTCCATAACAGCTGATAGGCTCACTGTGTTGAGCCAGGCCACAGTAACTAGCTGCAGAGCCCTTGGATTTCTGGTTTTGGTGGATGGACCAAATTAGAAGGCTGGGGCAGGCCCAAATTAAGACACTGGTAAATGACCAAATTAAGAATGTGCATGTGATGGGTTTGAGAAACAAAGGAACACACTGACAGAACAGAATGTAGACAGGATGATGACCACAGGGAAACCAATCAACAGTATCTGGATATGAAGAGTCATCAGAGGAGAGAAAGCATACAAAAGGAGGGATTTCAAAGTAGCAAAGGAGCCCTGAGGGGGGAACCTGAGGCCACCATGGACAGAGGGCATACCACCAGCCTGTCTCACTCACTCCATTGGAGGTGGGTGGGCATTGGCCCTAGACCTCCACGACTGCTGACAGCTGACGTTCAGGAAAGAATCACAGGGTGAAGCTTGCGTACCTGCCAGACATACCTTCCCTTTGTGAACCCTAGGACTGATACATATAGATACAGAACTGGGGAGGAAGGGTTATTTTGTTTGCTTTACCTGAATTATTCTTATCTTCTATCACCGTGTATCAATAAAATGTGCTTATTATTGAATAGAAGAAGTTGTGGATGGTCTGAGGGTTTGGGTCCACCTGGAATAAGATATCTGGGTCATAAATCCAGTGCCAGCAATTTGCAGAGACCAAGGAGATGTCCCCCTGTCACACCTGCAGTTTTGATGATTAATAGGGCCCTTCCCTACTCTCCTGCCACGTCTTGGTCATACTAAAGATTGTAGATTTAATGCTGTGCTTGATGGGCCCCATGGAGGGTATTCGCGTTACTGCAACAGTTGACTTGGGGCTCTGCCTCCCCTACACCTCTTCCACTCGCTAACCATAGCTGTTGAATGTTCTCCGGCCTTCTTTGCTGCTTGAGGTCCCTGATCAGGCTTGCTCAGAGATGGATGAAGGCGCACAGCCTGACTATGTTCAGCTGCATAATGTTGCAGCACTGGCAGGTCTGGACTTCCTTTGTCATTGGTTCTTTCTCTGTTATCTTGCAGGCCCTTTCTCTGGGTCTGTTTCTTTGAAACTTCCCCTGCTGGGGTACAGGCCCTCCCTCCGAGAACCAGAGGGTCAATAATAATAACAAAACAGGAAGAGGAAAAAAAAAAAGAAGGTGCCTCTCTCTCCTGCTCTGCCCCCAGGGTTATTAAGGGAGAAATTGCAGGGAGTGGCCTTGGTTTCCCATCTCTGCCTCAGTGGGGGCCCTGCTCCACTGGCTCTGTGCCACTCCAGCACTCTTCACCCCATTCTGCTGCTGAACTCAACCTGCCCAGTTCTGACTTCCCAGCCCTCTCTGCCTCTGGGCTTTGCCTGCCTGGTTCCAGCTTTCTAGCCTTCTCTCTCTGGCACTTCCCCAGTGCCTTTTAAATCCTGCATGGCCATGCGAAGGCCTGACATCATCGGCCATGCGCTGCCCAACCAGATGGCTAATGTGCTTATAAAGTGGTGCTGCAGTGCCACACGTTGTGTCAGTCCAAGCTCTCTTCCTTCTGCAGATAAGTTTCTTAGGTCCCTTGCTGGCCCCTGTCCATCTTCCTCCACTCCCAGTGAGTCCTTCAGAGGTCTGGGCAATCATGCCCAGTCCTCAGTGACACCCTGCCCCCCATTTCAATAGTACCTGGATCATCTGATTATGAAGATCCTAAACTAATGTTGCTCAAACTATGGCCCACGGGCAAGATTCAGCACAGATCCATGTCATTCAGCCTGTAGGTCTCCTAAGGGGTCCTGAAATTTGGTCCACATTAATTTATGTATTGTCCAGCATTAATGAACACTGCCACCATTCCCCCACTAACACATGAGGAGTCCCATGAGCTAGATGACATGGCCCTACATGCTAGACCATGCCAGTGTTTGAGGTCAGGCTGTGGCTGGATCCAGCATGGGGGCCAGGCTGGCATAGGGTTACTCTGTGGCCTGCAACAGGATTGCAACAGCAAGGTTGCTCTGTGGCCTGATCCAGTGCGTAGGGCCAGACTGATTTGTGGAGACACACCCATGGCCAGATTTGGTGCGCAGAATTGGGTCAGAATGACGGATTATGCCAGCAAATTGACCCTGCAGTGGATCAGGCCTTCAAACCCCATGGTAGTAATCTGGCCTATAAACAAGCTGTCTGCCACTCATCCAGCCCACAAGACCTAAACCAGTTGAGCACCTAAACCAACCTGAGTCCATGAGTGTTGGCATTGTTCTCCTTAGGAGCTGGCAGGCTGAGGCTCTACCATTCATTTGTCTGGCTCATGCACAATGAAGAGCGGGTCCAACTGCCCCAAGCCCCTCATAATCTCTTGTCTGTTCTCCCTGCCCTCCGCCCTACCTCTCTGAGACAGATAAACTAACCCTAGGCTTTGATTATTGGAAAGTGCACAAAGATGTTTCATGTAACAGCCTAATGTTCTTTTAATGGCTATGGACAGGCAGCCATGCTTCTGTGCTTGATGGCTGGTGTCATTTACTGTGGCTCCCTTGAAGTGCTAACATATTGGGCTATTGATTTTCCTTCAGAAAAATCAATAAGAGGTGTGAGAATAATAGGGAGGCTCTGAAACCTCCCAAAGGGATGGAACAGCCAAGGCTCAGAGCTGGGCTTGCTGCTACCAGCCTGAGGGGGTGGATGATAAGGCAGAAATTGGCAGGGAGCTATGTTTTGATTGGGAATACAAAGCAGAAGAGACCATCCTGCAGAAACATATGCTGAGACATATGCTCCATCTTCCCTGATTGCACAAGCAGGGCACTTTATTATTTAGCAGAATAGCCAAAGAGACACCTAATCAAATGTTCTGAACAACAGAACAGGTTGCAAGGTATCATTTCTCCTCTTCTTGCTCTATCCCAGAGCTTGACTTTAGTCTTAGAAAAGCCCAGAGCCCAAGGATCCTCTAAGCCTGAGGCCTCGAAATGTAACGGGAAGCACAGGCAATACCTGGAGCTCAAATGGTGCTTTCTTGTGACTGAGGGCCTCAAAAAAGTTTCCCCATGCCCCTGCCTTTCAAGGGTGACTCACATTAGTCTGCAGGCAGGGCTGTGCCATCCCACAGATTACCTCCCCATTTTGCTCACCCTCCAATTTGACCTGCACTAGGCAGGGTGATGATCAAAGACGTCTGTGGATTCCGATGCAGCTTTCTGAGCTAATGCTATGAGATGACATGCACAGACATCAAGAGAGCAATCTCCTATGTGTACTGCTAGTCCTATTGCATGCAAACTCAGCTGCTACCTACCACACCATGCCAACACTATGGAAAAGGCCAAGCTCTTCCAGGAAGGAACTTCCTGATCTTGTTGCTAACATAATTTAGTATACTCATTTTGCCTGAACCCTTCCAGATTCTCAACTGCATCTTCTGTCTGGTCCCCAATTCCCCAAATGTTGAACCTGCAGTCTTACAAATGGACTTGTTGGGTCCTGTAGGGAAATGGTTCAGGTCAGCTGGTAGAGCTTCACCAATCCTCAGGCTACAGAGACCTCGGGATCACCAGACTAGATCAGAACCCAGGTCCATGTAGCCTGATGTCCCACCTCTGAGTCCATAAGAAAGTGTAAGAACTTCACATTTCTGGTTATAGGAGAACTCCCCTTTGTGCTGGGTTTCAGCTTGGTCAAAAAACATTAACAATCAGTTTAAGTCTTGAAGTATGAGGAGTACTATCCCTTCCCAAATGCTTATTACCAACCACCATTATAATCCTGGATAGTCTTGACAGTTGCATAAATATGTAATCCCTTTTTGGAATGTACTAAATTCTTGGGCTGAACAATACCCTGCTGCAGTGAGTTTTACAAAATAATTGTACACTGTGCAGAAAAAAGGCATTTTCTTTGATCAGTTTAACTCACGGGATGGCAATTATTTTGGCTGGAGGGCCACTTGGCAAGTTTTGGTGAGCTGTTCAGGACCACACACATAAAATCTTTGAGAAGATACCATTTTAGCTAAAGATTTAAAAAATCATATACTAAAAATCAAACATCTACTTTAACATATTTAATTTTATTTTGAAAGTAGTTTTGTCTTGATTTATCTTTTCTTTGAATAGTATATAGAGAGGTGATTGCATAGTAGCTCAAAATAAAGTCTTACTTTTGCATATTGTGTAAGGGAGTGGGGGTGGTGAGGGAATGTAGGCGAGTGTTTGGGAGGGGGTGTGGTGGAAGGGGGGGTCCACCTGTACACTAGGTACCGGGAGCTGGCTGTGGGTATGGGGAGGGAAGGGGCACACACAACAGAGCTTGCCTCGGTGGTGTGTGAATGTGCAGATGCAGTCAGCCCACCCCTTCCCCATCTGATGCACTGCTGTACCCGTATTGCTTCCACCATGCTCCAACCTGTACCCTCCCCATGGCCCACCATACAGCACCACCCTGGCCCCAGCCAGCATACACAACTTCCCAGCAGAGCTGCTGCTACAGTTTTCCAGGTACTGCTTTGCATCCCCCAACAGCAAATAGGTAGAGCCCTTTTCTCCCCAGCACCACCTGGGGAGACAAGGAACAGTGGTAGTAAGCTGATGGAGAGTAGGTTTAGGTTAGAGATCAGTGTGGGGGCTGAGTATAGCCATTGGTATATTTGGCTGTTGGTACTGCGACTGATGGAGTAGAATTAGGCACAGACACGTACTGGTTGAATTGAAAATAACTTTACTTACAATACTGAAGTACACGGACTCACATCGATGTACACAGTGTAAGCACCTTCTGTGAAAGTTGCAATCCTGGTAGAGCTCTAAACAATACACCAATTTTTTCTGAGCATGCAGGGTACGGGGTACATCGGGACAGTCAGTGACGGAGAGTCATTGGTGGGTGATCAGGCCTCCAAGTTTGCTCCGAGATGCACGCGGAACTCTCTTCCAAAGTACACGTGGAGTTCTCCAACTTGGGCAGAAACTGCCCTAGCTCTTATACAGCTAGCGAGCCAATTGCTAGTCGACAGGTAGGAATAATTTACAACAAGCCAATAGGTAGCATGCATTCAAACAATGCAATTGCTAAGTTTGGCGGGGACTGTTCACTGCACCAAGGTTTTCCCACCATACCGAGGGATTTTTTGCACTGAGGAATCGCGCTGTGCCTAGAAATTTCACTGTGCTGAGGCACTTTTAATCACTGAGTACAGACAATCATAAGGCAATATTTTACAGTTAGGGTGGCCAAAATCTGGAACCACCTTCCCAGGGAAGTGGTCTTCACCCCTACTTTGGGCAAGTTCAAGAGGAGGTTGGATGATCACCTGTCTGGGGTCTTGTGAACCCAGCATTCATTCCTGCCTGTGGTAGGGGGTCAGGCTAGATGATCTGTTCAGGT
>JAGPOW010002067.1:10817893-10850807 GCA_030014935.1 Caiman crocodilus
ATGATCACCTGTCTGGGGTCTTGTGAACCCAGCATTCATTCCTGCCTGTGGTAGGGGGTCAGGCTAGATGATCTGTTCAGGTCCCTCCTGACCCTAGCTGCTATGAAACTATGAAACTATGAAACCTACACTGGCTCCTCCTCCTCCTGCCCCAGCAGTGTGGCTGCAGACAACAGGTAGCATGGGGAAGTGACAGCCATGGGAATGCATGCCAGGCACCACACACCAAACCAGGTGGGGCTAGGCAGCTCCTGCCCTAGTGTGACAGGCTCCAGTTCCCTGCCACCTTCCACCCATTGCACCACCCAGCAATGAGCATCCAGCTGCAGCACCCGAGTGGCAACCAAATGGGTGAAAGACATTTGGGAGGTGGAGTTGGAGCCCTGTGCACTGGGGCACACACTGCCCAGCTGCAGCTTCCCCCCAACTGACTGTTGTCTGAGGCGGCTGGAGCCAACTTGAGGAGGATCACTGATTACTCGGCTGTCAGGCGGGCTGGTGGATGGAGAGACGGGACACAGCGTATTGGTTGCAAAAATAACTTTTACTTTAACTTTACTTACACCGCTGGTGGCCGCGATGCAGGTGGCAAGGTTGCTTGCGTAGTTACAGGTAACGAGTTGCTTGCGTAGTTACAGGTAACTGGCAACAAAATGAGCCGGCGAGTTTGTAAACAGAAATGAGCATGCAGGATGAAGGATACACCGAGAACAGATGGTGACGGGGAGATGTTGGAGGATGGCCAGTCCACCAGCTTTTCTCTGCCACGTGGCAAAGTTCTCCATACTCTACTACATACTCAGAGCTCTCTGACTTGGGCGGAAACTGCACGGACCTTTATCCATTTAGAGTAGCCAATGACAGACTGCCAGGTGGAAATAGCTAATGAGGCAGAACGTACCAAATTTAAAAGTAACTGCAGTTGCTTAGAGCAGTTCTATTGTGACAGAGGCACTCAACTGATTTGGTTATGACAACTGTGTGTAATGCCCATCACCATCCTTACTGCTGCTGTCACTTCCCTGTGCTACCTGCCACCCAGAGTGGTGCAGGAGGAGCTGCTGGAGGTAGGGAGAGCTGAACAGTACCTAGGAAGTTGTGGCAGCAGCCTTGAGGAGGATGTGGGGAAGGATGCCAGCTGGGGTCAGGGCTGTGGGTAGGTGCGAGCAGGAGCATGGAGAGGGTTACCCAGGTGGAAGAGGGCAGGGTTCAGCCCCTTGCAGAGAGCTGTGGCAACAGCTGCAGGCTGAATACAATCAATTGAATGGTCAGATCCAACCCACCCCAATCTAACTCTTCTCTCCCAGGTGCTATTTGATCCCTTCCTGTCAACCTCCTCTTTGTCCATCTCCTCCCAGTAACAGTCCCAGCCTATTTAATGTCTCCTCATAAAACATTTTCCCAGCACTTGGTCATTTCCACTGCTCTCTTTTGAACTCCATGTAGTCCTCTGCTAGCCTTGGTGGTGGAGAACAGTCCTCTTCCAGATCTGCTGATAAATGTGAAGGCTATAGAAGAATCTATGTTACTTTTTATCCCATCAGAACATCAGGTTTGTTTTTTTGACTGTGGCTGCACATTGAGCATAAGTCTTCACTGAACTGCTCTAATGAGGTTCTTTTCCTGAGTGGTGGCTAAGAAATCTGGAACTCTCCCTCATTAGGACACTGGATCATTTCCTCTAGTGCCCCAGCTGCAGCTGTAGCTGATTTCCTTAGCTGCTGCAGGCTGAGTCCAGACTCTGCAGGGGGCAGATGAAGCCCATGTGCCATATGCTGCCAACCCCTGACTTAGATCAAGGTACTGCTCATCTGGACCACAGGTGTAGCCCCCTTCTAGGACATCTCTGTCCTCCAGAGGCTAGAACCCCGTCTCCTTCTCAAGGCCCCTGTGTACATATGCTAGCAATAGCTCCTACATCTTCTAAGGCAGTGATTCTCACAGAAGAGAAGGTGCTTTGACACCCTGGAATGTCACAAAATCCTTTTAAGATTGTTTCAGGGTGCAGTGCAATATGAGCACTGTTAGTTGTGCAAACAATTACACATTATTCACAAGATAGAACCAGATATTTCATAAAAATCCATTATAGCTAAAGCTTCTTCACCTGTTGGTCTTTCCAAGTTCTTTGCAATAAAATAATTGTTCTGCTATGTTTCCATTAGAGGTGCATCAATACATTGGTCCCATTTGGATTGGAATCAATACAGGGAAAATTGACAGTATTGGAAATTAGCGCTTTTTTGCCTGATATGGCCAATAATGTGGCGGACAAATGCCCTGTGCATGTGCACAGCTGCAGCATGCATGTGGCCAGGAGTGTAGCTCAGCAGCTTGGAGAGCAGCATCGGGCTGGTAAGTCTGCTGTGGGGAAAGAGGTGAGGGGGAGGGAAGGAGAATGGGGTGGGGCAGATCAAGACCCCAGTGGTGAGGGAGGGAGTGGGGCAGGGGCAGGCACTGCACAGGCGGAGTGTGGGACAGAGACACAAGCGACTCATCTGGGGAGCGGCACACATCCTGGGAGGGCATGGGCAGTGTGCCTGGATCTGCATGTGGGGTGGGCAGGCAGTTGCTGGGGATTGTGTCCAGGCTTTTCCCAGCAGGAGTATTGGGCCAGGGCTGTGCTCAGAGTGGGCAGTGGTGGCACTGGTAAGGGGGCATGGGGGGCTATGGCAAATTTTGGGGTGGCTGCAGCCTCCCTGTAGCCTCCCCCAGGGCTGCCACTACCCACCTCCAGCCCAGCCCAGCCCAGGCCCCCACTGGGAAGAGCTTGGTGCCACCCTAACCCACAGTGCAACCCGCCCTTGCCTCACACACAGATCTGAGGCATATGTACCCCATGCCTTTCTGGGATGCATGCAGTGATGACAGCTGCCCCGGAATGAGCCACTCATGGCTTTGTACCACCCTGCACCACCCTGGCTAAGCAGCTCCTATCACTGCTTGACTCCCTCCCTCACCATGGGGTCTTGATCCCGCCCCTTCTCTTCCCCCACCTCTTCCCCCACACTAGTCTTACCAGCCAGATACTGGTTTCCAAGCTGCCCAACTGTATATCAGAATTGGATCAGTATCAGTCAATATGGATCCTTAAAAATCGGCAATTGGTATGAGCTCAAAAAATGTATCAGTGCACCCCTATTCTCCATAGTCAAAAAATGAGTGAATGCTAAGAGCTGGCATTTTCTTATGGGTGGTCTTAAGTGTAAGAAGGCTGAGAACCACTGCTCTAGGGCAGTAGTCAGCAACCTTTTTAGGCCATGGGCTAGAATGACCCAGCTCAGCCAGGTGCTAGGACCTAGATGCCACCACCACCTCTTTTCTCCACCACAACACAGCAGAAGCCCCCATCACCAAACACCACTGAAGCCCTATGTCCATGGCTTCATGAGCCAGATCCAGCCCACCGGTTGCAGATTGCTGCCCCCTGCTCTAGAGGAATCTCCACCAGGAATTTAACAATTTCTACCCCTCCATCAAACTGACTCTGGAATACTCTACCTAGCAAACTCATTTCTTGGGCACCACTATGAAACTTTGCAATGACCACATCACTACCACATTGTTTCAGAAACCCACCAACTGCTACAGCTACCTCCATGCCATCAGCACTCATTCTAAGCACACCATTCGATCCAGCATCTATAGCCAAACTCTGTGTTACAACAATATGTGCTCTGACCGCACTGACTAGGATCCACAATTTAAGGATCTACAATACAATCCCCAAACTGTAAGCAAGTCAACAGAGCCAAACTCAGACTTTGCTCCAATCTGCTATAATAACAGCTCCATGACAAGGAAAACAGTCCATCTGGTTATCACCTACCACCCCCAACTTGAACATATTGGGCACATCATTAATGACCTGCAACCCCTCCTGGAAAGTGATGACCATCTCAAAGTAGCCACAGGAGTCAAACCTGTCCTTATAGGCAGCTTCCTCCCCACCACCTCCTTCAAGTTAAATGATATCTCTCCAGTAATAAACTACCTAACTCCAAGTCTCACAAAGCCATTAGATTTTGCTCCTGACCCAGATGCAAGCTGTGCCTCTTCATTAATAGACTACTTAATCATTGGACCAAACAACACAGGTTATAACATCCAGTGTTCATTCACCTGCTCCTCTACCAATGTCTATATACTATCATCTGCTCACAATGCCTTTTTGCTGTGTGCAATGGCCAGGTGCCCCCCAGATCCCTATAAGAAAGAATGAATAAACACCACTTAGACATCAATTCCACAAAGACACAGATTCCTGTGGCAGAACACTTTAATCTCCCTGGATGTCCCATCACTGACCTCAGGGCAGCTGTTCTTAAACTACAAAAATTTTAAAACCAATTTGAACGTGAAACTGGACAAGAACTCATCCACAGACTGGATTATGATAAGTATGGACTCAACAGAGGCTCAGAAGACAGAGACTCAGAGACTTCCATTATCTGGAATAACTTTTATAACTCTATGTATGTCAGGGGTTAACTTCTATCCCTATTGACCTATTCAGCCCCCTTTGCCTGTCTCAGCAGTGTCCCCTCCCCCTATCCTTTGTGTTTAAATTCCTTTCTTTAGAACCCCTGTTCCTCCACTCCTAGCATCTGACAAAACAGGCTGTCACCTAAGAAAGCTTATATCTCTCTGAACCAGTCAGTCTCTGAGGTGCCACCCTGCCCTGCTTTCTGCCTTACTTCAGACTGCTAACAACCTCTCTGTGAATATTCTATGAGCTAGGTCCCTGCCTAAAGCTGGGTTATCCTGACCTGTATTTCCCGTGACAGAGCTTATGTATGACTGGGACTTGTGTGAGACTGCTACCAAGAATTCCTGGAAGCAGTACTGCTTGCCCAGGTAGAGGTTCTCCATCCCAACAATGGTGAGGGGGACTGAGGTCCCCAGATAGGATGTCACAGTCAGCATGGGAGCAATGATCTTAACATTAACTAGCATCAAGAGGTGGTGCTCAGGGACAGCCAGAAGGTGGGGGGGAGGGGTAATTGTGTGAGTTGTGGGGTTGTGCAGTCTAGCTAGGGTCTGGTTCCCATTTACTGCAATATCCTCAAACACTTATAGCAGGCAGCAGTGATGGGTGCCCAGCTAGTCCCAAATCATCCATTTCTACCTAGCCAGAGTATTTTTTTCCTGTGGGCTTCCTTTGCGGTGTGGGGACCTAATAAAACACAAGAGTTTTAAGAAGGCACTTGGCTCTTTTCTGTTTTTGGCCAGGCAAATACATCCACAAGTGGATCAATGACCTTTCTATGCACCTTAATGTGAATCTGAGCGTTCCCCTGTAATACAGCTGAAGGGCACCTGTGTCTGAAAGCTTACAAAGAACAATTTTTCCAACTGGCCTAATAAAAGATATCACATTTACCCAAATAGTCTTGTCTTCCTATGTCCTTTGACCAACACAGCTACAACCAACACAAATGTTCCCTCTAAGGAGTAGCGCGGTCTCAGTCCGTGAGTACACTGCATCAGTCCAGCATGGGACACTTACCGAGGGGGACTGAGGGCTGGGGCCAGCGACCAGAGGCTGGAGCCAGAAGCTGGGAGTCGGGAGCCAGGGGCTGGGGCCAGGGGCTGGAGGCTGGGGCCAGGGGCTGGAGCTGGTGACTGGAGGCTAGGGCCAGGGGCCAAGGGCTGGAGCTGGGGGCCAGGGACTGGAGCTGGGAGCCAGGGACTGGAGGCTGGGGGCCAGGGCCTGGAGCCAGGGGCCAGAGCCAGAGCATGACATGGGCTCCCTGGCTCTGGGGAAGTGCTCTGCTCCCTCACATTAGGGCTGGGGAGTGGAGCACTTCCCCAGAGCCAGTGAAGCCCACACCAGTCGCCCACCCCAGCCTCCATCCCTGCCTTGCCTCACCTTGGGGAGGAGCCACTGCCTGTCCTGAGTGAGGTTGCACCAGTTCCAGGACATTGCTCTGCTCCCTGGCCCTGACACTGCATGCCTCTTCACTCCCTGAGGTGATGTGGGGGAGTGGAGCAGTGTCCCAGAGCCATCGGATCCTCATTGTGGCAGGCAGCTGCTCCTCCCCAAGGTGAGGCAAGGCAGGAATGGAGGCTGGGGCAGGTAGCTGGCGTGGGCTCCGCTGGGTCTGGGGAAATGCTCCACTCCCTGGCCCTGATGCGGGGAAGCGGAGCACTTTCCCAGAGCAGGTGAAGCCTGCCCCAGGCTCCCACACCAGCCTCTCCTGGTGCGCAGCCTTGAAAAGGCTGTGCACGGCCACACTTCTAGTTGTGTGAGGTCGTGCATGTGCGCACCTTAGAGAGAACCTTGACCAACACCCCTGTAAAGCTCTTGCATTTGAAACATGGCCCATCACGGGTGCAGCATGGCCTCTGGATCTACAAGAGAGGAATCTGGAAACCAGGAAGGGTTAGTCTTCTATTAGAACTCTCAGCTCTAGGCCTTGGGAATTTCCATCTGGGGAGCACAAATAGCAGGCCCAGGGAGCCCTGGATCAACAGGGATTTACTAGGAAATATGCATGGGAATCTACACAGATTGTGTAGAGGCTGCCTTCGCCCCCTCCTGCCTCAACATCCTAAGCACAAGCAGACAATTAAGCAACATGGGACCATACTGAAGGGTGCTCACCCACTTATCAGCTGCTTCTTGGATCTGTTTGCTGAGCAGGTCAATGGGAGAGATGGCTGCTCTTCCACCAGGAGGGTTGTCAGCATGAGTGTTTGGAAAAGGAAATGGTAAGTGCTTGTGCAGGGCAGGGGGCTACAAGACTGTAGAGGACCCTGGGAATGGACCTGTGTGTCTGCAGACATCTATGCCTGGGAGACAGCAAATTACTTCTTTGGCCCCTTGCAGCTATGGAACTTGGAAGGTGTGGTGTCCTGTGTGCTGCATCACCTCGTATGGCAGGCTATTCCAGACCTTGCGGGCTCGAACAGTAAAGAAATTCTTTCTTATGTCCAGCCTGAAATGGTCTTACACTAGTTTATAACTGTTTGACCTTGCCATCCCTTGAGGCGCTCTGGTGAACACCCCTGATAAACTTATAGATGGCCATCAGATTGCCCCTGAGCCTGCATTTTTCCAGGCTAAACAGCCCTATAGCTCTCAGCCTGTCATCAAAAGGTCTGTTTTCCTGACCTCCACATCCTTTTTGAATTGTGGAGCCCAAAACTGGATGCAGTACTCCAGCTGCAGCCTCACCAAGGCTGAGTACAACAGAACGACGTCCCAGGATTGGCTTGTGAAACATCTACGGATGCAAGACAGCATTTTGCTCACTTTACTAGTTGCAGCATCACACTGAAGGCTCATGTTCATCTTGTGGTCACTCATGACCCCCAAGTCCCTTTCATCCGTAGTACTAGCAAGCATAGCATTGCCGAGCCTATAAGGATGCTGCAGGTTTTTCCTCTCAAGGTGGAGAACCTTGCATTTTTTGGTTTTAAACACCATCAGGTTCTTGTCCGCCCGTTTTCTGAGCCTATCAAGGTCAGCCTGGATTGCCCTCCTGTCCTCAGGTATGGATACTTTACCACAGAGTTTGGTATCGTCGGCAAACTTGGCCGGTCTGCTTTTGACTCCAATGAAGCATTCTGTGGAGATACTCACAAACTTCTTCAAAACCCCTTTGCAACTAGTTCCTTTCTGGTGGAAAATAGGATGAATTATTAGACAGTCCCTGGGAGAGAAGGAACCTACCAGGCCTGGCAGGCAAATTTCATAATTTCCCAGGCCTTATTTCACCCCAGTGTTTTTTGCCCCATGCTAGAAGCTTGACGAAGTCTGGTGTCTTCACTTTTCAGACTGAATTTTAGTGTGTATGTTTACATAAATTTAGGTGCCTGGGAGGAAGAATGTTGAGCAATGCAGCTCGAGAGGGGGTGTTCCCGTGACCTGGCAGGCAGAAGGTAAGGTACTATGAACTCAACAGCAAGTGCAGAGGGACTAGGAATCTGGAACTGAGCCAATTCTGTCTAATGGTTTTGCTGTCTTCTAGATAGGTTTTGAACTCTGGTGGATGGGGACTGTAGGCCATGACTGCTGAAGTGCAATGGCAGTGACAATGAGGACTCATCTACAGGACACATAGCAGCATGGTGGATTCCATGGAACTGTTATGCAAATGGCATAAATACCAGCTTTATATTAGGTAAATAACATGGAGATAGACTTTTGCATATTGCCTTAATTTTATGTATTTTCTTCAGTTTTGCATTGCCTTAAGAAACTCCATTTTGTATTGCTCTGTAGCTTGACATAAGTGCTTGACCTTTGTATGCTATATGTGTGGGAGAATGGGTGAGAGTGTGTCTGTGGAAAAGGAAAACATCAGCTGGTGACTGGCTGAAGAATACAGACAGATAAAAGACCAAAATAAGAAGACGCCTCCCCAGAACAGCAAGAGAACATCAATTGACCTTCAAGGGAGAACACAGTGATTGATAACACAGCAAAAGCCCAGACGACTCAGTGAATTGACAAGGTTATAAAAGATGGGGTGAGGCGTATCGATTTTGGGTCTTGTTCTTCATGTTATCCTAGAGCATTGGTTCATCTGATAAGATGGGCTGGAGAGAGCCCAGCTCCCACTCGTGATCAACTTGGCTGGCCACTGAGAATGGTAATGTACACCAGCACAGAACAGAAATTGGAGTATGAATGTGGTATGTGTGTATTAAGCACTTAATCAGTAAACATGGCATCTTGCCTTATCCTCCTTGTAGCCGGGCACTAGGGGGCCTGCTACTAGGAGAGCTGGGATAACCCTTCAGGTAGCAGTTGCTGAGGCAACCAAAGGGAACTAATGGTTCATACCTGCCTAGCCAGCTGACAAGAAGGGGCAGGGCCTGGGTCCTATATAAACCACAGGCAGGAAGCCAGGAGGCAGTTCCTTCCCAGTTGCAGAGAGACAGGAGCTCCCTGCAAGGACAGAGCAGAGAAGCCTGAAAGGTACCAGTGTCGGTCACCACGGTGGGCTAGAGAAGTCCCGGTAGGCTTGAGTGTAGTTATAGCTGGAGGCTTATGTTTGTGTTGTAGCCCAGGGGCTTGTGTTTATGTTACTATTTGTTACACTGGTGGTTTGAGTGAGGCTATTAGAAGTTGGAGGAGGCCTCATAGGGGACTCACAGTAGAGTGGGGACCCCAGCACCAGTGAAAGCGTAGCATTCGGGGTGCACAGCCCCCAGCCCCAGAGAGGGGCAGTTGAGAAGCCCCAGTGCAGGCGTGGTGAGCCCCAGAGAGGGGGCAGCCTTGTGGTGAGCCCGAGAGACAGGATGGCGTTACTGAGAAGGCCCTGAGAGAAGGGCAGCATAGGCCCAAGAGAAGGGCGTGGAAAGAGAGAGAGAGAGAGAGAGAGAGATGGGACTGCAGAGAGCCTGAGTGCCAGAGAGGGCGTGAAGATGGAGAGAGGGACAGAACAACGTCCATTACATCTGCGAGGCTTGGGGCATGGTATTGGGGTGATAGGAGCCACGCATAGCCCATAAGGCTTGGGTGCACAGTACAGCCGTGACAGGAGAACAGTGGCCAAGAGGACAGAAGGTAGCCTCCTTACAAAAATATATAAAATCAAAGACGTGGTGGGCAAGAATTGGAGGGTGCAAGACGACAGCTTGGCATGATAAAGGAGGCGGCAGGGGAGAGCACGGCAACCCTGACGGCCCTCCAGTTACACTCCTTCGTGAGATCTTGCTCGTGATTTGAGCAATTGGCAGTTTGTGTAACAGAACTGATCTGGTGGTGGTGGACCAAATCCTGTGGATCAGAACCAAAAGCTACAGCTCACCCTCAAATCTGGAGTCAGCCTTGAAAGCAGAGTCAGAACTAGTAGGTGTTGCATCCCTGGACAGGGGTCATTGTTACCTGTGCTAAAAGTCATCAGCTGCTGCTGCTGTTGCTGCAGTGCAGACTTTCTAGGGACCTGCCACTCTGTTGCCCCTCTAAGTGGGCAGTCCACCCCATGTTATACTCCTGCCTGAAGCCAAGAGGCTGAGGACACATCCACTTTAGCTTCAGCAGATTTGTTTGGATTTGAGTGAGGCCATAGCCAGGTAGGCTTATGTAGCTGCCCAGAAGTCTTGGCTTCCTTGTATGCAATGCATTAATTGGAGCCAGAGGAATTGCATATTCCTTGCTTCCCAGCTAAGATAAGTTCTGTTTCTGTAACTCTTCTGCTGAGCACCTAGCAGCAGCAACAAGGGCTGAATTCAATTTTGGGGTACTAAGTATATTTGACCTTGGCTTGAGCCCCCATCCAGACTATCTGGGAAACACTAAAAGAATTGCTGGGGTGACCAATAAAACCAATAATCCTTCCTTCACAAGCAGTGTAAACACAAAATGGAAATTTATTACAAATAAAGAAAAATCAAAAGTAAACACTAACTGTAATTTTAAAATACAATGAACTGCAAAACAAGTAGCGTAGCGGTGCCCTCTTGGTAATTGTGACTAGAGTTTTATGTTTTGTGCAGGAGAGGTTGTTTGTTACTGGGAGACATTGTTTGTCTGGGTCAGGCAGAGTTGTGGACATGGATACGTGCTGTGGTCTGCTTGGGTTAAAATAAGAAACTCCTGTTGTGTTTGCAATAGGAAGCTAGAGAGAAGAGAAAGTTCTCTCCCTACTGGAAAGGCTCTGTTAATGAACAGGGTCTTTTGTCTCTAGTGTCCTTGGGAAAAGTGTTGCAGTCTTCTGTGTGAATGGTTACAACAGCAGTATTGTGTGTTTTCTGTGGAGTCTGTAAAGTAAAGGTTACAGGTGCATGTTATGGCAAGGCAGAGTGTTATCCATCCAAGAGACTTCAGAGAGATCAGAGACGATTGAGAAGCATGTTACTGGTTACTAGGGCTGTGCGAAACAGAAGCATTTTGTTTCAACCAGCATTTCAACATTTCGACAGAACAGTGTTTTGTTTTGACTTTTGTTTAGAGTCGAAACGGTTGTTCTGGTTTTGCCCATAGGCAATAATGGGGAAGGTTGAAACAGGCTATAACTTTATCATTTTGAGCCAGATTTGGATGAAACTTGCTGGAATTGTAGCCCCTTCTGAGGGTATGATGTGTGCAAAGTCTCAAGAAAATAGGTTTAGGGAGTTTGGAGAAACTGCACCCCAAAATCTTGAGTGCAAAATTCATGTCATGTGTATGTGTTGGTGGGGTCAAAACTGCAGGAATGGTAGCTCCTGCTGAGGCCATGAATCCTGTCATGTTTCAAGAGGATGGGTGCAGGGGGTTCAGAGAAACTGCACCCCAAAATCCTGAAAGCAAAACTTGTGTCATGTGTATGTGTTAGCGGGGTCAAAATTGCAGACTTGCTAGCCCCTGCAGAGGCCATGAAATCTGCCAAGTTTCAAGAAGATCAGTGCAGGGGTTTGGGGGGAACTGCACCCCAAATTTTTGAAAGCAAAACTCATGTCATGTGTATGTGTTAAGCTACAGTGGGGTCAAAGCTGCATGGATGGTAGCCGCTGGTGAGGTGACAAAGGCTGTCAAGTTTCAAGGTGATAGATGCAGAGGTTTGGGGGGAACTGCACCACAAGCTGCTGACAAGCAAAACTTGTGACATAGATGCCCCTGTGTGTGTTAAGGTGCAGCAGACTGAAAACTGCAGGGCTAGTTGCCCCTGCTCAGGCCACAAAGCCTGCCAAGTTTCAAGGAGGTAAGAGCAGTTTGGGGGAAACTGCACCTCAACTGCAGACAAGCAAAACTCGTGTCATGGGTGCTTGTGCAAATGTTCTGTCTTGGGTCACCAGAGGGGGACGGGGGACGGACTACTGCAGGCCTGGCTGCTGTGTTACCAGGTACCAATTCATTATGATTCACTCAGGGACCAGCTCAATATATAGTAGCTAGCTACTACATAATAATGACTTAATGAGCAAGGATTAACACCTACAAAAACAGAGACTATTTCCTTGACAGCTAGCAGGCATTGTGGCCTCAGCAGGGGTTAGCAGGCCTGCAGCTTTCACCCTGCTGCACCTTAAAACACACTGTCACCCATGTGACAAGTTTTGCCTGTCAGCAGCCAGAGGTGCAGGGCCCCAGAAGCCAGACTCCCCCTGTACCTATCTCCTTGACAGTTGTCAGGGACAGTGGCCTCTCCTGAGGCCATGAAGCCTGCAGTTTTCAGCCCGCTATGCTTTAACACACACAGAGCCATCTATGTCCTGAGATTTGCCTGTCAGCAGCTTGAGGTGCAGTTCCCCCCAAACCCTTGCACCTATCACCTTGAAACTTGGCAGACTTTGTAGTGTTAGCAGGGGCTACCATCCCTGCAGTTCTGACCCCACTGTGGCTTAACACATACACGACATGAGTTTTGCTTTCAAGAATTTGAGGTGCAGTTCACCCCTATGCCAAATTTCAAGAAGATTGGTAGGACTCATGCTCTCAGCAGAGGCTACCACTGTTTCAAGTTTCATCTAAATAGGACAAAAAAACAACAAAGTTATAGATATTTTATTAATTTCCCCATTATACCCTATGGCCAGATCTCCGAAGCAACTTCAAAGATTTTCCAAAGTGGTTCAGAAGCTCCAAAAAAAAAGCCTAATGAAGCCAGTGCTTCAATCCAAACATGCTACTTTGGATGCCAAAGCTTCTCCAGATCTGAAGCATGGTACAAAGCCTTGCACAGCCCTAGCCAGCAGGACTAACAATACACTGGCATGCATTAATTGATGCATCTCCAGCAAAATCATTGCAAAGAAGTAATTGTCCCACTCTACTTGGCTCTTCTCGGGCCGCACACATGCCACCCAGCTGCCCAGGGGAGCGGGACAAGGAGGCTGGCATGCAGCAAGAGCACAACTCCATGGCCAACTCTGCAGCCATGGCGAAGGATGGAGACATGGGGGGTCAGGGCGGGGGCTTGGGCTTGCATGTGGTGGCCACTGCCACTTACCTGGAGGCCTGTGATGGTGGTGATGGCCATTGCCTCCAAAACCACCTGCTGCTGCTGCAGAGCTATGCCTGGAGCTGTGCAGCCAGCCACCAGGCAGCAGTGGCAGCAGCAGTGTGGTGGTGGCTGGGTGGCACACAGCCATCCCCACCATCACCCTGCCGCTGCCACCAGCTGCACAGCTCCAAGCATAGCTCCGCAGTGGCAGCGGGAGGTTTTGTATGCAGTGGCAGTCACCGTTGGCACAGAAAGCAGCTACTGCTTGCCTGTGGGGCCGCCTATGCCAGCAGTGATGGCCACTGTAGACAAAACCTCCTGCTGTTGCCGTGGAGCCGTGCTTGGATCTGTGTGGCTAGCAGCAGTGGTGGTGCACGGGGTGGTGGTGGCCGGGCGGCACGCAGCCATTCCTACCACCACCCCAGGCTGCACTACTGCCACCAGCTTCACAGCTCTGAGCACGGCTCCACAGTAGCAGCAGGAGGTTTTGTATGCAGCGGCCATCGCCACTGGCATGGGTGGCACCACAGGCAGGTGGCAGCAGCTTCCCGTGCCAGCAGTGACTGCCGCTGCCTCCAAAACCTGCTGCTGCTGCAGAGCCATGCGCAGAGCTGTGTGGCCGGTGGGGCGCGGGGTGGTGATGGGGGTGGCTGCATGCCACTTGACCACCACCACACTGCTGCTGTTGCTGCCACCTGGAGGCTGGCTGCACAGCTCCAGGCATGGCTCCATGGCAGCAGTGGGAGGTTTTGGAGGCAGCGGCTGTTACTGCCATCACAAGCCTCCAGGTAAGTGGCAATGGCTGCTGCGTGCAAGTCCAAGCCCCTGCCCTGCCCTGCCCCCTCCATGCCCCCATCCCTTGCTGTGGCTGCAGAGCTGGCCATGGAGCTGTGCTCAGCCGCATGCCAGCCTCCCTCTCCCCCTCCCACCAGCAGCTGGCTGGGTGGCATGTGTGTGGCCTGCACATGGCGGGCACCACCACACTGCCTGTTATCACTTGCTCGCAAAGCCCCCCACAGAGGGCACTTCTGCCCTTACTCCTGGCCCTGATCCCAGCTGCGATGTGCCTCCTGGGAACAGCAGCACCCTCACTCCCTCAGCCCCCAACCATCTTCCCCAGCCCTGCCCCACAGCCCCACTTACCTCCATGATCCAGGGGCACAGGGCAAGTCTGAGCCTAAGTCCGGCCTTGGCTGTCTCAGAAGCTCAGGCCCTGCCCTCCCCCCCACTTCCCCCTCCGGCTAGAGCTGGAGCTGTGCCAGCCTGCAAGAGCTCTTTGCAAAAGTGGAGAATCCACGGATTTCCCTGCTAAAAAGAGAAATCCGCATTTTTCTCTGGTAAAATCAGAGAATCTGTGGTTTTCTCCATTTTTCCTTGGGAAACCGAAAACCCAGATCCCTGATGATCAGAGACTTGCACGGCAAGCCATACAAGGAAAGGCAGAGAGACCTGGGACTCTTCAGCCTGAAAAATAGAAGGCTGAGAGGGGACTTGGTAGCAGCTTACCACTCCATCAGAAGTATACATCTAAGGCTCAGTGAACAACTATTCACTAGGGCACCCTTGGGAAAAACTAGGAGTAATAATCACAGTCTGAACACCCTAGTTGTGAAGTAGTTTTTCCTTACGTTGAGCCTGAAATGAACCTGAAACGATCTTCCAGGAGTTGGTGGCCATTACTCCTAATTTTCCCCAAGGGCGCTCTGGTGAACAGTTGTTCACTGAGCACTAGATGTACACTTCTGATATAGCAAACTGCTACCAAGTCCCATCTCAGCTTCCTCTTTTTCAGGCTGAAGAGTCCCAGGTCCCTCAGCCTTCCTCGTATGGCTTGCCATGCAAGTCACTGATCATCTGGGTAGCCCTTCTCTGGACTCTCTCAAGATTTACCACATCCTTGTTAAGGTACAGAGCACAGAACTGGAGGCATTACTCCACCTGCGATCTCACCAGTGCTGAGAAGAGCTGTGTAGAGCAGCAGAATCACTTCTTTACAATGGTTTTGCTGGAGTTGCCTCAATTTTTGCGTGCCAGGGTATTGTTGGCCCTGCTGGTTACAGCACCGCACTGCACATGTTCACACTGTGGTCAATTTATTACCCTCAGGTCTTGGTGACAAGTGATGGGGAATTTTCAGTCCTGCTGCCTGATGAGAGGCAGGAGTCTTGCCTGTCAGCAGCTGGGGTGCAGGGCCCCAGCACCCCCCTGCATGGATTTTCTCAACAGCTGGCAGGATTAGTGGCCACAGCAGGGCCTAGCAGCAGTTTCCCCTCCCCCATACCCCAAGACAGACACAGTTGCACAAGCACCCATGTCACAAGTTTTGTCTGTCAGCAGCCAGAGGTGCAGGACCCCAGAATCTCTGCACCAATCTCCTCAACAGCTGGCAGGCTTTGCAGGGATGCTAGCCCCTGCTCTGGCCACAATCTTCACCCTGCTGTGCCTTAATACACACACTGTCACCCAATGTACAAGTTTTTCTTGTCTGCAGCTTGAGGTGCAGTTTTCCCCAAACCCCTCACTTATCTCCTTGAAACTTGGCACACATCATGGCTTCAACAGGGCCTAGCATGCCTGAAGTTTTGACCCTGCTGTGGCTTAATACATACATGTGACTTGAGTTTTGCTTTCAGGATTTTGGGTACAGTTTCCCCAAACTCCATGCACCTATCATCTTAAAACATGGCAGGCTTTGTGGCCTCAGCAGGAGCTAGCATTCCTGTAGTTTTGACCATAATGTGGCTTAACACATACATGTGACACAAGTTTGGCGCTCAAGATTTTGGGGTGCAGTTTCTCCGGACTCCCTGCATCTATCTTCTTCAAACTTTGGCGTGCCTTATGCCCTTAGAAGGAGCTAACATTCCTGCAAGTTTCATCCAAATCTAGTCATAAATGGCAAAGTTCTAGGCTGTTTTGTCTTTCCCCATTATAGCCTATGAGCAAAACGGCAAAACTGTCAAAACGGCAAAACATTTCAACTTGCCTCATTTTGTTTTGAAGCTGTTTCGACCATATCTGTCTCATTTCAATTTTGCTGTTTCAACCTTGAAACAAGTCGAAAAAGAGTTGAAACAAAACTGGTGGCAAAATTTCGCACAGCCCTACAGGTTACAGCTACTTTGGGATCCTGTGTGCCCCAGAGAATAGAGGCAGCAGAGGGCAAAGAAATAGACTGGGTATGGTACTGGACACCTGCTCAGGCACTGGCAGAGAATTTGTGATTGGAAGTAAAAGGGAAACTTCGTTCCCCCCTCCCCCCACCTCTCTAGGAACAGCGAAGAGCCTAGACTAGATTGTTATAGGAGTGTAACTCCTTGTTTTGGGAAACAGCAGGGCACAGCTGTGTAAACAGTGTCCAGAGTTACTCTGGGCAGAGGAAGTGTGAGCTTAGCAGAGACATGTTTTGTTTTTTCTCTAGAGATGCATGTTTTTTGGGGGGGTCCTTTTGGAGGCAGAAAGAGCTTTTCCATGGGGATTGTGTGTGGTGTGTAATCTGTCACACAGTCTTTCAAGGGGAGCTTTCTCAATCCTAGAGTGAAACTTACTGGATTGTGTGTGCCTTGTAAGAACTGACAAGCTGTGAGAAGAGTCAGAGATTGTTTTGGGTTTGCAGAAAGCAAGGCCAGTACAGGTTGTGTAGCTGTGAGAGAAAGAATAAATTTGCTGGATGTATTGGTTTGCAAAGTGCAAGGCAAGAAGGGCCACTGATGAGAATGGCTTGTGAAGCCTGTAGACCAGAAAGGATATAGTTAAGATTTGTAAGGGAAAAGAAAAGCTAGAAGTTAGGTAAGACCTAGAGGAAGCTTGGGGATTCCAGAGAAAGCTGCTAGAGAAAGATCTGCTGGAAAAAGTAGTGCCATCAGAGTGGACAAAGAATTGCTAGACTGAGAGAACTGTTGAAGAATAAGAGAGATTCTTTAAAGGGGGTTTGAGACCAGACTCACACAACACAGAGAAGAATTGAGAGTGGGTGCTAAAGAGCAGAACTCAGCCAGAATTTGTGAGAGCATTGTAAGCCAGAGAGACTCAGTTTGAAAGGTGTGAAGTAGAGTTAGCACTACTAGTGTAGTACGTGTGTAGATAAAATGAGAGGTGTGTGTGTATGACACTTTAAAGCAGGCTAAAGGCTAGTACACCACTGTAATGGTGTCAGTGTTTTCATGCCTTGGCAGTGTATTGCGCATTAATTCCAGCCACTGTAGAAATGTACCTTAAATGACTTTGGGCACAGCAAACTAAAACTCCTTCAAGGAGTTCTAGCTTGCTGCCACTACAGCTGCAGAGTGAAGCACCAGGCTCCGAGCACCTGTGGCCCTGCAGGAAGCCCTGCATGTAGCCTGGCAGCAGCCTGGGAAAGCAGGATCTGCCCAAGAAAAGCAGTGAGCCTGATCTTTTTTTTTTTTCTCCACCTGGAGCCTGCCTACCTGAGCTGTGTGGGGGCCTGGGCTCAAGGTGCCTGCAGTTGGGTGTCACCTGTGGGGGTAAGGGGGGCACTGCTGTCATGGAGGGAAGCACCAACTCCCCCTGCAGCCTATGAACTGCTCTACCTGCCAGCAGCTCACCCTCCCCTCCCCACCACCAGACAGGCAGGTAAGTCAGTGGGGTGTGTGCATGACACAGGGGTTTAATCAATCCTAAATTGAAGCAGTGTTTTTTAAAACCCACTGCTCCAATTTAGGGCCCCCATTTCATTTACACACACCTTGGAGTCCAGGAAGGGTTAAATCAGGAAAGAATAGGACTGAATGGGTCCAGAGACTCTGAGGAGAGCAGAGGAGAGAGAATTTCATTCACTCTCCTCTAAAAAGAATGAAATTTTAGGAATAATTGCTTTAGAGCAGGAAGAAATGGAAACCTTGAAAAAAAAGTTGTAACTTGATCTCAGAGAGTGTCTGAGCTGGTTAAGTAAAATACCTTCTATTGCTGGTCCCATAAGAAGTCAGTAGCAAAGAAAATTAACCCCTGTGCTAGAAACTGTGTGAATGTGGGTTACAGAAGTAGAGCCTAAGGAGCCTAATAAGTAAGCGGCTTTGCAAAGTCAGTTAAGGTGTTAATACAAAAGAGAGAGTGTGAACAGTGTGGCATATTTGCTCTGTGTGTGTATTACAAGGCAGAGAAACTGCTGGAAGTGTAAGTATCTGTAATCTCATTGGTAACGGGGGTGAGAAATGTCTCTTTTACCTCCCCTCGCTCTCCAGGATTAGTGTGAATCTTTTAGAGAGTATCTTTCCTTTCTTGTCAAAGTCAGCTTTCCTGAAGTTGAGGACTTTTGCATTGCTGACTGACTTGCCACCTTTATGGAGAATGGTGAAGGTAATCGGCTCATGGACACTGTCTCCTAGCTTCCCTTTGATCATTAGGTCGCTGATTAAGTCATCCCCCATTGCCAGTACCAGGTCAAGCAGTGCTTTGCCACTCATCAGTCCATAGATTTCTTGAGTCAGATAGAGCTCGCCCACACACGAGGAAGATTTGCAACCATTCAGATTTGGCCAAGTGCTCTTCCCATGAGATGTCTGGGTAGTTGAAGTCTCCCATGACAACCATACACCAGAGCAGAGGTCTGTCACTGGTGTCCTATATTTGCATGCAACCGTTTGTCCTGCCATCCAGTAACTGGTGGAACAGCAACATAAAGGTTTTAAAGGTTTGGTGTCAGCTGGCAGGCTTACACTCAAAAAGCTAGCATTGCACTGAGCAGGGACATGCCCAGATTTCTTCAGGAGGTTCCTTGGTAGCAGGGACATGTTTTGGGATGATTCCTTGAGGGTTTTGCCCCATGAACCCAGCAGAAGGGCAGCTCCTTATTGGTGGCAATGTAAATAGCACATGTGGATGGTGAATAAATTGGTGCCTGGCATGGCCAAAGCATTCTTTGGACCAGACAAAAACATGGACAAGTGTGTCCAGAAGAGTTCCCCAATGCCATAGAGGCATGGCAGAGGGTGGCCCAAGAAGAATTTCTATCACTAATCCCAGCCCAAAAGAAATTCCTTATTCAAGGCATTATACTTAGTGCAGTGGGCATGGGGGCCTACAGTTAACAGTATGGCATGAAGAAAATGTGCTCTGGACCGGGCAAGACTCGGGTCAGGGATGTCTGGGGGAGTCCACCAGTGCCACAGAGTCATAGTATGGGGTGGCCCAACAAGGATTTACATCTCTAATGCCAGCTCAAAAAAACAGTTCCTTATTTGAGGCATTATACTTAGCACAGTGGCTGGGGTGCAGTCTGTTGTTATCCTGGCATGGCCAAACTGCACTTTAGGCCAGGCAAGTTTCTGGTCAGAGATATCCAGTAGAGTTGCCTGATGACACAGATGTTGTCTGGGTTGGCTCAAGAAGGATTTCTAGCTATAATCCCAGCCCCAAACTCAATTCCTTATTCAGGTCCATATACATAGCATAGTGGCTGGGGTGCTGTTAGTTGGCACCCTGACACAGCCAAACCACATTTTGGACTGGGTAAATCTGTGGTTAAAGATGTCCAGGAGAGTCCCCCGGTGGCACAGAGGTGTGCCACGTGGTGGCCCAAAAAGGGTTTCTAGCTATAATCCCAGCTCAAAAGCCAATTCCTTATTCAAACCTATGCATTTAGTACAGTCGGAATGGGGGGCTGTCAGTTGGCACCCTGGCATGGACAAACTTTGCTTTGGGCCAGGCAAGTCTCTGCTCAGAGATGTCCAGGAGAGTCTCCCAGTGGCACAGGCGCATGGTCTGGGGTGGACCAAGAAGGATTTCTGGGTATTACCCCAGCCCAAAATCCAGTTCCTTATTCGGGTCCATACACTTAGCACAGCAGCTGGGGTGCTGTCTGCTGGCAGCCTGGCATGGGCAAACCGCACTTTGGTTTCCAGGCAAGTGTCTGGTCACAGATGTCCAGGACAGTCCCCCAGAGGCACAGAGGTATTATGATAGGTGGCCCAAGTAGAATTTCTAGCCATAATCCCAGCCCAAAAGCCAGTTCCTTATTCAAGCCATTATATTTAGTACAGTGGTTATGGGGGCTGTTAGTTAACAGCCTGGCATGGCCAAATTATACTTTGGGACAGGTGGGACTGTGGTAAGGGTTCTTTGGGACAGTCCCCTAGTGGTATCACCACAAAATTTGGAGTGACCGAAGAAGTATTTTGCCCCATAATTCTATCCTTGTCTGACCTTTGTTTAGGGTTCTGTACTTGATGCAGGATATTATTTTACATATTAGTTAGTACATATGCATAGCACTTTAGGATGTGGAATTCTTTAATACATTTTTATTGGGTCTAGATTAGCTTTGAAAAAGGAACGGGGAATAAGGAACCAACTTCAGCCTCATACAGCAGGGGAAATTCTAAAACAGCCATTTTTGTTATGTATTTTGCAGAGCAGCTGCTGCGACAGTGGCAAGCACACACGACTAATGGGAGCCCATGGACCATGTTTTCCCTATGGTTTTATGAAATCCAAAAAAGCTTTTAAGAGAAATACAAGCTGCATGGTGCTACCCTAGTGACCTTTGTAAACCACCACAAGACACAGGAAGTGGTAAGGGCAAGAGACACCATATCACCGGTAGATTTACTGCCTGGTGACAGCTGCCAGGCCATGCAGGAGTGAGTCTTCTGTAGGGACCTAGAGAGGAAGCAGAGAGACCTAAACAAGCAGGCAGCCCACCGGACACTTCCTGTGAGGGCATGGAAAAACAGTGCAAGGCAGAGAGGTCCACTGAACAGCCAGAGGCCAACCTGCCGCTGGCAGCCAGAAATGATTGACCACCTCTTCTGGGACTGTCCATACACCAGGGATGGTGCTGCTCCTGGTGGTGACAGGTGTCAGAAACCTGACTAGGGAAGAAGTACTTACTTGGCAGGAGAAACACCACGTATCTGGGTTCATGAAGGCAGTTTTTCTTAAGGGGATAACATTTTCTGGCATTGTTTAGTACAGGGGTGTCCAACCTTTTTGAATGTGGGACCAGATCACAAACCTTTTATCACCCAGTGGGCCGGCAAGCTACATTCAAAGACTTCACAGGAAGTGATATCGCATCAAGTGATGTCATGTGACCTTTGACATCAATGAAGTTGCAGGAAGTGATGATAATAAAGCCAGCTTCCCACATGCTGCTGGGGAGGAGAGGAGCCCGGCCGGGTCAGCACCAGCCAGCAGAATCGGTGTTGGAGCCATGTGCTGCTCGGGGCTGACTGGCACAGGTAGGGGGAAAGCGCAGCTGAGCCCCTGCTGCTCCGGCCGGGCTCATCCTGTCCCAAGAGGCACATGACTACTGCTCTTCCCACGTGCACCACATCAGCAACGTCAAGCTGATGCAGTGCGTGTGGGAACCTTGTCCCTCCCCCAGCCCTTCAGCAGCTATTAATAAGCTGCTGGGGGAGGGACAAGGGGTAGGAACAAAAGTATACCGTGTTTACCTTCATTCCCTGTCACAGTACCATGGGCCAAAGAAAACGGCTTGACAGGCCACATGGCAGCCCACGGGCCATATGTTGGACAAGCCTGGTTTAGTACCTGCCGAGGTATTGGGCTTAAAGCCCACGTTATGGAAATGTGAGGCTCCTCCCTAGTTTGCTCCTGCAGCCATATGGCTGAAGGCAGGTGAAACTTAGTGGCATCTGAATCCCAGGCCTTTGGGCTTGGGCCTGCACATAGGATGCCTGGCAAAAGATGTTGGGAATATCTGAAGCTCCTGGTGTGGGTGGAGGATGTTTGCCGTTTGCAGGGCCACTTATGGTTCTGGACTGACTCATGGATTTGGACTTGATTTGGCTTGCAACACACAAAAATTATTTTTTTTAAAAAAAAAAGTGTGGGAGTGAGTCTTCCACAGGGACCTGCAGAAGAAGCACAGAGACCTAAATTGGCAGGCAGCCCACCAGGTACTCCCTGCACGGGACCGCACGGGGCAGAGAGGTCCATCAAACTGCCTGCGACTGACCTATTGCTGATGGGCAGAAACATTCGACCACTTCTTCTGGGACTGCCCACATATGCCAGGCAGGTGTTGGGAAAAAAGCCCATGCGCTCCTCCTCGTGGTGACAGGTGTCAGAAACCTGACCAAGGAAGTGGTTCTCTACGGGCAGCTGACCAGACGGCAAGGGGCCCTGACAGCGCATTTCAACTAGTTCAACTCCTGCTTCAGGTCTGCACTGTGGAAAACAAGGAACCTGCTCACAAATAGACCCCAAAGTCAAGGACTGTATTTAAATGGGACTAAGTGAAAAGTACTGGTACTACAGAAAGACAGAAGAGGATGACAGGAAAGAAATAGCAGACGTCATCTGGTGGAACCTCAAGGATTCTGGCATAGACTTTTTCAGGATTAGCCCCTCTGAGGAGGGCAGTGAGTGGACCTCCCACCCCAAGTCCTACCACCATGGGTGCAGGCTGGGTGATGAGGATCTCCCAGCGTTGACCCCATGACCCCAGAACTTATCTCCCACCCCTGCTCTCTTCACTCCCCAGTTGTGGAAAGGGTGTTGGAAAGTCCCTGCTGGATGGGGCTGGGGACCCTATTTCCTAACCAGCTCCATGACTGCAGATCTGGTCAGAGAACAAGCTCTCCAGCCCCAACCCTGTGATCCCAGTGGCTGGGAACTGTCCCAGTCAGGGGCAGGTCCTAGCCCCATGACCCAGTTGGGTGATTGAGGCACAGGGCTTGGAAAGAGTTGCAGGGCTGGGGCAGGTCCCAGCACCCTGTCCACCAGTGGGGCTCACTGCTAGCTGCCCCACTAAAAGATCCGGGCAGGGGCCCCTCCCCTATGGCTCTTTCCAAGTCTTCTGTCCCTGATTGAGAAACCAGGGCCATGAACTCCCTGCTGCTGGGGCAGTCAGGGGACCAGCTCTCTCCTAGCCTGCTGCTCCCTACCAGCCCCTGGGTTAGCACCCAGGGAGAGCCTACAGCCAGGGGCAGGAGCAGATCTGCTCCCAGCACCCTGCACAAGTAGACACCTGTCCAGGAGCACTTACTCCAAGTAGTTGACTCATGAGTAAACTGCTCCTGTATCAAATGCATGTGTAGACACACCCACTGAGAATCAAGTTCAAGGCACCCAAGGGCAGGTGGGGCTAGAGCTCAAGTCCTCTAGCTTCCCAAGTAAGTAGCCTATGTGCAGAATGGGCATGTGCACCACCAGCAAAGCATACACAGTAGTGTATATACTAGCTATGCAGCCGGGAATAGAAATCCTGCTTTTGGGTAAGTGGCAGTTTTGGCACTTAGATGGCCAAAAATGCCATCAAAATTGGACACTTAGATGAATGGGAAGGGAACAGAGTGCTACCCTTTGCCTCCAGGATGTGGAAGGCTGATCAGGTGGTTGAGATTTCACCAGTATTAGCTTCAGACAGCTGTTAGCTGTAGTGACTGTGTCTTTCCAGAGAGCAGCCTCATTCTTGGAGGAGTCCTGTCAGTGCTGCTGGAGGCCTCTTGGTGGAGCTAATGATACTGTTAAGCAAAACTCATGTGTTAAATTCAGAAATCACAAAATTGGCTAAAAAAAAAAAATCAGTTTTTTTTCACCACCTGAATTGTAGTTTTGTTCTGTTTCTGGTGTTTTGAACCCTTCCTACTTCTCTATGTGTGAGGCATATCCTTTTGCAAGGTCTCCCACACCTATTGAGGTGGTTTTGGAACTTTTACCCCCCCATATTAACCCCCCTTCCATGAACCAAATCAGTCCTATCTCTCAGTCCACCTCTACATCTTCCCCTCAGGTAGTTTTGCAGTGCTTTTTCCCACATCTGGTAGGGAGCTGCAGTAGGGTTCCCTCTCCCCTATATAGGCAGGAGGCAGCTCCAGGGGCTCTCAGCTCCCACACCTCTGTCCCTATGCCAACTGTTGCAGGGGCAGAAGCAAAAAAGCTGAGCTGTTGTTTCCAGGAGGGATGGAAGAAGGAGGGAATGGAGATGTTATGAGCTGCTACTCTCTGCACTTTCAGAGCTGGAGACCATCATACCTGAAGCAACACCTGAGTTCCTGCCCTGGAAGCCTGATTTGTGTGAACTGTGAATGGGTTGAATCTGCATGTGTGAATCCTAAGGTATTTTCTGTTGAATCTGCTAGTGCCAATGCATGTAAAGTTTTACTTTTTGTTTCTGATAAAATTAAAGCTGTTTGCTGGAGGCTGTACTGGTTTGGGCATTTTCCCTGGTAACTTTGGATTCAGGGTGTTGAGTAGACTGGGGGTGGTAGCCTGGTAGCATGCAGAGACAGTTGAAAGGGCAGTGCCAAGTGTCTGAGTGCTGGACAAGGAAAAGGGGTTCCTAACCTGCATCTAATTTGTCTGTGCATGGTCCCTTGGTATGTATGGCTGTGCCTGATGCAGAGCTGTGCATGTGAACTGGAGCATGGAAGGTTTCTCTGTACTTGGTCAATATTAATTCTATGCACATGGAGAGATCCCTTAGTGGCCCTTCCGCTCAGACACGGCTGGATAGAAGAATGCCAGAGTCAGGAGGTCCTGCTGAGACTCTTGTCCTGCTGAATGTTATCTGCTTCTCTTCAAAAGATCTTGGGGTTGTGGTGATCCCAGGAACTGTGGAGAACTGGATACCAGGTGAATTCTGCAGGCCAGGGGATGGAGCAAAAGCCTGTCTCTTCTTAGACTGGGATAGGTTAGGGTGCCTAGGCTGAAGGGCTATCAAAGGCCAAACCCAAGGCATTCAGTCAGCCACGTTGTGCTTTGTAATACCCTGCCTGAGACGAACAGAAACAGATCAGGTTGTTCCCCTGCAAATGGCTGGCAAGTGAAAGAGCCCCAGCCAGTGATAGTAACGAAGCTGCTGTGTGCTCCAGCTAACAGTTTGCTCAAGAAAAATATTATACTGTTATCTGTGATTTATAGTAGTAGCCAGCACCAATAAATCAATTACCCCAGGATTGCAGCTTTACCAATAAATCACTCGCCAACACATTGGCCTGGTGCTCATGACCACACCATCCCGATGCCCTGGTACAGTGTTGGGGAGGCCAGCAAAATTTTTCAGCTACTAATTAGCTAGTGGGCATATGGGGTGAAATATTTCTTTAGCAAGGAACTGATAAGTTAATGGCTCTAAATGTGCTCTTGGTGTTAGCTAGACAGTTTACAAGCCAGAGAATAGGTGGGTAAAAGAATAAGAGTGGCTCATGGTGACAAAGCAAAGCTCAGAGTGCACTTTTCCAGGGCTCCATGGAAATCCACAGTGACTGTGAGGTCTAGGAGAGCTGTACCGATGGAAATGGAGGAGAGGTCTGTAGACAGTCTCAGGAGGCCATAGTGTCCAGTCCCATAGCTGAATCAGGAGGCTGTTTTTAATGGGGAGGCTTGTGTCTATAGCAAGCTCCCACCGTGGCCAGGCATCTATTGTTTGCAGAAGGGTTGTTTGATAAGCATTATGTTCTTCAGAAGATGCCTACTCCAGGAGTCAAAATAGCATGAAATTTAATTTTATGCCTATTTGACAAAGCTTGATTTCACCTCCAATCAGCAGTGGTGATAAGAGCCCTCGGCACAAGTGTGCAGGGTAGTTTGGCAGCTGTGACTGTGGATTTAATAGGTGAATCGACAGGAACAGCACTTGAAAATCCCCTGGGTAGTCAACCATTAAGGTGAGCCCTATCTTCCATCCCCCAGCTCCCTTTCTGCAGTGTTCTCTGGTTGCTGGGCACTAAAGCAAACCAAAGCTCTGTTTACCGAGTCTACTATTACAATACAGCTACCAAATATTTGCCAGCCGTCAGCGCTGCTCCACCACTATAAATACTTCAGCCCCAGATGGAAAGACTGCCGGGGGCAGGAGCTGGGAGCCCATGCATGGCGGGACTGTGGCGGTTCGGTGAGTGCAGAGCTGACAAAAAGGGGGATGATTTTGTTGCAGCTAAAGAACGATGTTGCTACCAATGACACCTCATGGGTGGGGACTGGGTTTGAGGGCAGGGCAGGGCCTTTAATCTAGGTCATTAAGTAATTGGGATGTTATGACTTTTGGGGCTTTTACCCAAAACTTCTCTTGTCCCCTGTTACAGTTTGACTGCCCAGAGAGGAGAAAAATCCTTCCCTGCTTGGCTCCAAGCCATCCTTCCAGGGAGGCTCTGGAGCAGGATTGCCCCCTTTACCTTCTTTGCAGCTCCACTACTATCAGGGCATCTTTCCAGCTCCCTGCCCAGGATAAGCAACCACAGGCTCATTTCTGAGCCTCTTTCCAGAAGCCCTAACACTGGTGCATGGTATTCAGTGCACAGCTGGGGTCAAGCAGCTCTTGTGCTGCACCAGTGCACTCCCACAGCAGCCTCTTTCCAAATTTTGCCTTCAGCCTAGATGCTCTGTAGCCATCTCACAGTAGCACCTGGCCTTAGGAGTTTCTGAATGGATGTGAACATTACTGGAAGGCCCAGCTAGATGGAACAGTGGCTCAGGCAGGGCGTTTCAGGCTCCTGGAGTTCCATTCAGGAAAGGCAGGGAGTAAAGACAATCAGCCCTTTTGGATTTCCTAGGACAGCTCTGAATTTGGGATGGTGCCCTGGGATTTTGAGGGTTCATTGAAATGGGACTTTTATCCTGAATTCAGAAAGCTGGTCTCAGATTGATGCCAGAATGTGCCTGCATCAGGGCCAGTATCATCAGCAAACTAGGCAATTTCATGGGCCCTGGAAACTGACTTGCTGCCATCATAGAATCATAAAGAAGAATCATAGAGAAGTAGAGCTGGAAGGCATCTTCAGAGGTCACCTAGGACAACCCTCTGCCTGAGGCAGGATTATCCCTATCCAAACCATCCCATACAAACCATAATCCAAACTCTACACAAGACCACTGTCAAACAGGCCACAGACAAAGCAGGGACCACAGCAGCCAGTGTCCCACTGTCAATATATGCTCAAGAGATCCCAGACAGAGGGCCACATCCCCTGGCACAGAGGAAGGCAAAACCCCCCACAGTCTGCATGAATCTGACCATGGACACTTCCTCCTGACCTCAAACACAGTGATTGGTCCATAAAACCAATGCCTGACAGTTTCAGGGATGCTAACAGCCCTCTGTGGAGTGGCTCTGCCTGCATGCCAGATTTTGGTCCCTAAAAACTGGTTCCTGTAGTGGGAAGGAGCTGGTCACCCAGTCCCGGGGTTTGCAGAGGTCCTGGCTGGAGTGAGCCCTGCCTCCCTATTGCTGGATCACAGATGTCACAGGTGAAAGCTTTCTGGATGCTGAAATCCACACAGCAAAAGCCATGTTATCTGGCACTTTACCATCCAGAAGGCTCCATTAACTGGCATCTGTCAATACAAATCTTCCTTCCAAAGGACGTGGCAAAAGTGAAACCAGAAGTCCCACTTCCAGTTTTGCCACCACGAGCTGAGTCCCACTTCTTCCTTGTGGACCATGGCCTGGGACAAAGCAGCCTGCATGGGGCCCCCCTCCCTGTCCCCTGGCACACTGACGCCAGAGATTGAAAGCCCTAGTGCACCAGACATGGCATATTTGATTAACTGGCATACTCCATGGAATAGAGCATTTACTGTACTTCTGATGGAAAAACACTGAGAAACAGTAAGTCATGAGGGGAATCGCATTTGGGTGAGGCGAGATATCCCAAACTCATCTGCACCAGTAGAAATGCCAAGTGAGCATCAGGGGAGCATATAGGGCCAGTAAGACTGGGACCATGATTCGGCCCATTCCATAATACTCCAGCAGAGAAGTGAGGGTTCGCAGGTCCCTGTGAGGGTCTATTACCCCTGGAAGGCCATTGACCATGTGAGTGTACAAGGATGAGAGGCTGGCCAGGCTCTCAACCAAACCCAACCACCTGCTCTAGGCCAGTCACTAGAGCTTCAGCCCCCCAGATCCTCCCACCATGGGTCCTTGCCCTCCCTTCCACACATAGCACGTGCTGGCTGCCTACTAGCTCTTGGAGGTAGGAGTGGGACTGTCTGTGTGAGGTCAGGGGGTGATCTCATAATTCAGTCTCTTTATACTGCTCTCATTTACAGAGCACAGTGATATTTATAGTCTTCTCAACTAGGGGAGTTTAATACAGGGGAAACTGAGGCATGGAGAGAAGAAATGTCCTGCCCAAAACATCACAGCAAGGTAGTAGCAAAACAAGGACTAATACCTGGAGTTCTGATTCCCAGCACTGTATTCTAGCCATCCAACTCCCGTGCTTGGCCACTGGTTTCTCTCTTGGGGCATAACTGCTCATTTTGTTTCTCTTTAGTTTTCTTTGTCTCAGGAGTGCTGGGCTGGCTGCTGGTCAGATGAAGAGGCTGGGGCTAGGGCTTCTGGGCTGTTTCTAGCTCCTTCTCAGGGATGTCACTTGTGGCCTTGTGCCTCAGCTTCTCCTTCTGAGAGAGTGATGGCATTTGCCTCCAGAGCACCACTGAACCTGAGCACCAGCTGGCAGAGAACTTTGGGCTCCTCCCAGGGAAGGTGAAGGGTAACTGTTGGGAATGGATCATACTATGGCTGCTCCTGTAGGACCAATCCTGAGTCCCCTGCTCATGGACATGGAAGGTAGTACAAGCAGGAGCTGATGGTTCTGCTTTGCAAGGTACAGGAAGCTTGAGCTGACTTCAGAAAACATGGGCCTGTACAGAGGCAGATCACCGGAAAGTGCAGTTGCACCTCCCCCACCTCCTTTTTGATCCCTCCTCCACCCAAATTTTAAAACCAGTTGCTTAGGAGAAGCAGTACATTTCTATTTTGGTAGTGCTGAGAGAGTCCACTGACTTCTGTCATCTCCCTTCCTGTTGATCTCCACAGGTGTTAACAACCCTCTCTCCTTTCTAACGGTCTTAATGTTTCTCTGTTCAAACTATTCTTTCTTCTGTAGTTTTTCTGTCTGTTAGCCCTTTCTGGTAATGTCTCTCTTCTATTTTACAGTCCTGAAGACTATTTTTAGCTCTAGCTAAAACCTTAACTCAGCTGTAGAAATGAATGACCGAAGTACTGGAGGCACTGTCAAGATGCTCAGGGCTAGATTTTGTTTTATGCAGCTGAATAAGGGATGCACATTTAACTAGAATGACTACAAGACTGATGATACAATATCCTGTGATGATAGATTGTTTGCCTAGATGGTTGTGTTGTTTTAAACTTCATATATACTCTAGCAAGCTAGTGTACATTCCAATAGTTATATTTACTTTTTGCTTTGATCTTAAGTGAATAATACAGTTAGCCCCTTTCAGTATAAGGAAACCTTTTAGGACCCAGGTGCAGACAGAAGTGACAATTTTCACCAGATCTGGCCACAGAAAGCAGTCTATAGCCGTGATCAAACACAAATGCATAGCTGCAGACAGCTTCAAAGATGGACAATCAGGTGAAAATCTGACCCCTCATTGCATGAAGTAACAGATAAAGACATTTCAAAATGTAGTGTCTTTTGTAATTTGTGTCTGCAGGGCTCCCAGCCTGTGGCAGTTTTCAGAATGGCAGGGGGAAAGGGAGTGGTAGGAGTTCAGTCTTGACATTTTTCAGCCCTCCCAGGATGGGGGGGTGGATGTGATTGGAGGGGGGGGGGCTTAAAAACCTCCAATTTGCCCACCCCACCCTTCAGCACCAGCTGCGGAGCCCCAAGAAGGAGTTTCCTCTGCTACCTTTCCCCCCTCCCAATCTGAAAACAGCAAGTGCTGGCACAGAGCCATGGTCATTGCTATGGGAACCTGGCTGCAGGTTCCTAGTGGGCAGCTAGATTCCCCTCCCCCCTGGAACCAAGGCTGAACTTGTGTTTGGTCTGAGGTAAGGCTGTAACTCAGAACAGTTTGCAAAAATCCTTCTGAGTTACAGCTGAGAGATGCCCTTTTATCTGCACCCATTTGTTGCTTTATATGTGATGATGTGCCACACCATCTGCACCCGGCCTTTCAAAATCCTATCTCTACCTATGGGTCTGCAGCCTTCCCTGCCCTCCAGCTCAGGGGGAGCTGGCACTCCTAGCTTCTCCACTCAGCGAAACCAGGTATCCAGGAGCTGGCAGCCACTGCAACAGGGCGGCTGCAGGTAGGGTCTGTGTCTGAGCCTTCCTAGCCTGTCATCTGTGCCTAGAGATGGGGAAGTGGGGCCTTCAGCTTGCTCTGGGGCTTAGTGGGGTGCAGAGTCCAACAGCCAGGAGCTGTGGCCTGCATGGCAGCAGTAGTAAAAGTACCTGCAGCTGGCAGTAGTAACAGCTGTTGCTCTTGTGCTTCAGGACAACTGTGTCCCCCATCAGCCCTCCCAGTCTGCCCCAGGGTTGTCTTCGAGCATACACAGCAATGTTAAAGCTAGAATGAACAGTGAGTAAGAGAGGGCCAGCCCCAGCTCCTCTGGGCAGGGCCAGTAGGCACAGGTAGGTCTGCTGGGAACTTGACCTGCTATGAAGTGTTCTGGGGAGGGAAGAAGTCCAGTCAGACACTGCTGGGGGCATAGCACAGGGGTGCTGTGCCAGCTGGGTTGCTGCTAGCAGATGTGACTGTAGAGGTGGGTGGCTCTGCCCATGGCAGCTGCACTGGGTACAGGCCAGGCTCAAGTGTTTTAACCCTGAGCCACAGAGTGCTGCAAATGCCAGGGCCCTGCCCATCATTCCAGCCCCACGGAGCTGCACAGGGGTGACTTTTGCCAGCACACAGACTGTTAGGGCCTGCAGCAAGAGGCATGGCCAGGTTGTACAACAGCAGTACAGCCAGGCAACTGCAGCATAGGGGTCCTGCCCTAGGGAGAGGGACTGAGGTAGAGAGAGAATCTGGCAGGCTACAGGGCACTCTGGCTGCCCAGAACCAGCTGCTCCCAAGGCAAATGTTAGGCTGAAGCATTATGTGCTTTTGGAAACTCAGAGCACTATATGTAGGAGTGTGGGGGACGACTGAGTAATGACCCTTGGTCAGGGTCACACTTTCACAGTACACTTGGGTTGCAGAGTGGGCAAGGTTTGTGGACCACTGGGGTCAGGGAACACGCCATCAGCTCCCATGCACACTGACCCTCGCTGAGGATGGCAGCTGCTCTGGGAACACTGCAGGGTCTCTGGCCCTACAGCTCAGGCACCCTTCAAGCAGCCTGGAGTTGACTCTTTAACAGTCAGCTGTGGGTTTTCTCAGTCCCATCACACTTTGACCTGTTGCAGCACAGGGAGTACCACCTGAGGCTTGAAATCCCCGAGTTGCATTGGAGAATATCCAGGATATGAGAACTAGCTCCCTGAGACACTGACCCCTCTCAGGAGAGCCTGCAGCAGGTGGAAAGGCCTCTGGAGCAGCTCTGGAAGCCAACAGGTGGTGGGAGTTTGAGGTGGGCAGAGCAAACTGAGAGCAGGGGTAGGGCTGCTTTGTTTCATGCCATAGGAGGAAGGGGCTGTGGGATCAGAGTCCTGATCACGTGTACCTGTTTAGCTCAGCTGCCCCTCCATCCTAGCACTCCTGTGACATGCTGGGAACATGAGGAATCGCCCCAAAGTATATGAATGGGCACTGGGCAGGGGAAAGGCTTTGTGACATGAGTGAGTCAAGAGAAGAGGCAGCTCTGTAGCACGAACCAAGCCAGAGGCTGCCTCTGAAATCAAAGATGCTGCTTGCCTCATCGACTGAGGGAGGTCAGGGCTCGGTCTTGCCTCTAGCCTGGGTCCTGGGAAGAACTCCAGAGTTGGTTCTTCTGCTCCCAAAAGGCCCCTGTCCCCACGCATATACCAGTCCGGTGGTTGGAAGTGCCCAGCTGTACGGCAATCCCCCCTCCCCACCTGTGTGGCCTTGTGCTGCTCCTGGGGCTGGCAGATGCTGGGGGAGTTGTTTGTTTAAGCAGTACAGCTCCATGAGCTACAACCGCTGAGGTGCTGAACATCTGGACTTGGTCTTGGATTCTGTCTCAGTGGTCTAAAGAGGGGATGGTAGATATTGGGCAGCCTCCACTTCTCCATACTCTTGCCTAGGCATATGTGTCAAAGGTCTTGGTGTGTTGGTCTCAGGACTCCATACAAGTGGATTAATCTGGTGCCTGACTAGACTTATGCATACACCATGATCCAGGGGATCAATGGCTGCCTCCAGCTCCAGTTGTGCAATAAAGCTCTTATCCTGTGCATAACTCATCTGATGCACAGCAACTGGCTATGGGCTCTGTCACCCATGATGCAGCCCTGCTCCAAAACCCAGGTCACTGCTGAGCTGCATCCTCTCAGCATTAGGGTCCCAGCCCCACTGTACTTTGGGGAAGAGCAGAGCAAGACCCAGCAAGGGCGATCCATTCACTGCCCTAGAGTCATGCTGTGAGGTTGTGATCATGAGTGGACCCAGCTCTTCTCTCACTCACACAGATCCATCCTGCCTGGGCTAAGCACACTGAGCACCATGGCTCCTTGCCACTGTCAGGGAAACCAGCATGCATAGGCAATGCATGCCTCCTGAGGCTGGGGGAGCATGGCAACCAACCGCAGGTGGCAGCAGCGTTGTTGATGATGGGGCGTGGCAGCAGCAAGTGGGGACTTCCTGCAGGCAGCCGCACTGATGTTAGCAGCGAGGGTGGGCTGAGCAGGGATTATCCACAGGCGGCTGCGGCAGTGTCGGTGGTCAAGGGGAGGTCCCACTGCAGCTGGACGCTGACCCCAAAATTGCCGGCTGTAATTCTCGGGGGTGGGGCACCAGTGCTCTACCTGCACCACCTGCCTGTCACCAAAGCCAAGAGCGCTCACTCTTAAGGGGTGCACGTGCACCCCCATGCACCTCCTACACATCACCTATGCCAGCATGTGATAATGAGAAGGTAGCAGATCTCATATATAAGCATAGGCCTGATTTGTTTAAATCACTCACACCATGCACAATGCGGTCTGGAGTGTGGCTGGACTTGCAGCACCACAGTCCTCCCTGCATGTTCCATCAGCATGGCCTAACAGTGTTTCCATTGCAGAGTGAGTCCAAAGGCCAGTGGTGCCCATCTCTAAGTGAGCTGAGATGGCTGCAGGAGTAATCAGGAACCCAGCAGAGTTCAGACTGCCCACTTCCTTTCAGCACTCATTTCTCCACCCTGCTGTCCACCAGGATAGAGACTTTCAAGAATTGTCTGAGGAGGAGGAAGATGA
>JAGPOW010002067.1:10851209-10879697 GCA_030014935.1 Caiman crocodilus
GAGGAGGAGGAGGAGGAGATGGAGGAGGTGGAATCACAGGGCAGTCCCACTGCTCCCATTCCTGGTGGAGAGAGGCAAGAAGTCACAGCCACTGCCAGCCTACATGATGCAGAAATGACACTACAGCTCCTCAGGTTCTCAGAGCTGATCAGCAGTGACATCCAGAGGTACTTTGGGAGGAAGGACAAGGAGGAGGACCCTGACTCCTGCAACATCTATGAGGACTGCTTCTCCCCACAAAGATCAGGGCGGGAGCTGTACTATGCAGACCTGATGCACATTGCCCAGAGTGGGGAACTGGATGATGAGGACTTCCACAGTGCTCAGGTGCCCTTGGGGCAGCTAGACCAGCAGGTTTGGAGGTCCATTTGTAACAAGGATGAAGGGCAGAAGCTGGGACCACTGGCTGAGCTCTTTGAATATGGCTTGAGGCAGTACATCAAGCAGACAGTCTCTGACAGCAGAAGGCTGCGGCTGGAGAAGAAGTATGCCCACATCACCCCCATGCACAGGAGGAAGCTGCCACCATCCTTTTGGAAAGAGCCCTCTCCTGGCCCTGCAGGCATCCTCAACACAAACACACCTGACTTCAGTGACCTCCTTGCCAACTGGACTGTTGAGCCTGGGCAGGAACTGCCCAATGCCAGCAGGGAGCTGGCTGGTGAGCTGGGCCGGCCGGCTATGGAAGCTGATCAGTTCAATGTTCTGTGAGGCAGAGGTGCCAGGGCTCCAGTCAGCTTCACTGAATCCCAAAGGCTGGGGCCAAGGTAGGGGCTGCTGGAAGGAAGCTACATGCTCCTAAGGTACTGAGGGGTTTGTCCAAATGGGAATTTGCACACCCTGCCACCTGCCCTGTCCCAAGTGACTGTGGATAAGACTGCCATATTTCTTCTTGTGCCCACTTTCTGCCACATTCTAGTTTGTAGGCAGCACACAGGAACCAGGCTGATGCCTGACACATTTACCTTGGACCTTACCTTGCTCCTGCTTTTTAAGTATGATGGGCTTTGGACTTCTCCCAGCTGCAGCATCAGCCTTTGTGTCAGTCCCATTAAACTACCCGTGTCTGTGTGCTCTGCAGGGATGGCAGGGATACTGGGCAGTGCCAAGTTGCAGCTGCCGCCATATGATAGCCACATCCTTGCCATGTGCCACCTTGGTTAATGATAAAACTGGCTTTGCTTTTACAAGAGAGGGTTCTAATGCTGTCAGTGGGGCTTTGGAAAGGTGCCATGTGGGACTTTCTCAGCTGAGATGTGCCAAGGCCTGAGAGCTGCTGTAGCAAGGAGCATGTTTAATTTTATTTTCCTCTGATTGTAACAGGAATGACTAGGGTGAATAAACCCTTCCTTGCAGTGGCTGAGTGTGTCAGTGGTGTCTTTGGAAGTCACCCAAGCCCCCCCTGGCTCACCCAGGCTGCAATTGATGGCAAGGCCATGGCACGGGGGGTGGGTCACATCCTGCTCTGGGGAGCCCCTGGTTTTGAGGTTGGATCATGCCTTTTAGGCACACCAGTTTGGACACTAGCTGTAGGTGCTCAGCACCTTAAGGAACAGCCAGGCCTCAGATGTCTCTTCTGGGACATCCAGCCCATGGAAAGTCTGCAAGGGGATGAAAGGGAACCAGTGTGTGGTTGAAGAAAGAGCCACCATTTGCCATAATACTACATGTCTATGGAGCCAGGACATACCACTGCTGCACAGCCTGGGGGACCCCCAAGAGGCACAACAAAGGGAGACTTGCCTGCAATCAGCTGCTTGACCCATCCACCCACGGCCAGTCAGAGCCATCTCCCACCCTTGGGAGGAAAACAAGAGCCTGGGTACAGGGCTGCCTTCTTGCCTCTACCCTGAAACTGACCCCTTGCCCAGAAGTGTTTGGGGGGGAGGTCCCACTACTGGCCCCTGCCTGGGTCGGGGTGGAAAGACCTGAGCAGAGGATGGGTGGGCAGGGCTGATGGGATGTCTGGAGGCACAGTTGACTGCTGGGCAGGGAACAGGCAGTTGTGGGCTGGCAATACACTCCTCCCTCCCCACAGAGTGCTGTCAGGGTGGGGGCATGCCCCAGGGGCTTGGAGCCCATAGACAGATGACTCCTCTATGGGCAACATGGGGGGAAAGGATGGGGGATGCAGTTGGAGGTGAGGGTTTCTTCCCCGTGCCCCCACTGGCTGTAACTGTTGGGGTAGGTCAGCACCGTTCCCAGCAGGCTCTGAGCCAGGCAGAACACGGTAGGTTGCATTCAGCTGCCTTGACCACCACTCTCTGTGGTGTGTTGGTGCCTCCTGGCTATGCCATCAACCCCTCAGTGACGCCCGGGGAGGAGAGGCAAATCCTTTATCTAAAAAGCAGGAAGAGATGGATAATGAGCTGATTAAATGAGCCAATAACACATGTTTGCTCTTCAGGCCAAAGTCAGTGAATCTGATCAGCTTATCGCAGCAGTATAAGGGCAAAGGGTAACCTAGGCGCCTCATCAACTTGCACAGCTGCAGTGTCTTGGGATGGGCAAACATCTAAAGGCTCACTGCTCAGCTGGGTCCCCAGGACCTTCCTCCCCCACATGCAATCCAAGGAGAGAGCCACAAATGCTCTGGAAATGCCTCAGAGCATGCAGGCTGTTATGTTCCCCACATGGTCCCCCACACCGTCCTGAAATAACACTGCCCCTGATCAGAGACACCTCCCCATTACACTCAAGCATGGGAGCCCACTCTGGAAGGGAAGGAACCATCCCATACAAGCAGCTACCAATGTGTCAGTGTCCTGATGGGGTGCCATAGTGAGTGTGGACCCTGAGTTTGCCACAAAGCTAATGGATTTGTGTCGGGTACCAACTGCCCTGTGTGGAGGACTGGGAGTGAGGGAGGGGTGCCAAAAGCAGGATGGAGCCTCATCTCCACAGGTCCCTGATCCCTTGAAGACATAAGGTGTCTTGCCACTACCCAGAGGCTAGCAAGTTCTTCCACTTCACTTGCTTGCCTGCAGCAGAGGGAGCAGTCTAGAGCTGGAGCACACGTTGGCAGACCCAAGCATCCTTTGTGGCAGGGAACCATGCTATAAGCTTGGCAATGGTACATTCCCCCATCAACTGGAGTTGTGCCTCCTGCTACACAGTCCAGTGAAATGCTGCACTGCCTTCTGTCTGGACCTGCCTGGTGCAATTGGTGTGATCCACTCCATAGTGGCACACTTTTCCTGTGCCTCAGGAGAGAACACAGCCTCGTGTACCCCTTGCATTAAATACCACACAGCACTTCTTTTAGTGCACGCTGCTCCCATCTGTTACCAGGGGCTGGTACGAGGCATTTATCTCCATCTTTGTGGTGAAAGCTCCTTTTTTTTGTTGGATTTGAAAGGAAGCAATATCAGAAAATATCTACAAACCTCCAAATTCCCAAAACAGGCAGAGAGAGCACCAGATGTCTGAGCCTGGGCTGTGAGGGGTCAGGAGGCAGGGCTTGCCCTGCCTGGTGGGGAGGGGTGCAGCTCCATGGACTCCATGAGAACAGAGTAGGAATGAACTGTTCAACTCAGCTGGAGACCAGGCTGCACTGGGTGGGCTGGCCAAGTGTAGCAGGCAGACTGGCACTGCCCCAGCTCCCCAGAAGGGCTGGGCTTACAGTAGAAATTAAGTGATTCAGCCTTTTTTACTCAAGTAATTTTTTTAAAGAAATTTTTTCATATTCCAGTCCAAGTCAGCCAAATTAATTCCAAATCCATGAGTCAGTCAAGAGTCATAAGTGGCCCTACTATTAGCAAACATCTCCTACCCAAGCTGGGGCTTGATATGTTTCAAAATCCTTTGGCAGGTATCCTACGTGCAGACCCAAGGCCAGAGGCTTGGGATTCAGATCCCCCCGAGTTTGCTTGCCCTTAGCCATAAGGCCACAGGAGCAAGCTAGGAAGGAGTCCCCCATTTCCATAAAGTGGGCATAAAGCCAAAATCTTCCCACTCAAGCAGTAAGTGTGAGAGTTACTATACATTACCACCGCAGGTACTACCCCATGCCAGAAAATCAGTTATCTCTGGGTATGACAAGGAAAACCACCCTGGTGGTTATGGTATTTCCACTGCCAGGTAAGTAATTATCAGAGCAAAAACACATTTCCCTGGAGCTGCTTGCAGCTGGTGGCTGATGGCTTGAAAGAAGGCCCAGCGCAGCTGCCTGCCTGTCAAGTGGGGGAGACCCTTTTCTGCTGCCCAGGGGCAAGCTTAGATTGCATTAAGCAATACTGTACATTGAGGTCCTCCTCTCCCCCTCCACGCCACACCACTGTTGCAGCTCACAATGATGTAACACAGCAATGGCAGTGTGAGTGGAGCAAAGGTTCCTGCTGAAGAGGGCTCTTGCACTGAAGATAGCAAAGAGAAGAGGACAGCATAAAAGAAGATACGTGCCTTCCACTGCAGGACTCAGGGTAGAAGGGCCGGATCCTAAGAACGCTCATTCTCAGAAGCCAGCTCTGTTCATGGGGAGACTCTCAGGGAAGGCAGCAGAGCTCATTGCATAGTAGAGGTATTCCAGAGCTAGCCTAAGATTACCATATTTCCAGTTTCAAAAAAGAGGACACCCGTTGGGGAGAGGGACAGTAGTATGATTCTGGGGAGCAGTGATATGCCAGTGCCCTTCCCCTCACTCCCAAGCCACAACACCCTAGCCCTTTTGCTGCCCTTCACTCCCAAACCACAGTACCCCACCCCAGACCATGCTGGTGCCCCTCACTCCTGACACACCAGACCCCTGACACTGCTAGCACCTCGCACTCCTGACCCTCAGTTCCCTGCTTCCCTGCTGCTCTTCACTCCCAAACCACAGCCTCCCCAGCACTGACAGTGCTTCTCACACCCAACCCACAGCTCCCTGCTCCCCCAGCCCTGCAGCACCTGGCTGCCCTGCCCCTGGAGCAAGTGTTGGCCATGCAGCTGCCTGCTGCCCCTAAAAAGATCCAAAAAGAGGACATGTCTGGGAAAACCCAGTAGTAATCCTAGGCTGGCCCCTTAATCACATAACCCGGATCAGTGGGAGAAATACAGATGAAGTGGAGCAGGTGCTGGCAGGTGAATTCACTGCTGTGAAGAGCAGGTTGCAACAGGCTCTGAGGCTTCTGGTAAAGCAACAGGCATTGGCAGCAGAGGCAGTAAGGGTGAAGGCATCAAACGGAGAGCAGAGGAGGAGCCGCAGCAAGGGACTGGGAGGAGCATACAATGTGAGAGCAGGGTGAGGTCCTTGGTGGTGGGAGAGTGGCTGTGACCACAGGTATGGGTTTGGGGAAGAGTGGGCACTTGCTCACCATGGGTTTCACTTATCACCCTCCTGCTGTGAGAAGAACAGCCAGGGCACCCATCAGTTTCCCCACTGACTGCCTGTTTGCTGGTGTATAGCCCTGACCCCAACCGCCCCTCCCTGCCTCCAACCTGCCTCTGTGATAGAGGCCCTGGGGTTTATCTCTGACCTCTCCAGGATGACTCCCTGCCAAGTCCCAGGAGCTGATGTCCTCCAAGCCTGGTTCAGTCAGTGGGGAGGCTGGCAGTTTCGGCTGCCTGTTGGGAGAAAACACTGCAGAGAGACCAGGAGAAAATGCTGGAGCAGAACGGTGGGAAGGAGAGAGGGAGACGGTGAATTAGAGGAATTTCTGGGAGCAAACACCAAGTGGCAGTGATTAAGAAGAACAATAAACAATCATTCATCTTCTAAGCAAACCTCTCCTCTCCACAGGACTCTTATCTGTAGGAAAATTCCTCCTAGTTCCCCCTTTAGCCAGAGTCAGTAGGTTCATGACAGACAAACTGTCTCTCCAGTGGGGAAGGGCAGCAAGAAAGGGCAGCTGCAAGTCTAGCTGCCCTGCTCACCATTCATCATGCAGTTATATACCTGTTGTGGTGATTACACTGTTTCCATTTAGAGCAGGCAGAAAAGCATTGAGGCCTAATGAGATGAAAGGCAAAGCCAGTGCATCTTAGAATCAGGACAAGACAGTTGGTTGCAGGGTGTATTTCACTGTGGAGCAGGGGTGGGTAAAATACAACATGCAGGCTGGATTTGGCATAGCATCTTGGTGGCCGCACAGGTACTGCTCAGCTCCCCACCTCCACCCCCAAGGCAGAAGGTAGCATGGGGAAGCGGCAGTGGCCATGGGGATGCATATCAGACACTACGTGCCCAGCCAGGTCGGGGCTGGGGGGAAGCTACAGCTGGGCGGCTCCTACCACAGTGTACAGGGCTCCAGCTCCAGTTCCTGGCCACCTTCCACCCACTTGGCCACCTGGCATGATGAGCAGCTACCTGTTGACAGTCAAGTGCGTGGAAGGCAGTCCCCTGGCTGGGAAGCTGTGCACACTGGTCAGGGCCAGGGCCAGGGCCGGGGCCAGGGCCAGGGCCAGGGCAGTGCTGTCAGCAGGTGCAGGGTGGATGTGGGTGGGAGCATAGTGCAAGCTGCATTGGGTGGGAGCTGGCAGCGTTTGGCCCAATGTGGAGCACTGTGGAGACATCTGTGGGCCAGATGGGGGTGGGGGGGGAACCATACCTTCACCACTCCACTCAGGCAAGCTCTTCTGTGCAAACCCCCTGCCTTCCCCTCATCCTTCCCTCCCCCTCTCCACTTGCTCCTGGGACCTAGCACATGACCCAGCTCCTGGAACCTAGCACTGCAGCCAAAAAGGGACCTAGGAGTAATGATTGATCATCACATGAATATGAGCTGTCAGTGCAAGGCAGTGGTCAGCAGGGCAAATAAAGCTGGCATGCATCAACTGATGCATCTTATGTAAAACTAAGGAAGTGATACTCCCTCTGTACTCAGCACTGGTGAGACTTGGAGTACTGTGTCCAGTTCTGGGCACCGCACTTCAATAAGGAGGTGGAAAACCCTGAGAGGGCCCAGAAAAGAGTCACCCATATGATTAGGGACTTGCAAGGCAAGCCATACAAAGAAAGGCTGAGGGACCTGGGCCTCTTTAGCCTAAAGAAGTGAAGGTTGAGAGGGGACTTGATAGTGGCTTATTACTATATCAGAGGAGTGCATCAGGAGCTCAGTGAACAACTTGTCACTAGGGCACCCCCTGGGAAGACCAGCACCAATGGATATAAACTCCAGGAAGGCTGCTTCAGGCTTAATACCAGAAAAAACTCCTTCACAGTCAAAGTGTCCAGACTATAGAATAAACTCCCTCCAGAGATGGTGCAGTCACCTACCCTGGAGGTTTTCAAGAGGAGACTAGACAGTCACCTCTCTGGGTTCATTTGACCCCAGTTGTCTTCCTGCTTAGAGTTGGGGGACTGGACCCAATGATCTGCAAGGTCCCTTCCAGCCCCTAACAATCTATGAATCTATGAACAGACCCCAACACACATGCACCCCCCCCAACATCCCTTCACACACCACACATTCACACCCCCACACCCACTCCCACTTCTCCGCACACATAATATACAAGAGTAAGACTTTATTTTGAGATATTATGTAATTGCCTCTATATACACTATTCAAAAAACTATAAATCAGGACTAAAAATATTTTTAAATATTTTAAAATGTTAATGTTTTGACTGGCCCTCCAGCCAAAATAATTGCCAACCCGTACCCTGGAGGGACAGAGGGGCCTCAGCTTAACCAGCTCCTTTCAAACCCTGGAGGAGCCAGAAACATGCAGGCTCACACAGTGAGGATCCATAATGGCACAAATGATTGTGTATTCACTAACAAGGGATCTGTGCAGCTAGCAGGGCTGCATGCTAACACAGGGCACCCTGTGGGACAGTGCATGTAGATTAGGTTCAACTGTCACAGACTTCAAACAATAGCCTGCTGGTAGGGAGGGAGAGCCCAGGTTACATGGCTTGATGCATAAGGTTCTCTGGGGTGAACCATGTAGGAGGTCAGGCCACAAGATCACAGTGGGTGACAGGTGGCTGACACAGACCAAAACTTCATCCCATGGCTGATCCTGTGCACACAGCTTGGGCAGTCTGTGGGGGCACAGGAGAACAGGAGGGTCACTGGGCAGGTAACTAAAGTGATAAAAACCCAGCAATATCACGAACAAAGCTGTTAGAAGATTTCCTGTCTTAGTGGCACTAAAGCAGAATGACATCCATAAAATCTAGATAGCCTAGGACCTGTTCTGTTGGAAGAACTGATTCAAAACATAAGGTTTGGATTGGTGTGAGTGCAATGAAGCCGGAATGCATCCATGTTGAGCTGGCCTTAGGGGTGGGTAGCATGGGCAACTGCCTAGAGCGCTGTGGTCAGGGGGGTGCCACACATATGCCCTGCCCTTCTTCTCTGCTTATGCCAGGCAGGAGCCATCATGGGATTTGGGATCTTGAAGAGAAAAAATGGAGGACATAAAGGCATCCAGTTTCGTATCAAGAGAGAACAGAATAGCAGAAAACCAGAATGTCTTCTATGGTGGCCCCCCTAGCTGTACAGGAAGGCCTGCTTCCCCTTGCCACATCCAGGGCTGATTGGAGCTGCTGGCCAGGGCAGTGGGATTAAAACCCCCCTGGGTAGTGGCAGTGGTAAGCACTGCCTGGCAGCAAGATGGGCCAGGAGGAGGGTGATGAGAGGAGGGTTAAAGACAGGTACCCAGCAGGAAGACAATGTGCCTGTTTGGCCCTGGTATGCATGCCAAAGCCTTCACCGTCACTGACCTGCTGGGGCTGAAGGCCAAAGTGCAGCCACCCACAACTACTAAGGGTGCGAATGTGGGTGGCTGGTGGGCTTAGATCAGGTGTAGTGCCTGTTTTTAACCTGGCAGAGGAAATACCATGTATCTGTGTCCATAAAGGCAGTTTTCCCAGGCGCACCTGGGAAGAACTACTCTTCTGGCATGGTTCAGTACCCACCAAGGTGTAGCAGCTCTAAGTCCACTTTGTGGAAATGGGAGTCTCCTCCCTAGCTTGCTTCAAGGGCCTTATAGCTAAGGGCAAACAAAAAAAAAGTAGGATGCCCATCAAAGGATTTGGAAACATCTGAAGGCCCCTTCAGATGGGTGTGGGTGGAGGCTGTTTGCAGGTAGTAGGGCCACTTATGGTTCTGGACTCTTGGATGTGGAATTAGTTTTGGCTAGTTTGGCCTGGGATAGATATATATAAGTGGCGTTCTGCCACTGGAGCTGGGCTTCCTGTGCGGACAGCCCTGCCTGCTGTCCACCCACTTGCCTTGCCTGCCACCCCACCCCATGCTAAGCCCACCCTCTCACCCCTTACACACCACCCACGCCAGTGTCTTTGGGGGATACTGCATGGTGGAGGGGGTGGGCACCAGGGCAGGGAGGCATGAGGGAGAAGGGGTACCAAAATACAAGTTTGCCCAGTATACCATTTTCTAAGGCCGGCTCTGCATCATGTCCAGGAGGGACTGTTGGATCTGATGCTAAAGTTCTGGAGAAACGTTGCATTCTGCTCTGTTCCCTGAGGGACTGTCAGTACTGGAGGTTCTCCCTCCCCTGGTACCTAGGAGTTTGGCACAGTATGGAGTGTGGACATGTTGCTGTAAAGGTGTCTTGCTACAGCGCCTCAGGATGTGGATTCAAGCACTGCTCTGGGGTCATGCCAAAGGCTGTCCCCAGTTGATCCAGATAACTAGGACCAGGCCATTCAGGCTGAGGTCAAAGGCAGCTGGATATGTTCCTAGTCACACCCTTCCCTTTTGTGCCATTTACTGTAGAAACTGGTGTGATGTTACTAAGGCAGCCTAATGGGCTCAAATGGACTTTCCTTGTGACAACTGTGGTCAATGCCTAGTGAGAAATGCCAAGCAGAGACTTGGAGGACTTCCTATTTCAAATGCCCTGTTTCCAGATCAGCTGAGCTGGTGATTTGTGCTCAGTGTGCTTTTGCCACAGCATGCAGTTCCCACCTGAGTAGAGCCAGCATGAAGCCAAACCTTTTCTGTTCTTTACTCTACTCACAGGGGAGCGGAGGAGATGCCCTGCTCTGCCCCTGGCTTGGATGCCAAAGAGTGAGGGAGAGCCATTGCCAGAGTATTTCAGCTGGACGAAGGGACGTGGTGGGCTGGACAGATGCCCTCCTACAGCCCAGCGCCAGAAAGTGAAAGCCAACGGCTGTGCACAGAGGAGAGGCTGGCATCAAAGGGCTGTGCAGGATGGCTGCCACCAGTCCAGTCCAGCCCTGTGGTGTGCCCTTCTGCCAGCCATTCCCCAGAGCTTGTGGAGCATGGTATATGGAGAACTCCAGCAACACCTGGCAGCAGAGGAATCTCAGATGCTGTTTATGAGTAATAAATGCTTGTTCTCCTTTTCCCCCTCCTCTCCCAAACTGCTTTGTGCTGTGTACTGGGTACTGCTCTGAGAGTGAAGGGCCAGTGTCTCTATTTGCAAAGCTGACGAGGCTGCGTTGCTATTCAGCTTTGCACTGCATTAGCTGGCCTGTGGTGTTAGTACCCAGTAAGCATCCGTGCCCAGGGCATTGGGAGCTAAGCCACACTGGGCCACCTGAACATTCTGGCTTGCTTGAACCACTCCTGGCCCAGCTGCTTGGAGTCCCCCCAGACACCTTTCTGAATCCCACATCTTTGCAGGGTATAGCCTCAGTGTAGGCCCCTGCAGTAACAGAGTGCCTTTTTTGGGTCATGGGAGCAGGTGCAGGACTGCCTGGAGATTGCTGCTTGCTAGCTAGGTCTGTGCCCACCTCCCCTGGGGCTGTTGCACACAGCAGTTAGCCAGAGTGCCCCGAGAAGCTGGTGATTGCAGGTACAGATGTGTCACTACCATGCTCAAGTCACTGTGTAACTGCAGGAATCCAGACCTGCTACAGGCCAGGGGCAGGCAGGGCTTTTGCTGGTAGGATTTTGCAGGGTTGTGGGTCAGGTTCACTTTTCTCAAAGTGCAAAGGAGTGAATGGAGTAGAGCATCCCCCCTCTCCACCTGCCCCCGGTGCTTCCCAGGATTGGGTTGTGCAGGGTATGTGCTACCACTATCTCTGTGGATGCCCTGGGAGGGGATGCTCTGGAAACATTCACTAGGCTGCTACTCATTGGACCCTCCTTCCCTTCCCCACCACAGGCTGCAGCTGCACCCTCACACAGATTGTGCTGGGCCCTAGCACACAGGTAGCAGAGCTGCCAGGGCCCATCTCCAGTTGCTCTTGGGATTGATGTGATCATCCCAAATTGAGCCAGAGGGACCTGCCTCCCCCTGCAGTTGACTACACTTTACAGGCCAGCTGGCTCTCCAAGTGAGCTGTCTTTGGCCTTTCTGCACTTCCCAGCAAGACCTAGCCTGGCTTCTAGGGAGAGGCCAAGAAAAGGTGGCATTAAGTATATGGGCCTGAGTGGTAGGATGGTGGTAGAATATGACTGGGAAAGGAGGGAGTAGGAAGTTCAGGGTGGGGAGAGATGAAGAACTCTGGTAGCCAGACACGATCCCAGCAGGCCTAGGGCAAAGCAGCATGCACGGGGTCCCCCTTCCCATCCCACGGCACACTTACACCAGGAAGCAAAAGGCACAGTACAATGGACATGGTGGGACAGGTTGCAGCCAGAACAAGCAAAGAGTCGTCTGACCTACCTGGCAGGTGGGTGGGCTAAATTGCAGCTGCGGCCACTCCATTCACCTCTGTGGGGCCCCCAAAGCACAGGGCCCAGGGAGGTTGCCCCAATTCACTCCCCACTAGGGACAGCCTTAGGTATAGCTGATTGCTAGGCACCCTCTGGGAGATGCTAGAGGCTGTTTAAGAACTTTGCTTTGTCCAGAGCAGATGGAGTCTCTGCAAAGCATCAGCCCAAACAAGGGAGCTGCATTTGTGTCCAGGGGTGAGATCAGCCTAAGGTAAGAGAAGGCGGCCAAGGCTGGACCCCTGTGAGCTCTTTGCAGAAGAAGGGAGAGCTGGGATGGGAAGGCTGCTTGGCAGGAGAATAGTCATGGATGCATAAAAAGGGCAATATTCCAAGAGCAGCAGGGTTGAAGGCAGCTGCAGGGCAGGGAAGATGACAGCGTGGTCTGAGAACAGGCCCACAGGGACCAGCCCTGGCAGAATCAGCCTCAGCTGAGTGCAAAGGCTGGAAACCTCATGGGAGCAGGTCTGGAAGAGAGCCAGAGGAAAGAACGCCAGGCAGGGGTGCTGTGATGACAAACCAAGAACCCCCTGTACAGAGCTATATGCATTCATCATAGTATCTAGGGTCAGAAGGGGCCTAGAGCAGGCCATCTAGTCTGACCCCCCGCCAATGGCAGGAACAAATGTAATCCATGCTCCACTCATGGATTACAGCTAGGCTCTTACTCTACAATTGCAAAAAATATTCTATGAAGTTGTACAGCACTGGCTGCTGGGAGAAGTGCACACATAGCACCTGCCCCTGGAGGGTGGGAATGCCTGACTAGGTCCAGGAGATAGCAGCTGCAGCAGGAAGAGTGTTGGGAGTGGAGCTGGGGGAGCAGGGGCTGACTGCTGGGGCCTGCTGTGAAGTCTTGTCACAACTGCATGCAGTAGCAGGTGCCTGTAAGTGTGTTCAGGGGCAGCAGCCATAGCCCTTTCTAAACACCTCCTGGGGAAGGCAGGATGGGGCCAAAGAGCAACAATTATTTTGCCTCAAGCTGTGAGCAGCTACTTGCAGCTATGGTGAAATCTGCTGTGCTCAGACAGGGCAGAGATGGCTGGACTCAGCACACCACCCCAAAACCAGAGTGGCCTTTAGAAACCAATCAGACAGGCTGGCTGGAGGGTATTGGGTTGGGTGCAGGTTAGCCTCTTGTGGCACACATGCTTGTCACTATACACATAGGTACCTACATGAGGCCTGTTGCCAGGCAGCTCAGGCACTACAAATGGGTCGGGAAGCTGCACAAAGGAGTCAGGGCCTGGCGTCCTCTGGCTTTTAAGTAAGTGTCTATGCCTCCCAGTTGTGACCAGTTCTTCCATGGCCCAAGCAGGATGAATGCAGTGGCATCCATTGTCTGGACTGGCAGCCTGAACCATGCCCCAGCATAACTGCTCCCACCACTGCCACTCCTGTTAACATTGCAGATGTTAGTGCTCACAGGTGAATGGCAAGACTTAAGCATTCATTTTTCCAGTGTGGACCCTTTCAGCAAAGCCACCAGGGAATGGCCAGCAGGGCAGCCTGCTCATCTGACCACACTTGGGAAGGAAATGCAAAGGGTCAAGGGAGGGCCAGGGGAAGAACAGACACAAGAGGCAGAGACAGCAAGACCAAGGGACATCAGATGCCCACACCATGTGCTGCCAGCTACGTCTGCCAAGGTAGCAAACAGGAGCAGAGCTCCCTGTTACTCACCATGCAGGCCCCACAGGGAAGGCTGAAGGCAGCAGGCTGAAAGGCATCAGTCAGATGCTTCCCTGCCAGCAGCAAGTCAGCCCATGGAACAACTGTCATGTACATACTGTATTAAGATGAGATAATGTGCAATAAAGATATATATATATATATATATATATATATATATATATATATATAAAAAGTCATGTTCAAACCACCCCCCTGCCACCACTTTGCAGTTTTCAGGGCAGGCACATTACTCATCCCGTTTGCAGGCAAGGACCAACCAAGGCTGGCAACTGGGGTGCTTGTTCTGGGCACAGACAGGCTCTGCACCCAAAAGCTGACTGGAGCCATGTGGCCAGGAAGATAGAACACCTCACCAGAGTGAGCAAGTCCAGAGACAGTGGGCCTCCTTGCTTTTACTAAGGAGGGAGCTTACTTTAAGAGCAGATGGAAGGAAGGATGGAGGCCAGCAGAGGGAAGGGATGAGCAATCAGCCAGTTTGTGCAGGACAAGAAGAGGCTAGAGGCAATCAGCAGCAGCAGCTGGCACTGTGGCTGTTCCTGTCATTCATTTCAGTTGCGAGAATCTCTTGCCAGCTCCAAGCTTCAGTGCCATGGCCCAGGGAGGAATCTCTCTTGGCCAGTTGGGGCAGCCTTAGTCAGGCCCAGGTCTTAAATTTCCTCTGTAACTGCTCCCGGAAGACTGGAGCCTCAATCTATAGCTTCAGTGATGAAGCCTTTGAGGGCAGCAGGCTGTGCCTAGCAACAGTGGTGATTGGGCCCCAATCTCATGCCAATTGCCAGTTAAGCAGGAAAGCAGCACTTGTATGCCTTGGTGCCCTGTGACAATCTCTGGCCCACAGGTACCAGCAGGAAGTGGGGCAAAATGCTGCAGTGACATTTTGGCAGAAGAGCACTGCATCTCAATGGACTTTACAAATGGCAGTGTCTTGCTGCACCGGATGTTGAGCTGGGCACAGAGAGGGGATGGTGCAGGTTAGCCTCAGTTGGTGGCCCGGGGTTACACTGACCTGTGCCTCACTCTAGGGCCTGTTGGCTCCCTCCAGTCTGCACCCTCCTTGCTCCACTGGGTACACAGAGATAGTGAAGCTCAGTGTCTCTGGGACATGTGGCAGAGTAGTGACCCCCTGGCTTTCCAGAGCAACCATGCAGCAACTACCAGCATGGTCCCCTGGCTGCTGGAACTAAACAATGCTGGGATGCGAGGGGCAGGGTGGTGCTCACCATCTGGTTTCCTCTCTCATCCAGCTCTGCCTCAGCTGCAAGCAAGAGACGGGAGCAGGGCAGGCAATATCACTGGCTCCCTGCATAAGGATGTAGCCCTAAGCCCTAGTTGCTCCCAGGCCATCAGTGGCAGAGGCTAAGGCCAAAACACTGCCTGTGAACACAGACACCACTTGGGGCTGGTGGCAGGACCAACTTCCTGCCCAGCATCTCCCCAGCAGGTACCTGCCTCCCATTTTGCCTAGACCCAGACAAGTCAAATTAGGAGCATCACAGCCTGGGCTAGGCCTAGCTACATAGGGGCCTTCATAGCAGAGAAAGCAGCCAATACCTGCATGAAAGTAGAAACAGGCTTTATTCAGCACAAAAATATCTCCCGTCTCACACGCTCCGTAGAAAATCTCACGGCTTCCAAAATAGACATCTGGGTTTTGCAACCACTTAAAAATGCAGCTACCGAAGGATGAAAATTTGAAGTGAAGAGGGGAGGGGTCGGGGCCTGGCTTAATTCTACAGCCTCACAGGACTCTGCTCTGCCTCCCATTGTGAGGAGCCCAGCTGTGCCTCAGGGGCTGCAGGTAGATGCTTGGCTGAGGAGCATGCTTAGCTGAGGAGCTCGCAGGAAGCATCTCCAGGTCACTGCACATTTGTGCAAGAGCCAGTTGCACATGCAAGTCAGCAGGCTGAAGGCCTCAGGATCTGGAGCAGAGGGGAGACAATGTGTGCCCAGCTGCTGCCCAGTTTGCACCTGCAACCCAGGAAGCATGAGCCCAAAGAACCTGCTAGACTTAGCAGTGCAGATCTCTTCCCCACCAGGTTCATATCATCATAGCCATTAGCACAGCTGCAGCTCTAGCACAATTAAAAAACACTTGTCCACCAGCAATAGTCCAAACCCCCACATGGGGCTGGTATTTCAGTCACCAGAGGGATCCCCCTCAGCTCTTCTTACAGGGTGACCCGCTGCCTTAGCACAAGATACACATGGGCACCTGGCTCTGGTGACTTGGAGGCTGTCTTGGGCTTTGCCTGCCCCCCCAAGACTGCCCCAGGCAAGCTACCAGAGCAGCACATCCCCATCAGGGCAGATTTGTAACAGCTCTACCAGGGCACAAGGGAACCAGTGGCCATTGTGTCCTCTGTGCCCAAAACACTGTCCAGATGATGGTGCCTGGCTGATGTCCTAAAACCAGGTCTTGTGTACTTCTCCCTTCCCTGCATACACTTGGCAATGAGTTCCATCAGCAGCTGCCTGTACTTTGTTTTGAGGTGCAAAGGCCAAAGATGCCAAGTCCTGGAGGTTTGGTGGCTGCACAAAGGGCATTTTTAGGTTAAAGTCTCCAGAATTCAAGTTAGGCAATTTTTGGAGTTCATTACCCTCCACAGCACTGGCACAGGCAGTGAGGGCCTGGCTGAGTAACCCACTGGCAGAGCCAGGGCACAGGGAACTTGGGACACTGAGTAGGGGTGGGTGAAGGAGGTGGCTCAGACTGCCAGGCTGCCCTGCTGGCAGTACCCATTGCACCCACAACTGCCAGAGCCCTGGAACACAGCATGGCCTGTGCAGCAGCCCAGCTAGAAACACTCTGGCCTGGCCTTTCCCCCTGCCTGATGGTGGCCAAGCTGAGCCAGGTCTGAATTTACTCTAGTCCCTAGGAATCCTCACCATCTCTCCATCCCTGCATGCTGCCCCAGGAGCTGGGCATTGAGCCCCATCAACTCTCCACCTGGGCCATGTCCTAAGAGGAACAGCAGGTCCAGCTGCAACCTCTGGGTTCCAGCAATTTTATTTCTCCCAGTGCAGCTGGTTTCAGCCCCTCCCCTGCCTGCTGGGCCCTGGCTCTTGCTATGTGGGAGGCATTCAGGCCCTGGCTTTTACTATGTGGGCCACAGAGACATCAGGTTGTCAGAAGTTGGGCACCCTAGACAGGCATGAAGCAGAACCAGTGAGATCCAAGTGGGAGCAAGCTCATGCTGGAGGCTGCGACTTTCCCCAAAGCAGAGACAGAGCACTGGAGTTGCTGTGTTCCCAAGGAGCCCGCTCCATCTGCCTGTAACTCCCTCCTTACCCCTGCCCTATGGGGGCCCATCTCCAGGGCAGCTGAACTGGGCTAGAGCTATGCTTCCCTGCAGCATTATGGCAGGAGCTGGCTTCCTGCACACAATGGCATAAACTCCTTAGGGAGCTTGACCAAAGCTCTATGCCACATCCCCCACCCTCAGAGCACAGGACCCATGGGGAACAGGCTGAGGCTCTCCGGCTCTGTGTCTGACTAGTGTTTGAGGTTTTTGTCCTAGGTTTGTGCAGTGGGCAACTGCCCTGCGTCCAAAGAGAACTGCATCCTTACTGCTTCCTGGGAACTGTCTTTGCCACACACTTACCTACACCCTCTGCCCTGGGTGCAAGGATGCTCAGCCTCTGCTTTCAGCTTTCCAGCAGGCACCTCTGTGAGCCACCTACGGGAAGTGACAGGGAAGAGCAGGCATGGGAAAAGGGGCTCAGCAGCCTGCCAGGCCCCACAGTGTAGGCAGAGGGGAGTTGTGGCTCTGTGTAAGCTGCTTCTGAGCAGCTGCAACAGGGTGGTGCCAGCTGGTTTGGCCATCAGACCAGATCTTGGCCACAGGACACAGAAGAGGCTGACCCAGCCAAGTGCCTTCCCAGGCTAACCCCCCACAAGCACATGGATACACAAGTCTATTCTGAGGTGCCTGTATTGTGTAACAAGGACCAGGTGACCTGCCTGACTGGACATCTAAGGCTGTGAAATTGAGGGATGTATCTCTCTTAGCCAATGGGATTCAAAGGCAGTCCAGCAGCTGAACCAGACCTTGGGAGCTCTGCTTTGCAAGGTCATGGTTTGGAGACATATGGCAGTGGCAGTGCAGAGCAGGCCCAGAGCCAAGTCCTGGGTAGAAGAGGTACAGCACAGAGGTGACCCAGAGGCAGCAGAGGCTGCAGATTGGTTCACACCACCCTGGCTTTGCTTTCCAAAGCCCAGCAAAGAGGGGCTGCAATGGGCTGGGCTGCCGCAAGATGTTACTGTCCCTAGCTCTCCAAAGCTCTACGCTGCTCTGCCTGGCTCTCTTATACACCAGTGTTCTCCAGCCTGACATCAGCACAGAGGAGGCATATAGGAACTTACTGATATCTGATCCCTTAGGGCAAACAGAGAACAGCAGTGGGTGGTAAGGCCCGGAAGGCACAGAGGAAAGAAAACCATTAAAAAACAGGAATACAGCTATGAACAAAAGAGTCAGGGGCTGGGTTTCTGTGCCAAGTAACCTCTGGACACAGCAGCCTGCAGGGACTGGTTTCCTCCATCCACTTCCAAGGAAACAGGACTTCAATCTCAGAGCACTGGGGACACCAGGATGCCGGCAAGCATTTCCAATGGGTAGTGCCACCGGAGTGTCACGTCTGTGCCAGGGACAGCTCTTCCAGGCCCTCTTTGCCTAGTCTATATCTAGCGAGATCCTTCCTGGTTACCATCCCGACCACCTGCAGAAAGAAAACCACAAAGATGCCTAAGAGCCACAGCTAGCTTGGCACTATCAGACCTTCAGAGAGGCACAGCAGCATAGAGCCCACAGCAGAGCTTAGTCTTGCCCACCATGCACTCACCTCATTGCGATTGTCCACTACCACCAAGTGCCGCAGGCCCAGGGCCCGAAACAGCTTGAACACTCTCGGAAGAGACGCCTCCTGCAATTCACAGTAAAGCCTGGCAGTCAGAACATCCTGAGGTAGTGCAAGCGGGGGATGCTGATGCTATCACAGAGGATGATCAGGGAGCAAAGACCCCACTGTACCTAGATCTTGGGAGGGGGTAGTGAGAAGGAAGCGGGTGGCAGGGATGGGATGGAAAACAAGAACCAAGTGCTGGAAGCAGCTCCTGCCTTTCAAACAGGTTTGGGGACATCCAACAAACAGTGTCCCTTGGATGGGCAGTGCAGGAGCTAGCTCCCAACTCACCCCAGGGTAGAAGGGTTCTTTTTGGTCTGTCACAGCTGAGCCTGACCTGTACCCCAGGAGGAGGTAGATTTTCAGCTGGGCCTGCTGGACTTAACCACACCCAAGAGAGCAGACCCAGCTCTTCTCCAGCAGCAGGCTTTGAGTGCTGAACCTAGATCACCCCAGTGAATAGTGGAAAGGACAGTCTTTTTGCTATGCTGTGACTCTCAGATTGAGCAACAGTAGGGAATGTTACCTGGGGCACTGTGTAGGGTGATGGATTCATGAACTCAGTCAGGTCCATCATACATTCACGCTCATCCTGGGAGACATGAATAGACTGGATTGGAGGGAAGCGAGGATAGGCATCCCGGAAATCCTTCAGCTTCAGCCTTCGTTGAACCAGGCTCAGGTTGGCTCTTTCCACAAAGACCTGGAAAGGGGAGACTCCATTATGCAAGACCTACGAAAGGAAGCTGTTGGCTCCCTTGACTCAGCTGGTGGAACCCTGCCCTGGAGATCAGCCACCTCCCAGCCCAACAGATCATGCTCTGCACACTAAGGTTCCCATCTCAAATACAAACTGGAGCATCCAAGAGCCCAGAAACCTGGCCAGCGACAGCTGTTTCAGTCTGGAGTATACATGAGAGCAGCCACTTAGGCTGGGGGCTGGAGAACCCAATGGTGCAAACAAGGGTCTATTTCACCCAAGAACAGTACACAGGATCAGATCATTACCAGCTGTCCTAACTGGGCTCTTCTGACTGCAAGTGACTTGCAAACACAATGGTTCTACGGTGACGCTCTTCACAAGGAGGCAGGCAGGGAAGACAGCGAAGGGCAAGGATCTGCCCCAGCTCAGTAGCAGCATGGGGCAGGGCCTAGTTCATTGGGCTCATACAGTCATCTCCTGGGGAGTGGGGTCAGTACACCATACTCATATGCCAGGCAGATCTTTGGGCTGCAGCTCAGGAGGAGCTACCCTTTGCCACCAGCATGAACAGCAGATTCTAGGCAGCAGTGAAACCAGCTCTCTCACCACACGCAGGGGTGAGGTGGGAAACAGCAGCGGCCACTGCAGAGCCTACCTCTACTGTCAGCTGCAAGAACTGCCTGTGCCACAGCCACATACCCCATCCTCGCTGGCCATCTTACTGTAGGTGGGGCACCCTGTTCAGTGCCTGCCAGAAGCTGGACAATCCAGCAGCACTCTCCCCAGAGGATGGGCTAAGAGTGGTAAAGAGCCACATGCCTTCCAAATCTTACCTTGTGCTTCAGAAGAACGATTAGCTGTGAGCGCAGGATAAGGCCTCTCAGTCCAGCCACCTGTAACAGAGGACTCTGGGTGATGCCATGCCTGCCAGGTAGGCTGCCACAGAACTTCCCTCCAGGACAGAGCTCAGCCACAGCCAGCCAGCCAGTAGGGCTGTGCAAAATGGCACCGTTCTGTTTTGACTTGAGTTTTGAGGTATGGACAGAACAGTGTTTTGCTTCAAATTTCATTTCAAGTTGAAACAGCTGTTTGTTTTGCTGTGTCAAAACAGTGAGGCTGTTTCCAGCTTCACCCAACCATCAGGCTGGAGAAACTAACTGAGCCCAGCTAGGCTGACTTCCCATCCCCAGCCCAATTGTAGGGCTGGGGAAAGGAACTGAGCAATTGGGCTCAGTTCAGCCTGATCACAGTTCAGCCTGATCACAACACTTGGGAGGGGAACTGAGCCCAGGGTCAGTTCCCTTCCCCTGTACAGTGATTGGCTTCCCACAGCCCAGCAGCAGGAGATGGGGAGAGCCAGGGCTGTGCTCCTGGCTGCTGGCAGGAGCGCAGCCCTAGTTCTCCCGTCTACCACCACCTTGTTGCTGGCTGCTTTGAAACTCGAAATGTTTCAACACTTCTGAAACATTTCAACTAGCTTCATTTTGTTTCAAAGCCCTTTGTTTCAATTCTATTTTGCTGTTTCGAGCTTGAAATGAGTTGAAACACTGGCGAATTGAAACAGCCAGTGAAATTTCGCACAGCCCTACCAGACAGCAACCAGGGAGGCCCCCAGCGTTCCTAGTGATGCCCAGTAGTGCAGTGTCTGGTGGGGGCATGCCTGAGCTCCTTCATAGAAGTGCTGGATGAAGTGGTAGCAGAGGCTGGGTACTGAGAGATGGCGCAGGCAGTCACAGTCACTTGGGAGTGGAAGCTCCCAAGGCCACACCTGCACTATTCGTGTGGGTGATCTCAACTACTGAGTCGCACTGATGGGTTTGGGTCTAAAACCTACCACATGAGAGGATGGCTCCACGTACAGAACATGCAAGGGTACTTTAGCAAGGAGAAAGGTATTCTTGGTATCAGAGACATACCAGGCCAGGGCACTCTTGCATACTATAGGTATTGCAGTCGCATATGACTGTCTCACTGCCATACCCACAGCTCTTCTAGTGCCAGCATGAGCATGGAGGAGTGCTGTGCAACCACCATACCCACCGTGAGCCCAGCTAATAAAGCCCAGGGCAGCAGTACCCTCCACCACAAATGGCAGCAGCACTGCTGGAGCTGAAGGGCACAGATGTCACCAGCTGGCACTGGGCCTAAGAGCACCACCTCCACCAGATCTGCCCTTGCTCACAGCAGATAATCCCAGGGCTTGATGCCAGGCACACACACAGTGCCCCATGCAAGACAAGCTCTGCCACATCAGCACGCATATGTATGAGAATGTCTACTCCTAATGCACAAGGGGAAAAAGAAGACTCCCAGCAACCATCAGTCCAAGCTGGCTAGAGCACAGACACAGCAACCAATCTAAATGCTGGGCCCAATTTAAGTGATTTAGGTTGCATTTCTGGAGTCCAGGGCCCTGACTTCCCAGTCTGTGATGGCGCACTACTGTCCACACCATCTGAGTAAGGCCTGATCTCTGGAATCAGTGTGACCCACCTGCATGGTGTCTGTTTCATTCTCTACCACAGGGAAGCCATTGTGATTGGAAGATGCATCACTGAGGATGTCCACGATGGTTCCCACCTTCTCCTTCCTCCTAAGGCAGGTGACAGGTGTGCTCATCACCTCCCTGCAGGGACAGGCAAGGCCAGGTAAGAACAATGCCCCCAGGCTGGGGTCCAGTGGGCTACAGCCAGGGCTCACCCTGGCAGATGCTCCCACAGACTTCCTATCTCATTCCCTGGCTAGGAGGAGCTTGCAGGCTCTTTGGCAACAGTCCTGAGAGACATGCCTAAAGGTGCAGTCTCAAAGACCATTCATAGAGCCATTAGCAGAAAACACATTGATTCAGAATGTTTCCTGGTGTCACTGACACAGAAGAGGGCTCTCAAAGGGGTCTGTGCAGCACCAGTTGCCACTGGTGACAGACCCTGCTATTAGCACAGCAAGTTCAGATCCCTATCATGCTCCCAGAACACACTTTTACGCTAACCATGAAGTTAAGAGCACAAGAAGGCTGCTTTGCTGTCAGACAGCAGGGGGCACCCTTCCTCTACAGTTCTGAGCACCAGACAGTGCTCATAGCATCAGTTTTACAGTTATCATGTTTTATAGAGAGTGGGGCTCTCTCTTTCCTCAGCGGCTTTGGCAGATTCTTCAAACAGGAACCTCCCAAGTCACTGTACCTGTGAGATGGTCCAGGGACCAGGCAGGCAGCCCTGCAGCCTGCGTGCTACCCACCAGAGAGGTACCTGACCCTGCTGCTGGTGGTCTGTGTCCAGTCCTCCCTGGAGAGGAAGCAGCAGGAGGGCAGTGCTCTCCTTACAGCCAATCCAGCCCCCTGTACAGGTCACCTGTGATCTAGTCATATGAGCACCCAGCATTGCCTAAAGTCCGGACATCCATCAGGCCATTCCAGAACTTGCAGCCTGGGTCAGGGGCACTGCTAGCCTAGAAATGAGGGTCTTTTCACCCACTGCCACTCTCCAGACCCACCAGCTTCCACCACTCTTTCTAGTAATACAACTCAGAGTGCAATGGAATATCTTGGTTTCAGGAAATGCTGCTGATCAGAGAGAGTGTATGTGGGGAGGGGTGACCAGGCCCATGGGTATGTCTCTCCCTCCATCACCCCCACAGCCACCAGCCAGGCAGTGCTGGCATTTGGGCACACTGGATGCCTGCAGGACATTCTCCTAGTGGGGAAGCATTAGGAAGCTGATGCTTGCAGCTGCCAGGATGAGGCTGGATCTCATTCATGCAGCCTGCAGGTACCATGGTCTGACTGCTAAGGCACACAGTGAGGTGGGGTGGGCAGCGGGGGGTAGTCCAAGGAACACAGCTGGGCCAAGGCAGGGCATTTACCTGGCTGTGAGGGAGTGAGAAGTGACTGGAGCTTCCCAGTGCAGGAAAGGAACACTCTGCAGCTGGATGTGCATGTCATATAGACCCTGCGGGGAGACAAAGCCATCAGGAGACGGCTGGGTTACACAGAACAGGCATAGCACATAAAGACTGGAAGTTTCCCCCACAATGCATGGCTTGGGCCCCAGCATTAGGTTTTCTACAGAGCTCTGCTCATGCCCCTCGCTCCCAGATCATATCCCTTCCCTACTTCCTGCTAGCCGAGCTCTGGGCTCCCCACACAGCTTCTTGGCTTAAGAGACCTGGAAACAACTGAAGCTGATTACCGAGTCTTTAATTCTGTTCCACTGAGGAATGTGGAAGCTGGCACCACCATTACCCACTGCCCAGATGGTAGCCACAGCCAAGCTCTGTGCTGGAGATGCACTGAGCCAGGCCCAGCAGCCTGTCTATGCTCAGTGCAGCAGTACAACCCCACACTCATGTATGACCAGAGAGTAAGTTCCAGCTGCTTCACAGGGCTCCTGCCTCTTGTTACTGCCTTTTACCCACTCTTGAGCTAGCACATAGCTGCTCACCTCCACAAAGAAATCCCCAACAATTTTAGCTGTCATCAGCACCAGCATGATGGGAAAGCCATAGGTGACATTGCTTGTTGCTTCCATCATGATGACCGTCAGGCTCAGTGTCATCCTCACTATCCCACCTAAGGAGGAGAGACATGATTCCTAGTCAGGGAGGGGGCTTTAGGGAAGGAGTAGAGGAAGTGCAGGGGCATGCGGGGACTTTGGGCCACGTGGCTTGTTGTTGCCCATCATTGCTGAGAATACATGGACACCTGCACTGAGGCTTGGAACAGACTGGCAGCCACTGGATGAATTAGCAGGTTCTGAAGGAACCAGATGCCTTCAGAGAGTTGAGAGGATGCCTGGATGCTGCGTCTCTGTGGTATTTACAGGCAGACTGAGACAGTGACTTGCCCAAGGTCACATGGAGAGTCTTTGGCAGAGGTATGTACTGAGCTCTCATCTCCCAATTCTCAATCAAGTGCCTGCCTAACTAGAAAGTGCCTGTCTGCCTGCCTGCCCAAACACTGCTAAGCTGGGAAGGCCTTGTTAAGAGGCAGGGCTCAGGCAGTACAGTCTGTCAGGTCCCATCAAGAACTCCTTCAGGGCCTATGCAGACAGCTCTGCTTTTGGAGTTCATCTCTGCATGGGGAACTCTCCCACTTCTGAGGACACAGCAGCCAGTACTGATGCTGACAGACTGAAGGATATAGCACCAACCCGCAGGGTACCCTGTTGGAGGCAAAAGGAGCTGCATGTGTGCACTTAGAGGCTCCCAGCTAGTACTGGGCTAGCATAAGGCATTTTCAAAAAGTGAATGGAGCCTTCCCTGCATCTGCAGCCTGAAGCCTGCACCCAAAGGCTACACAAATGGCTGTATTCCAGTAAGCTCATTACAATGTCTGAGTGCCAGCACCCCTAGGCATGCCCTCGCTTCCCACCTCTACATGCAGAGAGCAAAAGGAAAATACTCCCTTCTTGGCCACTGTAATTTAGTTCCCATGCCACAACCCAAACCAGATGCAGGATGGTCTAGGCATGCAAACCTCCTTTTCAATTAAGAGGGAGGCATTATCTATGGTAAGTCCACTGCCAATGCCTGCCTGAATCAAGCAGAAGTTTTGATTCTAGGGCTAGTTTTTCAGTCAGATTCTTCCTAGTGGAGAGACACCGAGAAACAGGCAAGAATCCTGGGACAGAACAACGTCTTTGTGTCATAAGCTTTCTTAATAGAAAGTCCAACTCACCCAGTTGTGCTGCAGCTCCCATCAGAGCATATTTTCCAGGGTCAGCCCAGATCTGGACAGACAGAAGATACAGAAGTGAAATGGAGAGGCAGCCAGCTAGTCTGACTGACAATGCTTGCCCTGCAGAGGCAGCTTACTACATAAGCCAAAACTGCAGAGTGACAAAGCCTTCTGATGACACAGCATAGCTCATGCCCAGATGCATGAGCCCAGGGAGAGGGCCACACTGGCCAACTGGGAGGAAGACTAGGGTTTGCTCATGAGCTGCTGCTGCTGACTGAGGTAGAAAAGGAAGTTACCAAGCAAAACCCTACTCTACCTTTCTAGCTTGAGAAGCTGCAGTATTGAATCCTATCATTGTTTTGCTCATTCAGTTGACTGAAAGCCAACCATGGCACCCAGAGCACTAACAGACATGCAGCTCCTTGGAACAGCTGCCTGTCTGCAGCCACTCTCCCCTAGTTCCACAACCCCACTTCCCTCCCATGTCCAGTGCCATCTTCAGAATGGGAGGGGGAAGGGAAGAGAGGGAAGTTCAGTGTCTTAGAGGGGGGCTCCAATCCACCCACCCAACCCTCCAACACAGGCTGGGCAAATCTCAGATGGAACTCCCCCCCTCAACCTTTTCCCCTCTCCCATTTTGAAGACAAAACCAGGGGCTGGGCTGGGTTGGGCTGTATCAGCCCAGCTCTGCTCCTGGCATATGCTGATAGGAGTTAATGAAGGTGTTCTGCTTTGGAGCATCTTCATCTGAACCCTCATGTAATGTAATGCAATTGTGGGAGTTTTACCTTCCTCTGTAATATGGCCATACCCCTGGGTATTGGCCTCTTCCTTAAATCTCTTGGTGGGCCTAATAGTTGTGCCAGAAAGTTGTTTGTGAAGTTTTTAAGAATAGTTTAGAGAAACACTTGTCTAGGATGATTTCATAGGGATCCTGCCTTAGGCAGAGGGTTGGACTAGATGACCTCATGAGGTCCCTTCCAGCCCTATTTTTCTGTGATTTTGTCTGCATCCCCCAGTCCTCTCCTAAGCCTCAAAGCTCCTGGCTCTGCCAGGCCACAGGGAGCTCACCAAGAGAACTTGGGACTGTACTGTCAGGGAAGAGGGCTTTCTGCAAGTTTCTCGATCCTCCATTTCTGAAGGCTTCCTTCTCCTGGCACATCAGAACTCCTACCTTGAGCAAGCAAACAGGGACACTCACCGATCCAGTCAAGTAGGACAATGAAATGCCAAAGAGTCTCCCCCACGCAGCACCAATCAGCAAAGATGGGATGAAGACTCCTGCAGACACTGTGAGGCCATAGGTCCAGCAGGCCAGAAAGAAATACATCAGCGTGAACATCCCTAGGGTCATGGGGTTGTAAGTGCCTGCAGAGAAAGGAAGCCATGTCAGTGCATGTTGCCTCTTCTGCCCCTTGAGCTCACATACTTCTGTGGATCAAATTCTGGTAGTGTCAAAGGGCAAATGTCAGCTCAATAAGGGCAATCGCATCAATGCCACTGCCTGGATGCAATAAGGAGATGCTGGTCGAGCAAGCTAATTCCATCTGCACATGAGCACCACCACTCAAGCTACTGAAGCCCCAAGCAGACAGAAGCATCTCCCAGGCATCTCAGGATGGGGATTTGTCCCCCATCTCAAACCCTTCATCTGCCATCCAGCATGTCAGCACCTGCCTGATTGCTTTCCAGGTCAGTGCCCCTCTGTGTGCAGCTAAAGCAGTTAGAGGAACAATGCATGGAAAGTCTCAAAGAAGAATCACTATTTCCTAATAGAAAGGCAAAGAACTGATCATCCCTCAGCTGAATGTTACTGGCAGAGGGGTAGCACAGTGTCGGAGACATTACAAAATAACCGTTCCCTGGCCCCGGCTTTGCAGGGGCCTCTTGGTAGATCGCTTCAGAAAGATGATGGTGATAATGTTAAATAATAAAACCCTGGAGGACCTTTCCCACTACACAGTGGCCCTACCTCCTACTGCTGGAGCCCACTAAGCAGAACTGCTGGTGTTTCTTAGCAATGAGGTCCATAGATGAATTATGCATTACAGGAAAAGCACTCTCCCCTTCCATCAGTATTAAGCCTGTTGCCTTTCAGTCCTGTCAAGTCCCCCCAGGCTTGCATTCCAAGGGATGGTGAAGATTGAACACACACCCTCTTTCCCTTCTCCCACTCCCTGTAGGCACCTCAGCAGTCTCTCAGTCCACTCCAGTCTCAACTAACCTCAAGTTCTGTGTCTCCTGCTGCAAACTATTGCACTTCTTTCCTCATTTCATTAACATTAAACTCCAGTTCTAGTGCAGACCTCAAATCTCCTGCTGCTAATCTTTTGCCATGATTCTACCTGACCAGCTAATCTGCTGCTTTGTTTCTCCAGAATAATCCTTTGCCTTGTGTTTCATGAGGATTTTGTTTCCTTACCAGACACCTGTAAAGGATTTGTCAAACACTTCGGAAAGCCCAGATTAGCTGTGCCAACCAGTCCTTTCTATGTTACTGGGACAGTTGAGGAATTCTAATAACTTAGGTGCAGTTTCTCTCAGAAGCTGGTCTGGTTAGACCATCATCCCACACTCCTCTAGAGCTCCATTTCATTTTTAAATCCTGTACCAAGTTCAGCACAGAAAAGCTCCCTGCAATAATTGCTATGAACAGCCCTTCTGTCTTTTGAAATTAAATGGAAGGAGTTTTGATAGTTACAATGAAGCTGCCCCACTGTGTGAGGACTTGCATAAAATGGAGGCCCTTGTTGCAGGGCCTGAAATGCAGCCTTTTCCCTAAACATAACCCCCACCAGCACTCTCCTGCCATACAATACTAGGCAATAACCATATTTAATATTGCCAGGCAACTTAGCATCCTAGTTTGACCATTTTTTATCATCTTTACTGATAAATATGCCTGTCCAGCCTCTTGTTGAAAACTTCCAGTGAAGGGGATTCCACAGCTGAGGACTCTGACCTACAATAGAGCTGGGAGAGTGGTCAGGGACCACACAAGTCTGGTTAAAGATAAAGCAGGTTTCCTAGGTACCATGGGTTTTCTCTATATACCAAAGTCACTGCTACTTAGTGTGGCCAAAACTGTAATTGCCATCAAGTCTACAATTTGGATTCTGTATCAAAAGGCTTGCTGTGAAATTTAATTGGCTGCTCCAGGAGGTGTAGAGGTAGAGGCGCCATTTAGAGTAAAAGACAGGACTCTTTGGGGTACTGGAAGTTAAACCTATTTCACAGACAATATAAAGAGTGAAATTCACATCCAGAAGGTAAATTCATTTATGAGCAAGAAACCCAGGTAATCAATCAAGTAGCAGCCAAGAATTGCAGCTTTTAGAGGGAATGTGTAAAACAGATCAGAAAGACTGAAGAATGGAGAAGGCTTTGCTACTCTGTCACCAGAAGGTCTCTGGAGGCTATTGCAACATCCCAAAGTTTTCATCAGCATCAGAATTTCCTCCCCTTTGAGCACAGGGGGTGCAATACTAACCTTAGACAAAGCAGGAGTGGAGCAGAAATTTTCAAGGATGCCATAGTAAGAGAAGAACTTCCAATTCGCTGGCCAGCTTGAGGCTAGGACGAGGGATGTCATTGTCATGGGGGATTTCAATTACCCAGACATCTGCTGGGAGGAGCGGTCGGCCAAGTCTGAGAGGTCCCGGAGGTTCCTGGTGGACCTGCAGGACCTCCACTTGGTCCAGGAGCTGCATGGCCCCACTACGGGGGATGCGCTGCTGGATCTGGCCCTGGTCTCGGGGGACGATCTGGTTGCAGGGCTCCGGGTACGGGACTCCCTGGGAGACGGCGACCATCGCCTGATAGAATTTGCTGTCTGGCGCAGTGTAGGTAGGGCCCACACTAGGACTAGGGTCCCAGACTTCAAAAGGGCCAATTTCAGAGAGCTCAGGAGGCTAGTCAACGAGGCACTGAGGG
>JAGPOW010002067.1:10888921-10912092 GCA_030014935.1 Caiman crocodilus
ATAAATGGATTCTTTAAGGACCTGCTCCATGATTTTTCCAGGGACTGAGGTGAGGCAGCCTGGTCTGTAGCTCCTTGGATCCTCCATTTTCCCTTTCTTAAATATGGGTGCTATGCCCTATTTTAGTCATCCTGGACCTGTCCTTATCACCATGAGTTTTCAAAGATGATGGCCAATCTGCAAACCTTTGGGTGCATCCTATACAGCCCCATGGACTCGTATCCATGTCCAGCTTTTCTAAACAGTCCCTAACCTGTTCTTTTGCCACTGTTGGCTGCTCACCTCCTCCCCAAACTGTGCTGCCTGGTGCAGTAGTTTGGGAGTTAACCCTGCCTGTGAAGGCTGAGGTGAAGAAAGCACTGAGCACTTCAGCCTTGTCTGCATCCTCTGTCACAAGGTAGCCTCCCCCATTCAGTAAGGGAGCCGCACTTTCCCTGAGCAGCCTCTTGCTACTGCCACACTTGAAGAAACCCTTCCCATCCTTTGCTAACTGCAACTCCAATTGCACTTTGGCATTCCTGACTTCATCCCTGCAATGCTCTTATACTCCTCCCTATTTATTTGTCCAAATTTCCACTTCTTATAAGTTTCCTTTTTGTGACTTAGTTTACCAAAGAGTCCTTCTGCCATGCTTGTCTTCCTGCACAACAGGATGGTTTGTTCCTGCACTCTCAATAAGACTTCTTTAAAGTAGAGCCAGCTCTCCTGGACTCTTCCCTCTCTCAGACTGGCTTTCAAGGGATCCTGCCCATGCATTCCCTGAGCGAGTCAAGGTCTACTTTTCTGAAGCCCAGGGTTCTTACTCTGCTGCTCTCCTTCCTTCCTCTCCTCAGGATCCTGAACTCAATTGTCTTGGTCGCTGCTGCCCAAGTTTCCATCTGCTACTACATTCCCCACCAATTCCTCCCTGTCTGTAGGCAGCAGCTCAAGAAGAACATGGCCACTCCAGCACTTGCACCAGGAAGCTGTCTCCAGTACTCTCCAAAAACTTCCTGAATTGCCTGTGCACTGCTGTACTGCCCTCCCGGCAGATATCAGTGTGAAGTCCCCCATGAGAACCAGGGCTTGCAAGTGAGAAACTTCTGTTAGCTGTTCTAAGAAAGCCTTATCCACCACTTCCTCCTGGTCTGGTGGTCTATAGCAGACACCCATCACAACATCACCCTTGTTGCTCTCACCTCTGACCCTAACCCGGAGACTTTCAACAGGCCTATCTCCAGTTTCATACTGGAGCTCTGAGCAATCATGTGGCTCTTTTACATAAAGTACAACTCCTCCTCTTCTTCCCTGCCTGTCCTTCCTGAACAGTTTGTACCCATCCATAACAGTGCTCCAGTCATGCAAGCTATCCTACCAAGTCTCTGTTATTCCAATCATATCATAACACAACAAACCTAATTCTGAGCCCTGAATCACAAGTCTTTTTTCTCATGGGAATTTAGAAACAAAATGCTCTCTTCAAAAGAATACTGCTACACAGAAAAAACAGTTAATAAACTGACAAGTTGACAGGATAATTTAATTAAATACTTATACAAGATATTCAAAGAGCAGCTGCTCAGTGGGAAACTGTCTCTCTGTAAACATATTTAAAAATATTTGAGGTTCATCAGCAAGCTACTGATCTGTACATACGTTGTAATGAAGTCTCTCTTTCTGAAAGGATCATTGATTTATATAGTTGGGATTACGATGAAAGGAGAAGATTTATTTTGGGTCAGAGTGGAAGGGATGAACAAATGTGGATTTTTTTTTGTCCTTAAGAATGAATGGTTGATCACACACGGACAGTTGGAAACATGACATACATATCTGCTGGTTTTCTTGCTTTTGAGGGCTTGCACTCGGATGTGTCAGATTAGAAAACTGTCCCATCTTAATTACTGATGCATCAGGGCACATCTCAAAATCTCTCTCATGTTCAGCTCTACGGGCCTCTGCCTGAACAGCACCAGTGCTAATACCAAGGGACTGAGTTTTATTTAGTTCTCACCTGATGCGGAACATGGTGAGCCAGTAATTCAAGGCATTGAACATTGCACCAAGAATTCCACCTGCAAATACATGTCGTGCCTGGTAGGTGGCATCTGAACAGAAATGTTTTATTAGATTATTCTTTACAGCTTATCTGTTCCAAACTTTCTTCTGTAATTCACAGCCAGACACGCCCCCTGCCAGTTCTAAACACCACACTTTCTTTTTCCCCAGGCTTTCTGGAAGCTCCTCACACTCCAAATACTACCAAGCAACAAGGAAACAGAATTAAAGAGTTTTCACCTTTACCCAGGAAAGTTAAATTTGTCCTGATAAACTAGTTACAGCCCTTGGAAACCTTAAACAGACTCAACAAAAGTCTTCTGCTTCAGTGTCTTTAATGGGTTTCTCATTCTCCTCAGGAGATGTAATGAGGAAACTGTAAGATTCAGACAAGAAACAGGAGATGACCCAGACTAATTAAATTGAAAGAGTAGAACAATCTTACCAACCACTCCCATAACAATGAAGATTGGAATTTCCTGGAACGTGTATTCCATTTTCTGTAAGCAAAGAAAAATAAGGGTTTGAGCTCCTTTGGCATGGCAGCAACATGAAAGCCAAATCATCATCTCTGCTCAAAGAACACCAACCTTCACAGCTGATGGCTGCAGAACCGTCACTGCAGAGCAAATGCTACAATGCAGCTGCTTGCCCCAATACCCACATAACCTACACATTCCCTTGTGGAATCTGAGCCTAGAAGCAGCCGTAAAAGAACTCCTGCTTGCTTGGCTGACCAGGTTCACAATGGGAGGTGCTCATCTTGGAACACCTGGTCTTTGCAAAACTCTGGCTGTCATGACACACCATGTAGTGAGCTTAATGCTTTCTAGAAAGACAGAGCTACCCAGTACTCATCCCAGAACAAAACTTCTAGGGCAACGTTACCAATGGGGACAGCTAGCCCTGACTGTCTCAGTAACTTTTTAATGATGCCCAGAAGGGCAGACATGAGTATAGGATGTCCAGCACCCTCCAATGCCTCACCTCATTATCAAACCTGCCGAAGTTGATAAGCCCTGGGTTAGAAAGGTCCCAGGCATTCCCATGGTAAACACTCAGGACTGAGTTCAGTGTGAATGTAGAGATCATGGAGGCAAAGAACTATGGAGAGAAGGAACAGTGTCATAGCATAAGACAGACCACAACTCTTCCATCTCCATTGGTTACCTGTCACCACACCCTCTACTTCTGCTTCACTCACTAAGGGCTTCCTGTCACTTCAACCCACCCTCTATGACATTCTTAGAGAGCTGTGTAGCAGGAGTCACTCGAGGGCTGGAGACAGCTAAGAAAAAATAATTTTTTGGGTATACCTACCAAGAAACAGTGCCCAAATCCATGAATCTGTACACACCAGAAGTGCCATGGGGCAGGAGCCATGTCTTCCTTTGGAAATAGGGCAGAACCTCTTACCCATGCCAAAGATCCAATGCTGCCTCCTACAGCTCCAGGCAGTACCTTGGGAGGGGATTTTCCCTTCTGATCTCAGGCTTTGTGCCAAGAAAACTTTGCCCTAGATTCACTCTGCTATTTCATTCTGAATGGAGCACCAGCCACAAACCCAATCTCCAGGACACAGGGCAGAGCAGTTCCGTCCCTCCCCAGCCCAGGTAACCTGTGGAAAATGGGTAGCTGAAACTAAGGCTATGACGCCAAAAGTCAATTCAGAAGTTGGTGCTCAAGGAAGTGGTATTTTCCAAGTGCTAAGTGCCCCAGTCCCATGGCACCAGGTTCTGCATAAGCATGCAAGCAGACCTTGCCTCTTCCTCCTCACTTTGGGTTTCTGACACTTACAATTCTCCATGTCAAGAACTGATTCCAAAAGGAAGCTCCTTCTTCCAAGCTGAAGAGAACTCCCCCTGGGAACACAAAACACACCACCATTGCAAAAGGCTTGCTCAGTGCCCTACAACCTCCTTCTTCAAGGACTACCATGGACCAGAGCTGTGCTACCAGCTGGAGCAACAGCCTTCACTTACAAGCTCTGCATATATGCAGTAAGCAAATCACATCTCACACACCAATTTGGGCATGCAGAGAAAAGAACATAGCATGAAGACCTTTTGCACCCACTGTATGTATACTCTCAGCTATGGCCGACTGCAAAGGGGAGGGATTTGCTGGGGCTGACAGGCCTCTTAGCCCTACTCAACCCATGGCACATCACTCTTTGCTCCACCTAAGTTGTTTGGGACTCTTTTTTCAAGGCTCAAATTGAAGTCACTGGAGGAGATGACTTCCTGAACACCACCCATGTATTATGGCTGTATTTGTACTTCACAGCTCCCTGCCCTCCCACCTTATTTCTCAGGGGTTTACCTGAAAAATAAAAGAGGGAGTTGCCAGAGTATCAGATATGATCTCAGCAGAAGCAAGCTGCCACGGTAAAGAACTTTGTATTTTGCCACCCAGAGGACAGGGAAAGTTGGAGCCTGGGGAAAATGATTCGGTTCCAGCTCTATCCAAGCTCTTTAACAAGTTGCAGTTTCAGAAACTGCTCAACAGGAAACAAGCAGCACCCAAAACTGCTGATGGGGAAGGGGCTGCTGCCCAAGATATATCAAGTGCAACCTACTTCCTCTAAAAGAGGGAGGGACATGTGATCAACTGACAGTCTTCCCCTTGCCCCCACCGCAGTCAGAGGAAAAGCCTTAATTTTCTGACTGATCTTGTACTGAGCTCTGCCAGGCAGTCCCACCAAGGAGGGGTGGGGAATGAAAATGTCTCCAAGAGTTTTCCAGCCTGCAAGGGAAAAAACCATGGTTTCCCATGTTTTTCTCCTTTAAAGAAGAATCCATTTTTAAAGTTTGCTGGTCCACTTTTAAAATTTGTCCATAACCCTTTCATAAATTCTTGCGACTCACTTTTGGGTTGTGACCCACAGTCTGAGAAACACTGATCTAAATGCTAAAATTGGGTATTCCTTGAAGAGGTAGTTAACAATAGCATAGTGATGCAGACATTCCCTGCAGCGATGGGGTCAGCAGGGAATAGGGGACACTCTGTCATTTACCAGGGGTTACCAGAAATAATGGCCACAAACTGAAGGAGAACAGATTTAGATTGGACAAAAGGAAGAAATTCTTTATGGTAAGGGTTGCCAAAATATGTAATGGGCTTCCTACGGTTGTGATGCTTTCCCCTACCCTGGAGGCGTTCAAGAGGAGATTAGACAGGCATCTGGCTGGGGTTACTTAACCTCAGCACTCTGCCTGCTCCAGCAGGAAAGTCAGACCTGATAATCTACCAGGTCCCTTCCGACTAGAAATCTATGGAAGGAGCTGGTCTGTGCATGAATATACAATAGCAGAAGAACCATGATGCTTTACCAACAGGGGCACCAAAAGCAGCTGAAACACCAGCAGCAGCTCCAGCCGAGACAAAATCCCTTTTCTCTGTGTCTCTGCGGAAGTATTCAAAGATCTGAAATGCAACAAAGGGGACTTTACCTCTGCACAAGTTGCTTAAAAGTGATTCAGACACAAAGAACTTGCAACAGAGAAACTTTGTATTGGGTCCAATGCACCCTTCTGGAGGACTTCATAGCCACACCCCTTTCCCAGCATGCATGTGCTCACCACCCTCTTTTCAGGTGAACAAACTAACCTTGAAGTCACGCTTCAAAGATGTGGATCTTCCTTGTGAAATCCCAGCTGCAATGACTGCTCCGGAGTGAATCATTGGCCCTTCCTAAGAACAGAAAAGCAGACATTAGTCAAAAAGCCCATTTCTCCTTCAAGACCCTGGCTTGAGATGCTAGTATGTGCAGGGAACTAGCTCCTACCAGACTTGGACCCCAAGAACTTTGGCCACACTGAGGCTGAGAGTAGGAATATACTATTTTATTAGCCCTATCTCCAGGAAAGGAAATATCCTCTCACGAAATGCAAGCCTTATGGCAACCCCCAACTTCCTAATTCGACAAGTGGTTTTTCAGACACTTCCAAGTTCAGATGTTCACAAACAAACCAGCATGCTGTCTGGAGTAGACAGCAAAAAGGTATGCTCACAAATGCAGCAATTAACAGGAAACCCTTGGACTCCAGTATACACACCTGCCATTTGTAATCACAGAAATTATATATGTAACTGCACTTTTGCCTGCTAAGGTCCCAATGGGGCTCTATGGCAGGGCACCTTCTGGTACAGCAGACAGCAATTTACAGGGTTCATCTCCTATAGGGCCTCTTGTAAGAGCCCAGCAAGGCCACGGGCTGCTGTGCCCCTGCCTTCAGCCTTGTTCAGCATAGAATCTAGAGTCAAGAAAAACAATTCTCCCATGACAACAGGGAGAAACACATGACTGTTTATGACAGTGTAGTAATCTTGAGACACATGCAACAAGCAATATAGGAAGGGAGTGTGTGACACTGGGTAGTCATTGCACACTGACAGTGAGCCAAGATCACCCTGTGATGGAGGTTGATGAGAGTCCAGTTCTCTTCCTCAGCAGATTACCTTCCCCACAGCCAGGCCTCCAACCACTGAGAGAATCACTCCACAGACCTTAACCATCAGAGTCTGCAAAAAAAGGAAAGTTCTTTGCTACCACATGAATCTGCAAGTCACTGGCCATTCTGGAGTGGGGGAGATGGGCAACAAAGACAATTTGATCTAGGGGGAGGAGGAAAAGCACCTGGTTGCCTCAGCCATTCCTCACCTTCCCAGAGATCACAAGCAACGGGCAACAACTGAGGCAGGTACCCAGTACCTTTCTGGCTACAGGGGTGGGAACGAAGGATGTCAAGGACAAGCCCTTTGGCTCTTGACTGAGGGTCATTGCTCAGCCTGGAGCTGGCTTCTTAACCCCTTCCAGTACAAGTTGCCTTACAACAGCCTCTATGACAGCTGAAATATAAACCCTTGTGGCAGCAGCCAGTATAAATCCTGGCAGTAAAGGCCAGTAGCCCACTATGTTCAGGGACCAGCAAGTGCCCAGAGCAGGAAATCCCAGATGCCTCAAAGCCCTGCTGCCTAAACAGAGGGTCCCATATACAGACACAGACAACACAATGACAGGAAGACCCTCCTCATCCTGTGTGCCATTTAGAGCTCAGTGTTAGTGTAATCTCATGGGCCTGCTCACCTACAAATCTGTTCCCCCACTGTCAAAGCATGCATCCTACCCCCTCACCAACCCTTGCCCTGGATAAAGAGGCACTGACAATTTACCAGAGGGCCCAAAAGACTGCTGTAATTGCATATTTTTTAAATCAGAGGCACCTAGAAGTAAAATGGTCCCCAGGGTTACTCAAAATGCAGGGGATATAATCTAACTGCTGGAACCTGAGGACTCAACAGCTACCACTGCTTGTATGCGTTAGAAAAGAAAGAGTCCAAGGCTATTCTAGCAGAGCTGTGCCATGAATGTGCTCAGATCGTAACAAGCATAAGGATGAGTGAATAATGCCTAGCAGCCCTGGGATACCAGCACAGGTGTAGAAGGCTGCTGTGGAGGATGCCAGGAAGGCCCACCCAAATAACCATCTGCACTTACCCCCACCACACGGGAACAGGGAAATTCCCTAATTCAGGCTGGACTGGGGAAGTGCAGGAGTACTCTTGTCCCCGAGTCAAACCCCAACCTCCTGCCGCATTTTACCTTCAGCCGGACAACATGGGGGATCTTCACACCATTAAGGTAACACTTGATCTGGGGAATCCCACTGCCAGCTGCTACAGGCTGCAAGCAAAAGGAAAAGCATCAACATTCACCATTATGCAATGACTTCCATCATCCCACACAGAACCAAGTCTTGGATACACCTCCTTGACTGTTCCAGTGCATTTCTCCCATGCAAAGACAAGGTAGATCATGAAGGGCAATGAGTGGCCTTCCCTTCAAGGAATCCTGCTCCCATATATCCATAGCACCCCTTCTGCTAGACCTAGGATGGGCCCTGGGCAGCTGGCAGCTCTTTTCTTAGACGCAAACTTAGTCACAGGATTGTTCTGTGGAAAGATTCTGCTGCCATCTCCACAGCAGCTTTAAAAGCAACATCTTAATTGACCTCAGGCAGAACTAGATTCACTAGCCTGAAAGCAAACAGGCAACAAGCTGAGTAGGCTGAGCTGGCTTGGTCCATAATGGATGCATGACTATTCCTTTTTTGGGAAAGATGCCAAGAAGCCAGGCCGTCTCCCAGGAGCTATTCTTCCAAGCTAACCCCAGAGAGTGTACAGACCCCCTGGCTGAGGAGTGGAATAGGGGCAGCACTGTAGGTTACCATTTCCATTGTTTCCCTCTACAGCACAGGATGAGTCCTATGCTTTAGATGACAGTGAAGGCTTAACTGAGAAAAGACTTTGCTAGACTCAAGTGCTGCTTGATGGTGTGTGGGAGTTCCTTAAGTGAGTACTAAGTATTGGTCATTAAGAACTATACCACCACTTTTCACTCAGGCCACTCTGGAGAAGGATGTGCAAAGAGCAGAATGAGAGCTGATACAGGCATGCAGCACTCAGATCACAGATTCATAGAAAAATAGGGCTCCGTGAATCTAGTCCAACTCCCTGCTTGAGGCAGGATCATAACCATCCAAACCATCCTATACAAATCCACGGTCTAACCTCATAGCAAAAACTGCAGTCAACCCTGCCACAACACAGCCTGCCGCAGGTAAAGCAGGGGGACCCCAGTGACCAAATTATTGCTTCTGTAAAGATTGTTAATATACACTCAAGAAATCCTAGAAAGAGGACCGTGTTTGTTCCTGTTAGCATTCTGCCTCTTCAGAAAGCTACTGCAATGGGAAGAGAGGGCCTCCCTCTTTAGAAGGAACAGGGTATTTCTTAAATCTCCTCACAAAGCAAAGCTGGGCTAATGCAGAGCAAAATATGGTCCCATGCAACTCAGTTAATGTATCACCAACCTGATAAAAACATTTTGAGACTGCTCATTTGCCTTGTTACTGGTCAATTTGTTGCCTTGGTAAAGCAATAATGCATGCTCAATAGAAACCCTTGACTTTTGCTGTCTTCCACTTATATCAACAGCATTTTTTCTACCTAAGGTTTTCACAGATTCACTGAAGTTTAGGGCTGGAAGGGACCTTGTGAGATCACTGGATTCAGGCCCCCCTGCTCCAGGCAGCAAAGACTGCTGGGGTCAAATAACCTTAGCAAGGTGTGCATCCAGTCTCTTTTTGAAGATCTCCAGGGTAGGTGCCTTGCACCACCCCCTGACTGAAGTCTATTCCAGAGTCTGGTCACATAAACCATAAAGAAGCTTTTCCTTGTATCCAGTCTGGAATTTCCTTCTAGGTGTGTATGACAGTTGCACTTCTGGTTTTCCCCTGGGGCGCTGTGGTGAATAGTTGTTCACCTGGTCCCTGATACTCCCTGCTGATATATTCGTAAGCTGCCACCAAATTCCCACGAAGTCTTCTTTTTTCTAGGCTGAACAGTCCCATATCTGTTAGCGTTTCCTCATATGGCTTGCTCTTCAGGCCTCAAGTCATAAGAGTGGCTCTTCTCTGGACTCTCTCAAGCTTCTCCACATCCTTCTTGAAGTGTGGCACCCAGAACTGAAGGCAGTACTCCAGCTGCAGTGTCACCAATGCCGAGTAGAATGGGAGAATAACTTCCTTAGTTTTGCTTGAATGCTGAAGTATATAGGCAATTTAGAAGTGCAGTGTGAGTCCAGAGCAAGTATAAATGAGCACCGGTTTAAGAAGTCAATGGAGCAGCACCTATTTGTATCAATTTAGGATTAGATTCAGAGTCCCTATTACTGCTGCTGCTCTGCAGAGCCTTCTCCAAGACACCTATGCTTCCAACATCTGCTAGATTCCTCCTACCAGAATTCTCAACAGCCACCATTAATGGCTGTGTGCAGTTAGCAAAGTTAGGGCTGAGCTGGAAAACAGCATCGTCCTACTTTAATATTGTCATCTGAGCATTACTTAATGAGAAAACCCTGTGTCACAGCCCTGAGCCAATACTGCCAAGTGCTCAGCCACAGAGGAACCAGGAACAGAAAGAGCAAAAATAAATCAATATCCATCATCTTCAGTTATTTTCCTATGAAAATACACCAGCTCCTCAAATCAGTATAATAATCCCTCAAAGAAATTTCATCAGATGGCAATTCCATAGTCAAGATGGTTCTGCATCAGTTACAGGAAGACTTGTAATCCCATTCAGAGTGGAAAGTTTTTCAGGTCCAGTTATTTTGTGATGTTTCGTGCTCCAGCAGGAGAAGCAGAACAGAGCAGACAGGGAGGTGCCAGAGCTGACAACAGCATCACAGGAAATGGTGACTTTATTCCTTGAGCAGAATTTGGAACAGAATATCAAACCTGGTGAATCTGCACATTCAACCACAGAGATAGCATGGGGAACACAAAGAGCCACCCATGTGCAGCAAGTTTTGAACTCTTACCTCTATGAAAGCAACAATGATGGAGCCAACCATCACCACGCTGGAGTTCAGTGTCGCCCAGAGTAACAGGGAGAAAGACAGGCCCCCCTTCTCGGTGAACTTGTCAATATCTGGTAGGGTCAGTTAAGGAACTTCTGTCACATTTAAATGTATTGCTCAGGAAGTGGCAGGCAGCAGGCAAAGTGTTAAAGGATTTCCACACTGCAGCAAATACGTTTTTACAAGGTTTAATCGAGTGAGCAGGCAACTCAGCTGGCAAGTTCTGCATTACTTTCACCAGCGCCAAACATCAGTCCCTCCTTGTCTGGGAGCCTCTCCTCCAACTGAACAGTACAGGACATCTCTTATGGTCCAGATGTTAAACTGTTGCAACAGAAAATGTTAAGACTTTAATTTCACCTCAAAACAGAAAGACCACTTTGGCTAGGGCTGGGTGCAGGCTGCTCTGGGTGGGGCTGGGCCCCATGCAGAACACTATGGGAGCAGCCATGGACTGGATCCAATCAACTGGCAGGCACCACCCCCAGGTACTGGATCCAATCAGTTGGTGGGCTCAATCTGACCCCTGGGCCAGATATTACCCACCCCTGACCTGGAGGCACCAGCCAAGACAGGGCACCCCACTGTGCTAAGCAGATGTAGCAAAGGGGCATTTCCTGTCCAAGGAGTATGAGATCCAAGCAGCCAGCACAGGCAACAGGGTGTGTGCAGGAATTGATAACTAAGATTAAGCAACTCAACTGAAGGTGCATGAGTTAAGTTAGACCCTTGCCTCTCTCTCCAACCCAGAGTTGAGCTAAACTCTACAGGCCTACTCCTCTTTGAGCCAGACAGAAGGGACAGAAAATAGCTAGGACATTTTGACAGTTTTTCAATAAAAAACAAAAAAATAGCTGTATTTGGAAGTCCAAAGAGTTCCAGCTCCAGGCAGAAGTACATTTCAGCAAGTCTTGCCACAATTCCAGCTCATGCACAGGGGGCTGGTCTGCAGGGCACAGGGCCACAGTCTTGACAGTCACCATACAAAACTAAACCATATAACTTTAGCACCCAACAGCCACAACAGGGTTTTTAACATAGAACATCTGAACATGCCAAAAACAGGTAGACTGGCACGTCTGAGGAGGACATGAATAAATTTGAACTTGCCTTGCTCCAACACTGGCTTTCAGCTTTCAGGTCAATTTCCCATTGCTCTCTTGGATCCATCAGCCCTATGACACAAGGTCAGACTTCACAAGAGTTAACAGGAGCAGGAGCTGCTACCAGATGGAGCCCATGCTCAATGCAGTAAGGCCACTGGAAAGAAACTTCCTTCCAGACAAGGATTACAAGGGAACAGAGTACTTAAGAGTAGCAAAGTGCATTCTCAGATCTCACCAGAGATGCAGGCCTTATGGTAGAGGTGCTTCATTTTAAGCTTTACCTATGGTTGCTGCAGAGCCACCAACTATTTCACTTTCCCAACTGCTTTGACTGCTCTCCCAGCCCCTTACTTCATGAAGATCTCTGCCCTGCCCCCTCCATAGCTGCCCCAGTACCATTCACTCCCCAAGTCCACAGGCAAAGCACATCTGGCAGAAGCCAGAAGGATACTGTCTTTCACCACTTTGTACTTCAGCCCAGCCAGCTTCTCCACCACAATATCGATGAAACAGGCGACAAGGCCAGTGAGAATCCCAATCATGCCACAGATGACCCAGCGTTTGATCTCCACTGTTCGAAATGCCTGCAAGAGACATCAGACTCTAAATCCTTGGAATGCTCATGAGAGAGTAGGTGAAGTAGCATGAGAGCGTGCACTAACCATCGAAATATCCATTGTGGACAGGACGTGTTAGAAATCCCTCAGACCTGGGGACTTCACACATACACTCAGTGGTATTCCCACAGAAATGGCCTGCCCATAGAGGAAGCTTCCTTTAGCAGAGGATGTACTTCTAATTCACGTAACAGCATGCTGTTTCCTATTCTACTACTAACACATTTAAGCATTTTGTTTCCATTGCTAACGCAACCAAGGAGTTAAGAGTCAGGTGTCCCATGAAAAGTATCTGCTATTGCACTGCCTGCACAGAGTTACTGTGGGTGCAAGGACCAAGGCCTAACTTGTCAGTATGTGCCCACACCACATTCTGTTTGGAATGGAATTTCCACAATCTGTGGTACAGGTACAAAGAAATTATTTTGCCTTTTGCAGCACCCTCACTCTCTGAAGTTTCCCCCTTTACTCCTGGGTGCTGCAGCAGGCCTACCAGCTTCTCACACAGATTATGTCTGATGTACTTAGAGAATCTAGGCATTTTCTCCTCCATTGGGCTATTTACACTTCCCCTCCTTGTTTCCTGCCAACACATCCCCCATCATGGCACATAGTTCTTATTGATCTCTCCTGGGTTTGGGATCATATCCAGAAACAGTGTCATCACTTTGGAAGTCTGGGTTTTTAATTAGTTTTGTGTACATACCCCTTTCTACGCTTGGATTCACTGAGGCAGCTTGCTGCTCCCCTCCTTGAGGGTGTTGTCATTTGTCTGTGTGTGCACCTCAGTAAGAGACAGCTGAAGAACAAACTCCTGTCCAATGGTAGCACCACACAGAGGTTAACCTGCATGTGGGTTCAGGGGGCAATTTGTTTTCATAAGCAGTTGGTTAAGCTCTTGAGAAATTGTTTCTTTCTCCCTATCCTGCAGTGGCATTTGACCAGATTGCACTGTGGGAGGTGGGATCAGATCCTCAGTCCAGGACTGTGCGCACACAGTTTACTCAGAACTAGGGTACTGGCATGCTCACCGCATGGTTTATTCTCCTTTCCTCTTCCAAAAACAACTGATTTTCACTGTTGTCATAATCCAGGCTCTAGATTCAGGAGAACAGAGAGGTGGTTATTAGTCAACATGTGGAAGAAAAGGGAGCCTTCAGCTCAGTTCCACCCCCCCCGAACACAATATACCCCATCCTGACTGTGCCACATACCCCCTATCATGTTATGGTCTAACTTCACTTCTCCACCTCTTGCCCTTTCGAATCTCACCGATTACTTTGGAAACAGGCATCTTGCTACCATGTAAGGCAGTGGTCATCAACCTGGGGATCCTGATTGACAGGTAGATCCCAGAGCCTCTTTTGGCCAACTCTGTGCTGGTGGGACAGCTGGGCACGCATGCATGCACACACCCGCTGCCTTCAGCCCCAGCAGGTCAATCTGTGGGGTGAGAGCCAGATCAAGGCCCCCATGGTGAGCAACTGACTGTGCAGCCCAGCCAGAAGCAGCGGAAGGTAAGTGGGAGGATTGGAGCCTGGCCAGGCACAGCTCAGCAGTGGAGACTCATGTGCGGGTGGCCTCAGCCCAGCAAGGTCTGGAAAGATCTGGTTGTCCAGGGGCATATGCGGGGGGAGGCGGGAGCCTTGAGGAGGCTGTGGGGATCCATTCCACTCCCCCACCTGTGCTCTAGGCGCAGTAGGCAGCCTGCAGCAGCAGCTGCCTTGTCCTGAGCACAGGTGGTGGAGGGGTGGGGCACAGGTCCCCAGGGCCTCCATCGAGCTGCATCCAGCAGCAGGAGCCCCCTGCCCCTGCCGCACACCCCTGGATGATCAGATCTGCCCAGACCCAGCCAGGCTGGTTCCCAATTCCACTTCTGTGCTGCCACTGCGCTGAGCCACAGCCACCTGACAGTTAAATGAATGTGGCACTGGGCCCCAGCCCGGCCAGGTCTGGGACTCTCCATGGCCCAGGTGTGCATAGGGGTGGGGGGCCTCCCACCACTGGGCATAGCCTTGAGGAAGCCTTGGGGGTCCACACCCCCCCAATCTATGCTAAAGACGCAGGCAACCCTCAGCAGCACCAGCCTCCTCCCCAAGTATAGGTGGGGGGGGCATGGGCCCCTGAGGTCTCTGGAGCATAGGTGGGGGGGCACGGGCCCCCAGGGCCTCTGCCAAGCTGCACAGAGCAGGAGCAGGAGCCTCTCCCCAACCCACGCACCCCTAGGCCATGGAGAATCCCAGATCCGGCTAGGCCAGGGCCCAATGCCACCTTAATCTGACCACTGGGCAGACACGGCTCAGCACAGCCACAGCACAGAAGTGGGATTGGGCCCTGGGGCCCAGCCCAACCAGGTCTGGGACACTCCACAGCCTGGGGGAGAGGAGGGAGGGGTGAGGCAGTGGGGTGTGATAGATCCCTTTACTACTAAAAGGATATTCACCATAAAAAGGTTGGAGACCACTGCTGTAAGGACTTCTTACACCCATACCATGAGGCCAATCCCCATGATGAGTTTTCCATCCCAGCATTTTATAATCCCCCACCAAATCACCTCCTGCTCTCCCCAGCTCCCCTTGTGCACTCATGGCAAAGACAACTGTTCATGGCAAACAACTGTTCACCAAGGCTCCCTGGGGGAAATCTAGAAACAACAGCCACAAAATCCTAGAAGATGGTTTCAGGCTGAACATTAGGAAAAGCTTCTTTACAATTAAGGTGTCCGGACTATGGAACAAGCTCCCCCCAGAGGTGATACAATCATCTACCCTAGAGGTCTTCAAGAGAAGACTGAACAGTCACCTGGCTGGGGTCATCTGACCCCAGATGTCTTTCCTGCTCATGCAGGGGGCTAGACCCAATGATCCTTTGGGGTCCCTTCCAGCCCTATGATTCTATGGCCTGGACACCAACAGCTTTCAGATCACTGAGAATCAGGTGCTTAAGTGACAGGTAACATGGTTATGCTGAACTGATTGCTCACCTCATATTTGAGAGAGAGGAGTTTCTCGCTGTGAGGAATCTCACTGGGAAACTGGTGAGGCACCTCTGTTTCCTAGAGGACAAAGGAGTACACATTAGATTGACCAGGACATGGTCTAAACTGTTCCCATAAAGCAGATATAGCTCCCCATCCCTGGCTGCCAATAGAGGATTACTGGGCTGGTCAGAAAGCCCTCAGCTCTTGCTTAAAGCTGTTATTCCCCAGACATGCATATGGATCACAATATTAAAACATGGCCTCTTCTCAACCTTAGCTGTCACCTGTAGAAGGGTAGCTTTTCCAAATGTTCGTTCAGGGAGTTGTCAGCTGTCTGGTATTTTAACTGAAAACTATGACTAGAGACTAATCTCAAATTGGCAGCCTGGACGATACCTGAAGCAGCCTCTCTACAGCTATAGCCTCAATTGGCTCTAGACAGGATCAAACCACAATAATTCCCTAAGCAGATATAGGCTCCTGGAAAGGATACAAAGAACATACTTTGGAGATGACCTAGTCCAGTTGCATTTCCAGCAGAAATCAAGGAGACAGAAGCAGCAAAACAGTGAGGGCACCAAGACCTTTCTCTCCATGTAAATTGGAAGAATGTTTTCTCTGCTGCAGTCAGACACAACCCATATGATAAGTCTATGTAACTGCAAGCTTTTGTTGATTACTTACATCAAACAGAAGGCGACCTTCCACCTCCTGCACAAACCCCTGTTCTGAGACACCCATTAAATCAGAAGAGAAACAACAGCAAAACCCCCATGCTCACTGGTAGCAGGACAGTAACACAACGAGACCTACCAATGTAAGAAGCAGCTGGGAGAGATTTAAAATATAACAAATGTCATCTGGTTCAGGAAGATCCAAGGCTCGATTCTGTACATAACATAGCAGGGAAAAGCTTCCCTCCTTTGCATGAGGCTGCCTTTGCCTACCTAAATGTCACAGGCTGGGGCTAGAAAAGTGCTGATTGTGGGGGCATGTTCAGATATACAAATGTTAAGGAGGAGTTGAGAGCACAGCACTATCCTGGCTGCACAGTCACATGAACTGACACTTACGTGAGCTAGAGCCTGCAGCTAGATGACCTGGGTTTGGGAGGGAGGCAGGGGAGGTGGGGGGGGTCTCAGGGACAATGCAAGCCTTTGTGGTCACAATCTGATTATAGATCAGTGACTGTGACCTTATTCTGAGGTACTTAAGCAGCAAGCAAAGGTTGGAGGAAGCACTTCAGCAATGCTTGGCTCAGTATAATCATATTCCCAGCCCCTCCACCATAGAATGAAGCTGGCTCCCAATTATAATTCAGAGGGACAAGAAATAGGGTTGATCCATTTAGCTGAGGGAATAAAGGACAGAAACTGCTTCCATGGATTCTGGCACAGTCCCTTGAAGGTTACCCATACAACACACGTAGCTACTTCCATGGGATTGGTTGCCACCCCAGGAACGAGACTCTGCATGAGTCTGGCAGCCTATGAAGAGCTGGAGAAAAGAATTCAGCCATGAAAGCTGTTCTGCCAGGTCTGCACCCCACTAGGATCTGCCTTGTGATCCACACTATTGCCTACCCCCAAGATTAAGTCAGGAGACAGGGCTCTCCTCCCAGAAACAGCTTAAAATTCCTAGCAAGAAAGGTTACTAGGATTTGGGAGTCTCCAGTTGTCTTCTGGTATTCATGCCTCGAGGAAGGAGGCTACATTTTCAGCCTTTTATCAGCAAATGAGAGGGCTAGAAACAAAAACAATGACTAACTGCAAACAGAATCTGATGTATTCACATGACTCCAAGAGCTGGGGTAGGAACAGCTACACAATGCAGGAGTTGGGGCATAGACAGAAAAACTGAGACCATCTCAAACAGGCTCAATGTGCTCTCTGGGAGCATGCCCTACGGGGCCGCAGAAAAGTCTCAGTCAAACAAAAGGTCTTTAAAAGAATAGTCAAGTTTTCTACCTGGGTCATGGAGTCCAAGAACATTTTCTTTCTGCAGAGGCAGGGACCAGACATGACTCCCCAACACACACCATTTGATCTACCTCAGGGTGGCCAACTTGAAACACGTGTGCCACAACCGACATACAACAGACTGAGGAGGCAGCACAATGGGAGATGGAGCAGGGAACAGAAAGCAGAGCAGCAGATGGAGCAGAAAGCAGAATAGAAGATGGAGCAGGAGAAAGGGGTCAGAGTGGCATGCTGGGAAGGCACAGGGCTATTTTATACACCTACCAAATAAAGTTGGTGCCAAATGACCTCACTAAGACAGCAAGCATCCATTTGGTAGAGAGGAATTACAGCAGGGTCTATTAACCAACATCCTGCTGGCTTTTCTTGGTCCTGCAAATCCCAGGCTAGCATGGGCAGAGAACATGTAACACTGCCCCAAAGGAGGAAAAGCCACAGAAGGTAAGTGCAATCATGACCTTGCTGTCTGCTTCCTCTCCCTAGAGGGGCAGAGCATGGGAGAGCCTGCACTGGTGCATGGACAACTGTGGCTAAGCTCTCTCAGGACAGAAGTGGTGGGGACATGGACTTCAAGACAGACTAACTGCCCAGGTACCCAAAGTCCTGGGTGGCTGTGTGTAGCCAGCACTGCTTCATTTTCCTTGCTACTGGCATTGCTGAGCTAGCCAAGTAGTCACTATCCTGCCTGTGCTGCACTTGTACCTCCAGCTCCTGTGCTGACTTTGCACTGGCCAGGGGTGGGCAAAATATGGCCTGTGGGCCGTATTCAGTTCACGAGGCCATTCTATCTGGCCTGTGGACCCCTAAAAATATTAGAATATTAATATCCATCTGCCCTTGGTTCCTGTAAAAAAAATGACAGGAACAAAGGGCAGTAGGACCCAAGGGAAACCCGGCGGGATCCCACAACAGCAGTGCCCGCCCAGCCGCACCCCACCCAGCCAGAAGACCCAGGTGGGACTTCTGGCCTGGGACCACATGGCTGCCCCATGCTGGAACCACAGGCGAGGGAAAAAGGGGTGAGGAAAGGCAAGGGAGGGCCCCAGGCAGGGAAGGAGCCGGGGGGAAAAGCCAAGCACAGGCGAGGAAGTGGACCCTCGCCCGCCCCACGGCCAGTGCCCCAGCACATAAGCTCTGGGCAGGCAGCAGCAGCCAATACTGCCCAGCGCGGCAAGGGGGGGGGGGGGGCGCAGCTGCTACTGCCACGTGCAGCCCCAATGGGCAAGCCTGGAGCCGGCGCAGGGCCTAGCCTGGCAGCAGGGTCGAGTTACAAGCTGATGCTGAGCACGGGGAAAAGTGGCCCCTTGCTTGCCCTGCGTTGTAGCTGCTTGCAGCCCACTTGGCACTACCTCTGCCTGCTCCAGACAGCCCCACGCAGGCTGTGAGCAGCTGTAACTGGGCATGCCGGCCATGGGGCAGGCGAAGGGTTGCTTTTCCCTGCACTTAGCACCAGCTCGTTCCCAGCTGGCAAACAGGGGGTCGGCACTGTGCACTGCCCCCCACCTGTACCACAGGGCTGGATAGGCACTGGGAGCAAGCAGGTGCAGGAGCACAGGCCCTGCACCAGTGTCCCAGGGCCAGCACCAGCAGCGCCCAGAGCAGGGTGGCAGGAGTGCAGGGTCTTGGCTGGCAGGGGCTCTATGGAGCCAGACTAGCTCCCCGCTCTCCCTGCTGGTGCAGCCCTGCTCTGAGCCCCACCAGCACGGCACTGGCCCTGGGACATTGGTCCCAAGATGGTGAGCAGGGGCGGGGCACCTGTCAAGGGTTGGGGACACCCATGAGGTCCTTGACAGCCTGCCAAAACCAGGTAAGCGGCCCTCTGCCCAAAATAATTGCCCGCCCCTGCTCCACTCTGCAATGAGGTGAAGCAAAGGGAAATGTCACTCGGCAGGCAGCCAGCATCCTGGCTCATGGCATGTATGGCACACTGATGTGGCTACAAGCCACAGAATAGCAGACACTGGACCCAAAATAGCAACTGGTGGCTGTTTCCCTCCTGCCCTTCACATGGGCCTGCAGATCTCAGGCACCACTGACAGCCTCAGCAGGGACCTTTCCTGTGTGTAAACACATGGGACAGTTCCATTTTTTAAAGCTAATTTCTCCAAAACTTCATTATTAGATAGGTCCCAAATTTTCCTAGAGACATTACCTCTGGCAGGAGTTCCCACATAGCAATTTCTAGGCAGAAGCAGGGTGTGCATGTGTGTAGGAGAGGATGGGGGGAATTGGGAACAGGAGGATGAGATCAAAAGTAACAAGATAGGATTGCGAAGAGAAGAACTATACCCTGCACTGATTGCTGGATTTCCAATAGGGCCATAATACTGCTTTGGGAAGGGAGCCACCTCTCGCATCAAGGCAACCACAGTTAGTTACAGACTCCTGGATAACTATGGGTTGCTCTCACAATAATTGCTCATTCCTTTCTGTGCCACTCACCAGCTCATGTGCATCATCATCAAGATCGACATTGCTCAGCTGCCCAATGCGTAAAAAAGAGGAGTGGGTGAACTGAGAAGAAAATGGAAAATTAATTAAATGCATGAACATTCCACAGCTCAGCAAGCCCTGTACCAGGCAGGGAAGAACTACTAACCCCACCTTCCCCTGCTCTACACCTCCCCTCCCTAGTGTGGAATCATGAAGTAAGGAAAGCAAGGCAGCAAGCAATCAGCCTTCCCTATGATGCTGCAAACAGCCCAGTTAATGCATCCCATCCCACGTCTCGCGTTCCTATTGCTGTGCTCTACGTAAATGTACAGTGTTAGTGGTCTCAGAGCCCTACATATAGATCACCCTATTGTTCTTGTTGCGATATACATGAGTCCTGGGAACAGCTTCTATTCAGGCCTGGTCTTCCTTACTCTAAGCTGGAGCAGCTGGAGTGTGGGAACCACACCTAGCAGACTGACCCCATCCCCACCCCCATTCCAAATTTGGTCTTATTCGTGTGTAGAGGCTCCTATCAAAGTGCTACAAAATACATATGTGCCAGCTGCAATCTACTTGGGGTTAGGCAACACAGCTGCAATGCTTAACTGGGAAGAGTCTGCCTCCCCACTCCGGGCAAACTTAACCAGCAATTGTTGTTTTGAAATGGCTGTTTCCACTACAGGCTGTCTTGCTGAAAATAGTTTCTTTGCAAAGGGAGAGTGCTCAGCAGAAGGGCATACTCAGAAGCCCAGCAGAAAGAGCCAGAGCATACACTTCTGGTTGTACAATCTTCCAAACTGTCTCTACAAGAAGGAAGGAGCATGGCTCCCTCTAGGAAATCCCCAGCTAGGTATGTAGGCAACAACCCCTCCCCAATAACAGCTGCTCCAAGCTCTCCTGACACTAATCTCCCTTGGAAAGCAGCTGTTTCTTGCTAGGAGTCTGTGTAGAGCCCAGCATGAGACAAGCCTAGGCACCATTTCACTATGAATGTCAATCACATTTTCCTATTTCAGCTAGTGCTTCACACCACCCTATTACAAGGATCCTGCCCAGACAGAGGGAGAGCAGCCCAGGTCCATACATATTAAAGGGAAAGACTAGGCACACTTCCCAAGCCCAGCAGGGCTGAAGGTATATTCTTCAACCACCAAGACATGAAGCCTTTGCTATATAAAACCTGAAGCAGAGGTAAAAGTAAGAGCGGGGGCAACACCAGGCCTAACCCTTTCCTGGAGTTCTGGCAATATGTCATGAGTGGAGGTTTCAGAGGTGCCTCATCTCCAGCCTTCAGCCAGGCAATAGTTACTCTGTCTGCTTTGGAGATACAGACACATCCCAGCAGCCATGGCAGGGCTTCTCTGTGTCATATAGAGTTGGAAGGCCCAAGTACTTGGGCCTTCACTGGGTCTCGGGACCAACTCCGAGAATGCACGCTGACATACTGCAAGAGGCTTCCCTCTCCCACCAGCTCCCAAACTGAAGCCCAGGCAGAGAACTACTTGATGTAGCTCATGCTTGGGTGCACTCTTCATGCTCATTCACTATAACAAGCAGGTAAGGAAAGACTCTCTGCCAGGCGATAGTTAGAGCATTGCAGCCTGGATACACCAATTTCATGGAAACTTTCTCAGGACCAGGGTCTGGGCTTGGGCCTTGTAGTTCTGAGCTGCCCAGGTAACTAATTGTTCCTTCCACAGATTTTACCCCTCTAATCCAACACAAGTACATCCACTCCAGCATTAGGGCTTACAGCTCACACCTCAGCTAAAAGGCTTTTCCTGATTTAAACTCCATAGCACAGCTCCAAGTGAGCTATACCTTCAAGTGAAGTAGTGACTACTAGGGCTGCGTGAAATTTTGCCACCAGTTTCGTTTCAACGCTGTTTCAACCTCAAAACAGCCTCAAAATGAAACAAGACAGGTCAAAACATTTTGAGTTTTGAAGCTCAAGCTGGGCTTGCCTGCACTAGGGAAAGAGAAACTAAAGTAAGGAGAGGGAGGAGGAAGGGGAAGGGGGAAGGAATGCTCTCATTATTGACTGTGTAGCTGGCCAGTGACTGTCACCCTTCCCTGAGGTCCCTTCCAAACCCAGTGCTCTAGGGGAGGGATGGAAAACCTGCATAAAAGGCAGCATTGTTTGAACTGCCCTCCTTTCTGCCTTGGTGTCAGTTAGTGAGTTGTATGTTCCAGTAGCTCAGCACCTGACAACTATGGCTAGCAGCACTGATCTTCTAAAGCAGTGCTTCTCAAACTATCTGATGTGGTGGACTGAAACTTTTTTTTCCAGTGGGCCAGGGACTGGTGCCTAATTCAGCTAGTAGCAGCAACTGCATGTAACAGCGCTACACAAATGTGCAACCGGCTGTTACCTTCTCTTTCCTCACCTCACACAGTGTGACATCACCTGGAGTGTTGGAATGTATGAACTGTGGCGCTATAACATAGCAATGTTATGCTTCTGAAAAAATATTTCTTTCTTTCCTAGCAACTCACTGCAGACCAGTGTCTTGTGGACTGGCACCAGTCTGTGGACCACCACTTTGAGAAGCACTGTTTTAAAGGATTCCCTACTTGCTAGCAAGAGGGATTTCAGATTCAGAATACCTTTTTCTTTGAGGCTCTTTTATTTTATTATAATCATTGATTCATTCTTTTGAATTCTATAATTATATTGGATAGGATTACTGTAGGATTTAATTTATATAGGAAGCAAAATAGATTTATATTTTATTTCTATACATTTAAAGCTATGCAGCATACATGATAGAATTTATATAGGGACAAAGCCATATTTCTATTTGCTTTATACATTTTTTGTTTGCACCACACACCTACCAATGTTCTTGCAGCCACACTTTTGAATTTATGCAGAGACTAACCCATATATACTTGCCATTTAACATTTCTTATTTGCACGAGACATGAAACACCATGAAGCATGGTCGAAAGGCAGGTAGCCACACTGGCCAGCCTTCAGGGAGGGGCGGAAGAGGGGGTAGAGGAAGAGCTCTAAGTTCCCCCCTGTGACAGGACGGGATTCCCAGGGCCGATCTCTACACTCTCTATGGCCCACCCGTTCTCACCCGCCATGACTTGATCTAATAGGTTCTAATTGATGTTAATAAGCAGGAGGCTGCCCACTCATGCCCCGATGCCAAGGGGCGATATCTGCAGCTCCTTCCATCCCCATACCTCAGCCCAAGCCTCGCTGATGGCATCTCGGTCTTACACTAAATCGCCGGCCCCTCGCTGGGCCCCAGAATCGTCCATACAGGACCCCTCTATGATCCCTCCAGTCAGGCGGCCGCGCTGCCGTCATCTGGGCTACCTAGCCCCCCCCAGAGCCATCTTCCCCTCTCGGGTGTGGTCCCACCAGGACCTTCAGCAACTTGCCCTGGCCTACCTCCAGGCCAGCTGGGACCCCAGGCCCCCGGCTTTTGGGCGTCCCTCACGGTGGGCACCCCGGCCCTTTTGGCCCTGGCCCCAGCTTAGGGTACTCTCCTGGCTTGGGCTGGTCTCTAGCCCCTCACTCTCTCTCTCTCACTCATAGGGTCTGCCCTCTGGGCCCATCCAAACAAACATACTAAA
>JAGPOW010002067.1:10945823-10957245 GCA_030014935.1 Caiman crocodilus
AAAAAGATAGAGGGAAGTGGAAAAACAGGCTGTAAGGCAGCTGTTAGAGAGAGAGAGAGATATGTGGAAAGTGTTTAGAAAGAGAGGCGAGAATAAGAGATTAACAGAGTTCAAATGCTAGAGCAGGTAGGAAGAAAGTACAAGAATGCAGTTTTAGGGATGACTGCCCTAGGGCAGGGAAAAGATGCAGTTGCTTTAAGAAAAAGTTGTGTCCTGATCTCAGAGTGCCTGAGATCATGCTGTGGTCTGTTTGGGTTAAGTACAACACCCTGTATCATTGGTCCAATAAGAAGTTAGTAGTAAAGAAGACTAAGTTCTGCGCTAGAAACTGTGAATATTTGTAACACAAGTAAAGCCAAGAGATTGCAGAGATTGTTGAGGTGTTTGTGCAAAAGTGTTGTGTGTTTGCTTTGCGCCTGTGTTGCAAGGCAGAGACTGCTAAAAGCATAAAAGTATACTCTTATTGGTAATGGGGGTGAGATGTAACCAGAAATAGTGTCAGTATAATATAGGTTCCCTAGAAAGAAAAGTGTTAGCCTCTGTTAAGGTTTTGCTGTGATCAAGTGAATGCTAGGGTTAACCCAGAAAATTGAATGAAGGCATTTCCTAAAGTTTGGACAGAAAAACGCTTAAAATGTGGCAAAACACACGTATGCATCCTAAATGAAGGACCAAACCCTCCCCCATCAATACAGTGTAAATATTCACTGGAAACTGAAATAGCTCATAGTAATGAGTTTTTATTTTTGTTTGTTTTGTTTCCTATCTCCCTAGTATAAAAGTGCTGGTATAATTTTAAATGTATATTAAAGGAACAACAGTACTGTTTTACCTCAAGATCCTAAAGATTTCACAATGCCCAGCAAAAAGAACATGGAAAAGCCTTTCCAAGCAAAAATTCTGAGGGAGAAATTGTCCCTCTAAAGGAAAAACTCATCTTTAAAATGACAGCTTGGCTTAATTGTAACAAGGGTATTGGCATCCCTCAATCTCACATTTATAGCAACAGGGGGGGCTCCACTGAGCAATTAATTTTGGGAGCCCCCTTGTTCAATAAATCACCTGACCCTGAAGGAATAGGGTATACAGTCTTCTCAATCCTGCCAGCCATCCTTCCTGGCTAGCAGGAAGGAATGCCTCTGAGCCATTGGAAAATACGCATTGAATGGGCTGATCAGTGTCCACCCCGATGTTGAGGCAGGAAAAGGCCATAAAAATCCTCAACTTATGATGGCCACCCTCCTGTAGGTAACTGCTCCACTTTTTCAGTATAGAAAAAAAGCACCCCAAGAATGGCAATGATGTGTGCACTGGCACTGCACATTTCAGCATTGTACATTTGTAAATATGAATAATTGGCCACTGCAAGGATTTTTCCTTGGCAGGTTTGTGTATGTTTGTTTTCTTTTGCAGAAACCACAGTGTAATCAAAAAGTGGCCGATAAACCAAGAGGCCTCAATATCACCAGCAGCATCTTCCTCATCTAAGCCATGGCAAAAATTACAAAAAATTATCTTGTCTGTTTGTGTTGTCTTGTTATATGTTTGGTCTGTTTTAAGTTGTCACAGTTTAAATACATATGAATATCATAAAGATATGATAAAAATTATTGGAAATACCCCCTCTAAAAATTGAATCTGCCTGTGGCTCCCAGGCCAGAACACTTCCATCTGATAAAACATCTTTCCAGTCCAAATATTTGAAACAAGGGCAGCAATTCATATAAAGTTTTAAATTCCATTGATTAGCAAAACAATATTTATTAGAGGTTATGTGTATTTTGTTTTGTTTTTTTCTCTTTCTTCCCTCTTCTCTAAACTATCTGATAACATGTTTTGTTTTCTTTTCTTTTACTTCTCTCAAGGATTTAAATACTATTTAGGATATCAGTATAACAAGATGCATGTAAAAAGAAACCGCATTCAAAGTCATATTTAATTCAACATTATTTTAGTAAGTGAAGAGCCAACTATACCATTGTAACTGTTTAACGCAGCCTTATTATGGGGTTTTTGTTTTTTTTCTCTTTTCCACCCCCAAGGTTTTTCTCTTTTAATTTCTCTTAACTGCCTAAGTTTTGTTTTAACTACAAACCAGCTGAAGATGACACACCTTCTTTCTATATAGCTGGACCATGGTGTTCAGTAACACAAACAGTATAGTAACATCATCCTTATGTAAAGCTGATATCAAAGGGGGGAAGTTGTGTGGGGGGGAAATATGTAGCAAAAGTCCCAGTTTTCGTTTGTTTTTTTATTGCATTCCCCTGCTTCCCCAACCATTTCTGATTTTTTCTCTCCCTCTCTCTTCCCTATAGATAAGTGTAAGTGAGCTAAGACGTAGGATAAGCTTCAGCATTTTATTTTGGTAGCAAGTTGTATTTGCTTTTTCTCTTTCTTTATATTGTATAATTATTATTATTTATTATGTTTATATTGATTTTTACTTTTCTATATTACTGTTTTACTGATACTATATGATTTAGGCCTACATATGTAAGTTAGCATAATTCATGTCAAGTCTCCATCTTGTCCCCATGCCCTGTTGTATAACCTATGACTCATACCTACCCCTCGCATGTAACTTGGTTCCTGAATGAATGGGTACGAATGAGGGTGCTCGAGAGACAATGGCAGTAGGTCTAAAAATAGCTCCCTCTGAATGACCGAACCATCAAAATCAATACCTAGACCAACAATCCAGCCCTTGGAACAACCCTCAGCATTCAAGAAACAAAAGATGAGGCAACCCACCAATGTGCCAAGGCTGCACATACTCAGTAAGAACACCTGGAATCCTCTGGAATAGGACTGAGATTGCCTGGACATGCCCTTCCCATAGGAGATCATAGGTAGTCTGCTCTATAAAAAAGGTAGTGAAGACTGACTCCTTGGAATGCCCTCTCCATCTGGACCAGCACCATGCCACACCACCTATTCACCCAGAGGCCCTGCCAGTGACGCCCTTCTGGACATCTGCTGGACAAAGACCCCTTTCCAGCCTGGATACATAACTATCACCCCTACCTTCTCTTCAACCAAGAACTTGGACTCTGTTTCTCTTCCCTACCTGGACTCCAACCCTTCCATTGAGTCTCCTTCTTGCTGCCATTGTGAGTGCTTCTGTGTCTCTGTGTGTGGTAGTGCTTGTGTGAGTGTGTGTGTAGGAACCAAGCTGTACAGTACAGTGTTCATTTAATAAAACTGTTATTTAGACCCCGAGTTGGGTTTTGCTTTACTATGGTTCCAACCCTGCTCCAATCTCTGCTCTAACTTCCGTCTTATTTCTCTCTCTCCTGTTTCTGGCTCACCGCCACCTCCAACACCTGTCCCAGGCTCCTGTGGCTCCAGCCGTCCCAAGCACCTCCCTGCCTGCAAACCCATTTCTTTGCCACTGTCTCATCCCCACTGCCTTTTCCCCAAATCTCTCAGCTTTTTGCCTCTGTCTCCTGGCTGTTTCTTCCTTGCTACCAGGCCTTTTCCCTTGCTTCCACCATGGCACCAGATGACCCCAAAGAACCCTGGGACCACTTGACCTTAAGTAACCCCAAGCCTCAATTCCTCAGCCAGCTTCTCTAGTCTACTGGTTCTAATCCCAGTTCGAGAAACTTTCAATCCTTTCACTTTCTCTCTCACCTTAACCTTCCCCCAGGTATCCCAAGTACTCCAAACACACATACATACTGTACCATCCAAGTTAGGAACTTGCCTGTGTGTGTAGGTGGGTGGTATGTGTGTGAACACACACACACACCCCCCCCAACATGTGTGTGATATACGAATTAGAGATCCATGTATGTATACAGAGCGTGTACTGACAACTGATTGTTGTCTAATTTTTGGTGTGTAGTGTGCATGTGCTCGAATTGGTGATAAGTATGCATGCATCTAGGCTGGTTTGGATATGTATGTATCTGAGTTGGTAGTGTGTGTGTACCCAAGTGATTTGTGTATTTGTATATGTGCAATTGTGTCACACCCTCCCATCTAACAGTGCAATATTTAGATCTTGAGAGTTGGTCTGACCCCACAGGGCAACAGCTGAAACACACAAGATGACCAAAACATAACAGAACTCAAGTCAGCAGAGCCAGCCTTAGGGAAAACGGAGTCCTGGGCAAACTTGTATTTTGCTCTCCCCTCTTTCCCCCGCATCACTGTGTATGTTGGGTGTGTGCATGGGATGTGTGGGAATGTATGTGGGGGGGTTAAGTAGTAGTGTTGTGGGGACAGCAGACAGGGCTACTTGCACAGGAATCCCAGCCCCACCAGCAGGGCCCTACTGCCCAGTGCCACCCATGCCTTCACCCACTACACTGGTGGCAGAATTGTGGGGGGAGGAAGGAGAAAGCAGGGTGCAGCAGCAGCTGCAGCTCAGCCTCCAACCCCAGCAGGTGGGTGATAGTGATGCCCTTGGCACTCAAGCCAGGGCTGCCCAGCCCCACCACCTTCTCGCTGGGCACCACTACCTCGCCTTTGGCCCAGCTTTTGATGCCGCCCTCCCAACCTGTCTTGTGGCCTGAGCCTGTCACTGCCACCAAAGCTCTGCCAGGCTTGGGCTCCTGCTGTGGGTGGAGGTGACTGGGTGCCTCCAGGCTGTTGCCGCTTTGCTGTCCCCATCAGCAAGTGACGAGCACAGCAGGCTTCATGGTACCCTGGCCGCCTACCTGGTCATGACATGCAGCAGCCAGGCATGCACTTGGATGTGGGGGGGGCCAGCAGGTCCCAGGGCAGAGGCCCTGGGCACTTGGGGTTCTCTGGAGCCTGGCGGGAGCCACCCTGCACACAAGTGAACCAACAGGGGCAGGGGCTGAGCTCAGGCACAGCCCCAACAGGCTGAGCAAGACATGCACCAAGAGCAGCCCCTCCTCACCACTGCCACCCAGGGGGCTTTGTATCCTGCTGCACCAGGCGACTCCGGTCAGCTCTGGGTGCAGACAGGGGAGGCAGGCCCCACTGTCCAGCCCCAGGATTAGTTGACACTGATGTCCCCCAATGGCTTACACCTGCCATGAGTGGCAGAGAATGGTCTGTGGCTGTGTGTGTGGGTGGGTGTGTGGGGGCCCCCCTGACAACAGTGCCCTGGGTGGTCCCCCATACCGCCCAGCCTGAAGAATGGCTTAGCAGGTCAGCCCTGCTGGTTCTAATTGGTGGGCAGATAAACCAGCCAGTTACCAAAGACGCAGCCAGCTGTGCAGCAAGGCTCGCTCCTGCCTTTCCTAGGGACTGGATTCATTGAGTTAGCTGTTCTAATCTCACTTCTAATTACTAGGACCTCAAAGTGCTCTAACCTGGACATTTGCACTCATTTCCCTCTTTACCAGGGACGGGCAATTATTTCAGGTGGAGGGCCACTTGCTGAGATTTGGCAAGCCATCGAGGGCCGCATGACAGGCAGCCAGGGGCAGATTAATATCAGTTTTCTAAATTTTTCAGGGGCCCTGCAGGCCATATAGAATGGCCTGGCAGGCTGCATCCAGCCCAGGGCCTGCATTTTGCCCACCCCTGCTCTACACAAATGGTATAAGCATTCAAAGAAGAGTCTTTAAAGTCTATCCATACCCAGGCACCTCAAGAGACAGTTGCATCTTCAGAGGTGGTGTACCAAAAGCAAACATCCATTGGTCTGCCATGGAGAATGTGGGCTGGGTGTCTCTAATGGATATAAACAGCAGCTGTCCATCCATCTATCTACATAGATACACATACATCATCCTCAAAGTACACAGCTACATTCCATGACTCAGGCTAAACTTCCATGAAGTTTGCTTAAGTAAAAACTGTTGAACTATATGTATCCATACATACATACATTACAGAGCTGGAGCAACTCCCTAGGTAGACAACTGTCCCCTGTGGACAACATGGAGAGAGTCCACAAGAGGGCCACTTGCATGATCAGGGGGCAGTAGGGCAGGCTCTATGAGGAGAAGCTAAGGGACCTGAACCTGTTCAGCTTTCACAAGAGAAGGCTGAGGGGGGATCTAGTGGCCATTTACAAACCAGTCAGAGGGGACCAGGAGGCATTGGGGAAGTCCCTGTTCCTCCAAGCAGTCCCAGGAGTGACAAAAAATAACAGTCACAAGCTGGCAGAGGGTAGATTTAGACTAGATATCAGGAGGTGCTACTTCACTGTCAGGGCGGCTAGGATCTGGAACCAACTTCCAGGAGAAGTGGTGCTGGCTCCTACCCTGGGGGTCTTTAAGAGGAGGCTAAATGAATACCTTGCTGGGATCGTTTGACCCCAGTACTCTTTCCTGCCATGGCAGGGGGTCAGACTTGATGATCTGCTCAGGTCCCTTCCACCCCTACCAACTATGAAGATCCTGAAGAAATGCAGCATGTACATGCCGTACGTACATGCAGACTTAGGATGACAAAATACAGACCTTGGGTCGTAAGTGCCTCATTGAGGTCAATGGAACTGGTCTTGCCTCTCCAGTAAAAACATTTCAAAAGAACTGTGTTAATCACCTGCTCCTCGAGTCTCCTGAACCGCTCAAAGAAGGGCTTTCGCGACTCCCCTGGTCCGGCCACCAGCAGCAAGCTTTCCTGCAGACAGGCAACAGCCAGAAGAAAGCAAACAGGCAGCATCCTCCTCACCCAGCTCATTCTGAAACACAGAGCAGACCTCACAAAGCTGCTTAGCAGGTCTCAAGAAGAGTGCTCTACATTCTTCTTCACTTCTCGCTCTCTCTCTGGCTCTCTCTAGTGTCTGTGGCTGCTTCCTTCAATACTAAGGTCTCACATTCCTTTGCTAAACAGAGTCTGTGAGTTGGCCTGAAAACAGACAGGATCTGCAGGCTCCATCAGCATTCCCAAGGAGCCAACCTTAGTACAGGAACAGTTCTTATTTCAGGAGAAAATCAAGTTGGAGCAGAGGCCCTGCTAACAGGGAGTGGGAAAAGGGCTAGAGGAGAGGCAGAGATCAGACTGCTCCTGTTTATAAAAGCACTAGACCACCTCCCTCCCCAGTTGTGAGTCAGCCTGGCTGGTTTTATTGGAACACTAGAAACCTCTCTGCTCAGCCACACATGTGGGAGCCCAGATGAGCTTTGCAGAAGCATAGGTCTGCTTGCTTCCCGATCCAAGCCAATGGCTTCCTGCTAGCACTGCTCTGGCTTAGGGTGCAACTAACAACCCTTCCATGCAGTACAGCTTACTGGTACAGGAGTAGCAACCCAGATGGTCATTGTTACAGAAAGAGTCATCACACACCAGAGCAAATAGCCACACCATCCACATTCTGCCGAGGGTCCTGCCTGCTGGTTATAGAAGCTCACCATAGTCACTTGCTTCTGGTGTGCAGGAAACTCTGAGGGTAAAGCTCTATACAGACAGGCACTTGAGAATCATGGACATCTGCTAACTGCCCTCAGAGGCCTCATATAACCTCATCAGGAGCCTACTTTGCAGAGTATGTTGGCTCACATGCACTAATGTAACTGTGTCCACACAGCACTATGAGTTAATTAGCAGGCAGACAGGCTAGTTGGCCTCATCACTCTGATGGCTGTGAAACTCAGGCTAAGCTTGGACCTACTCACAAAAGTTGAAATACAACATACTAATGACATTTGCATAGTGCAAGAGGATGTGAATTTTGCAGCTGGTCCTTCTGAAAAGAAATAATGAAGCAGGCATCACTTCCAGGTTCTCTTACTATATTCATGATGATTTTAAGCAGGATCCTGGGTTGTCTGGTATGTAACTTTGTGAAATGTCTATCCTTGATTAATTAGTATGGTAAACATTTATTTTGCAATTAATTCATGTTTATGTTTAGGAAGAGTCATTCTCTATATGTGATAGATGTCCCCTCCTAATTTATTTTTGTTTTGCTTTAGTGGCTCCCAAGGATGACTCCGCAAAAATCTTGTATTTTTCCTGGTTGTTAATCAATTTCCTGATATGTTCCAAACTTAGTAGAAATGGATAACCTCTTGTCACTGAGGAAGGTAATTCATTCAAATTGGGACTTTCTGATAACCAGTAATGAGCAATTTGATTAACAAGATTTTCCTGTCAGTTATTGCTTGGGACTCTCTTTTGATTTACTAAAAGCATGCTGTGAAGATGCCGAGGTAAAGGGTGTAACAGTGAACTTGCAGTGCCTGCCACTTTAAGGGTGGAGTCAAGCAGCCAGCAGGTGCTTGATTGCAGCAGCCATTTTAAAACACTGACTGCCTATATAAACACAGCAATTTGCTGCTGATAGTTAGGCAGAATTATTGTCTGGTTGAAAGGCTGTATGAAGTATCTTGGTGGTAAGGGTGGGAGCTTATGGGGCTGGTTTGGAAGCTCCTGGTCCTGGGCATGACCTAAAACTGTACCCTGCTGGGGATGGGTGGTTTGGGGTTCCTGGTGGTGTAGGAGTCCCCAGGAAATGCCAAGCTAGTTACCACCATAGTGAACGGTAGGTCACAGCACCTTAACCCCTAGTGCCTGGCTATGGCCACCTGACCCAGAGAGGGTATAAGACCCAGGTGGTGTCAGGCATGACTGGCCACCTAAGCCTTCACAAGGGAGGGAAACCCCAGAGCCCCAAAGGAGGGGGTAGATACCCCCCAGAGAAGGGATGGTAGTGAGGGCCTGGAAGAGGATTGAGTAGGGCTGAGGATCAGCCTGAAGGACAACGTATGGGGGTGTGCTGAGTAGGGATGTGGGACAGCCTGAAGGGGCATACATGGGCCAACCCCTAGAGAGCAAGTTGAGTGAAGTGTGGAGCCCCAGGAAGGGGGAACAGAGGGCTGGGAGCCCAGTATGTGGTGCCAGGGGCCCAGTATATGTTTGTGTAAAGCTGCCCTAGGAGGGGCCGGGGCAAGCTTGGCCCAGGTCAGGAACTTGGCAGGTTCCTACCCAGGTGAGGGTTACAGGAGAGGCCCAAGAGACTGTCTGCTACCCAAGGGGATAAAGCCTATGACCTAGGGGAGCAAGCTGGAACAAGTTCTCGATGTGCGAGAGACCCTGCAAGAGGGGGTGGAGTGCAAGAGGCCTTAGGGAGAGGAGGGTGGTGTGAATGTGCATGTGAAAGTGGCCTGTCTCTAGGCTGGGAGCATAATGACACCATGGATGTCATCTGTTGTTTAGTGTTGTGTCCTATTTGTTCTGGTTTCTCCTCTTAAAATAACAGGAGCAACTCAGCTTCCTCCATCAGTCAAAAAAAAAAGAGTTGACAGACAGCCATCCTATTGTTTGATCCATGATATGAGTCTGGATTAAAGTTGTGAAACTCAACTCAAAGCAATTTCCAGGGCCCTGTTCTTTCCAGCTGGCTGAGTGCCCTGTCCATGCAGGTCCCAGTTGGCCTCCTTGGAGACCCTGGGATTGCAGGGCTGAGATCTGGGGCACAGCTCTACTCTACTCTACTCCATGCATGCCCCTGCCCACAGAACCAGTGCTTGCTGCAGGGGCATGCAGGGATCAGCTCTGCCTTAGGCCCCAGGCCAGGCCTGTGCTGTCACAGACTGGCAATCCCATCCCACTCCTGGACACCGTTCTCTGATGCTGCTCACTGCCTGCCTGTGGTTCCATCCCAGCCACCCAGCCAAGAATGGAGCAATGCCACTTTGGGAGTTCTCATGAGATGTTGAGGAGTGACACTGACCTGACATGGGTGGGGATGGTGCTGTTCACTTGGCTCATAACAGGTCACCAAAACTCCCTATGTGGTCCTCAACCCCAAATAATTGCCTACTCTTGCCCTACAGAGTCTCTGTGGTGCCTATAACCCGGAACAGAGCGTCTTGGTGCATGCTTTTTCCTTTTTACAAGAGCTCCAATATAACCAGCAGCTGTTCTACACCAAGGAGAGGGGGTTCCTTCAAGTCTTCTCCAAATTGCCAGTCTTCCACCAAACTTCCTCTAGACCTACAAGTTCATCATGGTAACCAGGACTATCAATGCCACTAAAGAAAAATGTCTATGTGCAGTGACCCTGCAGTAGCTGGAGGCTTCCTCTGTGTGAATGAGGCTGGTCCTGGCTGGCATCCTCTGTATCAGAGACCTCCTAGACTACAGTAGGAAAACTGGCTGGACCTCCTGATGCTTGGCTAGTACACAGGCTGTCCTGCCGCTGGTGTCTCAGCAATGCTCCAAGGAGGCTGAAAGTGGTTCCTTATTCCCAGTTTCCGGTTCCTTATTCCTGGATCTTTATCACAGCTAATCCTTACCCAATGAAAGGTTCTTAGTAATGAATTACACAAGCTAAAGAGTTAGGATGTCGCAAAAATGTATATTTACTAATACAAATAAAAAGTAAAATAACTATATATATATATTGCCTTGAACTAAAGGCAATATATAAATAAATAGAATAAAGAATTCTATTCTTTAAGAATATAATTCTATTCTATTCTATTCTTTATAAATAGAATAAAAAACTAAGATTACACTGGGTTTATGGGGTAAAATCTTTTTTGCGTCATCCCAAACCACAGGTCTCCACTACCAAAAGACTTTTCGAAGAATTCTGCATGACCTCTGAAAGCCTGCCTCCTTCCAGCCTTCAGAGTGGCAGCAGTAGGTTGGAGTAGATGGCAATGCCTGACTTGACTCTGCTGCTCAGTTTTCATGTGCCAACCTGCCAACTGCCAGCACCCCAGGCCTGTATGTGATATACAATGCCCCAAATAAGGGCAAAATCCCTTTCAGGTCACCCCAAAACATGTCTATTCCACTGGGAGACATGTCTGAATAAATCCAAGCAGGGCACTACCTGACTCAAAGCTCAGTTTCTGAGTGCCAGGCTGCTAGCTCACAGGCTCCCAAGCCTGAATGAGGAGCTAGGTTTGGACTAGGATTACAGGTGGAAATCCTTTTTTGTGTCACCCCAAAGCACATGTCTCTGGCATCAGAGGACTCTTCCCAGGCTTCTTGGGGGTAGGTCTCTGATGTCAGAGCTGCATGTAGTGCTGTGGCCTTGAAAAGGATTTCCACTTGTCATCCCAGCCCAAACCTAGCTCCTTATTCAGGTCTAGAGTCCTGTGAGTTGGCTGCCTGGCATGCAGAAACTGAGCTTTAGGTCAGACAGGACTCTGCCTAGGCTTCCTCAGGAGACTGTCCCAGTGCCAGATTGTTGTACTATGGGGTTACCCAAAAAGGATTTTCACCCACACCTCAAACACAGTTCTTTATGTAGTGCTATATACATAGCACACAGACCTAGGGGGGCATCAGTGGGCAGCCTGGCATGAGATTTTTTTTTTTTAACTATTAAAATATATTTAGAGAGAGCGAGAGAATTACATATACATCCTGTATTTATCAGGCCTCAAGAGGGTCCAGAGGAGAGCCACTAGATTGATATGTGGGCAGCAAGATAGGCCTTATAAGGAACGTCTGAGGGACCTGAACCTGTTCAGCCTCAGTAAATGGAGGCTGAGGGGGGACCTGGTGGCTGCCTATAAGCTGCTGAGGGGTG
>JAGPOW010002067.1:10957345-10968758 GCA_030014935.1 Caiman crocodilus
ATAGGTACTTGGCTGGGGTCCTGTGACCCTGGCACTCATTCCTGTCATTGGCGGGGGGTCAGACTAGATGGCCTGCTCTAGGCCCCTTCTGACCCTAGGTACTATGATACTATGATAAACTTTCCATCACATATCTTAAATCGCATTAAGAAACCCATGTTCCTATTACAATAAATGCACCGTCTACCCTCCCCTAACCCAAACATGGTCACTTAGTCCAAGCCCGTCCTTGGTGCCGTCGCTTCCGCTCCTGTTGATCGTGTTGTTGTCCTCGCAGTCTCCAGGTCCAGTTGCGTTTCTGTCCTCTTTGTTCTACCTGGTGCCTTAGGCCAGACAGTGCCCTGCTCAATCTATTCAGAAATGTCTCCCGGAGGTGTAGTGTGTTTTGGAGTGACCCCAAAGGGATTTTGCCCTATAATCCCAACCTAACCTCAGGCCTGTGTTCAGGGCTGAGCGCTTGATGCACGCTGTTATTTTACATGGATAATAGTACACGTTTCATTTCTAGGACATCTAACGGGAACGAGGACTCACTTCAGCCTCGTTCCCAGTGACCTCTGCGGGACGGAGGCCGCTTCTCGCCGCTCCGGAGCTTCGCATTGGGCCCAGGAGGGATTCGCGCGCGGCGCCCCTACACCGCCCAGAAACACCCGCGAGCCTTGTGCTGGGCGGGGCCGGACCCGGGACCCGCCCCCACGCTCCGGCTCCGCTAGCGCGCGCGGGGCCGCCGGGAAGGCCGTGGGGCGGGTCTCGGGGTCTGTATCGGTCGCGCCGTCTTCCCGCAGGCTTGCAAGATGGCGGCGGCGGGCTTGGCTCGGCGGGTGCTGGGCCCGGGAGCGGCTGGGGCTCGAGGGGCCGTGTCCGGGTTGCTGTCGCGCTTCGCTGGGCCGGGCCAAGCCTCGCTCCGGCTCTTCAGCAACCGCAACATCTTGGTGGAGCTGGAGGAGGGCGCGGGTGAGCGCTGCTCCCGGCGGGCGCAGGCCTCCGGGCTGGCCGCTCGTGTGCAGGCCTCGCCCCGGACGTTTATTTGCTAGAGCAGGCGCAGACCCTCTGCGCGGAGCTGCGGTTCTCAACCTTTTTTTTGTACCAGGACCCATTTGTAAATATCGATGGCCAGTCCCGATGTAGTGCCCACAGGCCCCAGCACCTCAGCATGTGGGGCAGGAGGGCCCCAAGCGGCCCCTGGCACGCGGGGACTCTGACAGTCTGCTAGGGAAAAGCTGCAGTTTCCCACATTTGTCTCCTTTACAGGAGAATCCATTTTTAAAGTTTGTTCTGACCCTTCCATATATTCTTGGGACCCACTTCTGGGTCATAACCGATGGGTTGAGAAACACTGGCATACAGTGCTGGGGGAAGCCCCGTGGCCCTGACTTCTGCTGGAGCTGCTGGGACGGGAGGGATGTAGAGTGGGTGCATTGCCGCTGCTGGCAGCAGAGCCTGCTGGCATGTGACACTGCCATGGTCTGAGGGTAACTTTGTGGGCTCTGCCGTGTTCTGTTGCAAAGCTGAGTTTGACTTGAGTGCCTGGGAGGGGGAGGAGGGAAGCAGTGTCTGAGCTGTTGTTCCTTTAAAAGAAGGAAGGCTGGGCAGTGAGAGAGCAGTGGCAGGGGCCTGGTCCCAGCGGAGGGGGAGCTGAGACTTCCAGGACAGAGGGTGCTAGTGCAGAGCAGCTGCAAACCCTGAGTGACCAGGACTGACTGGTTTTAGGGGAGTGGGGAAGCCCTCAGTTGGCCTGGTTCTCTAGGCAGGGTTAATTGCAGTGATAGTTTTAGATGGGCATAGTGCACAGTAACTGGCTTGAATAGAGTTTGGGGAGGGAGCAGGTCGAGGACACAAGGGGAGTAGGGAGGGGTGTTATGGATAGTTTCTAAGAGGCATAGGGGCTAAAAAGGAAAGGGTTGAGGTGGAACCCTTCCTGGGACCATAGGCATACAGGGGAACTTGATGGCTTGTTGGAGGGAGATGAGGCCAGGGCTCTTGAGAGCTCCCTTCTGGAATCTGGGCCAAGGAAGGTGTTTCCACTGGGGTGGTAGAGGAAAGAAGGCAGGGCTGTGCGTGCTTCATAGTAAGGTGGCACTGGTAACAGAACTCGAACAAGGGAGTGCTTGCTTCTCTGCACCAGCCCACTGGTTTCCCAGGAGGTTGGGAAGTAACTTTTGGATTGAAAATGAAGATGCCCCAATACTGCCAAGTTCTTAGAAGAGGAGGCAGGAGCGGGAAATGGCAGTGTTAAGTTGTTCACCCAAAGTGTGTGCCCAGACAAGGGGGAGTCTCAGCTCTTTGGTGAGGAAGGCTGAACACTGCAGCCTTAACAGGTTTTAATAGGCTGTGCTGTGCTTGGGGCAGGTGACTGCAGATGACTGCAGACCTTGATGGATTTGTCCTTGTGAAGACAAACCTTTGGTAAAGTTGGGAATTGTTATTCCTGTTCATACAGAATAGTGTTGATTGGTGTGTCCACATCACACACATGCACCCTTCCTCAGGTATCGCCCACCTCAAAAGCAGCGCTTGCTTGACCCTCACGTCAGAGTGGGGCCAGCTACAGCTGTCTGCTTGTTGCTTAGGAAGATGTTGTCGGTTATGCTCAGGTTGTGGTTGCATGCATTTTTACACTATGAGTTAGGCTTTGTCTACGTGAGAATTGTAGCAGTTATACAAGTAAATTATCTCCACATGGGTGCTCTGATTCCAAAAAAATTAAACTGAAAAATGCCCTGAGGAGTGAACAGTGGTTCTCAACCAAATTAGATTCAAGGCAGCCCTCAGGAAATACAAGCTATCAGGTTCACTCATTGTTTGACTACAGAAAAGTAATAGAGCAATTCTTCTGTTGCAAAGAATTTAGGAAGTTTTTGACACTATGGATGTCTATTTCAGATCTCTTGGTTAATTTTGTGAATTGTGCAGGTGTTTGCATCCCTAGTAGCTAATCTGAAAAAAACCTGTCATGAGCTGAATTGAGAGTATCCAAATAGCAATACCGAGTAAGATGCTATTGAGTGAGACTGGAGTGTGCTACTTAGTGGCCCCGCAGGTATCACTGAGGTGGGTTTTAATTCCTCTTGTGTTTACTGGGGTGCAGGGGTAGCTGTGATGAAGATGAAGAGTCCTCCTGTGAACAGCCTCTCCTTAGACTTCCTAACAGAGTTTTCAATAAGCCTGGAGAAACTGGAGAATGACCGAGGCTGCCGTGGAGTCATCCTGACATCTGTACGTGTTACACTTCAATAAAGATATCCTTTCTGGGGCCACCTCAGCTAGCCAGTGGGAATGCAAGGTGCAGCTGTATGCAAGACCCAGCCTTGTTTCTTGCTCAGTTTAGTCCTTTTGCTTAGAGGTGGGTGCACCAATAAGAGATTTTTGAGGGCCAGATAGCCAGTTCTTAAGGAGACGTATTGGCTGATACTGATCCAATTTACAATACAGTTGTGTGTAGCTGGTAAATCTGTTGCAGTGGTAGGGGAGGGAGAAGGGAAGAGGTGTGGGGGAACGTGTAGATCAATGCCCCTGTGGTGAAGGAGGGTGGAGCTGGGGCAGGCACTGCCTAGCTGGGACAGGGCGGGGCATAGGACAGCCATGGCTTGTCAGGGGTGGGGCAGCTTCTGCTGCTCTGTGTGCCATGGGAGGGCATGAGAGGCAGGGCACATGCCTCCAGATCTGTGTGGGGTAGGCTGGGGTCAGGGGCTGTGCTGGGATCTTCATGGGGAGGTGGGCTAGGCTGTGCTGTGCTTGGGGCAGGTAACTGCGGCACTGGAAGGGGAGTTATGGAGGGACTATAGTGAAATACGGGGTGACTGCAGTCTCCCCAAATAGCCCTTCTCCTAACACCACTGCTACCAAGTGCAGTGTGGCCCAGCTCCCTTCCCCCACCCAGCCCCTGCACTGGGAAGAGCCTGCCACACCTGCAGCCCACCCTGCACTGCCCCGCCCATCCCAGGGTGCATGCAGCACTGGGAGCCACCTCCCTCCCCATTGATCTACCCTCCTCACACCCCTTCCCTCCCCCCCCGCCCCTTTCCACCACAACAAACTTACGAGCTGCATGCACCTCTCCAAGCTGAAGGTTGTGCTTCTCGCTGCCTATGTTCTGTCCTGCAGCTGTGCATATGCATGAGCATTTATCAGCCAAATTATTGGCCGATTCAGACTGATTTCCGATATAGTCAATTTTCTTTATATCAGTGCCAATTGGATATCTGATCATTGTATTGGTGCACCTCTACTTTTGCTGTTTAGCAGCCGTTTCACACAATGTAAGAAATGGTGATTGTGAACTTGCAAGACAGCCATGTTCTCAGCTACTTCTGTCAGAAAAGGGGAGTGATTTGATCCTTAACTTGCAGATTGTTGATAACAGTGGGAAATGGTGACATAGCAGCCTGGTTTGGAAGATAAATTTTTCTGTGTTTTTAAAAATTATGTGGAATTTTTGGTATCAAGGTAGGACTATACCATAATCTTTACTAAATTAAAATCTAATTACAAAAAAGGGATTTCTCTCTTGCTAACATGTTTTTGGTAGCAGTTCTCCTTAAGCTGGAGAATGTTTGAGAAATCTGTAAAAAGGTTAAATGTGTTTCCACGTTGTATATGTGGTTGAAGATCAGATTAGGTTTTGTGCTCTGACCAAACGCAGAAGTTCTTGGGGAGAATTGGTGGTAGGTGGATGGAGAATCCAGACTTGGCTTTTGTTCCCAGCACTACAATCCCATTTGTAACAAGACCTTGAACAAACAACAGTTTTTGTGTAGGAGAAAGGTCACTATGATAAATGCCAAAGAGATCATGTAATAACTGTGAAAGATCCACACTCCTGCAGTTCAGGTAGAATTTTAAATTGTAACAGTCTCTGTCCTAGAGGTGTTGGATTATGTGGCTCGGTGTAATGGAGCAGTTGCTGAATGTTAACTGTCCTTTGATTTATTTCCATTTCCCTGCTACAGGCTGTCCCGAAAATCTTCTCAGCTGGCTTGGATATCAAGGAGATGTGTGGGAAGAGTGCAGAACACTATGCCGAGTTCTGGAGAGCTGTGCAAGAAATGTGGCTTAAGCTATACAAATCCAACATGGTGACAATTGCCGCCATCAATGCAAGTCTTCTCTATCTGTACCCTGACATTGTAGAGAGCCCTACATAGACAGTCATCCACTAGCTATGTTGGGCAGGCAGGACTAAGCAAACTATAGAAGGAATGCAGGGTTGGGAGGTATGGGTAAAATGTTAATTGCACCTCAGCATGGAAATATGCAGAGATGCAGAATGCTGCAGACCCAAAACAACCATAATTTTTTCCCAGAAGCTCTGTAATGCTCAGCTTAGTTCTGTGCTATATCCAAAGCCATGCATTGGCATTCAGACCCTGACCTGGGGTGTGCTTAGCACCCTAGCTCCCCTTGGATCTGCTGTATACTTTATACAAAGCCCAAGCTCCACAGTGACATGTTCAGCTGCAAAATGCTGGTCAAGAGCTTAATCAGCAGCTTCTTCATTTGACTTGTTGGATTGTTTGGGAATCTCCTACTAATTGTCTTTGCTTGGACTGAATCGTCCATTTCACAGCACAGGAATATTTCACAGGCAAACAAAAGCTTTGTTCTCTGATAGCGCTTCCCAGGCAGGGGTGCCTCATCTGGTCTGCACAGGAGTGAAGGCCAGCAGGAGAGACCTCTGTGGTGGAGCACAAACCTTCCTGATGAATTATCTCCACCATTCTACATCCCTCCCTGACCTAAAGCTCAGGGTCAAGGATTCTGTTGATCTGGTCTGGGAGGCTGAAGGATCATTCTAGCCTACCTTGTTGCCCATATTAAGCTCTGCACTTCCAGGTAAAAACTTGCTTGGAAACGTATGCTGCTTGTGGGTAGCGTGAGCTCCTGTGGAGATTCCATGGGGCAGTTGCTCCCTAGGTCTGGGGGATATGGTTCATGGGAGGCAACAGATCTGGAGAACCGTTTCTGCCAGAGTAAAGGAGAAACAGGTACACAAGTACTGAAGGGCCAGCCTGCCAGGGGGACTCTTTCTTGACACCTGGACTGACCTTGTGTTTAAAACCAAGACAGTATGCACAGCCCACACATGCTTTACTCTGTAAGAGGTTGCTGGAAGGGCTGATTACATGGAAACTGCTAGTTTTAACTCAGGAGGAATTTTTTGGCCTGATGGCCTCCTTTCCAGAGGCTTCTTTTCAGGAAAGGATAATCTAGCCCTCTGTTAGAAACTAGTTAGCCGGCAGGGCATGGTAGAATGGCCCAAGAGAAAGACAGGGATCCTGGCATTTATGAGAGGCTAGCCAATTGCCTGTCAAGAATAAGGTGGGAGAGGAGGAGGCTGGGATGGAGCACTGCCACCTAACGCCCATGCTGCTGCTGTTCTGCCTCTTGCGGGGTGGGAGAGCCGAGGCCAGCAGTGCTGGCCTCGGCTCCCCCACCCTCTATCCGGTCCTTGGCATGGCTTCAGAATCATGGCAGCACTCTTTCACACTTGGAGCACTCTGGCTGTTTCCATCAGCCAGTCAGAGTGCAAATAAAATGTTATGGAAAGACAGACTTAGGCTTTTATAATAGAGTGTTTGTAGGAAGCTGGTACACAGGGCTTCCTAGTTCTGTATGGATGAGTCTGGCAGAGGATTCTAGGTAACTGCTCTGTTAATTATGAGAGTAACAAATAAGGGAGAATGCAATCTGATCAGGTCACAGGTGATTATTCTTAGCCATTGACCCCACAGGAAATAATGCTGAAAGGAAATCAGCACAGATTCATTGCAGATAGATCCTGCTTGACTAACCTTGTTTCTTTTTATGACCAGGTCACAAAATGCTTAGATGCAGGAGTCAAGGTAGATGTTATCTATCTAGACTTTAAGAAGGCCTTTGATATAGTATCTCATTCTCTTCTTGTAAATAAACTAACAGGCTGTGATGTAGATGATTACATGGTCAGGTGGGTTGCAAAGTGGCTTAGAGGTCACACCCAGAGAGTGGTGGTGGGCAGGTTGAAAAAGATTCAGAGAGCTTTGATGATTTGGGCAATTCCCAGTGGCTGCAGCAGGGAGCTGCAGCTGACTCTGAGCTGATAAGTACTAAGGGCGGGAGAGGGGGGAGGGGACCATGGGAGGACCCCTGCCAGCCTCCCGACACCCCTGCTCCCCCAGCCCCCCCATGGTTGCCCCACCCCGGCTCCTGGTACTTTAAAGAAAAGCCCCAGTGCTCACCAGGTGGGGGCAATCCCTACTGCCCCATGCTACATGGGGTGCTCTGCCACAAGCGCCCCCTCCCTCCCCTCCCCAGGTGCCCCACCTGGGCCAGCTCCAGCTCTTTAAGGAAAAAATAAACCAAGAAAAGCCCCGGGACTCACCACTCCTGCAGTGGCTTCGGGGCCTCATGCAGAGTCCCCCCAACATTGGGGGAGGATCACCCCCTGCCAGCTGGTGTGGTGAGTCCAGGGTTTTTTTGGGTTTTGTTTTCTTAAATGGCCAGAGCTGGCCTGTGCAGAGCACCTGTGGGGGGACTGGGGGAGCAAGGTGGGGGGTCGGGGGGCTTGTGGCAGAGTCCTTCATGTGGTGGGGATTGCTCCCTGCCTAGCAGCACCCAGTGAGCCAGGGCTCTTTTTAACAAGTGCCAGGAGCTTGGGTGGGTGGGGCAGCCATTGCTGTGGTGGGGGATGGGCCTGGCCTGGTTGATTAGGAAATTTGGTTGAATCAAATCAGGACAGGGATTTGAATCACCAAATCAAATCATTGCCCCCCCAAATCAGCTGAATCTGAAGCAAATACTAGCTGTTTTGCACAGGCCTAGTCAATATTGACCTGGAAAGATGTGGGCAGTGGAGTCCCGCAAGGCTCAGTCCTTGGATCAGTGCTATTCAGTGTCTTCATCAGTGACTTGGATGAGGGCATGGAGAGCACACCCTATCCAAGTTCACAGATGATACCATATTATGGGGCAGAGTTGACCACCAGAGGGTAGGGAATGGATCCAGGTAGATCTGGACAGACTGGAAAAATGGGCAGAATGAAATAGGATGCAGTTCATCAAAGATGGAGGCTCTTTTTGCCTAGATGCAGCAACACACAGGCTGGGAAATGACATTCTCAGCAGCACAGCAGTGGAAAGGGATCTTGGAGTCATAGGTGACTGTCAGTGTGGCAAAGTGATCAACAAGGCAAACTGCACTTTATCATGCATTAGTAGATGCATGATGAACGGGTTCAGGGAGGTGATGCTTCCCCTCTATGCGGCATTGGTCAGGCTGCAATTGAAGTACTGCATCCAGTTTTGGGTGCCGCACTTCAAGAAGGATGCAGATTCAGAGAAGGGCCACTGGTCATAGGCCCTATGAGGAGAGACCGAAGGACCTAGATCTCTTCAGCTTTCACAACAGAAGGTTGAAAGGTGATTTTGTGGCTGCCTATAAATTCATCAGGGGAGGGCAGCAGGGAATCAGAGATGCTCTATTTACTAGGGCATCCCTCGGAGTAACTAGGAACAATGGCCACAAATTGACAGAGTATATTTAGGTTGGACATTAGGTTGGACCTCTGAACTTCACAGTAAGAGTTGTCAGGATCTGGAATGGACTTCCAATTATGGTGGTGCTCTTCCCTACCTTGGGGGTCTTCAAGAGGAGACTGGACAAGCACCTAGCTGGGGTTGTCTGACTCCACTTTTTCATGCCCAGGGCAGGGAGTCAGACTGGATGACCTAGTGAGATCCCTTCTGAACCTAATGTCTATGAATCTGAAGGCCTTTTAAGTTTTGAGTCTGCCAAAAATAATCGTTTAGTAATTCCTTGGTTGCCAGGCCTATGCTAGCACATCCAGTAGCTCTTGGAAATTAGGGAAAATGTTTTCTGCACTCAAATGTATTTTAGATGCACAACTCCTGTGCATTTGTCAATTGGCTCATTTTTAATTTGTTCAACAAAATAAGAGCTGCTACATGTCACATCTCAGTGCTTGGTAGTTAGGTGACCATGCGGCCAAATTTGAGAGGAAAAAACACAGCTGAGCTTCTTTAAACAACACAGTTGGGTTAAGTATGGTCTCATTGCCTCATGAAAGCAAGATTTTCCAAACTCCAAGCCAATAGACATGTTCCCCTGAAGTTTTAAACTTGCACTAGGACTAGACTTTTCTTGCAGGGAATCCACTACAGAGTTTGCACCCCAAATGAGACAAGCTTCTGCTAGCATCTGAGAACCTGACAGTAAAACTTAGGTAGGAACAAATTTAATTTGAATAGACTGTTTTCCAAGCTGGGAAAATGCAAGAAGTGAATAGCACAGTGAATGATAAATAATATTTAAATAGGAAGCATTTTAAATCCCAGCCAAAGCATTTTAAATCCCAGTAATATAGGATAGGAATTTTTAAGTAGTGGGATTGGGATTTTTTTTCACTCTTTATAATTTGGTTGGCAGGGACTTCTTCATCCTGTCTTCTATAGCTCTTTTGCCAGCTATATGTAGCACATCATTATGACATGTTATGATGTATGATAGTAACAGCCAGAGAATATTTTATAATTAGAAAAACCTTTGGAAATTAACAATATTCTCCTTCCTGTGCTAGGGAAACTGTCCTGCAGGAGGTTGTCTGATGGCTGTGTCCTGTGACTACAGAATCATGGCTGAGAACCCCAAATACAGCATTGGACTGAATGAAACACAACTGGGCATTGTTGCACCTTTCTGGTACATTTAACCCATAACCAAATTTTTACTGGCCTCCATAGTAAGAGTTAGTTTGTAAAAAGGAGTTTGTGATGCAAGCTCAGTTAGCTTAATGATTGATTTACATTTTAAATCAACAATGCCTATTTATGCATTACTAATTCAGAAGGGCTGAGAAAGCAGTTGCAGCTATGGACCGGAGGTCAGCTCAACACAGTTTTAGAACTCTGTACTTCGTATCCGTACAGTGTTTACAACTTTTAAAGCAAAATGCTCTTTGACCTCAGACTTTACATGTTGCTTTATTGCACCCTGTCTGCATCTCAAACTGCCATGCTACAAGAGCGGGCTCACAGCTTTCCCTCATTTCATTCTGCATACATAATTAACAAGGATTTACATTCTGCTTCTGATTTATCCTGCAGTTAGTGCAGTAATGACAATAGTTTAACCACTAATACATTTTTGTCATTGCTTAGATCTTACCATGAGTATGGTCTTTCTGGGATTTAACATAAGTTGTATAAAGGCTTTCTCTGTATATGATGTTAGGAATGGTACATAAATCTTGTATTGGCTTCTGCAACATAGGCTACTGAAGACATCTGTGGGGAAGGTGGGCAGTCATTTAAAATGTGCAAGTAGTATGATTTATCATATCCCATTAAAGTCAGTATTAAAGACAGAGTTGAAGTTGATTTAATTTTGCCAACTAGTTTATGATGGAACAGTCTCTGATGCAGCAGTTTGCACATCATTAAGGCTCACTGTCTCATTACCTGGCCCCTGCACTGTGAAGCCTTTCAAGGCTGCTGCAGAGGCAGTTGGTAGAAACTAGTCAGTTTCAAGCTCTGGCAGCAGCTAGGATAGACTGGGAGGATTAATTGTCTACCCCATTATTGAACAAGCTTCAGATTACTAAACAAGTCTGCCACACACTGCTTCAGCTGCCATGTGTGTGCACTGAAGGGGTTTTGCTCTGATTTGTGCAGGCCAGAGTATAGCAGCTTCCTGCTAAGGTACCCAGTGGCTCTAGGCCCATTATGCTGTACAAATATGTATCGGGCCGCCCATGCTTTAGAGAGCCAACAGTTGCAGTACAAGGAGACAATATGTAGATCCATGTAAGGGAGTAGTGTCAAAAACTGATCCCTGATTAAGTTTTTCATAGACATTGCAGGAAAGAAGTTCTAAAAAGGATGTGGTGGTTAACAGTGGTTTTCTTTTTGAAACCTAAATGCTTCTCTTCAATCTTTGGTTGGCCTGTGACTTCTTCCCTGTCTTAGAACGCTTCTTTTCTCCTAGGTTCAAGGATACAGTGATGAACACAATTGGACACAGAGCTACTGAGCGTTCCCTTCAGCTGGGACTCTTGTACTCTGCATCTGATGCCCTTAAGATAGGCATAGTAGATGAATTGGTACCAGAGGAGAACGTTCAGAATGCAGCTGCTGCTACCATGCTACAGTGGCTGGCTATTCCTGGTAAGAAACTGCTCTCCTTGCGTTACATCTGTTGCTCTTATTCCTCTCGGATTGCCTAGAGCCCCCTGAGCAGAGGATGCTGATCTAATGGAGCACAGTGAGAGACTGTGTTACAATGTGAAATTGAAAAGTAATTCTTATGGGGCTCCACTTAACCTGAATGTCTTATTGTCAGTAGGACCAGGTAGAATACATCTTAAGGTATTAAAAATAGGCAGTATTGGAAGTGAACTACTAGCAAACAAAGAACTTG
>JAGPOW010002067.1:10996820-11018754 GCA_030014935.1 Caiman crocodilus
CAGGTCGAGTACGACCCGTCCACAACCACTCTCTGGGAGCGCCCCGTCAGCCAGTTTCTGACCCACTCAACTGTGTAGGGGTCAATGCCACAGCTCCCCATCTTTTTAATGAGGATGGGATGGGAGACCGTGTCAAATGCTTTCCTGAAGTCTAAAAAAACTACGTCGACAGGGATGCCCAGATCCATGGATTTGGTCACCTGGTCATAGAAGGCGACCAGATTGGTCTGACAGGACCTGCCCTTAACAAACCCGTGCTGGTTGCCCTTCAGCTTGGTCTCTCACAGATGTGGGACTTGAGAATTTTCTCAAAGATCTTCCCCAGAACCGAGGTGAGACTGACAGGTCCGTAGTTCTCCGGGTCCTCTTTTCTCCCCTTCTTAAAGATGGGAACCACATTGGCCACCTTCCAGTCCTCCAGCACTTGTCCAGAGCTCCAAGAGCACTTGTATAACTGAGCCAAGGGCTCAGCAATCACCCCTGCCAGCTCCCTCAACACCCTTGGGTGCAGGTCATCTGGACCCACCGACTTAAAGACATCCAGCCCTTCCAGAAGCCCTTTCACCAGGTCAACCCTCACCTTTGGCTTAGCCATGATTTCCGAGGGGGAATTCAAACTTCCAGCAGGAGGGGAGTCCCGGTCCCCCCTCAGAAAGACCGAGGCAAAGAACCCATTGAAGATCTCAGCCTTCCCATCAGCTGCGAGCACCAGGTCACCCGACGAGTCCCTCGGGGGCCCGACATTGCCCGGGGCTCTCGTTTTGCTCCCCACATATTTGAAAAAGGACTTCCTGTTGTCTTTGATCCTAGTTGCCAGGTGAAGCTCTACTCTCGCCTTGGCCTTCCTAATAGCCCTCCTGCACTCCCGAGCACAAGAGGAGTACTCTTCCTTGGAGACAGCTCCTCTCTTCCAAAGATTGTATGCTTAGCCCTCAGGGTCCCCCGAATATCCCTATTAAGCCATGGGGGCTTCCGGGCACTTTTGCCCATCTTGCATCGGGCAGGAACAGTCACCCCTTGGGCTCGGAGGATTGTCTCCTTGAGGAACATCCACCCTTCATGATCTCCCACCACAGAAGCAGTGTTCTGACTCACAGTACCTCAATTTGCCCCTCCTCTGCTCCCATCTTGATGATGGAAGTTGCATATTGCTCCTTAACATAGAGAGCAACACCCCGCTTCTTTTTCCTTACTCTATCACATCTGTACAGCCTATAGCCCTCAGTACTTAGTGCCCAATTGTGGGTAGGGTCCCACCAGATTTCAGTTAGCCCAACTAAGTCGAAGTTCTTGTTTCCAAGCAGGAGTCTGGGTGCCTCCTGCTTGTTCCCCATGCTCCTAGCATTAGTATAGAGACCCTTGAGCCCCCCTCCACCGCCATGGGTGCTCTTGGTGCCCCCCTGTCCCGTTGCCCATCTGGCCCCTTAGTACTTACCGTGGGCTGTTCCAGCACATGGCTTGTGGTTTGTTGATCCTAGGTTCTCTCTGTTGTCTGCATCCCTGTCCCCTGACAAAACTAGTTTAAAGCCTCACATAGGAAATCAGCCAACCCATAAGAAAACAGACTCTTACCTTTTGAAGGGAGATGAAGACCATCATATCCCAGGATGCCCCTCTTGTGGAAGTGCAGATCATGGTCGAAGAAGCCAAAACCCACTTGATGAAACTGAGAGTGCGTTATTATTCCTAAATCAATTACAGAGAGAAAATCTTTTGATTCAGAATTTCTCCCATGTTTTATTCACCTGCCATGAGTTGATGGGAGTTTATTTTTAGAAAAGAACACATGAGCTACTCTTGCTGTTGTCACAGTTGAAAATTAATCTCAATACTTACTTTCTTAGTGTATCTCTGTGACCAGAGATCTTCTCACAACAGATAACAGGGTTCAGGACATTTTTGCACACATCTTATTTATAACTTCATCACCATACTTTAAACCCACAGAAAAAGGGAATTACTAAGGAAACAGCTTCTTCATCCAACAGGACTCTTTCCCCACTTCAGGTAGAGTAACGTCAAAAAAAATCTTTACAGTCCCATTATGTAATTATTAACTTCTAACGAAGTCTCAAATTGCTTCTTGTTACCTGATCTGGAGTTCACCAAAACACTCCCTAATTTGCAGGCAACTTCTATATCTTTGATACCTGCTTCTTGAAGGGTGTTACCCTCTGTCATGATAGTGCTTCCACATAAAAATCCACACTGCTGCTAAGTCACCACGGTTCTAGGCTCGCCTTCTGGGGGTTTACTGTTCTTTTGTCATTCCTTTTATCATAGTTATTTCTGGTTCTCAACTAACAGCGCTACCTGTGTTCCAGGTGCGGTGAACGCTCCCCAAGCCGGCTGATGGCATCAGGATTTTCTGCCACCTCAGCACCAGCACGGTAAATTTCTTCCTTAACAGCTCCCTGTTACAGACACCAACTCCAGAGCTGCAGGTTGACTTCTTTGATGCAGGTGGTGTGATGCTGACCAGAAGGATCAAAGAGAAGACCACCTGTGCCCCCATCTTCCTAAGCCTGGTCCCCAGGGACCTGTATTCACTCATGATATGGTTTGGACTACTCCTGGCCCCATCATTTGTGCCCACATGGATGAAGACCATGGGGAGGGCCAGATGAGGTCAGGAATCCTCTCAGTGATGGCCCTGATCTGGGCTTCAGGCAGGCAGCACACCTCCCATGCCATGGGATCCAGGCAGCAGATGGGACACTCCCTTCCTCTCAGGAGGGAGTCACCCACCATGATGACCCAGCATCTCTTCCTTCGGTTGCCTGGTTGACCCTCAGCCTGCATGGTGGTGGTTGTGACTGTGGCTTCCTTCACTGTACTCTCAAACTTGAGACTGTTGCTCCTTGTTCTGTCATCTGCAACCACGAAGAACAGTTTAGCTTCAAACTCTTTCAAGGCCCCTTCAGATAGTTGAAGGTTGCTATTAAATCCCCTCTCGGTCTTCTCTTCTCTAGACTCGACCCAAGACTTGACAGAGAGAGTCCAGGGTATGTTTACCAAACACACGGGATGGGATTGCTGAGCACTGTGGAGTCAAATCCCTTTTTGGAATCTTGCTAAATTCTTGGCCTCAGTAACTCCCTGTGGCTGCGAGTTCCACCATATAATTACACACATGAAGAAGCATTTTCTACTAATAGCTTCTCCCATTCTTTCTAAATGACCCCTTGCTCTGCATGAGCAGAGGATAATTGCCATCAGAGCATCCACAAGCTCAGAGTGCATGAGGTCTGCGCTGATGCACTAGGGCAAGAGCTGGTGGGGCCCAGAGCAGGGTGGCAGGAGTGTGATGCCTAAGCCAGCAGGGGCTCTGGAGTTAGGGCAGCTCCCCCTCACCCTGCTGGTCTCCGTCCTGCACTCCTGCCTCACTCTGGAGCCCTCCAGTGCTGGCCCCAGTGCACTGCACTTACACTGCACTGCACTTACACTGCACTGCACTTCCACTGCACTTCCACCCAGCCACACTCCCCATGCCTGTTCTCTCCCAATCCCTCTTGCCACAGCCATTTGCAACACTGCCACCACTTACCTCCTCCCCCCGCCCCCCTTGCTGGTTCCTCTGGCACCATGTGGTTCCCAGCTGCAGTGCTTGCCTGGCCCCTGTGATTCTCAGCTGGTTCCATGTGGTGCCGGCTAGGCTGGTCCAGCCCCTGCTGCATCATGTGGTCTCTGCCATGCAGCTGGGATGTGGTGCTGGAGCAGCAAACTGGGGTAGGGGATGGGGAAGCGGCAGAAAGGCAGTGGTAGCAGACTGGGGGAAGTGGCTGTGAGCAGCAGTACAGAGCCATGCTGGTTCCCCAGGGGCAGGAACAGGAGGAGTACGAAGCCTGGACTTGGAGGAACACTGGTGGGGGCTCTGCCTGCCCACACATGCTGGAGTGCCTGGCTGGCTGCAAACCCCTACGGCTCCCAGCCAGTTGCAAATCCCCCTTACCAGCCAGAGTGCCCAGCTGGGGAGTACCCAAGCTAGCTGGGGGCTGAGGAAGCGGGGAGGCTGCAACCCCTCTGCCCCTTGGCAGGAGTGCCTAGGGGGCTGCAAACCTCCCCCGCTCCTGGCCAGAGTGCTCAAGCCAGTTGGGGACTGAGGAAGCAGGGAAGTTTGCATCTAGCTGGGCACTCTGGCCAGGAGGCAGGGGGTTTGCAGACTCCTCGCTCCCTCAGCCCCCAGCCAGATTGGGCACTCTCCGGCCAGGAGTGGGGGGCAGGTTGCAGCTGGCTGGGCACTCCAGATGGAAGCAGGGAGGGTACAAACACCGCCCCACCTCGCCTAGGGTGCCTGACCAGCTGCAGAGAATTTGCGAATTTTTTTATCACAGAAAACCAGGATCCCTGGTGATAAGGTCACAGCCGGGGGGAAAGAGGGACTAGGTAGGGGATCAAGTACAAATCAAAGTAATTTTTCAAGTACAGCTGCAAGGACAAATCAAAGTATTACTTTCTGTGGCTGTAACAAGGAAGAAGTGACCATTTCTCTTTCTTTTTGTACCTCAAAAAGCTATTATATTTTTGCAAGTGTGTGTGTGTGTGCATTGACATGAGGCAAGAGGCACCTAGGTGCCTAGGTGGTTTCCCAAGCAAGGAGCTGGGTGCTAAGGCCCCTGAAGCATTACTTTCTGTGACTGTATGTAATAATGAAGGAGTGGGCTGTGTGTAAGTGTGTATATATGTTTATTATTAATAAGATATATTATGGTAGCTCCCAAACATCCATAAGAATTGTGAAATGAGGCCCCAGCCATGGGTACAACAGGGAGACAGGGAGGGAGTCATGGGATAGTGGGCCTGTATTTACTTCTGTACATATTAACTTCTGTACGCATTTAGTTCTGTACGTATTCAGGTACTTTTGTATTTACTTATTATTACTTATGATTACTCTGTGTGTGTGTGTGTGTGTGTGTGTGTGTGTGTGTGTGTGTACACGTGTGTGTGTCTGCGCATATGCCCCATGCAGCAGGGAGGGAAGGGTGCCCAGGCAGCAGGGATTTAGAGCAGCAGGGAAGATGGACTGAGGCCCTTGTACAGATTTACCTGGAATTAGAACTGAGAAAAGAACTCCGTGTCAGTGCAGTGAATGAAATTCAGAGAAAATGACTGCTAACTCCAAAGCTGCTTCTACCACTGGGAATGTGCATAGACCAAGAATTACTTTTTAGTTGAAAGATACTTTGGTAGAACTGGCCACTATGTAATACTATAAGTCTATTGCACTGATTATATTATAAGTTTATATAGTATAAGTCTATAGACATCAGGGTATATACAATATAAGTCTATATATGAGTCTATATAATAAAAGTCTACTGTAAGTATAATACATACTATAATATATAATATATAATAGTATACTATCTGAAAGAATGCTAAATGAAGTGTCACCAAGCTCTTCCACTTCTTTCTTTTTTCTTCCTGCTCTGGGAGCAGCGTGCAGCTAGCAAGGGAATGGTAGCCAAAAATGAGATGGAGGGAGCATAAAAGCATAGGAATTTGTTTGAAAACCAACATGCAGTGCATACGATATGAATGATGGGGCGGGGGAGCAGGCAGGGGCAGAGTGCCACCATCCAGCACCCTGCAGTGCCACCGCTCTGCCTCCGGCCCCGTGCACCACTCTCCTGGTGTTCCCCCATCCCCCACTCCTGTCTGCCTGCTTGTGCACAGTAAGGAAGGGCATATTGTTATTTTTTATTGCTGAATAAATTAATTTTGTTTTATTCAGCAATAACAGGACCAAAAGTCTTCACAAATGCCCCTGTGCCCTGGGGTGACTTGTTGAAAAAGCAGAGGTCATCTATTGAATGCAGCTAGCTCCAGACCACAGGCCACCCTCCTACCCCTGCTAGCCACATCCCTCTTGAAGTGCAGTGCCCAGAATTGGACATGGTACTCCAACTGTGGCTTGACCGATGTCACATAGAGAGGAAGGATCATCTCCCTGGACCTGCTTGTGATGCATCTATAGATGCATAACAAGGTATGGTTAGCCTTACTGACTGCTTCCTCACATTGGCAGCTCATGGTCATCCTGGAGTCAACAATGACTCCAAGATCCCTTTCTGCCACCACGTTGACAAGAAGGGTGTTCCCCAACCTATAGGTGTGCTGTTGGTTCCTTCTCCCTAGATGCAGCACCTTGCACTTGTCTGTGCTGAATTCCATCCTATTCTCATCTGCCCACCTCTGTAATTTGTCTAGTTTTAGCTGGATTCTGTCCCTCCCCTCCAGTGTGACCACCTCGCCCCACAACTTGGTGTTGTCAGCAATGTGGTGCTTTCCACACCCACATCCAGATCGCTGATAAAGATGTTGAAAAGTACAGATCCCAGGACCAAGCCCTGGGGGACTCCACTGCCTACATCCCTCCAGGTTGAAAATGACCCGTCCACCACCACTCTCTGGGTGCAACCATCTAGCTAATTTGCCACTTATCTGACTGTTCCAGGAAGACAACATCCACCCCAACACCCTTGTCTAGGGACTGTGACCTGATCATAAAAAGAAACCAGGTTAGTCAGGCAGGACCTGTCCTCAATGAACCCATGCTGGCTGCCCCTGAACATTACCTCCCCTGCTGGGCCCTTGCAGATGTGCTCCTTGATAGTTTTCTCAAAGGTCTTCCCAAGGACCAAGGTAAGACTGACTGGCCTATAATTGCTGGGGTCCTCTTTTCTCCCCTTCTTGTAAATGGGGACCACACTGGCCCTTTTCCAAGCCTCTGATACCTGGCCAGTGCCCCACAAGTGGTCATAGAGCCATGCCAGGGGCCCCGCTATGACCCTTGCCAATTCTGTCAGCACCCTTGGGTGAAAAGCATCTGGACCTACTGATTTAAACACATTCAGCCCCTCCAAAAGTTGTCTAACTAGGTCATTCCTGACCCTAGGCATGGCGGTGCTTCCCCTGGGTTCATCTGCAATTCTAGTGGGGAGATGTCCCAGTCCTTGTTCAGCAATATAGGGGAAAAGAATTCATTAAAGAGGTCAGCTTTTTTGTTTGCCACAATCACCGGATTGCCAAGCCTATCCTGTAGGGGCGCCAAATTACCTGGTGCTTTCTTCTTACTTCCTATGTATTTGAAAAAGGACTTTTTATTATCCTTAATTCTGGTCACTTGTCCTAGCTCCAGCTCTGCCTTGGCCTTCCTAACAGCCTCCCTGCAGTCCTGAGCAACGGAGGTGTAATCCTCTTTGTTGATAGGCCCTTGGCTTCCACTGTTTGTATGCCTGCTTTTTTGTCCTCAGGCATCCCTGGATGCCTTTGCTGAGCCATAGGGGCTTCTTAGCACTACTGGCCCCCTTGTGCGTATTGGGACTGACTCCCTTTGAGCTCAGAGGATTGTCTCCTTGAACAAACACCTGTCTTGGGCTCCCATTTCATTGAAGCTCTGAGACCCCAATGCCTCTCCTATTAACCTTCTTAGCTTACAGAAGTCAGCCCTCCTGAAGTCAAGGACCTCTCATCCTTGCTGCTTGTTTTCATCATCCTGCGCTGGATAGTAAATTTCAGCAGGCAATGATCACTGTCGCCCAGGTGGTTGAGTACCCACAGACTCCGTACAAGGTTGCTGCCTGTGGCAAAGATCAAGGCATTTCTCCTGGTGGGACTATGCACCTCCTGGGTTAGGTGGAGGTCCTGTATTCCAGCTAGGAACCTATGTGAGTGGTTGGACCTAGCTGACTGCTTCTCCCAGTAGATGTTTGGGTAGTTTAGGTCACCCTTGACAACCATATCCCTTGACTTTACAGCCTCCGTGAGCTGACCTGAGAATTCCAGGCCCAGCTCGTCCCCCTGGTGAGGTGGTCTGTAGTAGACGCCCACATTCAAGTCCCTTTCCCCATGCCCCCCTTGCATTCTTGCCCAAAGCATTTCATTTTGCCACTCCTCTGACCCCATCCTGATCAGAGGACGTGTATTGCTCTTTGACATATAGCGCTATGCGGCCCCCACCTTCCCTGCCCTGTCTCACCTGTACAGCCTATATCCCTGAATTTCCACTGCCCAGTCATGGGTAGATTCCCACCAGGTTTCCATGAGCCCCACTAGGTCTGGATTTTTGCTAGCTAGCAGGAGGGTGAGTTTCTCCTGCTTTTTCCCCATGCCTCGAGCATTTGTGTAGAGGCATTTGAGGCTTCCTGTAGGTGCCCATGCTGCTCCCTTGTTCCTAAGCCTGCCCTGGCCCCTGTCACTTACCTGGGTACTTGCACTTCACCTGGCTTGATGGTGAAGTGTCCTCATGTTCCTCTGTATTCCTGTCCCGCGGCGAACCTAGTTTAAAGTTTGCCATATGAGATCAGCCAGCCTGGAAGAAAAAACATGCCTAGCTTTTATGGAGTGATGAAGTCCATCCCACCTGAGCATGTCCTCTGTGAGGAAATGTGAGTCATGGTCCAAGAACCCAAGGCCAGCCTGGTAACACCAGCTCTGAAGCCATCAGTTGACCTCGCCAATGCATGTCTCATGGTGCGATCCATGTCTGCTCACTGGAAGGATAGAAGAAAAAAACACCTGTGCCCAATTGTCCTTGAGCTTTGCCCATAGAGCCTTGTAGTCACTCATGACGTGGTCTGGGTTGCCCCTCACCAAGTCATTCATTCCAATGTGGATGAGGACCATAAGGTATTGATCAGAGGGTCAGATGAGGTCTGGGATCATCTCTGTGACGTGCTGAATCCAAGCTCCAGGCAGGCAACAAACCCCATGTGCCATGGGTTCGGAGCGACAGCTGAGCCCCTCTGTTCCTCTCAGGATGAAATCATTGATGACAAGGACCTGAAGTCTCTTCCTCTTGGTTTTCTGGTAGTTCTTGGACTGTGTTGTGCTTGGAGTGGCATTGGTTCCCTTGGAGACATCCTCTCCTACCTCCCACTCCATGGCTGCTAGGGCCTCGTACCTGTTCCCCAGCTGTACCTGGGGAGCTGACACTGAGGTAGCATGAGTAGCCCTGGCTCTGGAGGTGACTGTTTGCCATACCTCTGTGGCAGGTCCCTCCTGGGTGGCTTCTCCTCTAGGTTCCTGACCCTGTAGAGAATTAAAGTACCCATCAATTTCATCCTCAGCCGCCCTAATTCCCTGCAGCCTGCTGACCTCAGCCTGCAGCTCCCTCATCTGCTCCTCCAAGGTCCGAAAGTGGGCACATGTGGGACAGGCAAGGGAACTCCCACTGCCCCCTCCCCCCCAGGCCACCAAGGCCCCACCAGGCAGCCCCCACAGACAGGTGGGGAGGATGGCTCCAGCCCCCCCCACAGACTCCATCTGGGTGGAGGCCACAGAGGAGCCCCAGGCAGGCAAAGCCAGCCAAGCCAGGGCCCTGGCAGTCTGCTGTGTACTCCCCATTATTGGAGAGCGAAGTGTCCTCCTTTCTCCACTGGTGAAGTTTCTGACCTGGCTCCTTCTGTGTGCCGCCTTGTGTGAACATCAGCACACCCCTATAGAGGGAGTGTACTCCTGCCCACGAACTGGCCTGTGAACTGCCTGGAAACTGCTCTTGTTGGCAGTCCCCATTCACTGGCTCCCTGGTCACAGGCTCTCTGGTTGCCTGGGGAGTCTTCTTTTATACGCTTGTGGGCCAGGCTGACTCAGACCCCGGCAGCTATCCCACAGCAATCAAACTATCAGCAATCAACACTCACTTCTCAGAGCACACACACACCCACCACACAAACATACAGTCAAGTCAGCTAAGCCAGAGCTACAGGCAGCTGGATCACTTACCTTTCCTGGGCAGGACCTAGTGCCTGGCCTGGTTTCTCTTCTCCTTCCTCCTCTTGCCTCCAGCAACTACCTGGAAACTGCTCCTGTTGGCAGTCCCTGTTTGCTGGCTTACTTTTTGTTTAGGTTACAATAAATTCTTTTACAATTTACATCTGTGTCTGTCTGTCTCACCGTATGGATGAAAGAGTTAACTATACCTCTCCTCGCCAGCTGGGGGTTGTGTGGGGTGGGGGGTAGATAATGACTTAGTGTAGGGGGGGCATACCCCACCCCAAACCCAACAGCAACTCACCATTTCAAAAATATTTCACAACACCCCTCCAAAAGCCATACGTTGCGCTACACAAACAGATTAAAGGTGGAATGTGGGCAAGGAAGTGGGGTGGGGGAAGCAGCACCATTCATCCCCATGGAAAACACTGATGCATCCCATGGAAACTGTTCCAAGCTCTGTCAGCCTGGGAATATTGGGAAATGTAGTCCTAAAAAGCCAGAAAAGTAAGAGTTCACCACCACCACCAGACGCAATTGCCAGGCAACACCCACCACTAATCTCAACCCTGTACATTTCTCCCACTACTCTTAACTATGTACATCTCTAATAGCACATCAGTTATATATATTTTTAAAAACCCCATATATGTGTAACACAGGGGGGGAAGGGAAAGAGATGGAAGGGGAGAATTCATGTGGCTTGTCATTGGGATTACCATGGGGTCGCATACTGGGAGACCAGCCTGAGCTTAGGTGAGTGCAAGTGGCAGGGTTTTGGGGTGAATGTGCCCAGCTGTGGAGTGAGGGGGGGCTTAGCAGGAGATTCCCATCGAGGGGAGGGGCGGGGACTGTGGAGGCTGGTTCACATGCACGTCCTGCTGTAATTCATTAGGAAAGACATTGTGGGGGGGATAGATTGGTATTTAGTAGGGCTGTGCGAAGCTTTGGTCCCTGATTTGATTTGGCAGAGATTTGGCCTGATTTGGTGGCTGAAGCTCCGAATCTGAATCAAATCAGAGGATCCTTTAATCTCTCCAAATTGGATCCCTCTGAATCAATTCAGAGAGATTCAGAAAGATTCAGTGATTTAGATATAAAAGCTTTAAATGTTTTTCTGTGTCCTCTAGGTAGCAGCGGCTCATGATCACTGTGATGCTGGGGCACATGGAGTGTCCCACAGAAGCATGGGGGCCCCCCCGGCATGCTCAGCAGCGGACCAGAGCACTTCTGGTCCACTTCTGCATCCACTGGGGAGCACACTGCCCCCACCCCCATCCCCTCAGCTCAGTGACTGGTACCTCCTGGGTCTGCAGGGTGCATCCAGGGTCCCATTGTGGCTGATTGCCAAGCAGGGGAGGTGTGTGGGGGGGGGTGCAACCTCAAGGTATGAAGAAAAAAACTTTAAAGCTGTGTCTATGCCCAAATTGCTGATTCTCTGAATCAGCATGTGTAATTTCCTATGACGTTTGCTAGTATGCCTGGCTCTCACCATCTCGTTGGGAACTGGATAGCTTGATGTTAAAGTATTTATCTTGGAAGGACTTCAAGGTGTTCTCACCTGCCATGTCTTTGATGGAAAATAAGTTTCTTATTAGGAGTAAGATGTTATGTCTCACCTTCCCTGGGACCCTCCTTAACTTTGTTTGTCTGGTTTCCTGATTTGGGGCTCCACCTCCCCTACACTCCACCTCACACCAACCTTAAGCTGTTATCTTCTGCCCACCACTAGGGTAAATTGCAGCGGTAATTTTTATCTTGGCTTTTTGACTTCAGAATAAATAGGACATGGACCTTGGCCTGGGTTCCAAGATGTAGTGAAAAATTACTTATGGTCCTTGCCATTCCCAGGTTACCTTGTTTCCTGGGACATCTCTACTTCCCAACTGTGTCTCTACTGTGGTCCAGACTTCTGGCTCTCTTTTCCCCTTCCAGGGTTCCTGGCAGTCCAGTCAAGTCTGGAGACATCCAGGATCCATGATTCAGCGTAAGGTAAGTACCTTAGCCCCTGCAGTCTTGTCTCCTCTCCTCTCCAGGTGCCCCCTTCTGGGGCAGCCACCACTGCTTTTCTCACGAGCTCTCTCCTTCTCAGGGCTCTTCTGGCCCCAATGGAAGCCTCACTTCTGATCTTCCTGGCTCCAATCCCAGTGGAGCTTTTATCCCTTTCTTAAGAGGCCAGGTGGTGAATCAGCATGCTGCCATAAAGTGGGTCCATGCCAGGGATAGAGCTGATCCCGGCTCTTCCTGGACCCAAATTCTTTTTTTTTTTCTCATCAGCATCCCTCCGTTTCAAGAGCTCTCTCTTTCAGTGTAAGTTTTCTCTCGGGGCATTGACCTATCACAGCATCAAACCTTCAGATTCTGATTTGGCCAAATCGAATCAGGGACAGCGATCTGAATCAACAAATTGAATCACTGTCCCTGATTCAGGCTGAATCTGAATCCAAATTAAACAGGACCCACTTTGCACATCCCTAGTATTTAGCTCCCCCTACTGGAATCTGTGGGGAAAGACACATAGGAGTTAGGTTGCTCAAAACAGGGTGTTGTTCAAACATGAACACAGCACACCAAATTAACCAGGGTTAAAATGTTAAAGGTACAGTTAATTAATGAGGACTAAACATTGTGTCATGTATTAACATACATAATTTTCAAATACCTGAGCCTCCCTCAGAAAATTTCTCTTATCATAGTTTGGTACCATAGATGAGGACTCATCAGGGCAACTAGAGGCCTTTTTAGTTCATATCATCCAATATGCAGAAGGGAAGAGAAAGGAGGGAGGGTCTTGCATTAGCTTCTCCCCGGGCTCTCCACGACTGATACCATCAGCATGAGATAAAGAATAGCAAAGCAGTGGGAGAAAGCCTCATTCCAACTCTCTTCCCCAGAGAGCCTTAAGCTTCCCTCATGAAAGCTTACAAGTGCATCTGCCTCCATATAGCCAGATGCATAGGCAGATCACCCTGTGCCCTGCTGAATCCCTCCTTGCTTCTGACAGGACACAATGGAGCCACATGGAGAAGCTGCTTGCTGGTGCACTCCCCTTCCCACCCTCTTGTAACAGGCAGCAGGGGAGGAGCAGGGGCAGGGGACTGCAGACCTGGATCCATAGCCCTGGCAGCTGGGGCTTTCTCCTGCAGGGCTGTGGGTGAGGGGCAAGGGACACCAGGAAGGCTGTGGAGGGAACTGCCCCTGTCATTCAATAAATGACAGAAAGGATTTATTTACTACAGTAGCTCATTGTTACTGCAGAATAGCATTGCTGGGCAGTAACCATGTTGCGATGCTACTTCACAGTAATGTCAGGAAACTATGCCATGTGCTGCACAGTAATGCTGGTTAAAGTACAGTCATTTGGTACTTGCCTATGCAAGTGCTAAATGACTGCAGAAATCACTCTGACAAGAATTGCTACTACACCCAGCTGATCTTCTGATGAATGGATCCATGCCTTGAGAAGCCGATAAGACTGAGAGTACTAACTGTGCAGTCCACTGCTCGTGTAGATGTGGCCACTGTTTATTATTGGTTATCAGAAAGCCCCAATTTTAATTGAATTATCTTCCTCAGTAATAGGAGGTTATCAGTCTCTACTGAGTTTATCTTGCTGGGATCCTATGACGCCTGCTGACTTCCTGCCCCTGGGGCTCCCTGGACCAGGGGCTGGACTTAATAATCTTCCGAGGTTCCTTCCAGTCCTAATGTCTATGAAATCTATGAAATTTATGAGTTGGAACACATCAAGAAATTGATTAACGATCAGGAAAAAATACAAAGGTTTTGAGACCTCCTTAGAAGATCAAGGGAACCACTGAGGGAAAACAAGAGTAAATCAGGAGACACCTATCAAAACCCATATGGAGAATATCTCTTCCTTCACATAAACATGAGTTAATTGCAAAGAATTACTATACTAATGGATCAAGGACGGACATTTCACACAGTTACATAGCAGACACATATAAGCCTACTTAAAATAAACATAAATATAGTAAGATAAGCTAGAAGTGATGCTTCATTATTTCTTTTCAGAAGTTCTAGCTGCTAATTTACATGTTCTTGGACTATGCAAGTGTCATCAATATTTTGTATTTTAACTTTTGTGAGTAGGCCCAGTTCAGCTTGAGCTTCGCAAACATCAATAATCTACTGTGATCATTTAGGCTACTTTCAGACGTTTAAAAAAAAAAAGGGACACTTTAAACTTGGTGCACTCCCATGCTGAGCCCAGCACATGCCCAGAAGAGGCAGCTCGTTAGTTGGATTTGGCTCATCCAATGTCTGTATAGATCGAGCGCTTTAACGGGGCTTTTTTGGTGCTTTTATCTAAGAGCAGATTGAATCAGCTTTAGATCAAAGCACCAAAAAGCCCTGCTGAAATGTCCAATCTATACAGATGCTGCAGAGCCAGGTCAAAGTAATGCACTGCTTCTTCTGGTAAAGCGTAATTTGTTTGTTTTTTTAAGCTCTGCAAGAAACCATAGTTTCTATCACTGAACAGAAGCAGGTCTGTCCCAACCTTTCCTCAAGGTTGTCTTGGGATCTCATAAGACTTTAGTGTCTCAAAGATAGCATAGGCCCGCTAGGCGGCGAGATGCCTCCACAGGCTCCCGAAGGGGAGAGGGCAGTCCCTGTGGGCCCCAAACCCCACAAACAGCCCTCCCGTGGGTGGAACTTACCTCCAGGAGTGCAGCCAAAGCCGGAGCAGGAGCTGAGGCTGCGCAAGCCGGTGTTACGCCGGCTGTTTAGTCAGCTGTTCTCCGGGTGGGGAAAAGCCGAGGCAATTGCAGCAGCTCTGGCTGCCGCAGGAAGATTTAAAAGCCCACCAGAACCCGGGGGCAAAGGGAGCAAGGGAGTATGCCAGGCATGCTGAGTCTCTTGCAGCAGACAAGAGCAGGGCAGCCGGCTTGACGCCAGCAGGTAAAGCAAGGGAGGCGTTTGAGCCCTCTGTAGGAGGCTGGGAGGAAGGAGGCAACCCCACACCCCTCTCCTCCCCAAGGGTCTATTTCTTTTGGTAAAAAGGAGAATAGGCACAAGATCAGAAGTGCTTTCTCAGAGGCACTGAAGTAGACGCCAGTCAACTTTAGTCCAGCTTGCCAGTTTTCACAACAAGAAAGCTACTCGTTGGAGCAGACTGACAAGTCCAACAGAATCCAGACAGACATGGGTCCTCTAGACAAGCAGGGTTTGATCAAGCAACATAGCTGGCACTCTTCCCAGTTGGTGAGTGGACAGGGTGTAGGGGAGACCCGTGGAACATTGCACCCAAACTGTGAGTACTGCTGCCCCTGGGAGCCCCCCAGGAAGAAGATCTCCACTGAACCCTCCTGTTATCTAATAACACCAAGTCATAGCAGGCGAGTTGAGGGGCGGGGCCCCATGCTGGATGGATAGTGCGTCACTTGGGGAACCCCTTCTTAAGGCACCTTTCATCTCACCTGCCTACCCATGCTATATAAACTCAGCAAAAGCGTCTCCTGTTCTCTATGGGTTGTTAACTCTAAAACCTAAACATGACCATGTGTGTCAGCCCTATCGTGACGCTGTTAACAGAAACATCCAGTGAATGCGCCTATTCCAGAACCCTGATCCTTCTTACATGTGTGCCAACCCTCCCAGATGTTCCCTACACAATAGGAAAACACAAACTTCTTCTCCAATTCATAAAATATGACAAATGTGATGCCACATTACATGGTCAGGACAACATTCTATACCATGCTGAAACCTGAAAGCGCGAGGATAGTGCGAGACAAGTTGACTTTAATCCCAGGCTAAGTAACAGAGTGGCATTACTGCACTGATGGTGTAGATAATGGGCATATCCACACATGCAAGCATGTGCACTTTCAGCAGCTCAAATAGAAGTGGTGCAAATTTGAGCCGGTGCTTTTTGCCAGCCTTAGTTATGTGGCCCACTCCTTTGGGGTGAGGAAGTCCACTGCTGGCCAGGCTGTCTTAGATGTATTTGGGGCCATTCAGGACAACCTAGCCAACTGAATCATCTGGCTGGCCAACCCAGGGGAGGTGGTAGCAGGGTTCGGTGCCCTTGGGTTCCTCAACTGTGTAGGGGCATTCAATGGGACCCACATCCCCATCCTCCACCACCCTGGGGGAGGGTGGCAGCACATCAACCTCCATGGCAGCAACTCAGTGGTGCTTGAAGTGGTCGCAGACCATACTGGCCGCTTCACCCACATTTACACCAGCTGGACTGGGAGTGCCCATGATACCTGTGCTGCACCACTTGCCACTTCCAGGACTGATGCAGGCATGGAACTTTGCCCCAGGGATCCAAGACCAGACCATTGGGGATGTCAGCATACTACCAGTCATTGTGGCAGATGCAGCATACCTGCTCCTCCACTGGATGATGCGTCCCTTCCCAGGACCTCTGGATGCTTGGCAGCAAAGGTACAATAAGGCCCTCGCCCACTGCCAATGCACCATTGAGCAGGCATTTGGCTGTCTGAAGGGATGCTGGCGGACCCTCGCCACCCACCTGCAGGCAGCACCACAACACATATCCTGCATTATCACTGCAGCATGTGTCCTGCACAATGTGTGCAAATCCCAGGGAGTGGTGTATGAGTTCAGTGGATGAGACCTACAGTGTATCACAGCGCTCCCAGCAGCAGCTGAAGCAGAGCCGACCAGCCAGGCACAGTGTTGCAGATGAGGCGCACCCCCTCTGGCAGCAACACATAGGAGCCAGAGTGCAGGATGCCATCCCCTCCCACCTGCTGACCCACCTCCAATTGAGTAGGGCACCACACTTCTCCTTACCAGCACCAGGCCACCTGCTCAGGGGCTTCCATCCCTGTCCACAACCAGGACCTCAATAGCACACACGGTATGGCCATATTGAAAACAAAGGCAATTTTATTCCCCTTCCCTTTCAACACAAAACTATCCAAACTGTGAAAGCAAATATAAAAACTGGAGAACAAGGGAACAGGAGAGGGGCCAGGGGCACAGGGAGGAGGGGCTCAGGGGTTAGCTGCCCTACAGCCCCAACCTGGGCCTTGGGACCTGGGCCTACCACCATGTGTGTGTGGGCCATGAGGACATGGCCCAGGGTGCAGTTGCTCTGGGGAAGAGGGTGGACACTCCTCTTGCGGGGCAACCACTGCAGGCTGGTATGGGCCTGGGAGAGGGGGAGGCAGGACCCATGTTCCTTGATGCTCATAATGAGCCTGTGGTGTCTGCTTGTGGGGGCAACTGTGGCATCATCCAGCCAACCTGCCCCCAGCTGGGCCCTGCCTCTGGTGCCAGGGGCACAGGTTGTCCAGATGGCTGTGGTGGGGTTGGTGTAGGCTGGGGAACAGCAGCAGGAGTAGCTGGGGCAGGAATGGCAGCCATGATCTGGTCACTGACCCTGTGCTCATGTGCTATGGCCATGTCAGTGGAGGCCCAGAGTTGCTGCATCTCTTCCAGGCTCTCCCTGACCAGCTGCCACTCCCCCTCAATCAGGGTGACCAGGTGCTCCAGGGCCACCCTCCCAGCTTGCAACTACCCAATGGCCATAGTATGGTCATGGCAGCATTGATGGAGCTCCTGCAAGACTTGGGTCTGGAAGTCCTGTGCTTGCTGTTGATGTAATTCCTCCTCCCAGATCACCTCCTCCTGCCAGCCTTTTCTCTGGGTGCACTGCTCCCACCACAGGTGGCACATCTGGATAGCCCGTGGTGTCTGGGAGACTTGGTGGACAGCTCCTGGATTCAGGGCAGTGGCCTCTCCTTTGGCAGATGGGCTGTCTGGAGAAAGAACAAGTGGATAGCCGTCTTTAGATACAGCAACATGGCATGGGTCAGGGACAGCCTCGTGAGGGTCCCCAAGGATTAGCCTCACTCTTGGGCACACGGCCACGCAGGCAGTCCATGCCCATGTGTCCATGTGCAGACCCATGTGAACTCATCCCCCTGACAAGGGCCATGGCCATCCTGTGATCTGACCATCCCCTCCCACAATGCACCTGGAGGGATCCTCCTGGGGACAAGCATCACAGCCAGCTCAGGCTATGGTGCCCAGCATCTCCCTACCAAGTAAGATTCATAGAAGTAGGGTTGGAGGGGACCGGAGCAGATCATCTAGTCCAACCCCTTGCCCTGGGTAGGAATGACTATAGGGCTCTTATGACCCCTACTAAGTTTAAGCTCAAATGACCCCAGCTAGGTAGTTAAAGCCTCCTTTTAAAGTCCTCCAAGGTAGAAGCCAGCACCACTTACCTTGGAAGCTGGTTCCAGATCCTGGCCACCCTGACTGTGAAGTAGTGTCTCCTGATGTCTAGCCCAAACCTACTCTCAATCAGCTTGTAGCCGTTATTCCTTGTTACTCGATCCCCTCTCAGCCTTCTCTTGTGATGGCTGAACAGGTTCAAGTCCCTAAGCCTCTATGAGGAGAGGCTATAGGACCTGAACTTGTTCAGCCTTCACAAGAGAAGGCTGACAAGGGACTTGGTGGCCATCCACAAACTTACCAGGGGGGACCAGTGGGGAATGGGAGAGACCCTGATCACCCATGCACCTCCCAGAGTAACAATGAAAAACAGTCATAAGTTGTTTGAGAGTAGGTTCAGGCTGAACATTAGAAGACACTATTTCAGTCAGAGCATCTAGGATCTGGAACCAACTTCCAAGGGAAGTGGTGCTGACTCCTACCTTGGGGGTCTTTAAGAGGAGGCTTGACAATTACCTAGCTGGGGTCATACAAGCCCAGTATTCTCTCCTGTCCAGGATAGGGGGTTGGACTTGATGATCTACTTAGGTCCCTTCTGACCCTACAACTATGAATCTATGAATCTCCTCGTAGGGCCTGCCTTGCTGCCCCCTGATCTTGCGAGTGGACTTCCTCCGCACCCTCTCAATGATGGCCACATCCCTCCTGAAGTGCGGCACCCAGAACCGGACACAGTACTCCAACTGTGGCCTGACCAGTGTTGCACAGAGGGGGAGGATCACCTTCTTGGACCTACTCGTGATGCATCTGTGCATACATGACGAGGTGCCGTTAGCCTTGCTGACCACGTCCTCACATTGGTGGCCCATGTTCATTTTGGAATCAATAATGATTCCAAGATCTCTTTCTGCCACTGTGCTTTCAAGGGAATTCTCCAGCCGATAGGTATGCTGCTAGTTCATCCTGCCCAAGTGAGGTACCCTGCACTTTTCAGTATTGAATCCCATCACATTTGCCCACCCCTGCAACCTGTCCAGGTCCAGTTGTATCTTGTCCTTCCCTTCTAGCATGCCCACCTTGCCCCAAATCTTGGCATCATCAGCAAATTTGAACAGGGTGCTTTTTACCCCCTCGTCCAAGTCGCTGATAAAGAAATTGAACTATATTAGCCTGAGGACCAAGCCCAATATGACCCATCCACCACCACTCTCTGGGTGCACTCTAAGAGAGCCAGGTCCCCAGGTAGTGGCCCCAGTGCTGTGGAGCTGATGCCCCATGGACTTGTGGGGTGAGTCACACTCCTCCCCACTTCCCTCATCACAAGGGACAGCTCCATCCAGCAAGGAGTGCTGGCAAGGTGTGGGGATTGTCTTGGCCCTGCTGTGAAGTAGCCCTCAGCATGGCTGATAGAGGGGTGGGGGGGTGGTCAGAAGAGGAGGAAGGCAGGGAAAGAGGTGGAAAGGACATGCATGAGACACATGCACACCTTGAGGAGGAGTGGGATGGGGCATAAGCTCCCAATTCCCCATGGCATGTGTAGGACTTACCTGGTTTTGGTGGCAGGTGGCTGGGTTGAGTTGCAGAGCTGGATCCAGCCTCCGGGGGGAGTAAGGGATGGTGGCAAGGTTGCCAGGGTGTGCTCTCCACCAATGTAGTTGACACCTTGGGCTGCCCCTCCCCACTGCTACAGCTGTTCAGCAGGAGGAAGGGAGCCACGTCCTCTTGCTCGGGGCTCCCTTCAGTTGTGGTGGTGGCACTGGCTGTGCCTGGCAGCGTCTGCCAGGCACTGCTGCTGCTCCTGACAGTTGACAATGGTAGGTCAGCAGATCTAGAGGATGGCCTTGCTTCTGGGGACTCTGGCTGGGTCCCTGCACTGCCTGCTCCTCTTGTTGCCCTTTGCCCAGTGGCAAAGGAGTAGTGGGGGGGTTGGGGGGGCAGAGGCATGGCAGCTTGGTCGGCACCCGGCACCACATGCAGTAGGGAAGCAAGTGGCAGTGACATTGCTAGGATCCACAGGAGCTAGATGAATGTGAGGGAGGAGACCCACACTCTATGCCACAGAGCTCCCCAGCTGCCTTGGGTGCGGGGAGGAGGCCAACACCCCCACCCCAGAGCTCCCCAGATGCCTTGGTCGGGGGCCACACTCCTGCCACACACAGTCTGGCAGTGGGACCCTGCATGCGTTGGCCAACAGATCCCGGTGCTTCTATCCTGCTGTATGTGGCTGGAGGTGATGATCTGGTCCAATGCCACCTGCCCACCCCCAGCAAGAGCCAGCTAGGTCCTGCCAGAGGTGGGGCAGGTGGCATCAGGCCAGACCGGCACTTCCAGCTACATGCAGCAGAGACAGAACCGGCGGTGGTTGACACCACCAACACTGCATTGTACCCCACCAACACCCACCCAAAAGCCCCCTGCCCCTCACACAGTCTCCCACCCCCAGGCCACACAAGCCATCGGCCGGCCGGGTGTTTGCAAATGGCTAGTGCAGGCTGACACTGGCAGCCTGTACAGAGCTCTTTACAAACAGGGAAACACGGGTTTCACTTTTAGAAAGAAAATTCCCATTCCCATCCACCCCACCTTCTTACCTTGATCTGCCATAGCTCTAGAACTTCTCTGCAGACCTTTCTAACTCAAACAAAATCCACAAACAGGCTCTCAGACTTGCCCTGCTTTTATTCTTGGGCATGCTCAAGGGGCATGCTCAGGTGCTGGGCCAATGGGGAACCATAGAGACTTCTGGCTCAATACCAGAGTGTCTCTCTGGAGAACTCTCAAGACCATACCTTGCTCTGCTGTTTCCCAGTGTGGCTTATTTAGACCCCTGGTCTAATTTTCTCCCCGTGCTGCAAATTTGCAGCATGGGGAACATTTTTTCATTCCCACATGTGCCTCTTGCCCCACCTCAAAGGGGTTTGAGACGGGGCAAAAGGCACGTCCGTGCTCGTCTAGCCAATGAGGCTGACAACAGTATGCCAGATGTAAATATAATATTACTGGTGCTCCTAGTAGCAGTGTTTAGAGACAAGCTTGCCAATTGCTTTCTTTTATAGGCTCTTGCCCGAGGTCACTTCCTTAAATTTCAGCTTTTCAAACTGATATTTTCCCTGCTGACCATCTGCCTTAGGGTGTATTATCATCATTGTGTAATAATATTACATCATGTAACGATATTATTGTTACATTGTCTGATGGATAGAAAATAATATTTAGAGGTTTGCTTTTGGGAATCGACTTGTAGGCAAAGTATATATACATTAGAACAATGGTCCAGAGGAATGGCAAAGGTTAATTAGTTTCTAAAAACTTGTTTGTGACAAAGTTTCCTTAAAGGTCCACTGTGTGTGGAACCAGCAAACATCCTGTCTGAAGCCAACAGATAAGTAGGCATAAACAGGCTGGGAAATTGCGGTACATATCTTCAATGTTCCCTGAAAACCCCAAAATAGAGATAAGAGACTCTGCTGCAGTGGCCAGATCACAGTGACTAGCTGTAGAACCCTTGGGAGTTCTGGTTTTGGTGGACAGACCAAATTAAGACACCAGTAAATGACCAAATTAAGATGTGTGTATGTCAGGGGTGGGCAAAATGTGGCCACATACATTAATTAATGCAAAGCAGAACTTCATGCTAGATTATGGAATATCTATGAAGTGGCTAAGGAAAACAGTGCATCATGTGGAGTATTGCCTCCAGGGTCTCAAAGGAGTTCAACCATGCCAAAAATCAAGAAAGTTGGATTGACCATTTGTTTTTAGTGTCAACCTTTTGTTTGTTTGCTTGCTTGCTTGTCTTGGCTTGCACTAGATATATAATTTTAAGCTTCTTATAGTTAGGGTTACCATATTTCCAGTTCCAAAAAAGAGGACACCTCACTCTACACCCACAGACTCTTGGCCCTAGCAGTGCTCCTCATTCCCAACTGGCAGTCCCCCACCCCTGCTTCTTCCCCTCACTCCTGACCTGCAGACCACTGGCCTGCTGCTGCCCCTCACTCCTGACCCACAAACTCCTGATCCCCCCAGC
>JAGPOW010002067.1:11038218-11084006 GCA_030014935.1 Caiman crocodilus
GGCTGTCTCAAGGCCTGGCAGTTCAAGGTCTCCTCCGCCCTCATCTTCCCCCTCCCCCGGCGAGCCTAGTTTAAAGCCCGCCGAAGGAGGTTCACCAACATTCCCTGTCCCCAGACATTTGCTGCTGGGACATGGCCAGTAACCAGGAATGGGGGCTGGCTGCCTCTCCCTCTTGCCCTCCCCCCGTCCCTCACCAAGTGACATACCAACCTGAATTCTGACCCACACATACCTGGCTACCTGTGGCCACTGTGTGCTATGAGGGAGGAGGGAGGGGTGAGGAGTGACTGAGGATTAAACAACAAAGGAAAAAAAGACACTACACAGCAGCACCTACTGCCTACAGGCTGGAACGCAGTGCCACCTCATGGCAAACGGGATTAATTAGACATCTTTGGAGCTGCTGGCTGTTTGGATGAAACAAAACCATAGCTGGGGTGGTGTAACTGGGAAGCATCGCAAAATAACATCTCCAAGTAATGTTAGTTAAAGTCTGCTAAATGGACTTTTAGAGTGGTGGGAAATCCCAGGTCATGCAAACACAAATGCCGTTGCATTAGCATAAATGGAAAATATCATTTATTTTACACACGCCCCTAATTTCTGTCCAAATGTGTGAAGAGGAACAAATCTTATTTTATCACCCAAGCCTGTGGCAGAATGCCAGCTCAGTCTCTCCCCAAACTCTGCTATCAGGTTTATTACCTATCTGACAATTTGGTTACCATGGTCACTGCAGAGGGCAGGCACCCCTGCCCCCATCTGCTTCAGGTAACCCTGAGTTGTAACCTGGGCTGGATGCATTCCTGGGGGTGGGGGGGGAAACCTGTTCCCTTTGCCTATGTGACTGGCCTCACACACCTGGGTGGCGGGGCTTAAACTCCCTATTGTTCTAAACAATGACATCATGACTGGGAGGGGAGCTAGAGACCCTACCTGTCTACCCGGCAACCAGTGATGCATTTCAAATTGGTTGGCTGGCTTTAATTGGATGAGGTAAATGAGGTCATAAGATCTATATAAAACTTAAAGACTGCCCAGGAGGAGGGACGGCAGCCATGATGAAGACACAGAGAGCAGCTCAACTATGATATGCCTGCCTCCAAAGGAAAGCTGTATCAGCCTCTGGATGATATTTGTGAGTAAGCTACTTGAAATCTAACTAGATTTATAGCTTGCAGTAACTCAGTTGCATGATGAAAGGCTAACATGCAACTGTTTGCTCTAAGGGTTATTCTTTGATATTGCTCTATCCTGTACCCTACTCTAAACCTACTCTTTGTAATCAGTAAAGTTCTTCTCTGTACCTAGCATGGGAGAATTATTGGGAGAGGGTCTCAGTTATGCCTTGGGGTCCCCTTGGTCAGGCTGACTAAGGAAGACCACTGTTTGTGCTTCAGACTGAGGGAAGCACTCTGAGTTCTTGCAGTGGGCCAAGTACACCCCCTTCAGGTCTATAAAGCCTGTGCACCTCATGAGGCACAGAGCCACTAACAGACCAAGACTCATGAGTGGTGGCAGCGTTACCCCCAGGTTTCCAGGTGTGCTCCAGGAAGGGGGTCATGAGGTGCCCCCAGGAAGGCACTCAGAGTCTGGAAGGTGATTGCGTGCAGTGAGGTGGGTGGCTCAGCACAGGAGCACCCCCTACTGGCCCACCACAAAGCCTACTTTTAATCCACAGTTCCAAAAGTCTTTTTTCAAACAGTTGAAACAGATGTTGAAGAAGGACAAAAACATCTGCATCATTAGATGGCACTATGATGTGTGAAACCAGATGAAACTGCATCAAATAAATGGATGACCAGCTGAGAATCTGCTTCTTCTAGAGCAGCAGACAGATGACTGCATACCTGAATGCCATTAGCTATGATCATTATGGCCCTCTGTCACTTTCTCCTGTCATAGTTCCACTTAACACTGTAGTATGTATGCTACTCTCTTCCTTTTTCACAAAAAGTAGTTATTACAACTGCCAGTCAAAAAAAATCTCTTTTCTGAAGAAGGCCAAAACTTCTCCATCTGAACAGGTAAAGGAGTGTCAGGATCCAGTTTTATAAACTTGATTGGTATAATAGTCTCTCTCCTTTATCTTCTTTCAATGACTTCTCCACATAACTGTCAAATGTTATATCTACCCTCTGAACCAGTTGGAATTAGATAGCTTTCCTCCATACAGTATCAAAAAGCTTTCATTTTTTCACTTCAGACTTGACGTACTTGAGACATAATGTCTAAAATTATCCCTTTTTTTGTTGCTGTTCTGATTGAAATTGTAATCAAATGGCTGTAGTTTCTTCTCAAGCTCCCCTAAAAGAACTGACTTGGTTGGTTTAGTAAGAAGGCCACAATAATCAAATAATGTATTAGATGGTAATAGATTATACTTCAGTATGTTCTTAACAGACTCTCCTTGATCCTTTGCTGTGTAGGATTTTCTCAGCTGCAGAATAGGATTTCCTTTCTAATGCTGCAGTTGGTTTATGTTTTTCTACCTGTTTATCTCCATCAGAAACAAATCGATGTGATATATGGGTTCCCTCTACCCTCCATGAACTGGAACACACAGGAAACATGTGATGCAATAGTTGAGGCTGATCTCCCAGGCAAGTTACGGTGAGTGAATGTCTCACAATATCTAGTTCTGTCAGATCCTGCTCATTCTTGGAATGTATTGCTGATTGCAAGAATTTCATAATAAGCAAGTTCCCATTCATTAACATATTTTTGTTGCCCAGAGTGTCCAATTATGCTTCTACTGGGACTTTGAGATCTCTGAATAGTTTTTTCCAACTTGATATCAGAAAAAACTGTACAGAATGACCTGTTCTGGTGTCAGACAACAAAATGGCCACCTAAAAATTTTTAGTATACATCTGCATGTTGTGCCTGAAGATCCCTCACATTTTCAAGGTACCAACATGCATAGCACAAGTCAAATGCTGCCAAACTCTCTAAATCCAATAGGCGTGTCACAGCATACTGGTGTGCCATGAGGCACATTGTAGCAAGTGGGGCTCCCCGACTAGCTACAGTGCTAGTTTCCCCACCTGTCTTTGGCCACAACACCCCCTGTCTCTTTTGCCATGCCTTGTTGTTAATTAATTAGGATGTTAATTAAGGTGGGAGGCTGCCCATTTTTGCCCCAATGCCAGGGGGCGCTATCTGCAGCTCCACTCCTCCCCTACACCGCAGTCCTAGCCTCACAGATGGCATCCAGATGACAGTGCTCCCGGCCTACATCCAGACCAAGCTTAGGCCTCGTTGTCAGGCCTCAGACATTCACATTCATACTGCCCTCCTCTCACTAAGGCCTATCACACGCCACCCTCTCTCACAGGGTCTCTTTCATGCCTCTAAAACTTATACTGCCTTGCTCCCTCTTGGGGTGGGCCCCTAAGGCCGTAAGCTTTAGCTAGCTCATACCTTGGGTGGCAGACATACCATCTTTTGGGTCTCTCCCACGACCCTCACCGGGGTAGTGGACAGCCAATTAACTGACTGAGTCTAAGCTTTCCCTGGCCCTTTCTGGGGCAACTATATACATTCAGACATGCTGTCTAGTTTCCCTGTCACTGGGGTTCCACATCTGCCCCCTCATCTCTGCCCCCTTTCTGGGGCCACCCCTCGCTGGGGGCATTCTTAACCCATACCATGACTGGTGCTCCAGGGTCTCACAGGGACTCTCACTCTCCCCCGCCCCGGAGCAGCAGGTCATTGCGATCTATTATAGCTTTTACTTTTGGCCCACACTTCCAGTGGTGGAGGACTTACTGGGGTCAGGACTCCCCCTTTCTGACTGAGCCCCCTTTACTCAGCCTTTGGCCCAGACTACAGCCTCAGGTGCCCGGAAACATACGTTGGCATACTCCCCTCACATAGGGCTGCCCTTTCACTGGGGCTCCATCTCTGCCCCCCTCACTGGGGCCACATGGCCTTCCTCCCCTGTGAGCTCAGGTGGCTGTAGCCATGCCTGGCCTCAACTGCCTTTCTGTGGGGTCCTATACCCCACAGGGCTCAGGTGGCCATAGTCATGCCTAGTCCCCACTCTTGCTCCTTAGGGTCTTGCACTCTATGGGGCTCAGGTAGCTGCAGCCATGCCTGGCCCCAGCTACCTCTGATGGAACATGACCCATGCAAAGGTGAGGGGTAGGGTTAAGGTGCCCCAACCCACCTTTTACCAGGGTGATAATTGGCCTGCAATTTCCTGGGGGCTCCCATGCCACTGAGAGCCCCACCAGGCCAGCTACTCCCAGCACAGTGCAGTTTTAGGTCATGCCCAGGACCAGGAGCCTCCAAACTATCCCCTACAGCTCCTGCCCTTAACTTCAGGTTATTGCATGCAGCCTTACAGCCAGGCAATGTTACTGCCTGGCCTGCCTGAAGCAAACTGCTCTCTTTATATAGGTGGTCAGAGGTCTAAAATGGCCGCCGCAATCAAGCATCTGCTGGCTGCTTGGCTCCAGTCTTAAAGTGGCAGGCACCAACAGTGTCCTGCCGCACATGTCCAGGTGTGCTGTGGAATTTTGAGCTGGAGCCACACTTCTGTTGGCTGGAGCCACCCTGCCCCCGCACCTGCTGCCGCCACAGACACACAGACAGATTGAGTGTGTGGCTCCAGCCAGTGATTTGCATCCATGCACTGTATTCAGCTGTGCCACCTTGGCTTCCCTCACCCCTCCTGCTCCATGCCTGGCCACTTGGCCCCTGCACCCTCCGGTCTGTGCCTGGCCTCTCACTACCCCTGCCACTTCCCCCTGCTCTGCATTCGACTGGTATGCCGCAGGATGGGAGAAGCCCGGTAAGTGCGCTGCCAGAACCAAAAGGTTGGGAAAGGCTGCTCTAAGCATAGGGAGGAAGTCCTGTACAGCTTGAAGATATGATTTCCAGTCACCTTCTCTATCAGCAGCTACCAGATTTTTGAGCATCTGAACTAGCTCAATGAAACCATCCCAATATTTGCACATTTCAGATTTCACCTGACAGGAAGCGCTGAAAGCCTTGTAATCTTCAGAGAGATCATTAAACATCAATAAAAGGTTTTCATAGGTGGCCTGAAATGTCTTTGCATCCTTATCTGTGAGAGATGTCTTCAGTTTTTGTGCATTTCTGAGTACTACAGAATAATTGTCAGAGGGAGTTATTTTCCAAGGGCATCTCATTTCAGTTTTTGCATGATTTCTGACAAGGTCAGAAATCCCTTGAATGACCTCACATAGTGACTACCTTTCATAATTGATTCTACACAGCTTTTCACCAAAACACCCTAAGCACCACTCCCATGCAGGTATTTTCCACTACTGTGCATGACAACTCTAGTGCAATGAAAATTTCCCATCATGGGAACAATGTCTGTAAACTCTTATGGGTGTTATTGTTATATCTGAGTTTGTTATTATATCTGCATATTATTATGGGTTCATTATTATATCTGCAATTATATGAAATACTCTCTCATCATAAAAGACAGGTAGGGATGTCTGATTCAATTGAAAGAGAATGCTTTGAAGGTTTTTAAGGGCTGTATAAACCATTGCCTAATCTGTAACAGGTTTTGGAATTACTGCCAGGAAACCAATATGTATCAGAGGCATTTTTGCTCTTAATAATAAAGCACAACATCCAGCCCTGGAAGGAGTGGGTGTGGCTGATGAGCTTTCACTTCAAAGCCCATTCTTCAACAAGAAGAGAATAAACGTTGATTCTGCTTGTACAGGCGGTCCCAGTTAACAAACGTCTGAGTTACGGACATCCATACTTACGAACGAGCTGCCACAAGGCCTATTAATTTAGAAGTCCGAGTTACAGACAAATGGTTCGTAGTAACGAACATGGGAACTAGTTTGTTACACTCATGAAAACATTCCGCGGCGTCGGCGGTTCGTCAGCTCGAGTGTACCCACGCCATTCTGTTCCGGATCACGTGCCGTTAGCATTGCGTTTTATGGTCTTTGGAAGTGTTTCTGAAATGTTTTATGTGCATAGAAAGGTAAAATATATGACTAACTGATGCTAAAGACAAACCGTACGTATGTGTTCCGACTTACATACAAAATTGACTTAAAGACGGTCTCAGGAATGTAACTCATTCGTAACCCGGAGACCGCCTGTAGTGCAGCTTTGTGTCTGAAGTTTATAAGGCAGTCATCAGCCCAGAAATCTGTGAGTAGGCAAGGTTCAGTAGTAATCTTGAATGTTATGGCACTGAAGCTCACTCATTAAATGGGTTCCACTTCTAGCCACATCAGTTTCAGAACTTGTTGACTTTACTAGAGCTTCACTGGGGCCAGGCTTCACCTGACATAGAACACTGTGTCATGGGAACCGTGCATGTCACTGATAGTTGAATGGTCTTCATGGGTCAAAGTGATCTACAGCACTGAGTGTAAAGTTTTCTTTTCTGAAATGAGCAGGTAAAGGAGTTTTCCCATGAGCACTGCTGTAAATAATGTATGCTGCCTGTGTTCTTCTGAAATGCTGCACTTTGTTGTAGCTATGACACTAAAGACTTGTTCACGGCAGTAATCAATTGTTTGCATTTATCGCATATTCCAGAGGCTGTCAACTGGGGGCATGGATACCTCTAGGGGTACTTGGAAAGATCTTCAGGGGACATGTGGGTGAGCAGGGCCAGAGTGCACTCCAGGGCGCAGCAGCAGTGCCTCCCCCAATGCATTGCCACACATGGCCTCTTACCCAAGGGAGGGGGAGGAGGAGTGCACTGGGTGCCGCCAGCCCCATACAGCACACCGTAGCATCTCCCCACCCCAGCTCGCTCTCCTGAATGACTGCCGCCTGTGGCCAATAGTTGACAGTGAGGAGGCAGCCCTCTGTGGACAGATGTGGGGTGGGGGGCTCACACATGGCAGCCACCGCCTCCCAAAAGCAAGGCTGGGGGTGCTAGAGGACAGGCCCTTCCTTCTGCAGGCCGCACAGGTGCTGGCTGTCTGGCCAGATGTGGGGGGTGGGGGCTCACATGCAGTGGCCACCACCATCCACCACACCACGCCATTGCCACTATCCACCAACTTCTGACAGCCAGTCGCACGTGTGGCTCCATGGGCTGCTGACAGGTGGTGCGCAATTGGCCAGGATGAGGCCTGTCAGCAGCCACACATGCAACTGGCCATGGAAAAAACAGCATGCAGTGGCACACACCAGCAGCAGCAGTGGCGGCAGTTGTTACCTCATGCAAGCACCCCCGCTCCCCGCTACCACGTCTGGCTGCCACCACCAGAAGGGGTATACTAATCGCACCCTTTCTTGCATAAGTAGGGGCCTAACCACACCCTTTCTTACATAAGTAAGTGCATCACAAACAGGTCTAGGGAGGTGATACTTCCCCTTCATGCAGCATTGGTCAGGCCGCAGCTTGAAGTACTGCATCCAGTTTTGGGCCCTGCACTTCAGAAGTGATGTGGATGGCCTGGAGTGGGTTCGAAGGAGGGCCACTCATTTGGCTAAAGGCCTATAGAAAAACCCTATGTGGACCGATTGGGAGACCTGAACCTCTTCAGCCTCTGCAATGCGAGGCTGAGAGGTAGTCTCGTGGCCGCCTACAAACTCACCAGGGGGGCCAGCAAGAAATAGGGGATACAATGTTTACAAGGGTGCCCGTTGGGGTAACTAGAAATTATGGCCATAAACTGAAAGAGAGAAAATTAAGACTGGACATCGGGAAAAATATTCTTTACAGTGAGGGTTGCCAAAATATGGAATATGCTTCCGTATTGGTGGTGCTGTCCCCTTCCTTGGAGGTATTTAAAAGGAGGTTGGACAGACATCTGGCTGGGGTCATCTGACCCCAGAACTCTTTCCTGCCCAGGGCAGGGGTGCAGACTTGATGATCTAATAGGTTCCTTCCGACCCTAACAACTATGAAGCTAGTCTTAAAATGGTTGAAAACTCCTGGTATATTGCATGGCCAGTCATGATCTGAAGTGGGGGGGTTTTCCGGCCATTATAAACTGAGTAATATAGGATCTGAAATAATACTTAAGTATTTAGGGTTGATTTGCTTTAATATGAAAGTATTTTAGATGTCCTATTCTCAAATGCTTCGCCATCACTTTCATCACTGCTGTTCCCTGACATATCTTCTGACTGATCATGCTGGTGTTCCTCAGACACCATATTGGATATTAACATTCCCTTATTTACATTGAGAAGCACTGAGAAAAATGCCAAGTTCATTTGGCAATTGAGTTCTTGACCACACTGACTTCTATTCGTCAGAATCACAAACCTACCTTCTAGTCCAAAATCTACTTTTTTTAAGGGATTCCCATGTGTCCTTCACTGCTGTTTTAAGGCATCTACTTTTCTGATGTGTTTAAAAATTTCATCTGGTGTTATATCAGCAAAAAGCACCATTATAGACTCATTTTTACAGTCTGAATAACTGAAATGTATCCCATCTCCATGGCACTTTTGTAAATGCATCTTCACTTCATTATTCCTTATTACGTTACTATCTGCCAAATCATTTACAATATTTCTCTTACTTCAGAAAGTGTGAAACGATAGCCATCTTTCAACATAGGCCCCAAAATGTCATTTGCTTTCTCAAAAGCTGTATCCCTAAGAGAGAGTGTTTTCTGGGTAACAGACTGCTTAGGAGTGTTGTCGTATTTCTTCAGGTACATTTTCAGGCATACTTTGTAATAAAGTAAATCTGCTCCAAATACTTGGAATTCTAATTCCAGGTCTGCAATTTGAGAGAACACATCATCCTGGAGATGAAGAGCAGCTGCCAAAAATTTGTAAGCCATTTGTGTTTCACAGATGCAGAACGTATCTCTTATTTTGTTCTGACTTTGCTGGCTGCACATAACTCAAGGAAGATTTGCTGATGATTTATTTGAGGATGGAGGTGCTCTTGGTTGTATGTCTCCTCTTCAGAAAAACACCTACTGCTAGGTTGACTGTCATTTTCTTCTTACGAGCACAAGGTGGCCTTCTCTAGACATTTTTTCAATGTATATTGCTTATAACATTGGTTATTTACATGGTACACAAATTCACCATCGGTTGACACTTGTCTCACTTCTCCTCACATGATCTGCTATGGTCTCACTGTATTTCAATCAGACTTCAACCTGAAAAACAGAAGACAAAAACAGTTACTTGTGAGTTTGGCTGCAAATATGATGACTTAACTAAAAACATTAAACCCATTAAACTACAGTGAATCCAGTATCAGTAACCGGTCATTAAAATAATACACAGTAAATCAAAGAGTACACAATAAAATAAGATAGTAGCAACCTCACACATATGACAAACTCAATAATTATTCTGGTAGGGCAATATAGGGTACCAAATTTTTTCAATTACATGGATGTGGAACTTGGGAACGTACTTTATTCTGTCACTATGACATTGGACTGGTTGACCTTGAAAACATTGGGTTAGACAGCAAGATTACCTTTGTACCATACTTGGAAAAGGAGACACCAGTCACCAAAGAGCAACTGTCACCATGTTCAAAGATGGCATCCTCCCACATGCTATGCGCTGAATGGTGAGGTTTACCCACGGCTTTTTTTTTTATATCCTTTCCCTTAAGTACAGGTGGTTACCTCGGTCGGTTTTGACTTTTCTACAGGGGGTCTATGCCAGGGACTAAACTAAAGACAGGTACAAGTTATAGGGCAATAAAGGGAGTTTTAAAAAAGGCTATTTATAATCTTAGGGGTTACAACCTTAGTCAGTTTTGACTTTTCTACAGGGGTCTTTGCTTCTCTTCCTCTTGCCTTGTTGATGCTTTAGTATCTTTGTAAATTTGAATGTACTTCTTAAATGAAGTTTGCTCCTTGCTTTGTACTTGGTAGATAAAAAGTCTAGAAAATGCTTTATACAGTGCTATGATATGATGCTTTGAACTGTACCTCTCAGCATGTTTTGAGAACTGAAGCCTCAGAAAGGACATTGACCAAAACCTGAGACACAGGGTGCAGACAGAAGTTACGTTTTTCATGCAACTGGCACCCTGAAAGCACTCTACAGCCATCTCGTGACACAAGTGAATGGTTGCAAAGCACTTTAAAAGTGGATAATTGCATGAAAAATCTTCATCTAATCAAAAATCAGATGAAGGCGTTCCACTTTGGAGCACTTTAGGGAACTTTTGTTCCCTCAGGTCAATCCAGTGTGTGGGGGCTGGGCTTATGCAGCCCAGCCTGGCCCTGTTGCTGTCTGCAGGAATATGGGGAGAGAAAGGAGGAGGAGCAAGCTGCAGGCTGGGATTTCCCAGCCTGAGCTGGAGCAGAGGCAGGTGGATTGGAGCCCTCCCCCTGCCTTGTGTCCCCCAGGCCTCTCTCTCTCCAGCTCAGCCCAAACAAACCCCAACCCACATCTTGCTCCGCCTCACTTCTCCCCTCTCCCACCACAGCTGTGGGGAAGGGGGCAGGGCTAGGGGAGAGAAGCTGCAGGCAGGCACCTCTGCTCTGTTGGCTCCAAAGTGGAGGTCTTCTCCCCACCACCCTGCCCCCTAACCCAAGAGGTGAATGTCTGTTGAGTGGGGGGGGGAGGGTGCTCTAACTAATGCTGCTTTATATAAAGCGCCATGAGTTAGAGCAGGGGCCTACGCATATGTCAGCACGCACGGTAATCAGCATTACTCCTAGTTTGCCCTGTACTAAGGCATGTCTCTATTATATTGTTATAGAATATTTCTTGGATATCATTTTAGTTTGGTTATTAAGACAAGCCTTTCTAGTGCTGTGTTAAGTAGTTAGTCACATTCCTATACTGATTTGTTAATTATGTCAAGGGCACAGTGAGCTGGCTCAACTTTGTGTAGCTTTTAACTTAATCACCTTTGCTAAGAAATGTTTAATAAAGATCCTTTTCCCTTAGCCCTTTATGTTTCTTTTTAATAATGCTAAATGGTACCAGACTTAACATTGTAGTACTTTTGGCATGCTTCTTCTTTCAAGACAAATGTATATGAATGAACTGCTTCTAGAACATTGTCTGTTGTAAACAAGTGGTCATATGAAGTTATATACCATGCTTGCTTTATAAGAGTATGTTGCAGTAACATATGCTTTATATCAAGCATGGACAGCCTCTGTGCACAGCACACACCAGTGCTCTTTCCATTGCTGCAGAAAGATCTTTCTCCATATAGGTCTCACCAAGGAGTCAACAAACAAGCATGTATTCCAGTCTGTGCTTCACTGCACTTGCACCTATTTGTATCATTAGAATAGGCTCATTTGATCATGTTTGTTTCTGATCTTACAGTTTGTGTACACAGGCAATTCAGGCATTGCCATGTGCTCTGTCATAATTTTCTTACAAAGGTCTTCCCAAGGACCAAGGTAAGACTGACTGGCCTATAATTGCCAGGGTCCTCCTTCCTCCTCTTCTTGTAAATGGGGACCGCACTGAGCTTTTTCCAATCCTCTGGTGCCTGGCCAGTGCCCCACGAGTGCTCATAGAGCCATGACAGGGGCCCCGCCATGACCCCTACCAACTGCCTCAGCACCCTCGGATGAAGAGTATCTGGACCTACTGATTTAAACATGTCTAGCCCCTCCAAAAGTTCCCTAACTAGGTCATCCCTGACCCTAGGCATGGCAGTGCCTCCCTCACTGCAATTCTTGTGGGGGAGATGTCCCGGTCCCTGTTCAGAAATATGGAGGCAAATAATTCATTAAAGATGTTAGCTTTTTCGTTTGCCGCAATCACCAGATTGCCAAGCCTATCCTGGAGGGGCCCTACATTACCTGGTCCCTTCTTCCTACTTCCTATGTATTTGAAAAATTAAATACATGGATGTATTTTTATTATCCTTAATTCTGGTCTCTTGCCCTAGCTCCATCTCTGCCTTGGCCTTCCTAACAGCCTCCCTGCAGTCCCGAGCAATGGTGGTGTAATCCTCCTTGGTGATAGCCCCTTGCTTCCACTGTTTGTATGCCTCCTTTTTTTCCCTTAGGCATCCCTGGATGCCTTTGTCGAGCCATGGGGGCTTCTTAGCACTTCCACTCCCCTTGGTGTGCATTGGAACTAACTTCCTTTGAGATCAGAGGATCCTCTCCTTAAGGAACAACCCCCTGTCTTGGACTCCCATCTCATTGAAGATCTGAGACCCCAATGCCTTTCCTACTAACCTTCTGACCCCAATGAAGGCCAATGAAAACGACCCTACTCTATGAAATCTTAGCAATGATACTAGGCCAGGGGTGGACAAAATACAGCCCATGGGATAGATTCAGCCTGCCAAGGCATTTTGTCCAGCCCGCAGTGGGTCCCTTGGCCTTGCCTATCCCAGGCGTGGGGGGCGGCCCAGTCCATGCCATGGCTCATGCAGCTGGTCCCACTGTCCCAGTGAGCAGCAGGGCTGGGGCTGAGGCTGGGGCTGGGATGGCTTGGTGGCCAGACTTGCTTTCCTGGCAGCCCGTGATGACTCCCTCCTGCTGCCGCTGCCAGACACAACCCCACTACCCAGGTACCCTGGCCCATCTGCCCTGGATCCACTGCTGGGTGCAGGACCCACGTAAGCAGAGTGCATGGTCTGGCAGCTGGGATGGGGCCACAGGCAAGAAGGGAGCCGCATTCAGGAGAGGGACAGGTGGGCAGGGCCAGGGTCAGGAATCAGGATTCTGGGGCAGTGAGAGTATGGGGCTAGGGCAGAGCTGTAACCACTGCCTGCACACCCCTGTGATGGGCACCAGTTCTACAGGCAGAGGCATGCATGGAGTGGATCACACTCTACCCCAGGTCCTGGCCCCATGCTCTCACTGCCCCAGGATCCTGACCCTGCCCTGGACACAGCTCCCTATCCACCTGTGCCCCATCCCAGCCACCTGGCCATGTGCCCTGCCCACACAAGTCCCAGCCAGTCTCCATGGAGACCTCAGGATCACAGGGCATTGATAGCATGGAGCCAGAGCCCAGAACACAGCCACAATCTGCTCCCTGCACTCAGAACTGATGCTCATGACAGGGGCTTGTGGGCAGAGGTTTGCAGCTCTGCTCTGACCCCATGCTACCACCTCCCTGCAATCCCGATTGCAGCCCCATCCCCACTTGCCCATCCCACGCCCAGAATAAGTGCGCTCCTCGCTGGCCCACAGCCCCATCCCTACTGCCTGGCCGCGAATGGGGGCCATTTAGGGAGTTTTGGTGAGCTGTGTGGGGGAAGAGGAGGTCTGCTGGCTCACCCTGTGACAACTCACCAAAACTCCCTATGTGGCCCACAAGCCCAAACAGTTGTCCACCCTACTGTATGCCAATGATTCTCAACCAAAGTGTCATGTTATTTCTTGCAGTAATAGAGACCGCACATCAATCATCCCTTTCTATCCTCTCCTGTGTTTTCCTGCTCCCTGCAGTGCTACTCCACTTTCCCAGGCTGCTCAACCCCCAGGCCACATGTAACCCCTAAACTGTCATCCAGCTCACAGTGCTGCCCATGGATACATAGGGAGCCCTGAAGTCTGGCCATATGCACTGGATCAGGCAAGCAAGGTGGTGCGGGGCATGATCATGACCTGCGGGGCCAGACAGACAGTATGGGGCTCTGGGCCCCATTTCCAGCACACAAGATTAGGCAGAGGTAGCAGAGGTCACAACAGCACAGTTAGAGGCAGCATAGGGCCCAGTCCAGGCATGTGGGACTGATCCTGGTATGCTGGGTGCAATCCAGCCTGCAGACCAGCCCTGTACCATTCACCTGGCTGTGAGACTAAAAATTTGAGCCATCACTGATGTACTTGTGTTACATGAAGAGGTACCTTACAGTTCCTTAGCAAATATCTTTTATTTACTATTTCACCCTCATATGGTAAGGGATGTTAAACAAGGAATAGACATTTTAAATAAGCAGATCTAGAGCCCTAAAAGAGCTAACAAAGGATCTCTCCAACCTGCTGGCATTCATTTTCTGTAAGACTGGAAGCATGCTAACATTGTGCCAGTACTGAAAAGGAGATAGTCTGACTTCAGTTCTAGGCAGGGTTATCCTGGCAGTGGTTGCATCCTCACTCCAAGAAATGCTAACATCTAAAAGTCTTCCTGAGGCATGTATGAGTAACTCTGCCTGTTACAGAAGAGCTGTGTGCCCGGAAATGGGAGCAGAGTAAATATCACAAGAGTCACTGCAAGAAAGGTTGCTGGACCCCAAACAGAAAGGGTCTGCCAGCTTGCCACTCCAGCACCATACCACCTACCCAGGTCATGTTTCAATAGGCACACAAGGGTCATTCCTGTAGGAGGCAGAGATATCTGAAGAAAACCAGACAGACACAGGAACCGTAATTCTGGACCCTTTTCTGCACTGCGGCGAGGCAGAGGTTGAAGGCTGCAACCCCGTCCCGGGAATTCCCCTGGGATCGCTAAACAGGGCGGACACAGGTCAGAAGTGGGAAAAGGCATGTCCAGCACAGCCGCACGTGGCCGCAGTGAGCGGCTTCACATCAGCAGGTCGGCTCGGATTCATGCTGAAGGCTGGGCCCACAACTCGGGACGCGGCGGCCTGCTCGCGCTCCCGCTCCTCGGCCGGCAGGTGGCGCTGCCGCCGGAGAGCCGGCCCTGACTCTTTTTGGCCGCTGCGGGCCGCCGTGTCGCCTGCTCGCCTGGCGCCGCCCTAGGTCCGGAGGCCGCGCCGCTGCCGGCCATGCCTGCCTAAGTGGCCCCACGGCAGGTGCGGCCGGGGCCGGGGCCGGGGCCGGGGCGCGGTGGGCCGAGTCACCTCGGCCGGGGGAGTTTCGCAGTGGGTGCTGGACCTGGCCGCGCCTCTGCTGCCCCTGGGTGAAGCGGTCCCTGGCCGGGTCTGCGCTGCGCTGAGCCGCGCGAGGTCCTGGGGGCGGGCGGTGCTTCGGGGAGCTGTGCCCGGCCTGGCCCGCCGCACCCTCGGGCTGCTGCGGGCCGCTCCCCATAGAAGCACTTTAAGCACTTCTCCCCGGGGGCCGGGCCGGGGACGCGCGGGGGCGTCCCCAGCGCTAACACCCCCTCCCTCCCGTCTGCTGCAGGAGCACGATGAGCGACATCCGCCACTCCCTGCTCCGCAGGGACTCCCTCAGCGCCGCCAAGGAAGTGCTGTATCACCTGGACATCTACTTCAGCAGCCAGCTGCAGAGCGCCCCGCTCCCCATCGTCGACAAAGGTCCCATCGAGTTGCTGGAAGAGTTTATATTTCAGGTCCCAAAGGAGCGCAATTCCCAGCCTAAGGTAAGTGGCCAGGCTGCAGGGGCTGGAAACACGCTTTGGACTGACATACCCCTGAGGCTGAGGCTGCTCTGACCCCAAAAGCTTCTTGCCTTGGTTAGCTGAGTGCCTTTTAAGGGGTTTCAGTAGAGGGGTTTGCATAGGAAAGTATAGGGAATCCCCTCAGCATTTCTAGCTGCCTGTAGTTGGATTCCTGCTCCCCTGCACAGGTAGTGTCAGTCAAGGAGGCTTATCCGCAGCAGTTGCGGTTATGCCAGTCTTCTTTAAGCACTTCTCCATAGCAATTTTTTCCATTGTTGTTCAGAACCAAACTGTTGGCGCTGTGCTAGGCACAAATATCAAGACTCTCCCTGCTTCAGAGCACTTTAAAATTCAGCAGCCTGACCCTGCAGTCTGACCAGCATAGCTGGAAACTCACATCTATCAAGAGCCCCAGAGTTCATGGCAGCCCCATGTGGGTGCAGGGACCTGCCTATGGAGGTTTGGTACTGGAATCAGGACCTGGAAGGCAGGGAGAGAAATACAAAATGCACAGGGAACATGAGTGGAAGGAGATATAGTAGGGTGTTTTTTGTTTTGTATTCCTGGTTTTGTTTCTCTTTTGTATTTTTTTTGCTCTGATCCTCCTGCAGAATGTATTCTTTGCCTTGATAACAGTAGCTGTTTGATGTTTCCTGTAAAATATAATCAATAACCATTTTGTATTGGGCAAGTAAATACAACTTTTGCTTAGGAACCAGGCATTTACACGTTGTACTAAAAACAATACAAGAACTGAGAAGTGGGAAAGTGTAGGCTACCCATAGTAGGGATCTCTGGAATTCATGCTGGAAGGACACGGTGCGGTGGCAGCTTTAATTTGGGGGGATTTTAATTTCCGCCCCCCCTACACTCCCTCCAACTTGATGGGGGGGTGGGGGGGTGCTGTTTCTCATGCCTGAAACTACAGCTGCAGTTTTCCCCTCCAGACCATCAGGCACAGATAGTGAGCAGCAAGTGATGGAGCCCTTCCACCAATCGGCAATGGATGGGGAATGCAACTGCAAAATTTAAAGAAACTACAACACCCCACACTTCCAATGTGAATTCCAGAGATCCCTAATAATGGGTGGTAAAGTCTGGAAAGGTGGAACGTTTGCTACTGCTTGAAAACTGTTTCCACTGCTCACGTCCAGTTCTTTCAACAAAAAACCTATAAGACTTATTCTAGAGCTAGTCCACCTGTTGCTATACCCGGTTCTCCATGAAGCTGCTTTAGATGTACGGTTGGATTTAGCCACGAGTAGGAGACTGGACTGTGAAGGGGAAGGCAATGCTTTCTGTTTCTAGACATGTTAATAGAGTAAATCCTAATGTATTTTGTGGCTTCCTTGTTTCTAGAGGCTGAATTCACTTCAAGAGCTTCAGCTCCTTGAAATCATGTGCAATTATTTCCAAGAGCAAACAAAGGATTCTGTTCGACAGATCATTTTCTCATCTCTCTTCAGTCCTCAAGGAAACAAAGCAGATGACAACAGGATGACCTTATTAGGAAAGCTGGTTTCCATGGCAGTAGCAGTGTGTAGAATTCCTGTTCTGGAATGTGCTGCATCCTGGCTTCAGGTAAAGCTTCTTTATTAATAGAGCAGTCCCCGTGCTTTAGTATGTGCTTGCTGGTGAAGTGCTGCCAACTAGCTAATGTGAACAGTGGGTGGAAACTAAGTGGGACTCTAGGACTTAACTCACAGTACTGGGACCTGCTCTTCAAATACCCACAGAACCTTCTCTTGAAGACGCCTATGGAGTTTAGAAGAGACATTCTCCACCTCTTTGCTTCCTTCTTGAGGGTTTGTGGGGGGAACAAGTTTTGCTTCCTCAGCATCCAGGTGCCCTCTCCCTTGCCCCTCCAACTCCTGTGAATCTCTTAACATCTACGTGGGGGAGCCCTGCTCTGACTCACTCCTGTAGAATGTGGGCCATGTCTTCATTCCTGCCAGCTCCAGGTGTACAGATTTGGTTTTCCTCTGCATTTGGGAAGAGCTGTGAGACTGGGCTTTGGGAGAAGTGCAGAAGAGGGAAGTGTGTCTGTTTTATTGAGGTCCCAGAGATGCTGCTTTTCCATACAGGTTCCATGAGACCTATAGGAACAGGAAGGAGTAATATGTTGTTTGTAGGAGACTTCTACTCATTGAAATTGTGATGCTTAAAGGATGTGGTGAGGACTTTGTCCTGGTAATCTTCTTTCTTTCTTCCATCCATAAGTTTTTTATGCTCCCTACTTCCGCTCTCTTCTGAGAACCTCCAGAGGTTTTGTTACCCTGAGAAATCCATGGGAGCTGTGGCTTTCTTATTGGACTTGTGTGATCTGCAACATCAGTGCCCCTTAAGACTGAATGTGGATGGGGACTGCAGTTAGGATGACTTGGACACCAGCAGGTTGAGAATATTGCTGTGCCCAGATAATAATATTAGATAACTTGCATGGAAGGAGCAAAAGGACAGAGCAGAGATGGTGAACATCACACTTTGTATCAAATGCATGCCACTTTTGCCAGGTACAAAGGTGTTGGAAGGATGATTTTCCTTATTCACTTGTATTCTCAAATTTTAAACATATTTTGGAAAGGGTGTGGGAATATTCACTTTATCCCTGTTTGAATGGAACTGTTGTTTGTTGTGTGCCTCTCCCAACACTGCCTCCCTCTTCTTTCTTCTTTCCTGTCTTTTATATTCAAACTGCTCTTTCCATTTTCTGCGCTGCTCTGTGTACATGCTTGCACATTTGATGAAGTGAATTTGGGCTCATGAAAGATTCTGCTATAATTATCTCTAATTTAGTTAGTCTATAAAGTGCAAACCTACCATGCCTTTTGCCTAACTTCAGATTAACTCAGCTAATTACCTCTCTTGTACTTTAAGAGGGAAAGAGAGAATTATTAAAAAAACAGGAAAGTATAAATGCCAAAATTGGAAATTTGCAGGGGAACGTGGGCAGTGAGAATCTTTGAATGCTGTTTTTAACTCCTCTCTGGCAAGAAAGTAGATTATGAGTTGAAGGTTCTTGTTAAATGTTGGATTGAATTACCTTAATATATTAGATTGGCGTGCTCAACTCCTGGCCTGCAGGCCAGATCTGGCCCACAGTGCCATGCCATCTGCTCCCCTGATCCGAGTGCACAGGGCCAAGAGGGGGCAGTGCTGGGCCCCAAGGTCCAATCCTGATGTAGTAGTTCTGGACCCATTGGGCCAAATCTGGGCACAGGGCCAAGAGGGAGCAGTGCCAGAGCCCAGTAGGGCCCAATGCTGGCATTTCAGGCTCCTTGTGGCCCTTCTTCTAGCTCCAGGCCACTCTCCTGGATACAGGGCCAGATGGAGACCCACAGAATGAACAAAAAAATGTACTGGCCAATAAGTGTGTTCCTATAATTGAGCCATAGTGAAATACTCAGCATCTCACTAAAATTTCTTGTGCATTGGTTTTATGGACTTTTCACCCCCTCCTGTTGTATATCTCTTACAGCGGACACCTGCGGTATACTGCGTGAGGCTAGCCCGGGCGTTAGTTGATGACTACTGTAATTTGGTGCCAGGCTCCATTCAAACACTGAAACAAATATTCAGTGTCAGTCCTCGCTTCTGCTGCCAGTTTATAACATCAGTCACAGCCCTCTATGACCTTTCTTCAGGTAAGCTGCATTTAGGCTGCAGTGTAGTGCACATTACTGATGCGGCCATGTTCGCTTGCTTAGCTATCTGTTGGCATTCTTGCACTCGTCACTAGAATTACTGGTAGATACACCTTGATTTAATATACTGGATGCAATGCCTGCACTCTGGAGGAGTTAAGGTAGAAAGTGGGATGTAGCTCTGGCAGTGGTAAGTGAACTCGACAAAGGACAAGGACTGAAGGAGCCTTAAATCGAGTACCTATTCCTATTAGAGCTGCCAGCTTCCAGAATGGGCAGACCTAAGCTGCTGTTATCTATGTTGCAGTTGCCCAGTAGCTAAAGGACTTAGTCTAGTACTTTTCAGTGGAATGAAACCCTTGATTTATTTATTTATTTTTTTAAGTGACTGTGACCTGCAGGCTGTAGTGAGAGTAATGTGGGACAATAGCAACAAATGGGACGTGCTTTAAGAGAATATTGATCCATACCATGATGCATTCTTCACTCCTGTTGGTGTAGTGCTAGCTGCTGGCATGTATGTCACAGCAATTTACTGCTGTTGATGTGTCTCTGTCTCTCAAGATTGAGAGAGTGAGTAGCAGGGTGAAAAAGCAGGGGAGGTGTTCCAAAATAGTGTAGGTGAAAGGGGAGATCTTCACTCATTTTCTTGCCACAGGAGTTCAGAAGGAGGAGCAAGACACACTGGTTACCAAGACTGTAATATAAGTGGACAGGTGAGATTAGAGAAATTTGGGGAATAAGAGAGCAGCATGTTTGAGAGACAGATTCAGTTTAGGCAGCACCTTGCATTAGATTCAGTGCTGGTTATAAAGTCAGTGAAGGAGGATAGCATGACTAGCAATTTGGCTGTGACTTTCTTACGGTGAAGAAGTGTCTGATTTGAAGCAATGTGAAAGAGGGATTTTAGAAGATGGTATCAAAAAAGGTACTGTAAGAGTGATTTTGGTAGTTGTGGTGATTTAGGAATTATGCAAGAAGCAAGGATTTCTTATGGTGATATCTTTTTATTGGACTAACTATGTAGTTGGGATAAAGTTAGACAAGCTTTCAAATGCAAGATTTTGAGACCGGAGGAAGAATGTTTTGCATTTGAAAGATGAAGTTAGACAAACTTAACTATACAGTTGGTCCAATGAAAGATACCATCCTTTCTGTCAATTTTTGCATTCGCACCTGTGCTTGCTTGCTTGCTTGTTCTCTCTCTCTCTCACTCACTCAGCTGTATAAGGATTTCTGCAGAGGCTGAGCCCAGGCTCATGTGGGAAGGGACTAACTTGCTTTCTCTAGGCTTCCCCCCCACCCCCAATTTGCTGAGCAGTTGGGTTTTTTGGTTTGTCTTTTCAGATGACCTCATCCCCCCTTCAGAACTGCTTGAGATGATAGTCTCCTGGATCTTTGAGGACCCCCGCTTGATACTCATCACCTTCTTAAACACTCCTATTGCAACCAACTTACCAATAGGATTTTTAGAGCTTACCCCACTCACTGGACTGATCCGCTGGTGTGTGAAGGCCCCCTTAGCTTACAAGAGGAAAAAGAAGGCTTCTGTCTCAAATGGTCACCTCGCCAGTAAAGCTGCCAAGGAGTCAGCCACAGGAGATGATAGAGACTGTCACCAGCTGTATTCCAAACTGCATCTTAGTGTCTTACAAGTTCTCATGATGCTTCAGGTGCACTTAACAGAGAAAAATCTTTATGGCCGTCTGGGGCTAGTGCCCTTTGACCATGTGGTTCCACTTGTGGAGGAAATAAACAGACTGTCTGATGAACTCAATCCACTTAATGCCTCCAAAGAGATTGAACTGGCTCTAGACAGGTTGGCTCAGGCTTTGCAGGTGGCCATGGCATCAGGGGCTTTGCTGTGCACTAGAGGTAGGTTGCTGTCAATTTCCCTTTTTCTTTTTTATAGTGCAGTTTCTAGACTTTGGTGTTGTAGATTGCCCAATCCATTCCCTAAAACATGCTGTGTTTCCTTCCTCTAATCTGGAGTAGATGCAGAGTGTTTTGTATTTTGAGAATAGTTTTGCTCAAGATTAGTCTTGCATGCTGGGACCTGTGGTATTCATCAACTGCAGCTTCAGATTAAAGATGAGTTGCTGCAGTCTCCTCTTACATGAATTTAGTTGCTCTGTCCCATATATGTAGGTTTGAGCTGATGGTACCTGTTTATGAAGAGTCAAAGATGGCTGGGATGTGATACTAACCTCAGCCCTCCCTGCTGTATCATTGACTCCAGAAAGGTAGCTCTACTAGTTGCTAGGCTTTGGAGGTCTCTTTGACCATTATTTAATGACCCTAGGCTTTAGCTGAATTACCAGAGGGTTCCAGGCAAGCAGAGTTCTGTTTCATGTGGTGAGAATCCTGGGTCAGCGTTTTCTTCCCATGCATCTGCATTTCTGCACTGTCCATTTAACTTAAACCTAAGGCAGGTTAAAGAACTGTCAGCCGCGCAAGAATGATGTGTAAAGTGGTATGATGAAATGTTCCTAATAAGCTTTCATTTACATCTTTTGATTTAGTATTTTATGACAGACCTTCCTAGAAAGGAGATGGTAGGGTTATAGTGTTGTAGCTGTGATACTCCAGAAAGTATACGAGAGGTAAGGATATTTTGTGATGTCATTTCCTTTACCAGTTGTGTAGTTTGAAAAGCTGTTGGACAAGCTTTGGGGCATCAGACGCCCTTCAGGTGACATGAATGTCCAGCAGCTATCCTAACTATACATTTGATCCATTAAAAGATGTCACAAAAGATCCTTGCCTCTGGAAGGGAGAATTGGCCGGGGGGGGGCACAAATAATAATTTATTTCAAATCTGTTCTGTTTATCTTCTCTTCTGTTTCAGACGATTTGAGAACTGTGTGCTCCAGGCTACCACACAACAAGTAAGGCCCTTTTCCTAAAGCTCTGTTTAGTCTAATGTACATTTTAAAGCATTTCTAGGTGTGTGTCAAGATATACATCAAGACATTTGTCATGAAAAGTTTACAGTATGCATGTGCTTGACTAAAGTATGTCTTCCAGAAAACAAGTTATTCAGCTCACTAACTGAGTAGCATAGTAAAAAGTAAAGGCACATTCTCTAAAGGAGTTCAAATTAGATGATCCTAAGGCTTCTTTTGACCTTAGACTCAGAAAATACCCACTTTTATGCAGGCTGATCAGCACAGGCAGACCCTTACCCCTCCTCTCCTTCCTTTTCTTCCCGCCCCACAGCACATTCCTGCTCCCTCAAAAATCTGCATCATCTTGGTGCAGAAAAATCCTGAGGCTGAAACCCATAACTCTCACTTTCTAGGCTCCGAGATATAAAATAATAACCTGTATAAATACAGAAAAAAATCCCTACACATGCATCCCACAACATTTGTTAATCTAAATTGCTGGAGCTTATGTACAAGTGATAAATGGTAATAAATAAATATTGTTTCTGTGCATGTTTTACCTGACTGTATGCCTTCAAATATATAACCTAGTCTTAGACTAGCATACATATGTTTGTACAAATATACAACCTGACATGCTTACCCACCTCCCATCTGTTGTCTATTAGTCTCAACCTCTTGTGAAAAACCAGTATAATGAATCAGGAGCTAGATGCATAAATACTTGTAGACAAGTTTTCCAAGTGTCACTTCTAATTAGAACTAGGATGTTCTCTGATAATTGAGAGGGGAAAAGCCCTTTTTTAATATAGGGATTTGGAAGCCAGCGAGAAGTCCTGTAGAGCTTCACAGAGCACCTGTGCTTTGAAGAGATGGTAACTGGCACTCTTTCCTTCTTGATGATCTAGCTATTGAACAACATTCTGAAAGTACTTAACTATTAGTTATTGTGAACAGGGCTTCTCTGAAAAATAGCACTGTCTTTGTCTTTGGAGCCGAGTAATCTGCCTGAAGCTCTAATAGCATAGGTGCTGCCCACTCGCCTTTAAACGTTGCTGTGTGTCAACGAAGCTTTGCAATGGCTCTCCTTGTCATGTATGGGATCACTTGACAGACTGTTTCTGTTTTGACTAATTCAAGGTTGAAGTAATAGCTGCATCTCTCTGAATCTTCTTTTTGCAGTCTGCTCCAGCTGGTAATCTCGGGTCCAGTACAACAGCCAACTCATGGGGCTCTGCCACCAGGATTCTATCCTCACATCCACACTCCTCCATTGGGCTATCCTGCTCATGCAGCACACCCTGCATTGCCTACTCACCCAGCGCTTCCCGCCCATCCTGTACAGACGTTCATACCTGGAATGACATTTCCATACCGGCCCATCCGCTAAAGAATCTCACTTAAACTATAACATGGACCCATTTTTCCATGACTGGGGAAGCCTTACAGAGGAAGCCAAATGTTTTAGGAACTATATTTTTCTTCTTTTTAATTTAGTGCAGTTTGATATCTAGATGTTTTTCTACAGGAATAAAAGCAAGGCAGAGTGGTAGGCAGCACTTACCTTAAACAGGCAGTTTCTTTATTAACCCATGTTAGTTGGATGAAAGAAAAAAAAAACGAGTCCCCTAGAATATATGGGATTTTTAAATGGTGATTTAGCTTCCTTTTTAATGAACAATACCACTGTATTGCTTAGTCTGGTACTTGAGTAGCACACATGTCTGACTGGTGAGACCAGCACCTCTTGCTTCTTTTTGAGAGGGCCAAAAAGAAAATCATCCATATGCTATTTATCTTTGTAAATGTTTGTATCTATACCTACAGAGGGTATATCCACTGTATATTTTTGAAATTACAGCTGTCTGCTTCAGAAGCACAAGATAGAAAAAAAAATTGTGCTTCCTGTCACCGGGAAACATTAAAGAGAAAATTGTAAAATGAACCTTTGCTTCCCACTTTCTCTTAAATGTTTAGAAAATCCAGCTCATTAGGATTCATTATAAGAAAGGGAATGTATGCCCTTTGCCACAGAATTTAATTAATGCTGAGTGGCAAATGCTCACTGTGTATAGTAGATCTGCTAAAGCTAAACCATTTGCAGCTGCTCAAGTGGTTCTCGTAAACAGCATTGTCTGATTGCTGCAATAGTATACAAAATATATCCCATTAAGAGTTGTGGTGCCTTCTAGCAAAATTAAATGAGTGCAGTTCTCTTAATTCTCTTTGGCTTTAAGAAGGGAGCTCTCTTTGTAGTAAGTTTCAGATGCTATGCTACTGATCAGAGAAAAGCATGATATGCATAACTATCTACTGGTAGTTGTGCAGACTTACTTGAAACACAGGATGAACATGAGGGCTGGGGTTTGGCACTCAAAATACACTCAAATTCAAGATAAAGCTTGATGTTTATCTATCTTTTCCTAGTAAGAAAAGAAGCTTCATCTGTGGAAGCTCCAAGTAGGTTAAAAGATCCTGTTTGTGTAATTATTTTAGCCCTGAAACTAAAACATTACTATGCACAATGGAGCATGAATATTGATGTTCATTACAGCTTATTTTAAGAGGTTACATAAAAGTAAAAATGGAGGTAGAGAGAGCTCTCTGTGCTTGGGGATGTTATGTTTTTGTGATTTGATCTTTTTTTTTCAGTTCCCTGCATCCTGTTTCTCAAACTTGTGCTGAAAGATAGGTTCTTATTTATTTTTTAATTAAACCTTGGATTTCTTTTGAAGTTTGCTCCCTCTTTTTTATAAGTTTTCCCTGTTAGTATGTAATTTATTTGAGAAGCTCAGTTTTAGCATTCAAAGAAACTTAAAATGCCTTGAAGTTCTCTGCTGTTGGGGCTTTGAAGCAGTATAGTTTAATTTCAAATTTAACTGGTTTCATTTATAAATATTTCCCATACAGAACAAACAGAAAAAAAACCTATACCCTCTGTTCTTGGTCAGTGCTTGAGAGGTGGTTCTAGGTGGGTACCAAGATGATGCCAGTCTCTAAATGTCACAATATTGTCAACTGCTGCTTGAAGGAGTTAAAAAGCAAACAAAACCCTTTGTTTCCTATATTTAGGAATTACTTGCTGCATTTTTCATAATGCTAATGTTGATTAAATGTGAAGTATTTTCATAGTGATCATCAAATGTGAAATATCTATTGATCTCCTTTCAAAACCATGAAGTACCTGATGAAATATTGGTTTTATGGAGGAGACATTTTTATCCAAGGCTCGGTCCTTAGATCAGTGCTGATATCTTCATCAGTGACTTGGACAAGGGCATGGAGAGCAAGCACACTGTCCAAATTCACGGATGACACTAAATTATGGGACAAAGTAAACACACTGGAGGGCAGGGAACGGATTCAGGTGGATTTGGACAGGCTGGAGAATTGGACAATAAAATTACAAAGATAAGTACAAAGTATAACACCTAGGGAGAAAGGATCGCCAACACACTTACAGATTGGGAGATGACCTTCTAAGCAGCACAGCAGAGGAAAGGGATCTCAAAAGTCATAGTTGACTCAAAAATGAATGAGTTAACAATGTGACAAAGTGATCAATAGAGCTAACCACACTCTATCATGCATTAACAGGTGCATCACAAACAGATCTAAGGAGGCAATACTTCCCCTCTATGCGGCATTGGTATGGCTGCAGGTGGAATACTGCATCCAGTTTTGAGTGTCGCACTTCAAGAGCAATGTGGATAACCTTGAGAGGGTCCAGAGGAGAGGCATTCATATGGTTAAGGGCTTGCAGGTAAGGTCCTACGAGGAAAGATTGAGGGCCCTGGACCTGACATAGCAGGACTGGGAGGGGAAGCTTGGTGTTGCTTCCACAAGCCAAGCACTGCCATAGCAAATGAGGTGCCCTCTGCCCACCTGGCAGCAGTGGAAGGCACATGTCAATGCTAGTTCTGCTGCTGCCAGGCAGACAGGAGGTGCCTCACCATGGCGGCATTTGGGTTGCAGTGGTGACACCAAACATCTCTGCCCTGTTCTGCCCTGCTGCACTGGGTCTCATCTGCTGGGCCCTGGGAGCAGGGCAGGGAGCCCAAGTCCATGAGGGGCAGCCCTGAGCAGAGCCCATGGGGTGAGGGGGAAGGGGAAGTGCACTTCCCCCTCTTTCCCCCCCACTGCCCCATGGGCTCTGTTCATGCCACCCGTGGGGGAGGGGAAACAAAGCTCTCCCCTGCTCCGCTACAGCCACCTGCTGCAGGGTGTGGCTTGGGCACTGCTGCAGGGGGCTGTGGACCTGACCCTGTAGCCCTGGCAGCTGGGGGCCAGCAAGGTTGGAGGAGGGTGGGAGAGGGGAGTGATAGGGAAGGGGAGTAATGGGTCATGGGGCTTTTAATCCGAGAAACCCAGGATCCCTAGTTATCATTTTGTTACTAACGGTTGTTTGCAGTCCTCTGTCTGACCACACTTACGATCCTGTCAGTTCTCCTAGTGGCATGTTGCACTGCTTGCTGTTGAGCCACCTTTGGAGAATTACAGGAAATGGAAGGTTGAGAACCACTGCTTAAAATCCACTGGCAAAACTGTAAAATTTTACATATGATATCACCTAATGAAATCTTCCAGGATGGCATGTACAAAATTGCTCATATGTTGCCCTGGAATATTATTTTAGAGGAATTCTGACAGAATTCATTTTCCTTTCCACGTGCAGAGATTGTAGTTCTAAAACTCTAAATAAAATGCATGAATTGGCTTGCTGGATCTGGAGAGAGGCTTATGTTATGCATAGGGCACATTGGCATTGCAGTATGTTTGGAAGTGTACTGTTCGTGCTGTCTAGTGTAGGCATTAGTACCTGATTTGCATTTTCTCCCTAAAATGAGAAACTGTATATATTCCCTGTAAGGAGCAATAGCATTTCTAATGACTCAAGTCACTGAGAGTCGTACTGAAATTCCATTGGTATTTTCTCCTGAAAACTAATTTAGATTTGTTGGAGATGTGCTGTGTAAAGATGATTTAAACATGCATTTTCCTGTGATCAGCCCTTATTGAAATGATCAAGCTTCACTAAATCCAGATCATTTTTTTCCCCAGAAGGGGCTTTTATCTGCCTCATTTACTACCTCAGCTTTTGCCTCGCGTGTACCCTATGTTAATTTGCGTCTCTTTCATTGCTGCCTTTCCTAAATCCCTGCTTCTGTGGCAGTTCCCTACTTCAGGACTTGCTCGTGTCACACTCGTGTCAGCTGCTCCGACCGTGCTGCCATCTGTGCCTCTGGCAAACTATCCTGTCCGGCCTCCGCCTTCCTCACCGGGGAGAGGATGAAGCAGTGGCTGCCGGCCGGGGCGGGGGAGGGGAGGGGAGGGGAGGGGAGCTCGCGTTTCGAGGACCCGGCTACCGTGGGGCGGGAGCTCTGGAAACCCGAACCCCGCCCCCGCGCGCACGTCAAGACAGCGGCACTGCTCGTCACGTGGAACTGGGCAGCCAATGAGGCGGAGGCGCCGCGGGGGTCGCCGGGAGGAAGTGGCGCTGCTGGCGTCGCCGCGGCCCCGACTCGTTGTTCGGAGGCGGCGCAACCTGCCCCGCCCCGCCCCGCCCCAGGCGTCCGCCGCCCGCCCGCGGTGAGTGGGGGCGGGCTCGGGGGGCTCGTGGCGCGGCGGGGCCTGGTGCCGGGCGAGGCAGCTCCCCGAGTGCGGGCGGCCCGGCCTGGCCCGGCTGTGCCCCGCTGCTGGGCGCGGGGTCGCTGACGGGGGGCGCGTTTCTGTGGCCCAGCTCGGAAGTGGCTGGACCGAGGGTTTGCAGTAGAGGCCACTTTTTACCCTAGTTCGGTCGCCGAGGCGCCAGCAGCGGTGCCCCGCGATCGCCTGTGGCCTGTCGTCACCGGCACCCGGCAGTAGGAACGAGCAGGAGACGTGCCAAGGATAACTTGGTACTTGTGGTGGTGGCATCTGGCTCAGTGGTTCTCACATCCTGGAGTCCCAATGAGCCCTGGCAAATGCCAGGTCTTGGCTTCCACTTGCTCTTTGACTATGGAAGAACACCACGTTCTTGTGCACAGCATACCTGGAATAGAGCATGCATCTGGCTTGTGGAAGGCAGGATGGGGGAGCCCAGTCTCTTCTTGTGATAAGTAACTGAGCAACAGCAGGTAGGGACGGTCCTGTGTATTCCCCATGACTGCTTGCAGACTTCTATTTTGCTTTAGCTCTGTAAGGCAGAAACTGCTCTTACTGTGTTTCGTGCATATAGTCACTGCAGTTTCCAGTTGCTTTTGTGGGGGTGGGAAGGGAATAAAAAGATGCCTGCTGTACACAAGGAAAATGCTGTAATAAAGTAGTTTCTCTATAGCAGAGAACTTGGAACACAACAGAACTTTTGACACTACAGATTCCTGTTTGAAATCTCTGGGTTTGTCTCGTCAGTTGTCAGGGTTTCATGGCACCCAGGTTGAGCATCACTGGTCCAGCTCACTCACTGAATTTACTTCTACTTTCCTTACTGTGCTTGAGTGTCTGTGAGCTACATTGGCTCTTTTGGTAATGGTTTGAACAGCAGCTGCATTTGTCTTTTAGGACTACAGATCCCTAATACAGAAAACTTATTTACTTAAACGCATGTGCAACCATAGTACTAAGACTATATGCATTTTCACAGGCATCTGTTTTTGGCTTGAACTACTCAGTCACTTACTGAGGTTTCAGGTTTTTTTCCCCCCTTATGAAGAGTTGGGTGACTTGTTTCATGAGACCAGATGGAACCACTATGGCTACTCCACCTTTCTGTATAACACAGGCTGTAGACCATTTCTTTGTCCAGACTAGTTGTGGTTGAACTACAAGATATGTCTTAAAAATTTAGTCTTGATGGTAGGTTCCAAGTGCTTGAGATTTTACCTCCATCCCCTGGTAACATTTTGAATGATTAATTACTTTTACTGTTAAAATGTGTTTCTTTTATTTAGTTTGAATTTTGCTGACTTGACTTCTGAGCACTGAATTTCATTCCTTGTCCTCCTGATAAATGTACCCTATAGTGTCAGACGGCCTCTCACTATGTGGGTGATTATAGATTTAATAGATTTTTGGGGGTTGGAAGAAACCTCAGTAGATCGAGTCTGACCCCCTGTCCTGGGCAAAACAGAGTGCTGGGGTCAGATGACTTACTATAGACATATCAAATCGCCTCTTAACCTTCTCTTTTCCATACAGCTCTAATCATTCCTTGTTTTGTTTTGTTTTTTGGGTTGTTTTTTTTTCTTACTGAATTCTCATCAAATTGTCACTTAACCTTTTTTTTCACTCGTTAGGAGTCCTTAATGTTCAGCTCTGCAGGACTGCATGTTTATCCTTCCTAAATCAATTTAAGGAGAGTTTGTCCTTCATTCCCCAAGAACAGTGGCATAAGGCTCAAACTCATGCAGGGCATTACCACTAAGCAATAAGACCGGGTTCCAAGATTATTTTAAATAGACTGTTAGGTTATCTGGATTACAGTAACTAGTTCTGCGTTGCCTAATGAGCCTGTGCTTTAACTCCGTCTTCATAGGAGTAAAGAAATCTGAATGAGTATATTAGTCATTCTATAATACATAGTTTCTCAACCTGTGGTTTGCATACCCCTGGGGTATGTGGGTACCCCAACACACTCTCTCTCTCTCGCCCTCTTTTCCTCTCAAAACTATGGCAAAAAATTTGGTGTGCTTGCACATTGCACTGCGCTTTAAATTTCCCAATAATTATTTGGTTCAGCCAATAAATCAATTCCCCCGTAATAATGTGGTTCAGCCTTCCTAGGTTTGGGCAACATCACCTCTAGCCTAAGTACATATTTGAGTTGTGCATCCCTGGTGTAAAAGGTGGCAACCCTATCCACACCAGATCAGACATCTGTCATATCAACATATAGCACACATGAGTTTGTAAATATAAGATCCCCTGGAAAATTGAGTGAAAAAAAAAGTGGATTATCACTTTGTGAGATATTACTTTGTATTATGTTTAATATTAACATGAATTCAGTTACTACAAAGAAACAGAAGAAGCGCCTGACTTGCAAGCTCTCTGCCTAGACTGCGTCTTTAAATGTTGGTGCTCTTGTCTTTCATCTCTTCACCCACACTAAAGAGCATCATCACGACCTTATAGAGGTTAAAGACTTTAAATATCACAGAAGCTGAGGCTCTGTACTAGTTGTATTCAGAGAAACTGTCTCTAGGTCTGTGAAAGAACGAGGAACTTCTGATTTCACATTGTGCATATGTGTAAGAGGTAATTGGCTGCATGCAAGTTTGTCAGAGAGAAGACCAACAGTTCTTAAGGCTTGTGGTGTGTTGTTTGAGACAGGGATTTCCTTTACTTGGAGGTTTCTTTAGCACTAATACGACCAGGGCTGCACAAACATTCCCTGACTCGATAGTGGCCTGTGCTTCCTTTTTTAATCAAGATGCACAAAACTGTTTCAATGGTGGGCAGATCTTACTGGCTTTGGGTCACCCAGGACCTCTAGGGTTACTATTAGTACTTCATTCTTCTGATGTTTGGGAACAGAGTAGGTTTCAACCCTCCACCCCCCAAGTCCTTGTGTCTCATTCCAGACAGTTGTTCTACATACTTCAACATTTAGCCAAATCTAAAGTCTGTATGAAAATTACATCACTCCTGGGGGGAAAAAAGAGCCATGTTGGCTTGCGATGTATTTGAAATGAAAGGTCTGGAATGTGATGGCCAGTGGGGGAAAGAAATGTTCTCTGAGTTTCTTGGGGAGCCCACGCAAACAAGGTGTTAAAAACCTAAAAGTAGCTTGGCAGTCCCTTTAAGTTCACCTGTATGCTACGGGAGTGAATGTTATTAACTGATAGTGCTTAAGAATGACAGCTAAGACTTATTGCTCAAGAGCCTTAGTCTTGGCTTTCTAGATGCCACCCGTGTTAGACAGACAGGAGGTTTCCCTCAGTTTATGCTTTGCAGACAGGTTTGAGATTCTAGCTGGGATTTTGTTTGGTTGTTTTTTTTGTTCCTGCATACATTGTAAATGTAGTTGCCTGTTCTAATTACAAAATGGCAATGTGCCCAGTATGTACAACGAGTCTTTTGGTTTTGGAGGAGCAGCTGCTATCAGAATGTTGCTGTATTCAGTATTTGCATGGCACTAAGTCTTTCCTCTTGTTGGCAGGTTTCCTATTGCAAAGCTGGCTTCAATGTAGCCTCTGCTTTCATCCCCCATTACAACTAGTGTCACAAAACAGTTTTCTTTTCTACAGCTGACCAGAAAAGGTTTAAGTCCAAAACCCTCTTAATGATTCTTGTTCCTCATTCCCTGGGGCAGCTGCTGTATCTAGGACATCAGCAAGCTGTGCCACTTGCAGACTGTCTTAAATATAGAATGTCACCTAGATACAGGCTGTAGTATAGCTGGCCATTTCAGTAATTACATTTTAAAATTGAAGTTGAAGAGACGAAGAGCTAACAACAATGTAGTTTAGTGATGTAGCAAAATAATTTATGGTGTGAGGTTTAATCTTCTTATATTTTATTCCATTGAAAGACTTTGAACATGCATTTCTTAGTCTCTTTTTGGTGTCCGTTTCAAAATCTGAACTGTGATAGGAAGCCAACTAACTGAAAAATGGAATGTACAAAATGAGTTTGTTTCACTGAAGTTTTTGGTCAAAGTTTTTCTGAGCACATCTAGATTTGGGCTGGGGAAATGAAGCTTGAAGTTGCGAGGGAAATGTGTGCATCTTTTTTTTAGGGTTTTTTTTTTTCTTATAATGCAAACAAAGAGTGCAGTCTAAGCAGCACTGAAGACTTCTGTTCACAGAAGAGATATAACACATTGGCTGTCTGGGAATGCCTGCTACATGGTATGTCTAATGTGATACATTCCTTGTCCCACATACCCACCCTTGTATCTGCCAAAATTGATTTAGAGGCGCCTGAGGATACACCCTGACTCGTTTTTTATAGCTGTTAATGGATCTATCATCCACAAATATTAGGGCTGTGCGAAATGACAGCGTTCTGTTTCAGCGTTTCAATGGAACAGTGTTTCATTTCGAGTTTTGTTTCAATTCAAAACCGCTGTTCTGTTTTCTTCTGTCGAAACTGTTTCAATATTTTGCCTATAGCGTTATAATGGGGAAGGACAAAACAGCCTATAACTGTCATTTGGATTTGGATGAAACTTGCAGGAATGGTAGCCCCTTCCGAGGGCATGAATCATGCCAAGTTTCAAAGAGAGAGGTGCAGGGGGTTTGAGCACATTGCACCCCAAAGTTTTGAAAGCAAAACTCATGTCGTGTGTTAAGCCACAGCAGGGTCAAAACTGCAGGCATGCTAGCCCCTTCTGAGGCCATGAAGCCTGCCAGCTGTCAAGGAGATAGGTGCAGGGGCTTTTGGGACCCTGCACCACTACCTGCTGACAGACAAACCTCGTGACATGGGTGCTTGTGCTAGCTGCTGTGTTCTGCAGTCAGTCATGTTTCACTCAGGGATCAGCTCAATACACAGTAGCTAGCCAGGATAACTAGTTAATGAGCAAAGATTAACACCTACAAAGGATGTAGAGGAAAGAATCTATACAGAGCGAGGAACTGCTTCTGCCCCAAGATAGAGAGACAGTCAGTTGCACAAGCACCCGTGACATGAGTTTTGCCTGTCAGCAGCTAGGGGCACAGGGCCCCAGAACCCCCCTGCACCAGTCTTCTTGAAAGCTGGCAGGCTTCATAGTCTCAGCAGGGGCTAGCAGCCCTGCAGCTTTCATCCTGCTGCACCTTGATGCACACAGTGTCACCCATGTCACGAGTTTTGCTTGTCTGCAGCTTCAGGTATAGTTTCCCCCAACCCCCTGCACTTATCTCCTTGAAACTTGGCAGGCTTTGTGGCCTCTGCAGGGGGAAATGGGTCAAAACAGCATTGAAACAAAACGGGGGGTGAAATTTCACACAGCCCTAAAGAATATGTCTCCTTCCTTTTGGAACCTGACTGTATTCTCTGCCTCTCTAACATCCTGTGGTAACGAGTTCTACAAGTTAACTGTGCACTGTATAAAACAGTATTTTGACATTTGTGAGGATGAAACATGGCAGACCTAAAAGAGACCCTTCCACAGGAAGCTGAATCAAATTTGTTCACTTGTCTCTCTTAAGTGAAACAGGACCTGGTTTATAGGTACATAATTCCTGTTTTATTTTAATGCGAGTGAAATGTCTAATAACCCTTAATTTATCTGAATTAAAGGTGACTTCAAATTTAAGATCCCTCTTTAATAATTAGATTCTGTACATAGGACACTATACATTTGTTACAATTTTCTAGCTTACAATCTAATTATTGAAGGATAATCTTAAATCCATCCCTTCCACTGTTGTGACAGGGAAAGCAGCAGTGTGGGGTGAGGGGCCAGACCTCTATCCTTTGGCCTCCCTGCCAGTCCCCCCATTCTCTGTCCTTTCAATGCCTCTGCCTAAACCTGGCCACCTGCCCTTCCTCTACCTCCCTTGATGGCTGCCCTCCCTGCTCTTTGCCCCTTTTGTGCCTGTGTGAGGGCCACCTGCTCCCCTTTCCTGCCGCTGCCTGCTGTCTCATATGCCCCACCCCACTGCCATTTACTTTCTGTGGGAGCTTCAGCACCACAGCAGTAGTAGCTCCAGACCCAGCCAGAGGGCGGTGGGAGCTGGAGCAGAAGGTAAGTAGCTGCGGGGAAGGGAGGGCGGCAGGCTGTGTAGTCTCTCTCAGCTTCTTCTGCCACGAGCCCTCTTCCCCTGTTTCATGAGCCACCCGGCAAAGGACAGACAGCAGCTTAGCTCCAGCTTCAGCCTGGAGCCTGAGGCCAAAGCCGGAGTTGAACTATCATCTGCCTCCAGCACATACTTGAATTTAAGATGACCTTCCCCCCACCTCGATTAAAAGCCTTACGTTAGATTCAAGTAAATGTAGTAGAAACCTGGCTCTTCTCTTTTACTTTGAACCACTGACCACATGAACTGTCCCTAAACTTGTGAGCATTTAAATGAAGTGTAATGCTTTTGTATCCAGTTGAAACCTTTTTGGCATCTAATAAAAGGAAAGGGGTGGATTAGCTTGGTGACTGAACATTCCTCTTGAAGTCAGCAGCAATATTAACTGCAGTAACCATGAAATGAAATTCAGGAGGGAAAGCTATGCTGGTCTATCAGAATTAGTCAGACCTTTGTCCAGTGCAGATTGAAAGGGAATTTTAGATTAATATCAGAACAGTGCCAACCCTTCAGCAGCAGATAGTCCAACACTGAGACATTAGCAGCTGAGACCCTACTGAGCAAACTTGCCATGTAGAGAAGATCCACAGCAGTCCTCAGATCCAGCTAACACATGGCATGTTCCTGGAGCCTTTTAACCAGAGCCTAAAAACCTCACTGTGAGAGAACTTTTCTTTCTAGCAGGTAATGCAACAGAATATTTATTTTTGGTAACCTAACATGTTTTCTCAGAACAAGCCATTGCTAAGTAACAGCAGGTGTGAGAATCCCTACCCTCACTAAAGAATTACTTGTAGCACTGGCTGGTTCAGCTGCCTGCATGACAGTGGAATGGCTGGATCATGTTTATAGTGTTTCCCAAATTTACAGGACCCATTTATGTACAAAACCTATTACAGTGAAGAAACCTAGTTCTTTAACATTTCAACGACCCTAGTTTCCTGTCATTCTGGTTGAATAGATCTAAATGGCTGATTTTGATTGTAGGTTGAATCAGTAAACAAGAAATCATGTTGTGAATCACTAGTCTTGTTTTGCTGTGCATTTATTTTCCAGAAAAGATTCATTCTCAGCTGATAACAATTAAAGCATGTTGATTTGCAAGCAAGTATATTTTTACACTAAAGTTGGTAGTTCCTACTAAACAGGAAGAGACACTATATCAATGCACCCTGAAAAAATATCTTAACATGCATTGATTTGAATTCTTAATTTTTAATTCTTTATTCCAGTGAATGACAGGTTGATTCTGAAAAATAAAATATTGTCTGGATTCTGTTCATAATTAAGGGTGCACATTTTTATTAATTATGAGTTAAATTGTGCTACTTTTAAAAACAATTTTATGATGTAGCAAATTTAAGCTTCAGATTTTAATTTTAAATAGGTTATTTTTGAGAAATATATTTAATTCGGAATATTTAAAACATCTTATTGTTTTCCACTTTGCTTCCACTGTACCTTCTGTTCAGTCTTTCAGATATTATTTATATACTATATTGATATAGATAGCTGTATTGGAATTATTACCTACTTCTCTCAGCAGCTCCACACCTCTCCTGTACAAAACTAGTGAAACTTTCCTAATCCCACTTAATGTTTGTAAATGGAAGGTTATATTAGCTACTGCGTGTTTTATGTAGAATGTTCATCTGACTTGAGGTAAGAAAGGATAATGTAACATGAATAAAACCTTAGGGTTTGCTGGAAAAATTAACTTGGATCAAGTGATTGTCCATACTGGATAGTTGTGGTTCTGCTTTTTTGCTACTTTGTTTGATTCTCCAACACCAAATGCTTAGGCTCTTCTCCCTTCCAGTCTGCAACAGATAATGTAAACTGCTGCCCTTTTGTCTGAGATACAACAGTGACCATGCTTATAGTGTTAACACACATTCCTTTCTGGCTCAGGAGTCACCTAAGTAGCCAGTGGTAAATGTAAAGTTAGAGAGCACCTATACACGTGATGGACCTCTGCTCCAACATGTGCTAATTCGCACACATCAGAGCAGACTTGATTAATAGTCTGCTGCATGTGTTGGAGCCTGCTAATTAGCATGCTCCAGCAGCTTCTTTGTCATTTGTATTCAGCGTCCCTCATTTCAAAATGGTGGCGGGGACACTACCTAAAGCCTCCGCCACCCGGATGCAGAATACATGTGATACTGCAGGCACTTTAACTAGAGTGTCTCTCAGAGCTGCTCTAATTAAAGCATCCCCTCCACCCCACTCCACATGGGTAGATGCCCATAATGCTCACCTCTAAGTGATTTGTAGCAAAACCATTCCAGTTCAAAAGAGAAAGCTGCTAGGTTAGTTAAATTTGCATTGCATTATTCATGATGACAGGAAAAAGCTACTGAGTACAGAGTAAAAACAAAAACCTTTCCATCTATACCTCCAGGTTCTCCCCTGCCCACCACCTGCAAGGCTCAGGCTCTGGGACCTGGCTCAGGAGCTAGAATCTTTTCCACATGTACAGTTGTCTGTTACCCATGTACATTGCTAAGTTAGAGAGCAGCAGCCACCTTGTTAATTACACTAATTCCCCAGAATGTCACCTTGCTAGAGAACTGTCTGGACATAAATGAGAACAATATTTTTCCTGTGCCCTCTTGTAATAAAAGGAAATAGAATAAAATAACTCTACATTGCGCTTTCCAGTGTTGGAAAGTTAATCTTGTTGTTTAATTTTGCTTGAGTAGATGCATTTCGCAGCACTGAACTTTTTGTTTCTAGGATCAGGGAATTTCTGTTTACCCATGTATTAAGAGTGAAAAAAATTAGAATTATACTACCTCAATACAGAGGTCCTTTCAGCTAGAGCAGTGTTTCTCAGCCCGTGGGTCATGACCCAGAAGTGGGTCTGAAGGATATATGAAAGGGTCATGAACAAACTTTTTAAAAATGGATTCTCCATTTTTAGCTCAGGGCTTATTTGCCTTTTTAAAAGATGCTCCACAAACAGTGCTGGTATCAGACCCGTATAGCCCTCTTATGGCCACAGTTACACCACTACTAGGTTGCTGTATGCAAGTTCTCCATTTCTTTAAGACATGAAGTAAGTACCACTACACTGATATCACTGTATACACACCAGGAATAAATAGTAAAAATCACACCCCACCTGACATAATTATATGTTTGAACTTTTATCTGTAGATTTGACCTCGAATATCCCAGTGGCTGTGTGGATTCTAGCAGGATTTCCCTGGTCTGTGAGAGCAAGAGGAGTTCTAGCTGTGCCCGAGCCCTGAAAAATGCTGAGCAAGTTCAAACCTACCTATGCACGTGATTTGATTTGTTTTGAGGCTGGGTTTTGATACCGTAGGAAGCACTTGTACTGGTAGTGCTTGAAATCTGAGTTTAGGATCGCAAGAACACCTTTTGTGTTTGTTGTTTTATTAACTCCTGGCGACCTTGCTGTCCAGCTGGCCTGCTTTTCTTTATTTGCCTCAACTGGTAACTTGACTGACTTGTTTTTAAACCTTTGTCAATATTTTTTCCTGAATTTCCTGTAGTCTTATTTCCAGACCCATCACCAGTTTTTCCCTTTGATTACGTACACTCAGGAGAAACCCCTTCCAGTTGCTTAGAAAGCCTAAGGGCTACATATAAAACCACACCTTTCTTCAGGAGTTCCCAAGAGATAGGAGATGATGGAATCAATCAGATGAGCAAAACACAAAGCAGAAGCTGTAGTAATGAGATCTAATTAATATGTTACAACTGCAGGTGGATGTTGTAAAGTGCTGTAGATGGATGTGTGTACAGGCAGTCCTCGGATTTGCAACATGATTTCTTAAAACCACATCTTCAGTTGAAACATAACTCAGAACTGATTTTTCTCATAGGAAACAATATTATAAGTGGAAGATTGGTTCCTGATCCAAGGCCTGATACCTATTTTCACCAAAAATAACCCAGAATTTTGTACTCAGTCAATTATAGATGAGTACTATAGCTACATTAATGTATTTATTTTGTGAATAGCAATCATATTGATTTGGAAAGACTTATTTGAGGTGACTTTGGACTTTTTTGAGGGGTCTTGGTGTTAGACTTTTTAAAGGGTTCTTGGCTGGAGTCTTCTCAGGAGTCTTGGCTGCAGGTTTTTCTGGAGTCTTGTCTACTTTCTTAAAGAATGTGTCCAAGGAAATTTGGACAGATGTTCGCCAGGGAGGTGGGCAACACAGCGAACTTGTTTGCTCTCGTGGTGTTGCGTTAGATCAAGCATTGTAAAGTCAGAACTAAAAGTTGAAACAGGTTGTCAATTTAGAAATGTAATGCAAAGTTGTAAGTTGAGGACTGCCTATATACCTGTGTGTGCTTTTGTTTAGTAACTGTTGATAACTTGGCTAAAGAGATCTTAGGTTGTCATGCTTCAGAACAAAAGGACCAGCTAAACTAGAAGGGGTTATTGAGTACTGAGCCAGGCCTTCCCTTGGAGGCAAGAGCCAATACAAGAAGCTTTCAGGGCAGGCATAAACCCCCTCCTTTCAGGTGTCTAACTGAAACACTGCTGTTACAGCTGTAATCGCATGGGGTGCACCAGTATATCAGTTGGCTATCAGATTAGCCCTGATGAATGAGAAATGATGTTATTGGCTATCAGCTTTTTTTTCTTTTGGTTGTTGTAGCCGATTAATTAAGTCTGTGTCCCTGGAGCACCCTGGTGAGCATAAACCAGTCCCCACGCCTTGCCGCTGGCCCAAACCCACAGTGGACTCCAGGTCCTGGTAAACAAGGGGAGAGGGTGCTGGTGAGTGGTCACAGGGTGCTGAACTCAGCAACAAAGGGACCGTTACTGGCTCTTGCTGCTATGGCAATGCTGCATGTGCACTGGGGGGCCTGGGCACCTGAGCTGCCATGGAGACGTTGGGCTGTGCGCGGGCAGGGGAAGGTGCTATGCAAGGGGACATTCTGCTCTGCTGGGCACCAGATGCCCTTGCAAAAGCAGCTTCACTCCAGCAGCTGTGGACACTGAGGCAGCATCATGCTCTGTAGCTCCAAACACACCTGGTGGTGTTCTCCTTGCAGGGCTTTGCCCTGCCTGCTCAGGAAAGCAGCACAGGCTGCACAGGAAAATGGGTAGGTGCTGCGGGCGAGGAGGCAATGTGCCTGGGAATAAAGTGGTCACTGTGTTTCTCAGGGAGGGCCAGAGCAGGCAGGAGGGCTGTGTGCATGTTAAATACAAAACAAACAAACAAAAAGGTTTATGTCAGTAGTTTAAAATGCCTTGCAGTATTACTAAATATTGGTTATTAGATTGGCATCCGCCAGTATGAGTGGTTAAACATCGGCTATCAGTATCCACCAAGAAAAATCTTTATTGGTGCAGCCCTAGCAATCAGCTTCAGTTTGAGGATTTGAAGTTTCTTATAGGCCAGGGGTGGGCAAAATGTGGCCCACAGGCCATTCTATCGAGCCCATGGGGCCCCTAGAAAATTTAGAAAATTAGCACCCATCTGTTCTTGGCTGCCAGTCATGTGGCCCTTGATGGCTTGCCAGAACTCAGTAAGCAACCCTCCACCTGAAATAAATGCCCGCCCTTGTTATAGGCTTTATTCTAGCTGATAATGCTGTTCTTGCTCATTTATGCTAACTTTTATTGTGAGACATTGTTTACTTAAATATCTTGAGGCATACTATTTATAAGTTGCATAAAAGTATCATTTAAAAGGGCCCACCAACAGCAGAAGCTGCACTTTGGGGTCCAGCTCTGGCATGAGATGCACGGATGGAAACCTGTCACGCCCCCACAAGCCTCAGGGACCCTCAGCAGATGCAGCGGATACTGACCTTGACCCCCAGCACAGCCAAAAAGTGGGTGGGTGTTACAGCTGTGGGAGGCAGCTGAGAGGAGCCAAGGAGGGTGTGTCATCGTCGAGTCCTCTGCCTGCTACTTGGCTCAGTCCACCAGCCATGCATCCCAGTGCCACCTGGCATGTGAAATAGAGGAAGGGGGAGGCACTTACATGCCGCCTTCTCCAGTGGGTCAGATTTCCCAGGCCCTAGAGCAGCACAGCACCAGAGGCAGGCCCACTGCACATGCGCAGGATTTAAAAGGGCCTGCCAACAACAGAATCCACACTTTGGTGTCTGCTCATTGTAACCCTCTGAGCCTGGACCTGCAGCAGACACAGCAGACCCCAACCTTGAACCCCCCCCCCCCCACCCCCAGCACAGCCAGGAGGTAGGTAGAGCTCGCGGTGCGTGAGTGTTAGATAGATGCAGAAGGCAGCTGAAAGGAGCCGAAGAGGGTCATGCCCCCACCCCCTCCCCCCAACTCTTACTTGGCCTACCCCGCCCCCCAAGGGAGGTGCATGCCCTGCCCCCCTAGTACCACTGAGGCTTCTACCCAGATGGAGCCCATGACTCCAGGCTCCACCCAGACAAAGCCCCTGGCTCTTGGCTGTGGGGGCTGCCTGGTACAAATGCAGGCATGTGGGTTCAGGAGTAAGAACACCTCCCATTGTGGGGTGTGCCCTGTGGGGAAAGGAATTGGGGGTGGGGGGGTGATTAACCCCTTAATTCGAACAGGCCGGGGACGAAAGGATTCTGGAACGTTTTGCCCTGATTCTCTTTTCCCGTCCAAAAAATCCAAAGACAATGTAAGAAATAAATGCTTTACTTACAACTAGAGCACACTGTAGACTCACTGTAAAATCCACCGCGAAGCACTTAAATGCCTCGTATGCACATCTGCGCCAGCAGTTCCCTTTACAACAATCTCCACAACTGGAAAAAACCTCACACTGTAGGGAACTCGAGAGCTCTTTAACAACCTATCCGATGGGGGCATCTGGGAAGAAAGGGAGCTGTGGACGCAGGACCTTGGTGAGGGTGATCAGGCCTCTCCGTTGTCATGTAGGTCCTGCCTTCCCTTTTCCCGGGCTTTGTTTTTATACTGCCCCAACAACCAATTAGATTGGGTCTTTCATTAGCTCACTTTCTGAGCTGCACGAGCCGGGGATTTTGCTGCATGCATGCTTCGCATGGCTAATTGGGCTGCACCCGCTGTTTCCCCTTGCAGCAAGCACAGTTTGCTGGTGTTTGGTCACTCTTTATCACCACTTATTTATCACATGCTCCACAGTAGAGTCCCTGGCGTGCCAGATAGGGGAGCTCCAGGCTGTGGTTCAGAGGCTGCGTGCCATCTGGGATGGTGAAGAGGAGATCAATGCCTACCACGAGGTTCTTCATCTAAAGAATGAGGGGGGGAAGAGCAAGAAAGGCTAGCAGGGTGAGGGGTGTACAAGAGGAGCCCCTGTAAAGTCCAGCTGGGGGTTGCTTGGACAAAGGTAGTCTCTAGCCCCAAGGCATCCTGCACCAAGGTCACCACCCCCCTGAAGCTTCAAAACAGATACAAACCTCTCGCAACATCAGCAGAGTCACTAGCTCCAGCACTTGAGGAAAGAAGGTAACTAGCCACCACACCTAAGAAGAGGTGCAGAGTGGTCATTGTGGGAAATTTCTCTGGAGAGGGACAGAGGGTGAGATCTGCCACCCCAGCCCCTTAGCCCATGAGGTTTGCTGCCTCCCGGGGTCTGTATCCAGGATGTAGCTGAGAGGATCCCAAAACTTGCCCGCTCTCCAACCTCTATCCCACACTCCGCATCCATGCGGGCACAAATGACACGGCTTGGAGCAATCCCAGCCAGATCATAGGTGACTACAGGGCTCTGGGGGCAGGGCTTATACGTTTGGGGGCACAGGTAGTTTTCTCCTCAATGTTCCCTGTTACAGGCCACAGGCACAGGAGGATGAGATGTATTGAAGAGGTAAACAGAAAACTGGTGTTGGTGCCACCGTGAAGGCTTCAGCTTCTTTAATCGCAGTCTGCACCTCGGGGAATGAGGCAGTGGTCTGCTAGGAAGAGACAGCTTCTGCCTTACCCCAACAGGAAAGAAGTTATTTTTGACCAGATTAGCTGACCTGCTCAACAGAGCTAAGATCACTGGGTGATGGATGGACATCCATCAGAATAAGCCCAGGAAGAGTCAAACACATAATCAGTAGGTCAGGAAATACAATCAAACTTACTCCTATCCCAGCCCATGAGCAGGACCCTCCTAAGCATACAAAGAATCCTAGGGCTTCCAATGGCAGGCTCAGAGGCCTGTACACTAATGCTAGGAACTGGGGAACAAACAGGAGAAACTGGCCTGCCTGCTAAGCAATAAGAAATATCATCTCGTAGGGATAACAGAGCTGGTGGGACTCTACCTATGACTGGACCACAGGTATAGATGGCTATACCTTGTACAGGAGAGAGTGTGCTGGGAGGAAGGGTGGGAGTGTAGCTGTCTGTGTTAAGGAGCAGTACAGTTCCCTGCTAGCTGACACAGGCACCCAAGGAGGGTTACTTGAAGCCCTCTGGGTTAGAACACAGGGAGAACGTGGTGAAGGGGATATTACTGTAGGAGTCTATTACAGACCTCCTAACCAGGAGGAAGTGCTTGACCATGAATTCCCTAGGGAACTAACAGGCTGCAAGCTTACATGGTGCATGGTTGTCATGAGTGATTTCAGCCACCCTGACATCTCATGGGAGGAGCGTTCAGCCAAATCAGATCAGTCACATAGCTTTCTCACTTGTATTGACAAACTCTAGTCAACTCAAGATGTCCATGGGCTGACACAAGGTGAGGCACTGCTAGATCTGGTTCTGGCCAAAGCAGATGATCTAGTGAGCGACCTGAGGATTGAAGGGAAGCTCAGTGACAGTGATCACAAGTTGATCACCTTCCTTATCCATTGCAAAGCTGGCAAATCAGTCGGCAATGCAGAAATCCTCAACTTTAGGAAAGATGACTTTTACAAGTTCTGGGGTCAAGGTCCTGAAAGATCACAATCTGACAGCAAAAGGAGTCCAAGATGAGTTGTTGCTCCTTAAGGATGTGATCTTAAAAGCACAAGGGAAGTTCATTCTGGCCTGCAGGAAAGGTAGTAAAAGGGCTGGGAAACCCCCTTGGCTAAATAGGGGACTCACGGACCTCCTCAGTCTTAAAAGAGAAGCCTGTAAGGGTTGGAAGACAGGAAATACCTCTAAGGAGGATTATGCATCACTTGCCCAGACCAGTAGGGAATGAACCAGAAAAGCCAAGGCTGATACTAAGCTAAAGCTGACTATGGGAATCAAGGACAATAAAAAGTCCTTCTTTGGATACCTAGTAAGTTGAAAGGAAAACAAGGTCAACATTGGACCCCTGCTGAATCGAGTGGGGCAGCTGACAATCGACACCCAGGAAAAAGTTAATCTCCTCAATGATTATTTTGCATCAGTTTTCCACCAGCCCAAGGGGATCACCCTGCCTGACGGGACACAGGACTATGAGGTTACGGCTGACCATATGCCTACATTTGTTGAAGACCTTGAGAGGCTGGACATCCATAAATCACCAGGCCCTGATGGAATGGAAATGCAGGTTTTACAGAAGCCAAACAGTGGCTTTGCCCTACACTTAAAGGCTGTCTCCAGTTGAGTGTGGCTGTGTGATATGTTGTGCAGCAGATCCATCTGCAGCGCCATGTACCGCACATTCAGGTGTTTTCACGCTGCTGTCTTGCAGTGCAGGGTTTTTTTTGACTTCTGGATCTTTGCATAGAAAACACCTGGAGTGGTGCACACAGGGACAGCATGTACCCCTCAAAACTAGAGCCTGGCTGGCCGGAGCCACACTCCAGCTGCCAGCCAGACTCTAAGCTGCAGGAGCAAAGTGGCTGTAGCTTCTCAGCCCCCCGGACCCCAAGTAAGGCAGCTGGGGCCAACAACTGTGCTGGCCTCAGCATCCCTTACCACACCTAGGGTAACCTGCTGTGCATGGCATAGATGTTGTCTCCAGGGAACCAAACATCTGCACTTGTCTGGATACAGCCAAAGAGTCTCCCTGAGGCTGCTGCCTGTACTTCTAGTTCACAAACTACCAGCCTGTAGAGGAGTAGAGAGGAGAGGGAGGGAGGGGAGCAAAACCCATTGTGGGAGGTGTGCCTGCTGCTCCTGTTGCAGCTTCTTCACTGTCCAGCTCTGTGCATCTCTCCTGAAAATAGATATGTGGGACAGTTTCACCTGGCTGGTACTACCATCACAGGACCCTTAAAAGGGTCTTGTAGCAACCCAGTTGAAAACTGCTGCTCTAGTCTAGATCATTATGTCCTCTTCTGGTGTTGTAGGTATTCTCTGCCCTTTCCAGTTATATGACCAGATCATTTTTTACTTTGCTCCAAAGAACGGGGGAACTTCCTATTTCCTGAGTTCAAATGACTCCTGAAAATCATGTGTCCTAAGGCGACCTAACTAAATTTAAAATGTCATTGTTTGAAGGCTTGAGGGATGCTTATGATTGTAACAGTTCTACATATCACTTACTGTCTGAGAGCTTTTTTGAGTTGAGGGGGCAGGGTGTAGAGGAAACAAGTTAAAGAAACTGGAACATAGAAGATGGAAAAAGGTGGGGATCAGCAACCTTTTTCGAGCTGTGGGATGGAAAAACCCAGCGCCAGTCCAATATGAACCAGGTGGCTTCAGCAGCCTATCAGTGGTGAGAGGCTCTTTTTGAAAAAAAAATGGATAGACAGAACAAATTCTCTACAAGAGACAAAAGGTGACCAATACGTGCTGGAGTATACAAGCTGTTGGCTGGCTCTGACAAACAGCAAAGAAACCAACAGCAAGCATTTAATTTGACACCCATTCCTCGCAGAAGCTCCCATGAATATCAGTGCATTTGTCCAGCAGTTGGTATTGTTTGACCTGCGGGGAAGATCCAACCCATGGAGACGCTGGATCCAGCCCTCGGAGCTGGAGGGCTCTATAAGGAATATTTGTCCCTTTTGGAATGTATGATGAAGCTCCGCTCTTTTCTTTGTACACAGGGAAGTAATTATTTGCTTTGCCACTTGCTGGCCGCCCTTTTCCTCCCTTTATTTTTAAATAAGCTTTGTGATAACGTAGAAAGTTTCTCATTCTGTATTTGTATGATCCCACAGATTCCGTGGTGATGATGGTGAAGGAAGAGAAGTTGAGATTTTTTTTTTTTTTTGTAGGCACTTTCTCCCTGCTGTGCTTTAACTTCAAACTGAGGTGAAGTGTTGGTACAGAAAGACCAGAAGCAGGGTAAACTGATCTCATTCTACTGCGTCTCCCTGAATAAAGTTAAAAAGTAAATAGCATGTACTTCCCTTCCCTTGTTTAAATTTAAGGAAAAAACAAAGGCGCTGAAAATTGGTGACACTAATTTTAGCACACCCAAAGAACTGTGTATGATATGCCATGGTTATCCATTCATGTACTTCAACATTGTTTAACTGTCTTTCACTGAAGTCATTGTGGCACCTCCAGTTTCACTGTCACTATCTGTAACTTATTAGTTCAATTTCAGAATCAAATTGAGGCAAATCTGATTCAAAACCAAAGATGTGGGGTGGAAAAATAAAGCGCTGGAAAGTTTTCCGCCCCACATCTCTAGCCAGGGGACCTGCCTGGCTTCCTCAGCATCTAGTAGCTCCTTCTGTCCCTGATGCAGCACTTGCTCTGGGCAGGAGGTAGGGAAGTGGGGGGGGAAAAGGCATGCAGCTGGGTGGAAGTGTGGAGCATGGGCTTGGGGCTGGCAGGAGCCCCGAGCCCATGCCCAGGGGAGCAGCAGGAGCACAGATCAAGTGGGAAGGGTGTGGGGTGTGAGGAAGGATTGGGGTGTGTGGCCCCCCCATGGAGCACAGTGCCTGCCACCACCAGTGGCAGCAGCAGACAGTGGGCCCTCAAGGTGCTCATGGCCCACACAGAAACAGCTGTCTGGTGGTGCGCTGCTTCAGCTGGTTCTGGAAGCTGCACATGGTGGCAAGAAGCAGAACCAGGCTGACTTGTCTCTATTGCGCAGGGCTCCCCAGAGCTCATGTGCAACTACTGGCATTCGTGTACCAACGGGGCAGCCCTGCACAATGGAGCCAGCTGCCTTCCCTGCTCGCTGCCACTATGTATAGGTCCTGGGACCCCACCAGAAATAGAGGGGATCCCTGCCCCTTGCTTCTTGGCAGAGTCCTGGCAGCTGCACATGGTGGCAGGGAGTGGGGCCAAGCCGTTGGCTCCATTGCACTGGTCTTCCCCAGCGGCATGCAAGTGCTGGGAGCTGCACGTGTGCCATGGGGAGCCCTGTACGATAGAGAGAGGTTGGCCTGGCTCTGCTTTTTGCTGCCACATGCAGCTCCTGGAACTGGCTGGAGCCATGTGCCATCAGGCAGCAGTGCCTGCATGAACCATGAGCAACCTGAAGGCCTTGCCACCTGCTGCTGCTGCACCTGCACTCTGTCCCCACAACCCCCCGCATATACACACCACAGCGCGCACGCGCGCGCGC